>CM042836.1:158437426-159037426 GCA_023653725.1 Bungarus multicinctus
CAAAATATATAAGGAGAACATGATGATGACTATTGGCTATGGATGTGTCTCATTAGCGAATAGGAATTATGATACACCCCGGCAGTGCGGTACATGTTTAACTCATAATAAAATGATGTTGAAAAAATTTTTTGGAAGTTTGGCTCGGAGATCATGTTTAATTGGGGTAACTGCTGGAATTCCTGACACATGGTATTGTGATTCTAAGTAGCACAACTGCAATGTAGATGTGTCTCGTTGCCTTCTTACAGCCATGGTGTGGCGACCTTGCTCTCATTCAAACCAGAGGAGTTGTGCTTTTTAAACAGTCATGTTCTTCCACTAATAAGAAACGATCTGGTCAACAAATTTGGGGGCACATAAAAGAAGTATCCTTAGTTGTTTGACAAAAGCCCACAGCTGCATAATAATGGTGGGGATTTAAATGCTAGGAGGGGACCAAATGATCCTACAATATTTCCCCATGAAGATCATTATGAGGGAATTAGTTAGAGGAACCCTGGTATTGTAGGAATTTAAAGACCTAAAAGCTAACTCCACAATGCGCACTGAAACCAAGGTGACTGCCACATCTGAACCTAGATCATAATGGTTCCTGAAGTGCCGACCCCACAGCAGAAAAACACCTTATCGGGGAGAGGGGGGGCAGGAGGAAGATCTAAGTGATTGGAAGTTGGATAGCATCAGTGAACCTTTTGAATTTTTTATGAAAGAAAGAGTAGATTCACAACTGGAAAGTGGCCACTATTCAATAATTCTAACTTTGACATTCCAACGAAAATTTAAGAGCTACCCATCCATAACTTAATAGTTATGATACCCAGATAAAAATTAAATTGGATGGAGAAAAATACAACCTGAAGCCACTAAATGGATGCTAACCTCAGAAATTCTAAAATTTTGTGCACATCTCCTAGAAAGCAAACCTCAAAGATAATATTAGATGGGTTTGATACCTCAATTGCCAACCTGAAATCAGTTCTCATTAATGGTACACTGCCTCTTCCAGAAATCTAGGTATAATGAATAAAAGCATTGAAGAGTCCTGGCACAAATTAATTCATTCAGTTAGGATGAAATCTCTTTTTTTAGCATATCACTACAGGACTAGGAAAATTGCTCCTTACCCCCAACTAACCAACTCATGCCTTTATAGAGTTGTAGACAGACTGTCAAAGTCCACCATCCTGTCCTGCCATTCTGTTGGAGGGTGGGTGGAGGAAGGCTTCGCTAGCATTTTTCACATGCTTTCACTTTTGCTATAACTGCTTGGGAATAAGAGAGGGGGATTGCCTTCAGAGATTGAGCAGACTTCCACCCAACTGGTTCCAGCCTGATTCCAAGGCCATCATGCCCTGAGAAAGGCCTGTTGTCTGCCTAGCACCTCAGCATTCTCAAAACATCCTCGTAGCATCCCATTGGCTGGTCGTGAACTGATCAGGGGGTTGGGTGTGAGGAAATAGAAGAATCACTTTGTGCCTTTGCATGGGACCTTTAGATTCAGCTTATTTTACTGTAACCACTTTCTCTCAGTAAAAATTCTTTCGATTCAACTTAATGGATTCAAGAGTTTTGCTTTCTTAAGGGACCAGCTGGAGCAGGTACTTATATTAGGCAGAATCTGCAAATTCAGTCAACCTGGAGAGGTGCACAGCCCTACTGTGAGGACCACAAACAATTTTTTTACACTTAACTCTTTTATTAGTTTATTAAAGTATAAAATACAATGAAAAAAGCATGAAAAAATCAGAAGTGAGGGAGGGGAGAAGAATGGATATATAGTGAAAAAAAGAAAAAGGGAAGACCTCTGACTCTCATTAGCACAGTAGAAGGTAACAACATTACAAGCAAAACTTTTTGCTTTTACATAACGTATGTACAAGCCATTTTTAAAGCAATAAGCTTGTCTAGTTTACAAAAGCAAAATTTCATTTTGTTCCTCCATTGTAAGCACAAAATCCGGAAACAATTTCAAAATAGAGACAAAATTAAATATATTATCTTCTTTGGATAAAAGAATTAATTTAACCATCTCTGCTTCTCTTTGCTGTGGGGGGAATAATATATCATTCGTTTTCATATTTTCAAATCTAGTCAATGATATTTTACAAACTTTGGAATACTATTCAGCATTAGTTTAAAAACCCGAGGACATATGTTTACATACATATTCATTTTATACATAGAAAACTAAGAAAGCTTTCTATCGGTACATATATCAGACTTTTAAAAGTTCATCTTACTTAATTAAAACATTAAATTTAGATCACTCCCTCCAACCTACCTTCATAGAATTTATTTATTTATTTATTTATTCAATTTATATACTGCCCTTCTCCCGAAGGACTCAGGACGGTGCACAGCCAACTAAAACAATACGTATAAAAAAGTTAAAACAAGATTAAATATGGGCTGCTTCTAAATCTAAAACCCCAATACCAAAACTCTGATTAAAACCCAATTTAAAATCAATTTAAGATCAGCCCAGGACGGCCTGCTCAAAGAGCCAGGTCTTCAAATCACGCCTGAACACCCTCAGGTCGGTGGTCGTTTTCAACTCTGGGGGGAGCTCGTTTCAGAGAGCAGGTGCCCCCACAGAGAAGTCCCTATTCCTCGGGGTCACCAGGCGGCACATGGAGGCCGTCGGGACCCGGAGGAGGTCCTCCCTGTGGGAGCGCGCCGGACGGTGGGAGACTACTGGCAGAACGCGGTCTTGCAAATAACCTGGTCCTATGCCATGGAGCGCTTTAAAGGTCAAAACCAGAACCTTAAAGTGCATCCGGAAGGCCACTGGTAACCAATGCAGCTCGTGCAGGAGAAGTGTCACATGAGAGCTTCTCGACGCCCCCATAACCACCCGGGCGACCGCATTTTTTACCAGTTGCAACCTTCAGGTGCTCCCCATAGGAAGCCCCATGTAGAGGGCATTACAGTAATCCAGGCGGGAGGTGACCAGGGCATGAGTGCGTAAGGCGTCTCGATCAAGAAAGGGCCGTAACTGGCGCATCAAGCAAACCTGATGAAAAGCCGCCCTGGAGATGGCCGTAATGTGATCTTCCAATGACAGCCGTACATCCAGGAGGACGCCTAGATTGTGAGCCCTCTCTGTGGGGGCTAAGATCTCAACCCCAATAGCCAGAGACGGAGTCAGCTGACTATATCGGGACGCCGGAAACCACAGCCACTCGGTCTTGGAAAGGTTGAGTCGAAGCCTGTTCCTGCCCATCCAATTCCACATGGCCTCCAGGCACCGGGACATAACCTCCACAGCATCGTTGGGGTGGTTTGGAGCAGAGATGTAAAGCTGAGTGTCATCCGCATAAAGATGACATTTTACCCCAAAACCACGGATGATCTCCCCCAGCGACTTCACATAAAAGTTGAACAAGAGAGGGGAGAGGACCGACCCCTGAGGAACCCCACAAATGAGGGGCCTAGGGGTGGACCTCTCCCGCCCCATCAACACAAATTGCAAGCGGTCAGAGAGGAAGGAGGAGAACCACCGCAAAACGGTACCTCCAATTCCCAACCCCTCCAACCGCTGCAATAAGATACTATGGTCGATAGTATCAAAAGCCGCTGAGAGATCTAATAGGACCAGGACAGAGGAATAACCTCTGTCACGGGCCCTCCAGAGATCATCAACCAACGCGACCAATGCTGTTTCAGTACTGTGCCTGGGCCTGAAGCCCGATTGGAAGGGATCTAAATACGTCACTTCCTCCAGGTACTGAGGGAGCTGAAACGCCACCACACTCTCCACAACCTTCACCACAAAGGAAAGGTTGGAGACTGGACGATAGTTATTCAAAAGTGCTGGGTCCAGGGCAGGCTTCTTGAGGAGAGGCCGCACCACCACTGTTTTCAGGGCGGTAGGGAGCGACCTCTCCCTCAACGAAGCATTGACAATCCCCTGGAGCCAGCCTCGTGTCACCTCACCGGAGGCAGAAACCAACCAGGAGGGGCACGGGTCCAACAAATACGTGGTGGCGTTCAGCTGCCCCAGCAACCTATCCACGCCCTCGGCGGTCACAGGATCGAACTCCTCCCAGATAATCATCTCAAGACTTGCCCCGGCCACCAGCCCCTGGGACCACCCAACTGGAGTCCAGCTCATCCCGAATCTGAGCGATTTTATCATGCAGAAATTGGGAAAACTCCTCTGCCCTGCCCTGCAATAGGTCCTCCTGCGCTCTAGGCTCCAGCAGGGAGTGGGTCACTCTAAACAGGGTGGCAGGCCAATTTTCTGCCGACGCAATAAGGGCAGAGAAGTGCGAACGCTTCGCCACCTCTAATATAGGACCTCACCTGTGTCCGGTCAGATTCGGTGCAACTGGCCCTCCAGGCACCCTCCAGATGTCTTTTCCCTCCTATAAATAAAGTACAAAAGAATAAAGTCTTTTGTACTTTATTGGTAAAGTTGACAAAGTAGGTTGATAATCTTTTACACCTAATTGTGTCTCTTGTTCTATTTTAATATCCTCTGTGTAATTAGAATATTTTGACTGATTCATGAAATGACAAATCTTCTATATTGATTGGTCATGAATCTAATAACAGAAACCAACTCAGAATCCTCGTAGCTCCCTCTAGTCGTCTATAATTTATTTATAGACTATAATTTATTTATTTTTATTTTTTCGGGCCAGAATCCTTAAAAACCAGCAGATTTCAACCATCCACAACAAAATAATACAGAGCAATTAATTATTTTAAAAGTAGTAGATTAAAGCCACAATTTTATCCTTACATTTCAAAAGAAAGAATACTCCATGTTTCCTTATTTTGGCTACCTCTAGCAATCTTCTCCATGTAGTCTAATAGTACAGAAGTCTCAAAAATGGTGTGTAAAGCTTCAAAAAGGAGTAGTAAACTGTAACTAAAGACAGCCTCTTTTGGCTTGTAAAGGTAATAGTCCCATAAATTGTTTAATTTATTATCCATTTGGAAAATAAATTCTGTTAGAGTATATTCGTGAACTGGAATAGAGCATGGTAACAAGGTCAGCCAATGAATAGGCATAGCAACTAAGTCAGCCAATGAGGACTGTTTTGGAAACTTAAACTAGAAGTAGCCTAGGCGTGGCTCTATATTAAGCTCTGCAACTCTGCACCTGTGTTAAGCTCTGAGCCTGTCTATTGAAAATAAAATTGCTTCTCTCTTCTTGCTTGCCTGCTGAAGACTGAAGTAAAAGAGAAACTAATTTGTTTGCTTGCTTGCTGAAGACTGGAGCTCTGCTGCTGAAGTTGCTTGCAACATGTTTCTGTCTGAGTTTGTTCCATGTTGGAGAAATCTACAACTGGTTTGTAAAATCTACTTATTATGTTTATAAAGATGTTAAATGAAGCATCAATCATCTGTGTTTATTTTTCTGGTGCTGAATTAACGCTGCAAAACTCTGAACAGGTTATGTGCCCAGAGGCCCAGAAAGAGACTGAATTGTAATTAAAGCTGAGAGACTGCCTGTTTTGAGGATGGCAGAAAAAATTAAAGAGAGCTCTCTACCGCGTTTGGGTCAGAAGAACTATATTATTTGGGCTGCAAAAATGGAATGCTAAAGAGCTTTGGAATATTGTTGAAAATCCACCTCAGGCACCATTGAATGCTGCAGATCAGAAGCTGCATGATAGAGCATTTGTTTATATCATCTTAAGTTTAGAAGATGATCAGTTTATCAGTGTAGCTGATTTAAAGACTGCAAAGGAAGTCTGGGATAAATTGAAGATTGTTCATATGAGTGTATCTGCGTGCAACATTGTACAATTATCAAGAAAGTTATATAGAGCTCATTTGCAGCCAGGAGATTCAGTGGAACAATAGCTTGTTCATATGCAAACTTTGTTTGTGGAATTAGAACAATGTGGTGTTGGAAGAATTATCCTTCTGGGTTGAGTTCCAAGTGGGGAAAAAGACACTGGAAACATGGAGACTATTTGGAAAGATGGTTTAATGGTGGACAAGACCACATGGCCTGAAGCTCCAAAGTGAAATGGATGATCACATGCTTCAAGGTGAAGGAAAAGATCAAGAAGGGCCAGCCAAGATGCTGAGAAACACTTATATACCATCTGTTGGGCCCTACCTTAGTGTTTCCTGTTCCTGTGCAAGAAATGTATCCCATTGGGTATCAGACTCCCAGGGGCAGATGTTAGATATTCAATGGAAAAGTCAGTGATGTCAGACTTTCTCCACTGGTTCATTTTCCAGGCGGGAAAATGAACAGCCGTCAGTGGCTGAAATTGTGAACAGCAGCCTGTAAAAAGCAGGCACACCGGGTGGCAGTCTTTTGTTCAGAGTTAAATGAAGAAATCCTTTCCTTCTACCGTTGTCCTGACTCTTCAATATAGCCCATATCTAACACTGGCGACGAGGATGGGATGCTAGAAGAGAACAAAGGAAACGAGGCGAAGACGGAAAATGCTGCTATCACTGTGCTGATCATCAGAATGTCCATCCACACTCAACCAGAACCTTTTGATCCAAAAAAGCATGACTGGGTCACGTATATGGGACAATTTCAAATGTTTTTAGAAGTGAATTCACTGCAGGATGCAACAGAACAGAGGAAGAAAGCTCTATTCCTGGGATATTGTGGAAATCGCCTCTACAAAATAGCTAGAACCCTAGATGCTCCCAAAGATGTGGAAACAATGGAATGGAAAGAATTACAGAAGATGTTAGAAGAACATTATGCTCCCGCTGCATTGTCACTGGCTCACCGGCTTGACTTTTACCACAGAGAACAGAAACCGGGTGAGACCATAAATGATTACCTTACAAACCTACGAGATATTGCTGCAGGCTGTGAATTTGAAAATGTGGAAATAACTTTAAGAGATAGAATTGTAGTTGGAATGAGGGACCTGAGATTGCAAAGAAAGTTGATAACTAAAAAGAGCAACTCTTTAAAAGAAGTAATAGAGGAAGCCCGAGCAGCAGAAATCTCGGAAAAACCAGCAGCTAAAATTGAGAAATCCGAGAGCATTCACTCAGCATGGGGGACAAGCAGCAAATATCAGGGAGAGGGGGAGATTAGAGAGCTCTCTGAAGAAGAGGAGGAAGAAATACATAGAGTAAAACCTGATAGAAGATCAGGGGGGCCCCAAGGGACAAGCCAGAGACCCCTATGGTGTGCAGGCTGTAAAGGGAACCACCACCGGGCGGTTTGCAAATTTAGGGATACAATCCGCTGCTGATGCGAGAGAAGGGGACATATTGCTGAAGCATGCAAAGCAAATCTGCCAGCACACTCCAGTCAGAGACAAGCAGGGTTCCCAAATCATCCACGTGGCCCACAACAAAGGGGATTCCAGAGACCTCCTTATTCAAATTACAGGAGGGAAGAGGATAGAATGGAGAAGGACAGAGACTATGAACACACAATAGTGGGGCATTCTGATCACCATAAATCAAAGAAATTCAACATCACAGTGATAATAGAAAAAAGACTTTGTGATATGGAAATTGACTCCGGATCCTACATATCTATGGTGTCCTGGACTACTATAAAAGAATCAATCCCTGGCATAACTCGACAACAACTAAAACCACAAGTTTTAGTTTAATACTAAAAGATTTCCAAGGGAACAGAATTCCCATGTTAGGAAGAGGAATTTTTCCAGTAAAATTCAGAAACTTTACCAGTGAATTGCCTTTAACCATCGTGGACAAAGAAGTACCAAGCCTCCTCAGAATAGAATGGTTTGGAGCCATAGGAGTAGAGGTGACCATCCACACCACGCAAGCAAAAGAGCACAATCAAATGAGAGAGGACCTGCAGACTGAATTCAAGGAGATGTTCGACAGAACCCTAGGCAAGTATAAGGGGACCTCAATTTCCTTCAACCTTGATCCAAAAATTCCCCCTATCAGAATAAAACCAAGGTGAGTCCCTTTCTCCTTGAGACCCAAAGTGGATGAACAATTAGATAAACTCATAGCCCAGAGAGTACTAGAGCCAGTTGATCATGCTAAGTGGGAGACCCCTATAGTCACTCCAGTTAAGCCAGATGGGTCAATTCGAATCTGTGTTAATTATAAAATTTCCCTGAATACTGCATTGCAACAGAGCGCGTACTCAGTACCAGTTGTACAACATCTATTACATTCAATGGGAAAAGGAAATTTTTTTGTCAAATTAGACTTAGCTCAAGCCTATCAGCAGTTACCTGTGGATGAAGAAACAGCAGAAGCTCAGACCATTGTAACACACAGGGGTGCTTTCAAATGCAAAAGACTGCAATTTGGGGTCAGTGTAGCCCCTGGACTATTTCAAAGCTTAATGGAATGCCTAGTACAGGGCATTGTGGGGGTGGTACCTTATTTTGATGATGTCCTTGTGGCAGCAGAGGACAAAGAATAACTTAAACAAAGACTAAGGCTAGTCTTGAGCAGATTCCAAGAAGCTGGCCTTAAACTCAAAAAAGAGAAATGTCACATAGCAGTACCAAATGTTGAATTTCTGGGATATCTAATTGATGAGACAGGTATACACCCCACCAATAGTAAAATAAAAGCAATTAAGGAAGCGCCCACTCCAACAAACAAAACAGAATTACAGGCTTTCCTGGGACTTTTAAACTTTTACAGTATTTTTCTACCACAGAAAGCGACAGTTGCTGAACCACTTCACAGACTTCTTGATAAAAATGCAGAATGGACTTGGGGGCACAGAGAAGCAACTGCATTTGAATCCATAAAAGGACTCCTAACTTCTAATAGTGTTCTAGTACAATATAATGAAACATTACCTCTTTCACTTACATGTGAAGCATCTCCTTTTGGGGTGGGGGCTGTTCTCAGCCATAAATTCCTGAATGGCAGAGAAGCACTCATCACTTTCTACTCAAAAACGTTATCCAAAGCTGAACGGAATTACAGCCAGCTAGATAAGGAAGCACTGGCTGTAGTAGCAGGCATTAAGCGTTTTCACGAATATCTTTATGGGAGACAATTTGAACTAGTCACAGACCACAAACCACTCCTAGGCATCATAGCAGGAAACAAACCAACACCAAATATATTGTCCCCTAGAATGACAAGATGGACTGTTTTCTTAGCTGCATATAACTATCGCCTTATACATCGACCGGGCAAGACCATAACTCATGCAGATGCACTCAGCCATTGCCCCCTTCTGAAACCTGTTGAAGACCCAGCTCCAGCCACATCCATACTCCTCTTTGAAGACATCGCCACCATCAGAGATAGCCAAACACTCAGCCAAAGACAAAACTTTGCTCTAACTAACTATGCTCTAGTTAGTAGTGTAATATTAGAGAAAAACTACGTAAGATTAGGTTAACAACTCTTAACACCTTTTTGGCTATGTAGTTACAGTGGGCTCTAGCACTTAGATCACTAGAGATGAGTACTACAAGATCCTTGACAGAGTTTGGATCATCAACAGGGTCTTTACTATTCAGCCTGCATTTTATTTTCTGATTTTTTTTGCCAATATGTAGGACAGAGCATTTATTTGTTGAGCAAAGCTCTGAACAAATTCCAAAATGATTGTTTTATCCAACAATGACATGATTTTGACCCCATCTCCCAGCTTCAGTTCACCAGTTGTTCTGAAAACTTGGTTTCTAAAACTACTTGCAGGCTGTTGTTGTTATCAGAGGATATTGAGGGATGATACTGGGACATTCCTTAACCTTGGAGAATCAGATAGACAAAAGGAAGCCTGTTCCTTCTGTTGTTGTGTTGGAAAAATGACAGTCCAGAGAGAGGAGATTATCTGGGCATGTCAATTGCCAGCCAGTCTTCACAGGAAGTGGGGGAGGGATTTAGGAGACCATGAACACGATGTTATCCCAAGGCAGTGACAGGAGGAAGTTAAGTGCTGGGGGAATCGTTATCCAGGCCTCCCCCTGGATCTCTCTGAATGGAGTGAGGTGGTTGGGAGTCTGGGAGATTCATCCAGACCCAGGTGGTCCATTGGAGTCAGGAAAAAGGAAGAATGGCAAGGAAGAACCAGAAGGGTGATTCTCACCTGAGGCAGTCATGATAGCCAATGATGGGAGAGCTAACCAGAGCTGGAAGAACTCAAGGACAAGGAAAAGAAAAGTGGAGAATCTGACCATGCTGACCTGTTGACGAAGCAAGGCATGAGGTTCATGATGAATGCCTTCCAAACCTTGAAGGCATGTGAACCCCATGCCATAGCTGCCCCCTGCGAGTCCTGGCAGACCCAAGAGGAGGAAGATGGAGTATGGGTGTCAGTGTTGGATACCTCAGTGGGAGCTTCACCATCTCCATCTGCTGTCATCCTGAGTGCATCACTGAGGGGGACTGCCAGAGCTGCTGCTCTGGTGGGAGCTGGCCAGGCAAAAGCAAAATGATGGAAGACCCTCACCCTTCAGCATGAAGTTTGATGGAGACTCCTAATAGCTGGGATTTTTCATGGCCCACATTCTGACTTACATGAAAGAATTTGGACCAGAAATTCCTTCAGAAGGTGCCAAGGTGAGGAACGTCACCCTGACACTGGAAGGGGCCATGGCCCTCTAGATGATGACACTTCACAATGCAAATATACCCAAACTGAGAAACTTCTATCACTTCATGATGACATTTTGTCAGCAGTTTGAGGACCCCCCTCGTTGACTGAAAAGCAACGGACTGCATGAAGACTTCATCAAGGCCATAGAGTGGTGGCAGAGTACACCAAGAAATTTCTTGACCTGGCATGCCAACTCAATGACTGACTGGAGGACATCCTCATCAGCTGTTTCAAAGATGGATTGAATGACATTTTGTATAATGCTTGCATCTTGAGGGGAGCCTCCCTAACCCTCCATGACTAGTATGTCCTGGCTGAAGAGGTAGAGATTGACCATGTAACAAGTCCCAACCGACCTGGCCATGGAAAAAAATCACCCCTAGAGAAAAGAGAAGCGACAAAACCACCAAACCCACAGCCACGCTCGATTGCTTGCTTCAAATGTAGCCAGGAAGGGCACTGGGTGGCAGAATGCAAGACCAGCAACATGACTAAGCAAACAGCTCCTGATCCTGTGGGGAAGGCCACCGATATGCTGCTGCAAGCTAAGTAGACAACACAGAGCTGAGGCCCTGATGTAAGTGATGTCGAGTTGGCCATGCCCACCCAGCCACGTCTACCCAGCAGGTCATTAGGGCAGAGAACTGGTTGTTAAATTATTTTAATCCCACTACTGCATAAAATAGATATGTCTTTCATGAAATATCTGGCACTCTACATTATAGAAGATTACAACTTATTATACTGTATCCTATATTTACTTATTACCTTGTTAGGTCAGACTTTGGTAACTCTTTATGCTTTATTCTGATAATAATTTTAAAACATCCCTTACAAATACATTCTTTCTCTATATACCATGTTTCTCAGAAAATAGGGCCGGGCCTTATTTTCTTTTGACGCTCAAAAAAACGGCTAGGCCATCTTTTCGGGGGAGAATTAATTTCTCCCCCCCCCCACGCACCCTCTCTTAGAGTGCCCTGCGGTCAGCCATGCCTTGCCACCAGCTGCTCCTAACGGCCAATCATGGCGAAGCGCAGAGGGTTCCCTACCCTTGCCAAGCACCTTTGTTGCAGACCTGTGTATGGTGCTGGTTGCAGGCTGGGTCAGCGGGCAGGCAGCAGCGGTGTGGATGTCGGCCTCAGCAGGGCACTTTACATCGCAAGACCATCGGCGCCCGCCACTGCTGCTTCCTCCAACTCTGTTGCTTTCCCTTCTGCCCATGCTGCTGCTGCTGTTGGAGTACTGCACATTCCTCTACTGGCTTCCTATTTGGAGGGGTGTATTATTGGAGAAACATGGTACTAATTATTACCGTGTTTCTCATATAATAAGGCCGGGTCTTAATTTTTTTGAGCCCCGAAAAATGGCTAGGCCGTCTTTTCAGGGGTGACTTAAATCCCCCCCTTGCATCCTTGGGTGGGTGAGTGGCGACAGCTCGCATGTCGACCTCGGGGTTGGTGGGGCACTTCGTATCAGGAGACCTTCCACTACCGTTGCTTTCCCTTCTCCCCATGCCACCGCGGCATTTGGCACAATCATGTGGGGCTGGCCAGGGGTCCTCCCTGCAACTGGACCCCAGCGGAGACACTTGGCTTCAGGCGCTTCTGTCGCTGCCTTCCTGGGCATCGTTTGAAGGCAAAGCCCATTCTTTTAAAAATGACGCCCTACTACAACATAGCGTCCCCTACCCAAGAGGACAGCCCCACGTGGAGAGGTGAATCTCCTGGGGCCACAGCACAGGACTCACCCACCCCTGGAGAAGTGCCCAGCTGCCATCTCTGCCTGGCGCAAGGCAGAGCGGAAATGCCTTGCCTGGGGCACCCTGCACAGCTGGCAGGGGGGACCTCCTGCCCAGTGGCAGAGCTCTGGCCAAGGCAGAGGCGTCTCCCTGCTGGGCCCTCCACTCATCCCGCCAGGGCCGTACCGGAGCCAGGCAGGCTGGGCAGAGCCAGGAAAGTGAGCCGCGGGTGCGCAACTGCCTACCAAGCGAAAGCCGGGCCAACCCGAGCTTGGCTTCCCGAGTCCCTCCAGCCCGACCCCGAAGGGGCCACCAGGAGAGGCTGCCTGAAGCAGTGATAGCACCCACCCGTCCGCGGACAGGGAGGCAAGGCGACAGCAGCGCTGCTTTCCTGGTCGGCAACTCCAGCGGAGCCCACAGCCACCTGTCCTTTCCACTCCTCACCCAGCCCGCCTCCATCCCCACGCATCTCCAAAAGTGCCAGTAGCTCCAAACGCAGCAGCGATGTTCCAAACGCTACAGCGGCTCGGGCATCAACGCTCACTCGGCAGGGCTCAGCTCAGAGGATGCAGCATGGGCCGTCGCCTCAACTCCCTATTCACGGATGGGTGGGCATTATCACTGCCTCGGGCAGTGAGCCCGATGGGGAGGTGCTCACTGCCTTGGCCAGAGCTCTGCTGCCGGGCAGGAGGGCCCACCTGTCAGCTGCACGGGGAGCCCCAGGTGAAGCTCTTTTCGCTCTGCTTGGCGTCAGGCAGGGATGGCAGCTGGGCGCTTCTCCTGGGGTGGGCCGATCCTGTGCTGGGGCCCCGGGAGATTCACCTCCCCACTTGGGCTGCCCTCTCAGGCAGCGGAGGCTTTGTCATAGTAGGGCGTCGTTTTTAAAAGAATGGGCTTTGCCTTCGAATGATGCCCAGGAAGGTGGCGACAGGAGCGCCTGAAGCCGAGTGTCTCCAGTGGGGGTCTGTTTGCAGGGAGGAGCCCAGTCCGGCCCCACATGGCTGCGCCAAACGCCACGGCAATGCTCCAAACGCCACAGCGGTGCTCCAAACAAGGGAAGAAGGGAAAGCAACGGTGGCGGATAGTCTTCCGATATGAAGTGCCCTATCAGTACTGAGGCCAACATCCACACTGACACCACCTGCCTGCTGACCCGGCCTCCAGGCAGCACCATACCTGGGTTTGCAGCAAAAGTACTTGGCGAGAGTAGGGAGATTGGTGGCGAGGCATGGTTGCCTGCGGGGCGCTCCTAACGGCAAACCTCCCTGCCCTCCCCCCATTTTGCATGTTTTAAAATAGGCCTAAATTTGGGGGGAGAGGCTTAATTTCATTTTAAGCCTATAAAACATGCTTGGACTTCCTATTGGGGGAGGCCGTATTGTTGGAGAAACACGGTATTATCACATTTATTTTGAATTAATACTTTGGTAACCATTTAATTCCTTAGAGGCTATTTCAATGTTTTGTGTTTTCTCTTTCTTCAAGTCTGATAGCATACATAACATCATTATTTGCTGTCTAGTTTTTGGATCAATGGTAGCTACCCACTGCATCTTTTCTATTGTTCTGGTAATTACTGGACAATTAAGCAAGTTGCCATTAGTAATCCTACTATTGCCAGAAGTTTGTTCCCCATTTAGTTCCATACCATCGGCCAGGCAATTGCATATAGGCAAACTTTCCACATATCCAGTGTAAGCCATCTGGAGCATGCCAGTTAAGAGTTTTGTTACCCACATCAGTCCATAATCCTCTCTATCTAGTTATATTTTCAAATGGGTTACTAGGTTGTGTCAGATTAATTCCAGACCATCAGTTGGCATTATTTCCTTCTAATTACAAAGGAGTGTGCCAACATTAATATTATACTGGCTAGATTCTTCTCTAGTAAAACATAGATTATTAAACTAATTAAATGAATTTAACTAATTAAAATTAATCACAAATTGAACATTAGACTAGATCTGTGATGGCGAACTTATGGCACACGTGTTCCAGAAGTGGCATGCAGAGCCATTTCTGCTGGCACGTGAACCGTCGCTCAGAACAGAGCCAATGCGTATGCGTGCGTGCCTCCCCTCAGCCAGCTGATTGTCGGGTATCTGCTGAGCATGTGCCGGGGGTGTGCAGGAGGGTTGTGCGTGCATGCACAGAGGCGTGCAGTGCGTGCATGCGGGGGGCATGTGCACATGCATAGGGGTTGGGAGGTGTCGCGCATGCATTGCATTATGGGTTAGCCATCACTGGACTAGATGATCTACAAGGTCCCTTCCAACTCTCTTAATCTGTAACTCTGTAATATATGCCCTACTATAGATGTTTTCAGTGCCCAATTATTAGGTCTATCCTGGGCATTCCAGATAAGATTAACTGTGGAATTAAGTTCTTTTAAGGAAGTCAAATTAAGTTATTTATCTTCCCATATTAACATATTCTTAGTTATGGAGGGGATTTCTATTTTAGTTTCCATGTCCTCATAAAAGGAATGAAATAGAGAATGTTATCTGGTAGAAGTTTTTATATTTACTATTCGTACAGTGATTAAAGTTACCAGATCTCTCCCAGTCCCATCAATATCTAAGCCAAATTCCTGTAACACCTGCTGTTTACTTACTGCCTCTTGATATTTGTCAGGGTTAATTGTCAGGTTGAGAACATTGCACTGTTTCATTCTGCAATCTGATTGTGTTACTCCTTTTTGCAGTGTTAAGAGCCACCCCTTTTTGTAATATATGATTTTTCACACTTATTGCTGCATTATATTCTTATTATTATTCCTACCCATTTAAAAATTATTCCCAAATATTTAACCATTGCATTAAATCAATCCATTCTATATCTTCAGGGATTATGATATCACAATCTCCTAGGACTACGGTGTTCAATGCCCAAATTCTGCAGCGTTAAAATTCTCTTCTAGCGTCAGACATTTACACATTTAATATACCCAATCTTCTACTACTACTATGTCACAAGGTTCTTCACAGGCAAAAACTGGTCCACAATTACAACAATGGTAACAACAACAACATTCATGACATAGTTACAATTTCAGAACCAACACATCCTGTAGAGTGCGAAGTTCCACAGTTTCTTTTGTGACCTTCTGATGGAATAACATAAACCACCACTCAGGCTGGAAAAACCAAAAAGCTGCTACTCCTGCAATGAGAAAAATCACAAACAAAACCCATTCATTTCACAATGACCACATCCGATTTTGGTTAATTTTTAGTCTCAGCAGTATTCTCCAGGAACCATTTTCCACCCTCTTTGTTCATCCACTGGTACTTGCACTTTGATGTAATGCATCCACCATTTCTCTTTTGTTCGTACTGCTATTTGTGTTTTCAGCAAAACCTGGTAGGGTCCTTCCCAGGCTGGGCTAAGTTTTTCCTCCTGTCAGTTTTTTATCAGAACCCAATAACCAGGCTAGAACCTATGGACAGCAAATTTGAGAGCTTGGGTTTGAGCTAGCAATTCTTTGAGGTAAGCAATGAAGAGGACAGTCCAAGTATACAGTTCTTTACAAACATGCCGTTAGTTTCATATTGTGGAATTTCTCCCATTCTGCCCATATATGGTAATCCAAACATCATTTCATAAGGTGAAATACCAGTATACTTTTGGGAGGGGGTTTAATTCTGAGTAAGGCCAAGGGTAAAACTTTGGTCCATGGCATAGATGCATTTGCATTCCATGGAACATGACATTCCCACTGAATTCCCACTGCCTCCATGACTGATTGAAGCACTTTTGCAGTAAAATGAGTCCCTTGGTCACTATCTACAGCTTCTGTTATTCCATATCTGGACATTATTTGTTCCAATATAATTTTGGTGATTACTGCTGCAGTGGCCCTCATGGCTGGATAATCTTCAACCCACCCAGTCAAGTGATCCACTCTCACCAATAAATATTTAAGTCTCCCTACTTGAGGTAATTCAGTAAAATCAACTTGAATGCATTGAAATGTTCTCATGCTAAATGTCACCTCCCCTTTCTTTA
The DNA here is from genome assembly GCA_023653725.1 of Bungarus multicinctus. Lineage (NCBI taxonomy): Eukaryota > Metazoa > Chordata > Lepidosauria > Squamata > Elapidae > Bungarus > Bungarus multicinctus. Next base: position 158,453,683 of record CM042836.1, read on the forward strand.
TATTGTAGAACTTGTTTATTAACTCTTTTATGTACCATACATTTGTGACATTTTTGTTTAGCTACTGTATACAATCCACACCATTCATAAACTTCCAAAAACAAATCACATAATGCCTTAGTCCCCCAATGACTACCCTGATGTAGTACTTACAAAATTTCTATAGTTATTGATTTATTCAGCATTTGCCTTCCATCAGGTAACACCCATTTACTCCCTTCAATTTCTATGGCTCCCACTTTCTGTAACTCCTTCATCTCATCTATAAGCTTCATATTAAAAATTTAGTTCTTTCTGCCACTGCCCTCTTGGCTTCCAAGTCAGCTAAATTATTGTCTTGAGCTTCAAAGGAATTTAGCAATCTCTTCAGACAACATTAAATTTCCAATACTTGTGTAATCAGTTCCCCATAAACCAAATCCTTCCCTTTGCTATTAAACAATCCTCGTTCTTTCTAAATTTTTCTCCAAAGTATGCACTAATCCATACTTTGAATTAATGTATATAATCCCCTCTTCGTTCCTTCAACAATTTCAAAGCTTGATTTAATGCATACAATTCAATTGATATTGCTATTATTATTATTATTGGAATTAGAAGAATACATTTTGCTTCATCAGTTGTAATTGAATGGTGGGTGGGTGGAAGAAATAGGGCTGACAGTTGAGACTGGATGGTTGGAGTGGAAATATAGGCTCTGATAAGATGATGGGGGAATGACAGGTCGTATGCATTCTGTCTGAGGATTGCTGAGGGCACTTGGAAGCTTATCTGTGCCCTCACATCAATGAAAATATGGCTCATGTTTTAATGAACCCAATGGAGATCATTGTGTATTCAAATTTGCCATATCTGGTGTCAAAGGCAGTTAAGTATTCATGATCCTCTTTGATCCTAATGAGGTTGTAAGCATTGCAGAGGTCCACTCTCATAACAATGTGTGCTTTCTGCAGCCTATCTGGAATTAACAGGAGTGGATAATTGCGTTCAAAACTTTGTAATTATGGACCACTCTCAGAGGTAGGGTCCCCACTATTGTCAGACCTGATAAGAACTTGCTTCTTGAGTACAAAGAAGGTGAGAGCAAAGGCAGGAGATTGAGAGGGCTGTATGACTCTCTTGCAAATTAAAGTCCAAATATTGTTTCAGAGTTTCTAATACTCTAGTATTAGTTTCTAATTACTCTAATAGCATTTGGTATTGGGGTTCTTAAGTTTCTGGACTGTGGCTACACTTGTGAAGTCTGCAGTTACCCCCTTATCTATCAGAACAGGGATGGTTGCTTCCTGACAGTTGGAAAGTGTTAGGATGGACTCAAATTTTACTAATGTATCAGGGCATGGAACCAATTGATCCCCACTCAGTATTCCGGAAGCCTACTGTGAGCTCGTGGGGGCATTTGTTGTTTCCCTAGGCTTGAGGCTTGTCATCCAGACAGTAAATAGCAGAGACATTGTTGTGTTGTCTGTTGCCTTTTCTGGGAGGCTTAGTAGGGCAATCTTTACCCATGTGTCCAGGTTCTCTGTAGTAGAAACAAAGATTGAATTCTCTGTGTTATTGTTGTTCCCCTGCTCCAGAAAGTCTGCTCCAATCTACATCAACTCTTCAGTGTCCAATTCCAAGTGGGCAAGGAGGTGGAAGCAAATGGAAGCAAACATCTGGTAGTGGAGTTAATTCAAGTACTGAGGGTTTGGGAAACTCTTGATCTGTCTATAATAAGCTCTCCTGGTTGGTGTACTTCCATCTGGGCTGGGAATGTTCTTATCTGATCGGAGTCACTGCTAAATCACTGTGGTAGATAGCCTGGAGTCTTGAGGATAAGGGTGACAGGAACCAGCAATTGTTCCTGGGCAAGTGAGGCATGTGAGGCATGTAGTTGTTGCGGAACCCCTTATTGAGTCAGGATGTGCACATGTTGAATCAGTTGGGGAAAACTGGTTGATAAATTACACATTTGGTCTTCCATGCCATCTTGGCATCTGCTGAGGGAGCATACATCTGGCTCATTCACTGTTGCTGCAGCTCTGGGGTCTGAAGCCATGATTAGTAGTTCAGATTAATGTCAAGCACAGAAAAATCAGAGGTCAGGGCAGTTCAAGTGAATATAAAGGTTTATTGCAAGCTTATGCTTTCTACAAGAATCTGAACTATTAATGGTGAAGGCAAATTGGCAGTAGATTAGAGTCAATGGAATTCAAGGTGCAGTGGACTTAGATCTCTTGTGGACATGAAAGTACTCTAGACTGATGACACATTTGACCCATCCCTTGGGCCCTGTCTGGCCACCTTCTACAAGAACAATAATAAGATAAAAAAGGCAAAATTAAAGTTTCAAAACCCTCTGTTAACAAACTTTTGTTGTAATCAACCCAATCATTCCAACTGTTAACACTGATTCATCCTGGATCAAATATCCACATTTGTTTCTTAATACCATATTTTATCAATAATTGTTTGGTTAAATATAATAAGTCCAATCTCCAAAGTTGATCTATCTCCCCCCAAAAAATCCAAATGAAATTGGTTTCCAGTTAAGTATGATAAATCCATTCCCAGTTTTCTTCTTCAATCCTCTCATGCAAGATTAATTTATAATTTATCCATTCCGTCAGTTTTCTGCTCTTGCAGACTTGAACGTCAGGGAGGTATCTGCAGTTAACTCAGTTCTAAGTCTGTAAGGTCCATATGGAGGTGGTTGATTGAGTAATAACTGATCCCACCTCCGTCACCACTCTGCACCCACCCTTCCTAGTGTCCTTGGTTTTAATGTCTAATTTTAACTTTTTAGTTTTAACTCTATATTAACTATAAGCCGCCTAGAGTTATCCTATGGTAAGATGGCCAATAAAGTTTATAAATAAATAAATAATAAAATATTTATTGACAGTGAATACCTTCAGAACACATTCCTTTTGTGAATCTGATTCATTTGCATTTACTTGTATCTGAATATCTTCCGAAGCCATTACCATTTCAATCAACTTTTTTTAAAAAAACTTTCAACTAGGGGTTGCATATTACGGTGTCTTGTGTGTTCTTTTTTCAGATGCCAATCCCATTTCCTTGTCTGTAATCTGATATATTGTTGTTCTGTGTGACTTAGCAATCGTAGATAAGAGAATTCTTTAAATACAGGAAACAAGAAGGGTTGAGGTCACATCCATAAGAATAAGAAACAAGAGAAGCAGGGATAGTATTTTCTGGCTACTTTTGATCCAAAATTAAAAGGATTAAAAAATAAGCTCCACACTTTTTGCAAATTAATAAAATAAAAAAATCCCTGCAATAAATGTTCAATAAAAATGTAAATCAAGTGAAAGCATTTTCACTACCCAGGAACACACTGTGATTTCTTTATGGAAAAATTAAAGTTATTCAAAACAAGAAAATAGATCAAAGGAAAGAGACGAATAAAACCCCTGGTAGAGTCCATCAGGGAGTTATAATAAATCAGCATTCAATCAGCCAATCAACCTTCAGAGGGAAGAAGCAAGGAAAATAAAATATAAATAATTAAAAAAAAACAAAAGCTTTAAAAAGTGAAGTTAAATCTTAAGCATGCTTAAGAAAACAAAATGCCAAGAGGAAAGATAAAGGAGTGATGACTTTTTGACCATTTCCAAAGGAAACTGCAATCTTCAAGATTCCAGTCGTCTGAAAGCTGTCTTCAGTCATTGCCACATGCTCCCATTCATAACCAGGGAGCAACAGTGCCAAAGAATGAGCTTTAGCAACAAAATCAGCAGAGGAAGATCCCCTTACTGTTCAGTAGCCATCTTGGGGAAGAGGCTCCAAAAGGAAATAATTTTTATTCAATATGCAATTAACTTTCAGAATGTGATAACATGAGATGAGTTCTGGTGATGAGTCTGGCTGCCTTCAAAAAAGAGTTGGGCCAATTCATGTAGGTCATGGGGATCAATGATACTAGTCTTGATGGGAATCTGACTGCCCTCAAAAGACCACCTCCTGAGAGATTTTCTTGTGCTATTGGTTGCCCTTTGTGAAAACAGACTGTTGGGCTAGATGGGCCAGGGATCCAATCCAGGGGTATATGGCTTATGTCCTTATGTCGTAAGACTTTACAATCGATTGTTAAACAAGTGTGTCAATATAAATATTTTGATAAGGACGTGGTGTCGTACATTATATTGCGGGTGTAAAAGGTCTTTAATCCATAGCTTCTTTTACTTAAAAGGTTAACAATCACTTTTGGTTAAAAAATGTCAAGACAGATTAAATTGTGGCTAAATTGTGGCTAAAGTCCACAATAGAAAGCATCCTCACATATTGCATTATGGTGTGGTATGCTGGCTTGACAACTGCGGATAGAAAGACACTACAGTGGGTGGTGAGCACAGCACAAAACATCGTGGGCTGTTCCCTGATACCACTAGATGACCTCGCTAGGGCTCACTGCCTTAGAGGAGTGAGGAAAATTCTCAGGGACAACTCATACTCCAGTCAGCACTTCTTCACTCTCCTACCATCAGGTAGGAGATATAGAAGCATAGCCAGTTGCACCAACAGGCTGAAGAACAGTTTCTACCCATGGGCTGTCAGACTTCTGAACAGAAAATAACTTGATGTCAACACAATATGACAGACTTCTGGTGCCAGCATGTTGTGCAACAAAAGTCACATAGGGTAATAAGATTGGGTCTGGGTTAGGGACTTCTGTCCTCACTGTGAGCTGTGTGTGTGTATGGGTGGGATGCATGAAGGGAGGCTCAGCCAATCTCGTTGTACACATGTTGTACTCTGACAATAAAGGTAATAATAATGTATCATTGCCTTGATGCTTTTGTTAATTGATTTCTATCCTCAAGAGTTTCCGGCATCACATCTTCTAGCCTTAACATCAGATGTGGAATGATGGGTTCCTAAATAATTCAACTCCCAGTTCAATATCTTAGCTTATGTTAGCAGAACAGTTAGATAAAAATGAAACCTCACACAAAATAATTAACTGCTATACAAGTGCAAACAGAAAATATTTTGAAGTTTGTGGATTATAAATGAATGAATAAAAGAGTTAATAAATGTCTTCCCTCACCTATTGAAATATATTAAGAAACACAATGTTATAAGCATTCAAAAATGAAAACAACAGACTTTTGATAATCTGAGTTATAGGATGCTTTATTAGGGAACAAGCAACACACTGCTTACTTTTTTCAGCAGCTATTTCTGTTCCAGGAAAGAAATTCTATTCTCTCCTATCTCTGGATGCTTCCATCTACTCCCAGTAGATAAATATGAATATGAAGATCCAATCTTGTGATATTATTAACTATTACAAGTCCAAATCCATCTGACTTATCTCTGCTATCTCTCTCTTGCTTCATAACAGCTTCAAACACAGAAAACATATTTCACTGACAAGATTTCATTTCATCACAACTTAAAAAAAAAACCTTCCGTGGCCTCTGTCACAAACTACAATTTCATTAACGCTTAGTATTCTGGTGTCTCTCTGAAGAGAAAAAATAAACACTTATTCAAACTAACTCTAATTCTATTCAAGAATTCAGCTGACAATTCATCTCTAAACTAACCATCTAAGGAAAAAACTCTAACCAGATTCTGTCCTCTTGGCACATCAGTTGTTAATACCTTATACTAAACTGCCCTGACTATTCCAGCCAGTATATCACTAGGTATTTCCTGCAATAGACTATACTCATAGAGTATAGTATCTATATCCCTTCTGAAGTAAACAAATAATCCAAAATATGCTGCAATTCCACAAAAGTATAAATGCTTAAACCAGGAACAAACTCCTTACCGGAACGCTTTTCAATCTCAGCATTGACAACTTATAATTCCTCAAAACGAAGTAAATAACACATCTGTAAGACTATTAGGCATTTCACACTACAAATAAAATTTCCTTGCTGTAAATTTTATAACTATTCCAAACATAAAAATTCTCACAACTCTCTCTCGCAAAGTTGGCTCACATATTCCTTAAGAAAACCTCTCACTAAGAAGGGAAAAGACCCTTCCACATACTATCACAAATCAACATAAATCACCTGGGCATAATCTCTTTAACTCTTCAACACAGCATTAAAAGAGACAATAGAAAGATTCAACAGTTAACCGTTTAACACAGCTTTTAAGGCATTCAAACCAATACACATTTCAATACACACTCTAAAGTTTGAACTGTTTCAAACATATTTCAGCCAGTCCAGTCATACAAAGTACAATCTGTATCAAGGGAATAATACTTCAATATCAGCAGCCAAAAGCTGAGCCAGCTCTCCAAAAGAGAACTCTGAAACTTTAGAAACATCTTGTTCTCATTATAACCCCCCTTAACACAAAATATGATAGGGAGAAAAAAGACAAGAAAAAACAACAACAGTATCATCTTCAGACCCATCTAAACAATCCCATTCCAATTTAGGAAATGTTGCAACACAATTTGAAAAGTTATTAATTAAAATTCAGCTCACCTGAGACCCCCGGTGCACCAAACTTCGGCCGTTCCAAGCCATCTACAACCAGATTACCAGTCAAGGTTTTAAGAGCGATTTCCCCTCCCTTGCACAGAAGACCCAGTAACTGCCTCCACAAATCCAGTGGAGAGGCGCCATTGCAGTCCTGAAAAATCATCCGTCCAAAGGAAGAAAAAAACTAACTCCGGCTGGCTCTCGCCAAAATTGTTATAAGCATTCAAAAATGAAAACAACAGACTTTTGATAATCTGAGTTATAGGATGCTTTATTAGGGAAAATACTGCAGTATTGGACTCAGTTCACTCTAGAAAAGAAACATTTTCTAAGAGAAAGGAGACGCCCTCCTTTCAGTGAATACAGCTTATATAGGTTTATCAAATCACATAGTTACATAATACTTCCTTTTTCCATATATGGACGTTATACAACCTTCCATGGAAAACTTCCAATATTTTCAGATTTCCTGTTTTTCACATTCCAGAAAAATTATAAGGAAACATTAATATTCCTTAAGGTGACATTTATAATGTCAGAGCGCCCCAGTACAAATGTCCTCTAACCTATGCCAAAGACAAACTTCACAATCCAACATATTTGTTTCACAAAAACATATTTCTCAACTTTTCTGTCCTTTTAAAAGGTCAGGCTACGGACACAAAATGGCTACAGTCTGGTTCTGTAGTTTCTCAAGTATAATATCCAAATTTTACTTATAACACACAATAAAAATAAATTGAATAAATTTCTCTCACAATTTACAATTGTAAATTAGGGTGACTAAACATGTTCAGCCAGGAAACAGTCTTTGTTGAAATCAATTTAAAACAATCTGTTTCAACCAAAAACATTTCAAACTCATCTGCTATTGCAAAGTCATTTATTTTTATCGGTAAAATACCCAGAAAATATTTTGGATAGGCAGACTATTACCATTAATCGATCAGATCAGATCAGCATTAATATAGGAAATAATGTCTACATTCTAGAAATCCAAGCCATCTCTAAGAAGAAGCAACACCAACCCTCTTAATTTATCTCATATAAAATATTTTTTGGAGCTTACTGAAGAAACAGGTAAATTGGACATAAAGTGTTATATTGCTTCTATTTACATGCTTGGAGAATTCTCTAAAGGGGCCATTTATGATGCTCCACAATGCACCTTCACTATTTAGTGGCCATTCCTATGCAAATGGCCAATAAGCCACTAATTCAAATACTGGGTTTTGTTTCTTTTTTTGAGTAACGGAATGTTTTAGAAAATCCCTTTAAATCAGAATGGTACAAGCAAAGAGGAATTACATCTCACAAAATTGTGTGACAGAAGTAAAAGATCAAGCACAAAATGGGGAGGGAGATCCCCATTTCCTTCTCAGTTGATTTAATAAAGATGGGAAATTCTTGAGAATTATGTGACAATATCAGCTGATACTCAAGAAAGTATGTCACGGTTGCTCTTTGGATTTAGTATATTAATAGATTAAATCAGAGGTGTCAAACTGGCAGCCTGCAGGCCACGTGCAGCCATGCCGCCCCCCCCCCCGCCCCGCCCCAGCTTCGTGAATGGGGAAAACATCGTGAAATGTCATCTGATGGCAACATGATGCCCTGAGTTTGACACCAATTATTCAATTTGCTGGATTCCTTATCTGAAATGTTAATAAGCAAGAGGATTTCATAATCCAATATATATTCCGTAAAAGATGTTGTTCCAAATATTGGATTGCTGTGCAGTTCAAATAAGTTGAAATCTGTTTTGCAATGCCTTCATTTAAGGAGGAGAAACACCCACACAGTAAAAGAGTGAATGATAAACAACCACATATAGAATCAAATTCTTAAGGAGGAGATAGAAAAGCAAAGCTAGGTTGGAAGTGATTTAATGTAAGGGGCAGTTTGGGGATTCAGTAGAAATAGTAGCTGAGTTTCTGCTTAGGGCAATAGTTTGAAATATATGTTTTCATCATTTCAGTTTGCAGATTCATTCTAATTGTTCTGAAAACTGCTTCGGAATGGAAATGGCTTGGACTGGACTTGTTTTATTATTATTGGTATTCCTTCTTACAGTTTTATTCCTTTTCAAAATGGGTAGTTCCCAGACTAACAGCTCCCAAAACCTTCCACCTGGACCCAGGACCATACCCATTTTGGGAAATCTGCACATAATGGATTTCAAGAGGCCTTATAAGACAATGATAAAGGTAAACCCGACGATTAATAGCTATGAATGTTCTTTGCCAAAGTGTACTGATGCTGATATAATAATTTAGCAATTTATCAGGTTATCCAGTTAACTGGAATAAGGTTGATATGCTCCCTGTTGGTTCTAAGGAGTCTATAAAAGGCTATAGCAATGACATTAACTTGGTATTTTTTTATATGTACACACGGATTATACAAACAAAAATCTTTGTTAATAAGATGTACATTTTTCTGTTTTTCTGAAGCTTGAACGGGGGGAGCAGGTTAACATTGACTATTTAGAGGAAGATAAATGTATAAATTCTTATATTAATGTATGTACTTAAAGGGATTCCTAACATATTTTAAGAACATATATTCTTGGCAAAATGGCTATTTCTTCTGTGTTACATGTTCCAGTGTATTTTTCCAAAATGCTGAGTGAAAATCATAATTTTAAACTCTATTTGTGTGATGAATAATCCCACTTTAAATATAGCTGAATTTAAACCTATAAAGGATTGGCAATGTTTCCCACTGCCAGGGATTTATTCTAGATTTGCCATGAAATCTTAAACTTTTTACAAAACGATTTGCAATTTAAAAAGATAAAAATGTCAGGTATAATTATAATGTATTTTTAAAATAGCCATAAGGGGTTTTGCAGTAGGGACGTGGTGGCTCAATGGCTAAGATGCTGAGCTTGTCCATCAGAATGGTTGGCAGTTCGAGAGTTCGAATCCCTAGCATCGCGTAACAGAGTGAGTTCCCATTACTTGTCCCAGCTTCTGCAAACCTAGCAGTTCTAAAGCATGTAAAAATGCAAGTAGAAAAATAGGGACCACTTTGGTGGGAAGGTAATAGCTTTCCGTGTGCCTTCAGCGTTTAGTCATGCCAGCCACATGACCACAGAAATGTCTTCAGACAGTGCTGGCTCTTCAGCTTTGTAACAGAGATGAGCACCGCCCCCCAGAGCCAGAAACAACTAGCATGTATGTGCAAGAGGAACCTTTATCTTTATCTTAAGGGGTTTTGCACAAAATTCCTTTAAATTCTGATATTTTACATTATTTATAAAAATACATTCAAAGTTGTTGCATATATAGAAGCAGATTACTATTATGTGCATTAATCTATCACATTTTAGACTGGAAAAATAAGAAAATATGTCATGAATTGTGTTATTACTGTCTGCATTTAAAAAAAAACCATCCATAGACAACTTTAAGACCCTGCTAGACATGTGAGACAATCTATAGTTTCCATTCCCAGGACTTTTCCTTAAACTATTATTCCCAGAGCAAAAATGGAGAGATTTGTAAACAGAGTTACTAGGAGGGAATAAGTAGGAAATATAATATTTTAAGATAGAAGCAAATATATTGATAAAGTACTTCATGTCATTTTAAGTGCATCCCTGTTTTTGGTGTCAGTAACTAATAATTCCAAACCATTTGGATTGGAAGACCCTTATCAGCCATGTACTGTCCTGTCCTTTAGAATTAAAAGGATACACTAGCAACTGTCAGTGACAATGAAAGCTAGGAGAGAGGGTTCTGCAGCAGCTGAGGAAAATAACACATTATGTACTACTACTATTTTCTAGACATTTCTTTAAATTGTTTCATTTTCTTGAATTGTTGGTGCTTGTGCACAGCTGAGCAATCAACATGGAGAGTTGTCTGTGGTGGATCAAGAATGGTTCTGCCTGTGGAGGAATAGAAATGAATACTGTACATTAAAATCATTATTATTGAAAATGTTCTTCCACAACAAAGGGTATAAAAGCCTATTTTTTGTGGCTGCCATCTACAAGTCAGTCCTGCACCACTCATTTGTCTAAAATTTACAAAAACCTTGGTGAACCTCTGACATGAGTATCCAATAGGCAATAATATTTGTATTCTTCTTAAAGGTGTAATATGTGTGTGTGTCTGTCTGTCTGTCTGTCTGTATATATATATATATATATATATATATATATATATATATATATATATATATAAGATTTTCACGGGTACAGGTATGCAGGTCTTGGTGTGTTCCAGTCTTTTCCCGTGTAAGATTGAGACTATCTGGGCAACGTTTCGATGAGATCTCACTCGCCATCTTCAGGCTGGTGCTTTCGGCTTTGTGCGGCAAAGTGTGATCTGAGCTGCTGTCTCCCTATATATACTGGTGGGGAGGTTGGCTGTGTTGTCATTTCTTGATTGGTTGATGGAGTTGATGTTTGCAGATTGGCTGGCTTTTTCTTAAGAACATGTGTGGCTGAGGTATTGGCTGTGTGTCTATCAGCCTCCTGTGTTGTAACAACTTGGGTAATGGACTGTGTGATGACCTTCTGAGTTCTATTGTTTTGACATCCTGGGTCTTGTGCTGTAATCTCCTGGGTCATAATGACCTGGGTAATGGGCTGTGTGATGACCTTCTGAGTTCTAATCTTGTGACCTCTTGGGTCTTGTGCTATAATCTCCTGGGTCATTGGCTGTGTTGTAACATCCTGAGGTTTTGTGATGTAACCTCCTGAGTTCCGTGATGTGATATCCTGAACAGGTGGCTGTGATGTGACGTTCTGGGTTTTGGTTTGGCTCCAAGTTTGAGACCTGGCTATGTGTTCATGGCATTCGTCAGTTTGCTTGTTTTGGGGGTTAGGGTATGTGGCAGCTGGTGATGCAGCCATGGTCTGGTTTCTGGACAGTGGTTGCCTTTCATCTATGGGGTGGGTTTGGGTTTGAGTCTGGTAAGGGAGATTGATGGTGGCATCATGTATTGTTTTGGGTCCGGTGTTGGTTTTCGTGGCTGGGACTCGTTTGTTGATAAGGGCTAGTTTCCAAATGTCTGGTAAGTGGGAGGCATTGTCCTGTTTATTCATGTTATGGGGGTGCTTCTCTATTTTGATGGCTTCCCTGATTATTCTCTTGTTGAAGTGTTCAGTGTTGGAGATTAATTTGGTTCCCTCAAAATTAATTTCATGTCCTGTGGCTGGAAAAGGGAGGAAGAATTTTCTTCTTTTCTGACTGCGTTCCTGTGTTCTGCGATGCGTGCATTTATTCTCCTGTTGGTTTGTCCAATGTATGTGGCTGGGCAATTGTTGCATGGTATTTCATAAACTCCTATATATATATACAGAATTTTCCTTACCTGAGTATAATTGTTGATCAAAATTGTCTCTCATTTTTCATCTACTGAATTCCAGATGTCAAAAGAATATGGTCCTATTTTCCGTCTTCAAATGGGATGCCAGGAAATGGTGGTGCTGATTGGCTATGAGACAGTCAAAGAGGCATTGGTGAACCAGGCAGAGACATTTGCAGAGAGGCCCATTGTCCCCATGTTTGAGGATTATGCAAAGGGCTTTGGTAAGTTATTTCATTCTGGATCATATTTCACAACCCTTGCAAAAATCTAATCAATATTATGTAAATGTAGTCCTCATTTAGCAACTACCTCAGATAGTATTTGCTAATGCAATGGTAATAAATGATAGTTAACATAGTAAAAAAAAACATTTTTCAACCAATGCACACACTTGTACCCAAATTTCTATTCACTGGACTAACAGTAATGCTGGTGTTACTGCCCAAGAGAACTTTATCTAAATGACATGGCAGCAACCAATGATGTTCAATCTTTGCAGAGTTGGAATTGGCTGGTCCAATATCTGAGGAAAGAAATGGGGGCTATTCTCCAGAGCCTCATTTGGATGATCTCCTACTACTTCTCCTTGCAAGAGATACCATGATATTTTACATGCTGGACTTCATCATAGGCAGCTTACACTTTAAACCTCCTTTTGCTAACTTTCATACTTAAGCAACCAATTGATCTGAGCAGCGGTCACCAACCAGTGGTCTGCGAGAAAATTTTGGTCATCTGCAGAAAAATTATTTGCATTTTTTATATTACATTAAATACTATTTATCTTTTTTTAAAAAAATCATATTAGTGGTCCGCGGGATTTAAAATTATGAATTTAGAGGTTCCTGAGGTCAAAAGATTGATGACCCCTGGATCAGAGCATGCCTACTTTATTCTCTATACTATGGTACAATTTCACCATGCACCATGATGGTGGAATTTTCTTGGTAAAATCTTCATTTCTAATTTGACTTCTTATCTTTACCTCTCCACTTCAGGTATTAGTTTTGCTCATGGTGAGAACTGGAGACAGATGCGGCAGTTTTCATTATCTGCATTACGGGATTATGGAATGGGCAAGAGGATCGTTGAAGACAAAATCACTGAAGAATGCAGCATCTTGACAAAAGCTTTTGAGACTTATGAAGGTGAGTCAATGTTTCTTCCTGCAGATTTACCATTGTATCTTTCAGGATCAAGAGGAAAACTTTTTAGAAAAATATGCAAGAACTGTTATTTATGAGGATTTAGTGTAATTTGTTTTACTAAATTAGTTATTGAAGAGTACAGAATGATGCACTGTTTCCAATATGAGCACTATTTCTGTACATGAAAATATGTTGAATTGTGTTTACTACACTTATAGGCATTGAGTTAGTGATATTCATATTATCCAATTAATAGGAATCAGTTAAGAAGTTAAGAAAACTTAGCAATTAGTCATTAACATTCATATACATTCTTGTCTCTCCAAATTATCAGTTCACTTTTTCTGTATCTCTCACTGATTCCCAATCATGCATTCCTGTCATGTAAAATTCTCCCCATCACCACAAGATCATATTGAGATTGTCGCACAATTTCTTCTTAGTTAGATCCATAGCTTAGAATTTTATTAACTTCATTCCCTGGAGTATAATATGCAGGGGTGGGATTCATTTTTGCTCCCAAGAGGCCTCCCTACACTTACCTGGGAGCCAGATGGGCCTAATGGGGACTCCTGGGAGGGGTGGGGCAGGGTGAGCAGTGGCAGTGGGTAGTCGGAACTACCAGTTCGCTGAACTGGATGTAAAATTAACATCCAGTTCTCCCGAACCAGCCTGAACTGGCTGAATCCCATCCCTGATAATATGCATATATTACCAAATAAAAATTCGTGTTTATGATCAGACATGCCACATTTCAAAGTATGAGAAATAAGTATAACCATAAAAGTTATCAAAATCCTTCTTTGTATTATATGTATATGATTATGGCAGTGCCCATGCTATTTAAAATTACATTTATTCTCACATCAATTCCTTGTTTACAAATAAGTATAAATCATCAAGATGCAGTAAAGTTGCTAAAACTTTTGTGGAGTCAGCAATATTTCCAAGTGCTATCTGGAAATGTGTTGGCCATGATCATTGTTTAGTTTAGAAATTACAACTGTATAAATTTCATTAAGAAAGGGAAACAAAATAGTGGATGCAAAATCTTTTAAGGAATATTTCAAAGTTCACATATCAAAATGCCTGTATAAATCTAGTGTTTATAAACCTAGTGTTTATTAGCTCTGTTGACAATTATCTTCATAGTTGGGCACTCTCTGTTCTAGATGATATGACTCTCTGTTAACTCAATCCTGAAATCATGGGAGGAGAGTTAGGTCCTTAAAAACTTTTATTGGAACACTTTGCAAGGAATGCATTCATTTTGAATAACTGCAGAAACAAATTGTAGATAAAAGTGTGAAAGCTTCTTCTCTCATGTGGATAGCTGAGGCTCTGCTCTTGACTATAGAGAGAGGAACTGTGTCCTCTGAAGCCTTAGATCTATTTGTTAATCTAAAAGCTTTTGTCTTTCTCATTTTATTTTTCATACTGCTAGCAACATGGCCTATCTTTATTTATTTTATTTATTTTTATTTATTTGTAATATTTATATACCACCCTTCTCCCGAAGGACTCAGGGCGGTGCACAGCCAATCACAAACCCCAGTACACTATACAAAAGTTAAAAACAAATTAAATAATTTAGGCTGTCTAAATTATGCCCTTCCCCCATAAGTTAATTAAAACCCAAATATTAAAAACCTAATTAAAATGTAATACTAAATTAAAAATCCTATATCAGCCTAGGCCGGCCTGCTCAAAGAGCCAAGTTTTTAATGCACGTCTGAAAGCTCTCAGATCCATGTTAGTGCATATCTCTGGAGGCAGACCATTCCAGAGGGCAGGGGCCCCCACAGAGAAGGCCCTACTCCTGGGAGCTGCCAGATGACACATAGAAGCCGACGGCACCCAGAGAAGGCCCTCCCTGTGGGAACGCACAGATCTGTTGGAGATTACTGGCAGAACGCGGTCCTGCAGATAACCTGCTCCAATGCCATGGATCGCTTTAAAGGTCAGAACCAGAACCTTAAAGCGAACCCAGAAAACCACCAGCAACCAATGCAGCTCGTGCAGGAGAGGCGTCACATGGGAGCTTCATGACGCCCCCATAACCACCCGCGCGGCCGCATTTTGTACCAGTTGGAGTCTCCGGGTGCTCCCCGCAGGGAGCCCCATGTAGAGAGCGTTACAGTTGTCCAGGCGAGAGGTGACAAGGGCATGAGTGACCGTGCGTAAGGCATCCCGATCCAGAAAGGGCCGCAACTGGTGAATCAGGTGAACCCAATAAAAAGCCCCCCTGGAGACGGCCGTAATATGGTCTTCTAAAGACAGCCGTGCATCCAGGAGGACACCCAAATTGCAAGCCCTCTCTGTGGGGGGGTAAAATCTCTCCCCCAATAGCCAGCGACGGAGTCAGCTGACTATATCGGGGCGCCGGAAACCACAGCTACTCAGTCTTGGACGGGTTGAGCCAGAGCCTGTTCCCGCCCATCCAATCCCGCATGGCCTCCAGGCACCGGGACATAGCCTCCACAGCATCATTGGGGTGGCCTGGGGTGGAGATGTAAAGCTGGGTATCATCCGCATACAGATGACACCGCACCCCAAAACCATGGATGATCTCCCCCAGCGGCTTCACATAAATGTTGAACAGAAGAGGGGAGAGGACCGACCCCTGAGGCACCCCACAAATGAGGGGCCTAGAGGTGGACCTCTCCCCCCCCATCAACACAAATTGCGAGCGGTTGGAGAGGAAGGAGGAGAACCACCACAAGACAGTTCCCCCAATCCCCAACCCCTCCAACCGTCGCAATAAGATACTATGGTTGATAGTATCAAAAGCCGCCGAGAGGTCTAACAGGACCAGGACAGAGGAAAACCCCCTGTCACGGGTCCTCCAGAGATCATCAACCAATGCGACCAATGCTGTTTCGGTACTATGCCCGGGCCTGAAGCCCGATTGGAATGGATCGAGGTAAGTCGCTTCCTCCAGGTACTGAGGGAACTGACATGCCACCACACTCTCAACAACCTTTGCTAAAAAAGGAAGGTTGGAGACTGGACGATAGTTATTTAAAACAGCCGGGTCCAGGGCAGGCTTCTTGAGGAGGGGCTGCACCACCGCCATCTTCAGGGCAGTAGGGAGCGACCCCTCTCTCAACAAAGCATTGATAATCCCCTGGAGCCAGCCTCGTGTTACCTCCCTGGCGGTCGAAACCAACCAGGAGGGACACGGGTCCAACAAACATGTGGTGGCATTCAGCCCCCCCCCCCCAGCAACCTGTCCACACCCTCAGCGGTCACAGGGTCAAATCCTTCCCAGATAATAGTCTCAAGACCTCCCCCGGGACCACCCAATTGGAGTCCAGCCCGTCCCGAATCTGAGCGATTTTGTCGTGCAAGAATCGGGAAAACTCTTCTTCCCTACCCTGCAAGAGGTCATCCCGTGCTCTCGGCTCCAGCAGGGAGCGGGTCACTCTAAACAGAGCGGCAGGCCGATCTTCAGCTGTTCTTCCACTTCCACTTTGAACAGAGGGACTAGAATGCTCCATTTTACCTGTCATCAGAAACGTAACTGCTTCTCACTCCAAAGGAAGCATATCTCTAGTACTGCATTAATGTGTAACTATTTCTTTTTTAAAAGGAATAGGTTACAGAATTATTCTTTGTGTTACTATCAGTAAATATTAGTTCATAAACCAGCATTCTTTCTCCTGCTATCTTCTACGCAGAGTGTAACTAGTTTCTATGATAAATGCTATGTATAAGCAATCTTATCCTCAATCTTAAGGTGATGAAGAGCAGGTTTCATTCTGGGATTCTTTCACAATTCTGTTTTCATGACAAGGAAAGCCATTCGAGCCAGCAACAATTCTGAAAGCTGCAGCTGCCAATATCATAGTTTCTTTTTTACTCGGCAAGAGGTTTGAATATGAAGATGCTACACTTCTAAGACTACTGGAAATACTTGAAGAAAATATACATCTTGCAGGAACCCCTGCTATATTGGTAAATGTAATCTTTCATATGAAGAAAAACTTAATCCCTACAGTTTATCAAGGTTTAATTTAACAGATAACTGATAATCAGAGTTGGAAGGGACCTTGTAGGTCATCTAGTCTAACCCCCTTCCCAAGTGGGAGACCCTACACTATTTCTGACAGATGGCAGTCCCATCTCTTCTTGAAAGTCTCAAGTGATATGAGATTTAGATTTTGTGAGATTTAGATCTTAATTAATTAGAACACTTGATTTATCATATCTTCAGCACCCACATATTTCACAGCTGATGATAATGACGATGATTTCGTACACCAGGTGTGTCAAACTGGCGGCCCATTGGCTGGATATGTAACAGGCAGGCCGCACCCATCCCAGTTCCACAAAGGGGAAAACATTGTGATATGCCACGTGATATCACGAGTTTGACGTCTGTGTTGTAGACTGTGGAAGAAATGGATAAAAATGCTTTGAGAAGTCTGCAGGAGAATATATTCATAGTATTCAGCTCTGTTAATATCTCTCTTATTATTCTATACTGTTTCAGGTATATAATATGTTTCCCAAGTTGGGATTCCTTTTGGGTGCTCGTAAGACAATAATGAATAACCAAAAAAAGTACCATAATTTCATACAGGCCACATTCCTTGAAAATATCAAAGAGTTTGATGAAAATAATCAGAGGACTTTTATTGATGCATTTCTTGTTCAGCAGAAAAAGGTAATAAAGCACTTTAAGTATGCCAGGAATTATGGGTGATTTTATTTCTTTCACATGTTTTACAAATATTCTAGATGGTACTAGAAAACATGCAGCTGGGGAAAATCTTTGCTTTAGAAATTTTTATTTTATTTTATTTGGTTTGTCAATTGCTTACAAGATAATAGGTATAAGTAAAAACATAGTTATGAATACATGGATATATATAAGAAAAATAAAGGAAACAATAGGACAGGGACGGTAGGCATGTTGGTGCACTTATGCATGCCCCCTACAGACCTCTTAGGAAAGGGGTGAGGTCAATAGTAGACAGTTTAATGTTAAAGTTTTTGGGGTTTGGGGAAGAAGCCACAGAGTCAGGTAGAGTATTCCAGACATTGACCATTCTGTTGCTGAAGTCGTATTTCCTGCAATCAAGTTTGGTGCGATTAACCTTGAGTTTGTATCTATTGTTTGCTCTTGTATTGTTATGTTTGAAGCTGAAGTATTCATTGACAGGTAGGACATTGCAATGTATAATTTTATGTACTATACTTAGATCGGACCGAAGGCAGCATAGGTTTTCTAGGTCTAGAATTTCAAGTTTGGTGGCATAAGGTATTCTGCAACGAATAGAGGAATGGAGAACTTTTCTTGTGAAATATTTCTGGACTTTCTCAACTGTATTAATATAAGATACAAAATGTGGGTTCCAGACTGATGAGCTGTATTCGCATATAGGTCTAGCAAATGTTTTGTATGCTGTAGTTATTAGTGTAATATTACCAGAGAAAAAGCTATGTAAGATTAGGTTAACAACTCTTAACACCTTTTTGGCTATGTAGTTACAGTGGGCTCTAGCATTTAGGTCATTTGAGATGAGTACTCCAAGATCCTTGACAGAGTTTGGATCAAAAAGGTCTTGACTATTCAGCCTGTATTTTATTTTCTGATTTTTTTTGCCAATATCTAAGACAGAGCATTTATTTGTTGAGATTTGAAATTGCCATTTGTTTGACCATTCTGATACATAGTCAAGGTCATTTTGAAGGGTAGCAGTATTATCTGTGGTGTGGAATAGCTTTACATCACCAGTGAAGAGGATGCAGTTGCTCTTAATATGATCACAGAGGTCATTTATGTAGAATATGAAGAGAGTTGGTCCTAGGACACTGCCTTGGCAGACACCGCTGTTGACAGATACAGAATTTGAAAGGACGCTCCCAATTTTGACCATTTGTTGTCTGTTTGACAGGAATGCTTCTATCCAGTTATGCAGTTGTCCAGAGATACCATAAGATTTTAGTTTTAGGAGTAGTTTGTCATGTACCACTGAATCAAAGGCTTTACAGAAGTCTATGTAGATTGCGTCTATTGCTTTGCCCTGATTGAGTTGTGTAGTCCATATGTTTTTGCAGTGTAAGAGTTGCAGATTGCAGGATAGTTTTTTTTTCTGAAACCAAATTGTTTATTAGAGAGTAGGTTATTTATCTCTAAGTGGAGAATAATGGATTGGTTAATAATTGATTCCATGACTTTACAGGTGACGCAGCATAAAGAGATTGGTCTGTAATTTTCAACTAGGCTGGGGTCTCCCTTTTTGAAGATGGGGATAGCTTATGACCATAGTTTTGGCAAGGAGATGGTCCTGAAAGATTTTTCAAAATTATGCTTAGAGGTTCGGCTATGGCAGTGGATAGCTTTTTTAAGAAGTAGGCACATATTCCGCCTGGTCCAATAGATAGATATGGTTTTAGATTGCGTAGTGCTTTTTCAACATTGTCTTCTGTAAAATCGATATATATTAGATCATTGTAGTTGTCTTTGGCTTGACTAGGAAATACTGGGCATGATCCATTGCTGTTTAAAAATACTGAGCCAAAGAATGTATTAAAGAATGTGTTAAAGCTTTAATGGTGTCATCAGTGCAGCCTTTACCGTTAGGTCCTTTCAGGAGTGGGATGGACCTTGAGTCTTTTAGTTTGTTGTTTACAAAATTGTAGAAAGCGTAGGTGGAATTGGTGCGTAGAAGGTTTTTTTCTTGGTGGCATAAATTTTTGTATTGGTTTTTGAAGTTGGCAACATGGCCAGATTTTTTTTTTCCGCTTAAGAGATTTCTTTTTGGATTGTAGCTTCCTTATTGCTTTGGGTAATTTGTTTTTTCTGGTTTTGGGAGTTGTTAATGGTACATATATAGTTTGATGACTCTTTTGACTTCAAGTAAAATACTGTCTTCAACAGTATTGCATCCAGTGAATAGAAATTGCCCATCAAGGGATGAGAGATCATTGTCTAGAAGATCATAGTTGCCTTTTTTGAAGTTATATCTGGGGATCACATCGTTGTGTTGATTTTTCTGTGGACATATGTTGAGACAAAAATCAATCATGCTGTGGTCACCATTGGAAAAGGGTTCTTTAATTTGTATTCCATAAATTGAATTCAAAGTATTGCAGAAGGTGAGATTGAGGCAGTTGTTAAGTCTAGTATTAGGAAACAGTCGGTCCACTAAAGAGAGAAGATGGCAAGGAAGTAATAGGCAACAGAGAGAAAGCAGAATTGCTTAACTTATTCTTTGCATCCGTCTTCATGCAAAAAGAAACTATAGCTCAACCCACCAAAAACATAATTGTAAAAGACAGACCAGAAATAAAAGTTAAAATAAGCAAAAAAAATAGTAAGAGTACACCTGTCTGATCATGATGAAAACAAATCACCGGGGCCTGATGGATTACATCCCAGAGTTTTCAAGGAGCTGGCAGAGGTCATCTCAGAATCACTGCACCATATCTTTCAAAAATCCTGGAGCACCGGGGAACTACCAGAGGACTGGAAAAGAGCTGATGTGGTTCCTATCTTCAAAAAGGGAAAAAAAAACAGACCCAGGAAACTATAGATCAATCTGCCTAACATCAATACCAGAAAGATACTGGAAAAGATAATTTAAAAAAAAAAACAGATCTGCCAATATCTAGAAACAAGTAAAGTAATAACTAGTAGTCAGCACGGGTTTGTTAAAAATAGATCATGCCAAACCAATCTTATTTCATTCTTCAACGTAGTGACTAAATTAGTAGACCAGCAAAATACTATGGACATAATATATTTAGATTTCAGCAAGGCATTTGACAAAGTAGACCACAACCTACTTCTTAGTAAGCTAGAAAAAGTGGAATAGATAGCACCACCACTAGATGGACTCGCAACTGGCTGGCAAACTGTACTCAACGAGTAGTCCTTAATGGGTCTAAGTCTACATAGAGGGAAGTAAGCAGTAGGGTGCCACAAGGTTCCGTCTTACGCCCAGTACTCTTCAATATCTTCATTAATGACTTAGATGAGGGAATAGAAGGGGAACTTACAAAATTGTATCTCTTAGTTTTATCCTTTCAATTCTTATTTAAACTTCAATTTATGCCTTTAAAATTCAATATAATACATAACTTCCAAGTCAAATTCTAATTGGTACATTCTTGAAATACACACTGTATTCTTTAAACAAAATTATATATAACAATAGTAGATAAGATACTCATTCTCCTTCAGTTCAATTCTAACATTATTAGTTTGTTTTTAATTATCTCATATCTAAATTCAATTATATATCTTTTGGCAAGTTTAATATCTTTCTATTCATTATATTTATACTTTTATCTATCCTGTTTCAATTTCATATTATTTTTTCTCATTAAACAAATTTTCCCCTGTAATTACTAATTGAAGTATGACACCTTTATATCTTTAAATTTTGTCCATTCAACTCTTATTTAAACTTCAATTTATGCCTTTAGAGTTATAACATTCTATATAATACATAATTTCCAGTCAATTTCTGCTTGGTACATTCTTAAAATACACACCATATTCTTTAAGCTTATATATGTATGTGTGTGCATGTGTGTGTGTGTGTGTGTGTGTGTGTATCTTTGGTTCTGCGGGTTTTCTCCCGCGTAGAATTGGAAATATCTAGGTGACGTTTCGATGAAGTCTCATTCATCATCTTCAGGCTTGTGTCTTCGGCCTTGTGCTTCTCAGAGTAATGTGAGCTTGCAGCTGCTTCTTCCTTTTAACTACTAGTGGGTGTGTGACTTGATTGGGTGGGGGCTTGGCTGTGTTCTGATTGGGTGGGGGGGTGTTCTCATTGGTTGGGGGTTTGGCTGTGTTCTGATTGGCTGGGGATGTGTTCTGTTCCGGTGGGGGTTTGGTTGTACTCAGGTTAGTCTTAGTTGCTGGGGGATTTGAACTGTTGAGCTTTGATCCTGTTGTTTGGCTTTGCGTTCGTGGTCGTGCCACATCTTCCCACCATGAATGTAGCTTGCATTTATGGCCAGTTGTAGTTGGAATTGAGGTAGTTAGGGGCATGCGTGCCTAGTTTTGAGTGATGGTGGGTTGAATAAGATAGGGTTGGATGTGGAGTTGTGGGTTGTGTGGCTTACTTTTGATACAATCTGCATGATAGTCAATATAGAGATCCTTTTCTCCATTGTCTAGACGTCTTTTGAGTTCATTGCAAAGTTCACAGGAGTGGATTCTTTGTAGTATGGATAAGTCTGGTCTTGAGTAAAGTTTTTTGAGGTTGGGATTGGTTTTTGCAATGGCGTTTATTGTATGAATAAATATGTGTTTGCTGGACTCATTTTTGCAAACAACTCTACAAAATTTTGGGGCCACAGAGCTATCATTGTATTTGCACCCATGGGCCATCTCTGGTTATTTCAATGATATCTTCAGGAGAGGTGTTTGTTGTATTTGAGTTGCTTATGGTATTAAGAACTTTGGCGATGTCATCTGATTCGTTGGTGTCTTCAAGACCAAATAAGATGGCATTTGAACATTTCTGATCACGTTCTATGATGTCTCTGATGAGTAAGGAGATATTATTTGTGGAATTATTTGATGGGATAGTAATTATTTGTGGTTGTGGTTTGGTGGTTATTTTTGGTTGTAGTTGTGATTGTAGTTGAGGTAGTTGTGGTAGTGGTTCTTGGGTTGGGATTTGATTTTGAACTGATAGGTAGTTGCGTATCAGTGCTGTATTTTTTTTCAAGAGAAATTAGGCTTTCTTGTATAATTGTTTCAAAACGTGTTGCTAAGCATTTTTCTATTGAGTGCATGAGTGATTCTATGCTATCAACTCTGTCAGGCAGGGTACTTGGTTTGTTTAGCTTAGGAAATCATGATGGACATAGTCAAGGGAATATATCTGATGCTTTTAGGAGATCAGCTATGTCTTTGTTTAATTTTAAGCAGGCAAGGTGGGCTTGATTGTCACATAAGTAGCATTTGATGTTATTTTCGCTTTCATTGATGATTTTAAGACATCTGAAGCATGTACAAGAGTCTGGGAGGTCATTGGTAGAGATATTTTTTGTTGTTGTTTGGTAGTGGAGGATTTGGAGTTTTGGAGTTTAGAGTTTGTCAATGGCAATAGTACACTAAACAATTACAATAGCTAATTAATGTGGTAGGTAGACAGTTACTTAATGAATGTTGGTAATTAATAAATGTTGATAAGTTAGAGAACAAATCAAAAGTAAGGTTACTTATTACTAAAAATCAATCAATCAACTTATTACTAAGAATCAATCAATCAATCAATAGACTAGATAATCAATGATACAGTATTAAATCTCTATCAGTTCAATGAATCAGTAAATTAGTGGTCATTTAACGATTAATTATTATACTATTATATGATAAATCAATTATTATAGACAAAGCATTATCTATAAATATTTGGTCTTGAGGTACTGAAATAGTGGAGGTAGTAAAGTATTGGAGGTTTGTTGTGTAAAGTTCCTTTGTTTTTCTTTAAAGCCACGTTTGTTGGTTTTTATTTTGCTTTGTTTTTGTTTTAAAGAGGAAGCGTTGCTGTTTGATAGATTTGGATGGAGAGGATTTGAATGAGCTCACCAATCATCTACTTTGGAGTTTGGAAAGGATGAGATTTGGGTGGGGGTTTAGTGGAGATTATCCAATCAGCTGAGTGGGAATTTAAATTCAGGCTGACTAATCAGCTGGGTGATTTAAATGGAGCTGGGTGATTTATATGGAGACTATCAATTCTCCATGAGTCTCCTTTGTTCTTCCCAATTGGTGGCCGTTTAGAATTATTTTTGGTGATTTGATTTAAATGGAGACTGTAGACATCATTCCAGTTCTTCCATCATTGGAATTCACAATCAATCTCAGTTTCAAAAGGCAGTTTTCCTGAATAAAAACCTTCTTCACACCTCTTCTCGTCTAGTCCCCTTTTTTCCTTCTTTAATCACACTTTTCTCAAGCTGCCATTTAACTTCCAGAGTTAGAGGGTAAAAACATAAATTAAGCCTCTGCTGCTTAATCTCCACATTCACTCCTTCCACTTTAGAGTCTTCACTTTTTAAGTTGTTTCTGACTCTGGTCCACAGTAAATCTTCGAGCTGCTTACCAGCTCCTTCCTCCTACTGAAAAATGCACCGCCGATCAATGTGGAGGAACCGGGGGAGACACTCATCTGCAGGTAAGCTTGCAGTCAAGTAAGAAAGAAAAAGAAACCAAAGAAAAAGCTCTTTCTCTAAAGTTGCAGCATGGCTGTTTTCTTTCTATAATCTTTCCAGTCTAATCAATAGCACCATAAATTATAAATTCATTTTTGTTGTTTTCTGGAACATGGGGGAACGTCTCTTGCGCTGTTGCAGCATGCAGCCCAGGAGCTCTGCAAAAAACTTTGCCATATACAAAGAGGGCGAGAGGCGTTTTTTGCCTGGAGGTCGTCTCAGCCCTTAGATGATCCCTCGGGAGCTCAAAAGAGAGGAAGTCTCCTTATGGCCATGGCATCCAAAACAGGGAACCATCATTTATCCAGGTTCTTTCCTCTACCTTTTGGATAACAAAGTTGTCAGCTAAGTTAGTTAGGAATCTATTTGATCTCCCATTTGCTGCAGAGTTTGTCTCCCAGCTGATATTGCAGTAGTTAAAGTCTCCCATTACTACTATGATATATTTCCTACATACATTTGTTCATTGATTAGCAAAGAGTTCCTCTATTTCTTCTGCTTGGCTGGGGGCCCCTGTAGTATACACCTATAGCAATGTCTTTTTTCCCCTTTTATAATGACCTATATGGATTCTAGGAGATTTTCATCCTTGGTTTTGTGTATTTCTGTAGAGATGTAGTGATCTTTTATATATAATACAATTCCATCTCCTCTTTTGTTAGGTCTGTTTCTTTTGAATAATTTGTATCTTTCCATCAGTACATTCCAGACATGAGTTTCATCCCATCAAGTTTCAGTAATGGCAACTATATCATATCTGCCTTCAAGTTTACCCTGTTTGTTCACTAAACTTTGGGTTTTTCTTTTTTTATTTCTTCTTCCTCTTTATTCTCTACATTCTTATGTGATTGGTTATCTAGTAGTTTTTGTTTGGAATTAAGTCCTAATGGTGATGGTCATGAAAAATTGGCCTCCCTCCCCCACCCCCCCCCCAATTTTAGTTTAAAGCTCTTTTGATAGAAAAAAAAACTATGATCTCTAATTTAAAGTCTATTTCTCAAGCCACTCTACTATTTCTGCAGCACAATACAGATAGTCCTTGAATTATGACAGCAATTCAGCCTGGAATTTCTGATGTTGAGTGATGGTTGGGAAGCATAACCTAATTGCTTAGTGATGGGAATCCCTGCATTTCCAACTGCTATTGTTAACTGAATTGAAGTGGTTGTTAGGTAAGGACTTCCTCACAACTTCCTATGGCCTCCCACAATCAAAGCCAGCAGGGAGAAGCCAACAGGAAGTTGCCATCCCAGGAGGCTTCCAAGCAGCCATCAGGTTGGCAAATAGCTGCTGCCAGGTGTGGGGTGACATGCAGGGGTATGTAAGTGGCGGGAGCAGCATAGTGCAAGCACAAAATGACTTGGAATGATTGCTGCCAGATGAGGAGAGAACTAAGAGTGTGCATAGGATTGTGTGGTGTACAAGGGAGCAAGGGAGGGGGTGTCAAGTCTTGGGAAGGAGTGTGGTGTTGCATAGAGGGCAAGTGGAGAGACTTACTCCAGAAAATCCCTGCTGGGTCCCCATTATCATTATGGAGAAAACAGCAAGGAAAATTGCAAAAGGCAAGCATGTAATCATAGCCACTGAACTATAGTAAGTGCTAGATGGGTGCCAAGCACCCAAAGCAGGATCGTATAATTGTGGGACTGCTCAGATGGTTGGAACTCCAAGAACTGGTTGCAATCACCATTTGTTTACTATCATTTTAACTCAAAATGCTTCTAGAATGAATGGTCACAAGTTAAAGACTATCTCTAGGAGGTATATATGTGATATATTCTGGGTGCTTATATTTTGCTTTAGTTTGTTTAATAAGGCTTTGTATAAGCAGAAATCTCCAGTCTAGATTTAATTAGGCTCATAATCACTGTAACTATATTACCCTATTTTAAATAATATTCCTAAGACTTATTATAGATAAGCAACACAGTGTACTCCAGTTCTTGTGAACTAGAACTCTCACAATCTCCTGACACTGGAAATGTGGAGGCCACTGTAACATCTGTTCATGTCTGTAGATTATAGAAATATATTGAATGTCCTTGATATCTTTTCTTTATGCTCTTCAGGAGAAGTTAACACATAGCTATTTCCATGATGATAATCTTCTAGCTCTTATGGATAACCTATTTGGTGCTGGCATGGAGACAGTCTCAAACACATTGTGCTGGGCCATACTCCTAATGATGAAGTATCCAGAAGTTCAGAGTAAGCAGTTTTCATTTGACTGAATTTCAGTAAAAATATATAATATCTGACAAGTAACAAGAGGTGGGAGAATAAGAAGTTTCCCTACCTATTTATATCTGAAGGAATTAATGTGATGTGAGATTGAATATAAGATATTGCCGTATGAAGGGTTCACACATGTACTTCAGAGATTTTGGAAAGGTACACCAACCACAGAATGTGCTTTATGCACCTATCACCTCCCATTACTGCCGAATATGAGCTAAGAACAAAGGCAGCTTTTTGCTAAGAATGATATACAGTGGTACCTCTACTTACGAAAGGCTCTGGTTATGAAAGTTTCAGGTTACGAAGCGCGTCGTCAAGAAAATATCATCTCTAGTTATGAAATATGTTTCAAGATACGAAAGGCCAAAATTTTCAAAATTCACGCTAATTTGCGCAGTTTGATCTTGGTTTGAAAATGGCGCGTCCGAGCTGCTCTGCCATTGGTTATCTCCCAGCATCTTCCTGGCATCCCATTGGCTAGGAGGGATCTTTGTGTATGGGATGAGAGTAACGCACCGCGCCCCGTTCTCAGTCTCACACTAGCGAAATCCAAAGAGATAGAAAGAGATAGCTAGAGACACAGTAATGTAACATGTTTTTATTACAGGTATTAACGAAATATTATAATTTATAAAAAATTATTGTCTGAATTTGGGGGGCTTGGAACAGATTAGGGCATTTATAGGGTAAAATGCATCTCTACTTATGCAATTTTCGCGTTACGAAACGGCTTCCGGAATGAATTAATTTTGTAAGTAGAGGTACCACTGTATTCCAATCATAATGCTGCCTTAATTGATTTCTTCTACTTCACTAAACATTTCATAAAATAAGGTATGAATAAAGTAGTGAATAAAGGGGGGGATACAAGCATAGATCACAAATGGTTATCTTCAGATCTCTACTATGAATTGAAATTTCTCTACCCTACTCTACTGCATAAATTCCCCTTTAAAACAAAATTCAAATCATGGAATCATTTTTATGTGGTTCTATTCTCCCAGGGAAAGTCCAAGAAGAAATTGCAAACAAAATTGGGGTTCGTCAGCCAAGGATAGAAGATCGAACCAAAATGCCTTATACCGATGCAGTAATTCATGAAATTCAAAGATTTGCTGACATTGTTCCAACCAATTTGCCCCATGCAACCACCAAAGATATAACTTTCAAAGGCTTCTTCATTCCCAAGGTGATTGCTGTGAAATAATCCCATTCAAATCTTTCTTTGTTCAATATAAACAATTCATGACCATTATTGAGCCCAGAATTTTAATCATAAGTCATGATGGATGTAAAGTGCATCATCATGTGACCATGCCTAATTTTAATTACATTTTTTGTGGCACTCATTAAGCAAACATTGGAATCATAAAGCGAATGCTGTGAATATTGGGTTCATTAAATGAACCCAGTATTCACAGTAGCACTTTTTGGCCAGAAATTGAAAGTAAATGCCAGTTTCTTGCAAAAACATAAATTGCAGTCAAATGATCATGGGAGTCTGCAAACAACCATAAATGTGGGCTGGTTGCCAAGTACCCAAAATATGGCTATGTGACCATCCTGGTTGGGAAGCCCAGGACATTGGAACTTCAAATCTGACTTGTTTTTTAAGGTCTGTTGTAAGTGCAACTGATTGCCAACTGATCAGTGGTAAGTCGAGGATTCTCTGTAAGTAAATGCAGTTTTAAATCCTGTTGAACACTGAATGTAGGTGATAATCTATTTGCTTGTTTTTTCCTTAAACTTTTTTGAACAAATATGTTTTTCTGTGTAGAGTGTTTATGTCTCATTATTTAAAAATGTGTATATTTATAATACTACTTTTAAAATTTCATTATAAAGCTTCTTTTTTTATTGAAAAAGAATTCAATTTATTGAATTTTCAAAACTAGAAAGAAAAAATAAATAAAAAAGAATAACTTTTAACTTCAGTTCAGTACAGGTACAAATATATAATAAAATAACCTCTTATTTAAATGTTAAACAAAAGTTAAACATAATATATAGAGACATACATAAGAACCAGAAGCAATAACAATATAAATATTTTCATAATCAAAACAAATCTAGTTATCATATCACCAAATCAGTGTTTCATTTGTATCCTTTTCAGGCAAGCAGTCCAAATGTAGTTTCTAAGTGGAAACAAAGCAAGACAAATGTTTGTTTTTCATCAAAGTATTAAATTTTGCCACCTCAGCTAGCTCCATTAATTTCAGAAACCATTTCTGTGAAGGAGTAGAGGTTTTATTTGGAGGTTTACATATCTTTCCACCAGTATGCATATAAAAGTTTTGCTGCTGTTATCTTATATAAGAACAAATTCCATGTTTCCTTTCAATCTGTGCATTTGGCATCCTTAAAAGAAAAGGGTTTGTTTTAATTGCACATCGTTTTTTTTAATATTTTCTGAATCAAAGTATGTATTTGATCCGAGTGTTTCTCAGCTCTCTTACAAGTCCACCAAAATGGATAAAAAATACCTTCGCATTTATTTCATTTCCAGCACTTATTTGACATTCTCTTATAAAATTTTGACAAATTATCAAAATTAAATACCAATTTTTTTTTATTAAAAAAAAATTCAAATGAAAATGTAACTGAATGTTAACTTCAGTCTTTTTTTTCTGCATGTTTCCATTAATAGAGCATAATATACAACATTTTTCACTCATTTAACCATACAGTGTTTAATGCTTTTGTGTTCCTGATTATTTTCAAGAGTAATTTATATACTTTAGCAATAAGATGTTAATCATTAGTCTCTTTGAAAATCCAGTTTTTTTTTCATCTACAAAAACAACATTCTTTCTATCTCCTTTAAATCTGTCAATTGTCGATAGTTAAATTAGTAATAAATGTGACCGTCCTTTTTCAATTCTTCTCGTTCCTCTTTCACTAAAAGCCAATAAATCAGCATGTCAACTAATTGTGTGTAACTGCCATTTCTCTTCTTTAAAAACTTTATGTAATAAATCCTTCCATTGTGCACCATTCAGTCAGAAATGAAGAAGTGTCTTGGATGAGAAGGAAAATGTCTTCTAGCAAAACATTGCCATTTCACAGGGCCAATAAGATAAATTAGGTGGACATTTTACCAAAACCTTTTCTGACCACAATCCAGTTAATTTAACAGTTAAAACAAAACCAATTTCTTTTACACGGAGACTAATTGAAGCAATACTCCAAAAAGAATGGATTGGGGAGTACTGTAAGAGGTTTTTTTATAATGATTTGGATAAAAGTACAAAGATAAAGACTATGACATCAACAAGGCTACAGCTGAGGGTATTTTATTCACTATAATTCACAAGAAAACATGCATAGTAGATTAGAAGATTTTTTAAAAAAGATGAATTACAGAAAGCTTTTATAACAATCATCTATGTTAACTGAGAGAGAGAGAAAAAACTAAATTAAAATATGTGTAGCAGAAAAGTTTTGAGTTTGCTAAGAAGTCAGGAAAATTGCAAACTTACAAGCTCAGAGAGCAGTGTTCTATTGGTACAGGTGTGGCATATACAGATATGGTTCTGTAAAATAAAAGACAAAGTCTAGGTTTTTGTGTGATTATAACATATTTATTCAGCTGATCAAAGATGGGTCCCTCTGAAGGCGAAGGAACCCAGAGCATAGTGCAAGGCAGATATTTATACTTTTTCTTTATTTTCATTTCATTACATAATATGCAGGTGGCATCCTACAGATAAGTTATGGAAAAGAATGTATAGAACATCTAATGAAGAAACTGAAGTATTTTGGCGTATTAGCTGGTTTTAAAATTAATCAAAAGAACAGAAAGATGTTGACTAAAATATGAGACCAAAGGATGAAAAAAATAGAGAAGAAGATTAAAAATCTAGGGGTCACCCTGACTAATATGATTTGCATATTGTTTTATAAAAACTATTCTAAAACATAGAATGATGATAAAAAGGACTTAGCGAGGTGGGACAAATTACTGTAGAATTTTAGTTATTAAGATGAATGTCTTATATAGGATTTTTTTAAAATTTCCAACTGTACTGATGTTGTCAATTGTTTTACCATTAAAACAAGGGCATAAAATGTCATTATAATAATTTCTACAATGATGTGTTAAATGGAAAATACTCTTCTTTATATAATGTCAATGTTTAGGGAATGTACATTATTCCATTGCTGACTTCTGTGCTCCATGATGAATCCCAATGGGAGAAACCTCATGAATTCTATCCTGAGCATTTTCTTGACTCTGAAGGAAAATTTGTGAAGAGGGATGCATTCATGCCTTTCTCTGCAGGTAACATCACTCTGTGTATGTGAAAAGCTATCCTGGAAAGAATTTCAGTGCAAGAGAATAGTTAGGAAGATTCATTATTTCTTTAAGTTTATAATTATTCTTTTGAAGCAATGAGACTGTGGAAAGCCACGTAAGCCATGTTTAAGAAAAGTCAAAAAAAAAAAAAACCACTTTTGCCATGTATGCTTTCTTCCAGGTCACAGAGTATGTGTTGGTGAGAAACTTGCCAAAATGGAGCTCTTCCTCTTTTTTACCAACCTCCTCCAGAGATTTACCTTCCAGCCACCTTCAGGAACATTGAAAGATGATCTGGACCTAACTCCTGTTCTTGGACTTACCGCTCCTCCCTTGCCTTATAAGACCTGTGCCGTGTTATCTTGATCTGACAGAAAAAGTCATTATAGAAAAGTCATTATAGAAAAAGTTTTTCTAACTTTTAAATGGCTTTACTTTGACAGAGAGGTAAAGTCTGACAACCTGATTCCATATTATATTATATTCACTATATTTATTTCTATCCTACCTTTATTACTTTTACAAGTAATTCAAGGCAGTGCATATATCCAATACACCATCTTACTGTTTGTTTCCCCCAAACTTCTTTGGGCTTTGAAGAGAGACTGGTCCAAAGTAACTCCAGTGGGTTTTCATGGATAAGGCGGGATTAGAACTCAGTCTCCTGGTGATTAGCACAAAGCCACTCAGCTCGATTTCATTGCTAAAGTGATCACAATCTCCTTCATTCTAGCCTGGTATGTTAACCAGTAGGCCAAACTGGCTCTCTATTGTTTAGGTCTCTATTGTTGTCTAAAAGGAGAATAGCAGTGATCTATAGACACATAAAATGTAGGTTCTGATGGGGAAAAATAGTAGGAAATCATGAAGAGTGTCATTATTACTGAATTTTTCTTTGGGGGCCATTTGTTTCCTTTGGATTTTATTATTTTTCTCTCCTTTATATTTCAGTTTAGAAATTTTTGTCTCTTTTGCTTAGCCTTAATGGTAAATGTATATATTTGCTTTGCAAACCTAGACATCAATTCTATCATGTCTCCAAAAACCAATAAAATAGTATTATTTGTAGCAGCATCAGCAGCAGTTGATGAGGTGTTATTACCTACATCAGGAAATTCCATGGGGACTCCAGCAACAAATCAGGGGATGGGTGTGGTGGGGGCTCTTTCCAGCACCAATGACACAGAACCAAATGCAGCATGACCTAACATCTCTTTCCGAACACCTCTGGAGGAGATCCCACAAGGCAAGCATCTGTAAAGGTTCCGAGTAATGAACTCAACCATCTCAACAACACAGACTTTAAGCTTTCTCAATAAAGAACTGCTTTATTGAAAACATCATTTTGGCACAGTTGAAAAACAAACCAGCTCTGGCCATTTGCCGCACTTTCAATATAATTAAAGATTAGACAGCTCCCTCCCTCCTTGTAACAGGACATATTGTCCAGCTGGTATCTCCTTGGTAATCTCTTCCAGTCTCTATCTAGTACCTGGTAGGATAACCTTGTTTCACATGAGGCAGCAAGTTGTTAATCTCTGGTCTGACATTCCAAAACTCCCTCCCCCTCCCCAAAATGTATCAAGCTGAGAAATGGAGAAAATGGCTGCAACAGGCCCAATCTGTTTAGAAGTTGACAGTGTCATTAAATGAGATCAATGCCATCTATTCTGAACAAAACCGTGCCCCAGGATCTGATGCAGGAGTTATATGAAGCAAACCAGCCTTTAAAGGAGGCTATAACTGCTGATGATGATCTCTCAGCCCAACATAATAACCTCAGAGCTTCCTCTTGTCAAATCCATACCTCCTGAAGGGTCTTAAATGACTACTCTCTTTCATTTCTGGAATATCAACAGCGGGTCAGTCCCATTACAAGGCCCCTTTTTTAGTATATATTATGCTTTGATGTCCTCTTCTAACAGGAAACCTGATTTCTTCAGAGGTGAAGCTAGATGGTTACTGGGTTAACTCTATCTCCACTTTCCTGAGCAAAGCAAGTTGGAGATCTAAAAGTGGTATTATGACTCCAATTCGCACAGTCTTGCAATTCAAATGTGCCTCATTGCCTTCTTTACGGTCATGGTTGTTGGCACCTTGCTGT
The DNA here is from genome assembly GCA_023653725.1 of Bungarus multicinctus. Lineage (NCBI taxonomy): Eukaryota > Metazoa > Chordata > Lepidosauria > Squamata > Elapidae > Bungarus > Bungarus multicinctus. Next base: position 158,486,446 of record CM042836.1, read on the forward strand.
CATCGAAACAGGAGGAGCTTTTGCTTTTTAACATTTATATTCCTCCTCTTAATAAGAACAATCTGGTCAACAATATTTGGGGGCACATAAAAAGAATTAGTAGTTTGACAAACATCCCACAGCTGCAATAAAAACTAGGTGGGGATTTAAATATTAGAATGGGGCCAAATGACCCTACATTATTTCACCAATTTAAGATCCATTATGAGGAGAATGTATTAGGAACCTTTGTATTTTAGAGAATTTAAAGACCTAAAAGCTAACTGAACATGTAAGACAGGTGACTGCACATCTAAACCTATGTATCCTTAAAGGTTCCATAAGTGCAGACCCACCCAGCAAAAAACACCTATTGGGTGAAGGGGCCAGGAAGAAAATCTATGGTTTACATTATGTGAACTTTAAAAATTTTTATGAAAGAAAGAGGTAAACTCATGAACTGGAAAGTGGCCACTATTCAATAATTATAACTCTGACACTCTTTAAGAGCTACCAATCAATAACCTAATAGTAATGATACCTAGATGAAAATTAAATGGATGAGGAAAAAATGCAACTGAAGCCACTAAATGGATGCTAACCCCAGAGCTGTGGTGGGGTTCAATTTTTTTTACTACCGGTTCTGTGGGCGTAGCTAGGTTGGTGTGGTTAGGGGGTCATGTGACTGGGTAGGCATGACTAGATGGCCATGTGACTGGGTGGGCATGGCTAGATGGCCATGTGACTGGGTGGGCATGGCTAAGTAGTCACAATCCTAGTTCCACCTATGAGGATTCCCCCATCTGGACCTTTTGCAATCCCCCAAAGGGTCAAAGGAAATCAGAGTCCATACAACTCTGAACCTTTAAGGCAAACCAAATACAAGTGGTCTTTGCTTCATGTCCGGTTGCTTAGTAAGTGTTTTAATTTATGACTGACCTCCCCAGAGCTACTTGACCTGTTTTTGGAGTTTTGACAGCCATGCACACATGCACACACACACACACACAAACATACATTTATGACCAGTTACAACATCCCACACATTTTCATATATATATATATGAAGTACCCTGCGCACCGTGCCCTGCCACATACATAGGACAAACCAACAAAAGGATAAGTACCTGCCTTGAAGAACACAAGAATGCAATAAAAAAGCTGGAACACACTTCCTCACTAGTTCAACATATGAAAGCCACAGGTCATAGCATCGACTTCAATGGCACCAAAACCCAAGCTACTACAGAAAACCCCAGCTACAGAATCATCAGAGAAGTCATAGAAATTGATAAAAGACTTAATAAGTATGAATAAAAGAGATGACTCCACCAGACTATCAATCATCTGGAAGCCAGCACTCACCAACAAAAAAATCTCTATACCACAATCCAGACAAGCACCTGGACACAAACAGACCCCCCCAATACCTCCAACCCAAACACACCCCAGCCAGCTACCCAAATAAAACCTAGCTTCCTAATAAATAATTATCGGCCATTCACAAGAAACCAAGCTGCACTAAAAAACCTCAATGCACAAAACACAATGTTGCCAACCAATCAAGAACACAGCAATTCGAAGACCAATAAAAACAGACCTAGACTCCCAGGCAATCAGGATGAGGAAAAAACCATTCAAATAAAGCAGAAAGCCAGCACCAAATTCAAACAAAAAATGGCTCCCAAACCTGACACACAAATTTAAAAAGAACCCAGTACACAAGCCTGAGGATGGCAGATGAGATTCTGCTGAAACATCGCTATAATAAAAGCACAAATATTAAAACATGGGACAATGAAGAAACCTAAATACTATACATATAAATACCCACAAAAACATAAGAAAAAACACACACACACACACACACACATATATATATATTTGTTTTCGTAGATTTTCACGGGTACAGGTATGCAGGTCTTGGTGTGTTCGGGTCTTTTCCCGTGTAAGATTGAGACTATCTGGGCAACGTTTCGATGAGATCTCACTCGCCATCTTCAGGCTGGTGCTTTCGGCTTTGTGCTTGTGTGAGCAAAGCGTGATCTGAGCTGCTGTCTGCCTATATTAAAATTTTGAGGGAACCAAATTAATCTCCAATACTGAACATTTCAAAAAGAGAATAATCAGGGAATCCATCAAAATAGAGAAGCACCCCCATAACATGAACAAATGGGGCAATGCCTCCCACCTACCAGAAATTTGGAAACTAGCCCTTATCAACAAACGAGTCCCAGCGACGAAAACCAACACTGGACCCAAAACAACACATGACATCACCACCAATCTTCCTCACCAGACTCAAACCCAAACCCACCCCATAGATGAAAGGCAACCACTGTCCAGAAATCAGACCATGGCTGTATCACCAGCTGCCACACACCCCGACCCCCAAACCAAGCAAACTGACACACGCCATGAACACAGAGCCAGGCTTCAAACTCGGAGCCAAACCAAAACCTGGAACGTCACATCACAGCCACCTGCTCAGGATATCACGTCACAGAACCCAGGAGGCTACACCACAAATCCTCAGGATGTTGCAACACAGCCAACGACCCAGGAGATTACAATACAAGACCCAGGGTGTCACAAGATTAAAACTCAGAAGGTTATCACACAGCCCATTACCCAGGTCATTACGACCCAGGAGATTATAGCACAAGACCCAGGAGGTCAAAACATTAGAACTCAGAAGGTCATCACACAGCCCATTACCCAGGTCATTACGTCCCAGAAGATTACAGCACAAGACCCAGGATGTCAAAACAATAGAACTCAGAAAGTCATCACACAGCCCTTTACCCAGGTCATTACGTCCCAGAAGATTACAGCACAAGACCCAGGATGTCAAAACAATAGAACTCAGAAGGTCATCACACAGCCCATTACCCAAGTCGTTACAACACAGGAGGCTGATAGACACACAGCCAATACCTCAGCCACACATGTTTTTAAGAAAAAGCCAGCCAATCTGCAATCATCAACTCCATCAATCAATCAAGAAATGACAACACAACCAACCTCCCCACCAGTATATATAGGGAGACAGCAGCTCAGATCACTCTTTGCTTGCACAAACACAAAGCCGAAAGCATATATATAAGAAAAGAGAGAGACACAGATTATATATATATATATATAATCTGTGTCTCTCTCTTTTCTCCCTCTCTCTCCCTCTCTCTCTCATCTCCTCTCCCTCATCTTTCTTTTCTTTCTCCCCATCTCTCTCTCTTTCTCATCTCCTCTCACTCATCTCTCTCTCTCTCATCTCTCCTCTTTCTCCAGTGGTGGGATTCAAAAAATTTTACTATCAGTTCTTTGGGTGTGGCTTGGTGGGCGTGGTCATGTGGTCATGTGACTGAGTGGGCATGGTCATGTATCATGTGACTGGGTGGGTCAAAAGAGAGAAACTCACTTTCCAATGCCGTTGGAACAGGGAGTTGGACTAGATGACCTCCGAGGTACCTTCCAGCCCTGGATTGCTGTGCTGTTTCAAAATGAAGCTTCTTTCTGAAGCTGCATCTAGTGCCAGGGTTTGTGGTCTTTTTTTCCTCTCCTTTTTCTCCCTCTCCCTCCCTCTATCCATCTGCCCATCCATCCATATCTCATTCACTTTCCCTTCCGTTCCCTCTTTCTCCCTTCCCTCCCTCCCTTTCTTTCTTTCTTTCTCCCTTCCTTCCTTCCCTCCCTTCCTCTTTCTTTCTTTCTTCTTTCTTTCTTTCTTTCTTTCTTTCTTTCTTTCTTTCTTTCTTTCTTTCTTTCTTTCTTCTCCATTCCCACCCTCCCTATTTCTTTCTCTTTCTTTCTCCCCTCCCTCCCTCCTTCTTTCTTTCTTTCTCCCTGCCTAAGATGTTTGAAGGCCCATTATAAGGCCCTTTTAAAAGAAAAAAAAAGTGGAACATTGAAGGAGTTCTGGCACAAATTAATTCAATCAATTAGAATGAAAGACACATTCCTTTTTTCACTAGAGGACTGGAAAAATCAATCCTTCCCCCAAATAACCAAGTGCCAAATCATGCCTGGGAGGAATACTTTAGAGGGTTGTAGACAGACTGCCTGTGAAATGAACAAGTGTCAGATTAATTTGAACCAAGTCATTTACTGGCCTCCAGTTACATCACAAGAGATATCCTAGCTGATCAGATCACTTAAGGTTAATTAGGCTACCAGTGTGGTGGTATTTGTGGTTTGATTAAATAGAAATTTCCTTGCCCAAGGTTTGAACACCATAGAAAATCATTTTCCATATATATCCCCCTCCCAACCCATGGTGGTTTGAAGCCCAAAAATCAAATGCTTTCCAAATGCCTGCTTTTTTCAATCCACAACCCATGAGCTAAGTTTAATATTTACATATTTATTTATGTATGTATGCACATTGGAAAGGATTGAGAAAAACAATGAATTTGGGGGGCTTTTGGCAGACAAATTTGTAACTTTTTACTTTCAGACAACTTTAGAGCCGTGTCTTCTTGCCTAGGAATTTGCACTATGTATTTTATCCCATAGCCCCCGTGATCTCTGCATTTAATATAGGAAATAATGCCTACATTCTAGAAATCCAAGCCAACTCTGAGAAGCAAAACCAACCCTCTTAATTGATCCCATTTAGAATATTTTCTGGAGCTTACTGAAGAAACAGGTAGGGTGGAAGCAAAGAGTTATATTGCTTCTATTTACATGCTTGGATAATTCTCTAAAAGGGCCATTTACGATGCTCCACAATGCACCTTCACTGTTTAGTTGCCATTCCTATGCAAATAGCCAATAAGCTACTAATTTGAATACTGGGTCTTTGAGTAGCAGAACATCTTAGAAAATCCCTTTAAATCAGAGTGATATAAGCTAAGAGGAATTACATCTCAGGAAACTGTCTGGGAGAAGTAATAGATCAAGCAGAAGATGGGCAAAGTCCCCACTTCCTTCTCAGTTGATTGGACAGAGATGGGAAAATATCAGCTGAATATTACTCAACAAGGTATATCACTGTTGCTCTTGAAATCCAGTACATTACTAGACTAAATGATTCCATTTACTGGATTCCTTATCTGAAATGTTGTTAATAAGCAAGAGGATTTCATAATCCAATATTACTCATTAAAAGATGTTCCAAGGTTTGGATTACTGCACAGTTCAAATATGTTTAAACTTGTTTTTCAATGTTTTCATTTAAGGATAGGCACCACCCATGCAAATATCACAGTGAATGGTAAACAATCAAATATAGAGCCAATTCCTCGGGTAGGAAACAGCCAAGGCAAGGTTGGAAGTGATTTAGTGTAAGGGGCAGTCTGATGATTCAGTAGAAATACTAGCTGAGTTTCTGCTTAGTGCAATAGTTTGAAATATATGTTTGCATCATTGCAGTTTGTAGATTAATTCTCATTGTTCTGAAAACTGCTTCGGAAAGGACATGGCTTGGATTGGACTTGTTTTATTATTATTGATATTCCTTCTTACAGTTTTATTTCTTTTCAAAATGGGTAGTTCCCAGAATAACAGCTCTCAAAATCTTCCACCTGGACCCAGGACCATACCCATTTTGGGAAATCTGCACATAACGGATTTCAAGAGGCCTTATAAGACAATGATAAAGGTATTGGGTAATGATTAACAATCAGGGGTGGGATTCAAATTTTTTAACAACCGGTTCTCCAAGCAGTTTACAGAGTCAGCATATTGGCCCCAACAATTTGGGTCCTCATTTTACCCACCTCGGAAGGATGGAAGGCTGAGCCATCCTTGAGCCTGGTGGGATTTAAACTGCCAAATTGCAGTCATCTAGCAGTTAGCAGAAGTTGCCTGCAGTACTGCACTCTAACCACTGCATCACCACGGCTCGTTTTACAGAAGAGTTTGAAATTTTTATTTTTTAAAAAATAGAAATCTCAGGTGTAATTATAATTTTTTTTAAATAGCTGCAAAGGATTTCGCAGTAGATTACTTTACATTCTGATATTTTAATATTTTTATAAAATAATTAAGTTCCCTGACTGTTGCCTGTAACGTTAGGAAAGATTACAAAGCACCAAGAGTTTCCTAATTTAGACACAGGTTAGATCTGGGAATCACTGTTGGCATCTTATTTTCTGTGCATTTCTTAAAAGTGTTTCGCTTTCTTCAGTTATGGGTGCTTGTGCACAGCTGAGCAGTCAATGTGCAGTGTTGTGTGTGGTTGATGAACAATGGTACTGCCCACGGAGGCATAGAAATGAATATATCAGAAATTATTATTATTGAAAGTTATTTCTGATGTCTTAACTATACTGCAAAATATAAAAAATATACTGTTTAAAGTATACTTTATACTTCAGAAGTATAATAACAAATAACAGAAAGTTAGCCTTGAGTTTGTGAGATATGACTTTTTAAAGAATTCTCTTTATATGAGTTCAAATTGTTGATCAGAATTTTCTCTTTTTTCATCTGCTGAATTCCAGCTGTCAAAAGAATATGGTCCCATTTTCCATTTTCAAATGGGGTGCCAAAAAATGGTGGTGCTGACTGGCTATGAGACAGTGAAAGAAGCTCTGGTGAACCAGGCAGAGGCATTTGGAGAGAGGCCCATTGTCCCCATTTTGGAGGATTATGCAAAGAACTTTGGTAAATGATTTCATTCTGGATCGTATTTCACAACCGTTGCAAAAATCTGATCAGTATTATGTACATATAATCCTCATTTAGCAACTTCCTCAGATAGTGACTCTTTGCTAATGTAAGGGTAGTAAATGGTAGCAAAAAGTAAAGTAAAACCATCGTTTTTCAATCAATGCATATATTTACACCCAAATGTCTGTGCATCAGACTGAGAGTAATGCTGACATTTCTTCACAACAGAACTTTATCCAACTATGGTGGCAACAACTGATGAGCTTTAATCCCCCCCTCCTCTCTCCTCTCTCTCTCTCTCACACATGATTTCCTCAGCAACCATGTGACATAGCAAACATTTTGCCAGAACCAATCATTAACCAATGATTGATAAGCATTTCCCTGTAAAACATTTCACCTGAAGTTTTCACCAATAGTAACCTCAGAGAACTTGTTCAGCTTTTGGAAATCTAAACAAGATAGATAAAAATCTTTATTTTGCTGCCTTGATTTACTGTATTTTTCAGACTATAAGACACTCCAAACTATAAGACGCGCCTAGCTTTTGGGGAGGAAAACAAGAAAAAAAAATCTGCCTCCCAGCAATCTGCCTCCTTGCAACAAACAGCAAACAGCATGGTCAGTTTCAGCACAGCCTGATTTAGCACGAGTAGCTGATTGGTGGTTGGATCGGCCTCCCGGAATACCAACAATCAGCTGCTTCAAGTTGCAGGGACCGCCATTGCCTATTGCTTTCTCCGTGCACCCCATTTTCAGCCTCTGCATCCTGTTTTCGGCCTCCATGTGCCCCTTTTTCAACCTCCGTGTGCCCCATTTTTGGCCTGTTCTGATCCCCGCTGCCTGGGACTATTTGCATTTTAGTGGTATAATTTTCCTGGTACAAATTGATTTTCAACTTAATCTCTTATCTCTACTGCTCCATTTCAGGAGTTATATTTGCTCATGGTGAAAACTGGAGAGTGATGCGGCGGTTTTCAATATCTGCATTGCGTGATTATGGAATGGGAAAGAGGATTGTTGAAGACAAAATTACCGAAGAGTGCAGTATTTTGACCAAAACATTTGAGACTTATGAAGGTGAAGTGATATTTCCTCATACAGATTTACCAATATATCTTTCTGTGAATAGAGGACTTAGAAGAATCTTTTTCAGAAAAATATGTCAAGAACTATTCTTTATGGGGATCTCAGCTGTTCATCCCACATATTGCCTGTTAAGAGACCACTCACGCTTGTAGATTTTAGGGAAATGTTTATTCATCTCTCATGCCAAAACAGTGAGAAACAAGCGAGCAAAATACATTAAAGTCAGCTCTGGCTTGCGTTGCACTCCGGAGCTGTATTTATACGTATCAGTCATTAGTAATTATCTAACAGCTATAGCCATATAGCTATTGTGATCACATACACATACCCCTTTGTTATAAACTCATTCTGTCCCATTCCTGCCCGTTAAGAGACCACTCACGCTTGTAGATTTTAGTGAAGTGTTTATTTACCTCTCAGACCAAAAGGAAAAAGGACCTAAGTATTCCAGACCCAGTTTTCAGCTGTTTAACTTAAGTTTGATATATTTGGTAGAAAGATACACTTTATCTCCCACTTGTAAGGGTTTATGATTCTGTCTTTTTTTATTTGCTTGAGTTTTATACTCAATTGAGGCTTTTTTTCAATGCTTCTTGTACATTATGCCTGTGCTGCCCCAGCCAGTCTATGGGAATTGGATAGTTATTTAGGAATTATGAGCTGTCCTCTTAAGGGAATGCATCATGGTAAATGTAGTTAAATGTAGTTAAAGGTATCCTGGGAAATGTAGCTTATGTCACGTGGCCACATCTGTAATTCTGATTGGTCACTAAATTGACCCTCGATGGGTTGGGGGAGTTTCCTCCATTCTTGCCTGAACTCATGAACTCATAGCAGCTTCTTTCTATCGCTACAAAATGGGTTAGGAGATAACCATCTTTTACCTGCAAGACAGATATACAAAGGATTGGTCATTAAAGAAGAACTTCATCACAAATGTGAGTTATGAGGATACCTGATGAATCAATAAATGTACTTTGTTATGGATGTTTTGTGGAATTTATCTATCTGCATCTGCAAAGTCTACAAATCCACCCTTTGTACACAGACAGAAAAGTAAAAGATGCAGTCCTAACCCATCTGTATAAAATTGTTAATTTGGATTTATGATAAAGCAAAGTAATATTGAAGCCAGGAGTGAATATGCAATGTTAATCTAAACCTGCATTCCCATCATCTCTCTCTGTGAGCTTTGGAACTCTTTACATGCTGTGGATGGTGGGAGGGGCTGGAGTTCCCCACATGCTACAAACAAACCCATCCACTCACCCTCTTCTCTGCTCAATTTGTCTTCCTGCTATCTCAGAAACTCCTTTTGCATAACAGGGAGAGGTAGAAATTCCCCAGTTCTCAAAGGATAATGAAACCTCAGTTGGAAAATTTGAGAAATCTTGTTTGTATTTTTAAATGGAAACAAAAAGCTGGTTCTGTTATGCTCATCTGGAAGGGAGACAAAGCCATAAAAGAGACCCTTTCCTGCCAATTTACAACTGATAATGACACATCATAGTTCCAGGAAGGGGCAAATTCCCCCTCCTTTTCTCATCAGTGAAAGAAGTGCTCTGTCTCAAATTACCACTCTTACCTCAGAAAGAACTAATTTGTAAAAGCAAGGGAGAGGCCAAATATCTCTCATCCATCCCTGTATTCATCCAATTACAAACCCTTTCCAAACGCAATGAGAAAGTTTCAGAAATCTTTCATGTATTGCTTAAAGGAAAGGATTTGCATTTCTTATGCTCTCGGCTGCTTCAAAGAGGCAATAAAGGAGGCCTCTCCAGCTATTTTACAACCACTTTGGCCAGTTTATTGGGGGGTCATAAATCATTAGTGAAGGATTGTCTTCAAAGCAACGGAGCACATTCCTCCCCCAAGTCACAAGGCTGATTCAAATAAGCTATTTGAACAAAATAATTCAAGGAGCAATTTTTTTTGTTTAAAAGCCTAACATTTCTTCATCTCCTCCTCTCTTTATTAAAAAATTAAAAGCATGACACGGCCACAGTGTATGCAACTTATTGAAGTATTTTTCCTAATGAATTTTTCCCTTCCAGCTAAATCGGCTGACACTCAACTATTAGCTTACAGCACCATCTGAAGTAGGCAATAAATTCCTTTGGGCAATCAGCAAACTTCATAGCCAAGAGGGAAATCAGACTCAAGTAAAGCAGTCTACAGCCCCATCTGGTGGTCAAAAAGAAATTTACAGTGCAGTCAAATAATTCTTACCCTTTTTTTCCTTTTTTTTCAAGAGCCCTCTTTTTTCTTCCACAAAGAAGTGAGACCTAAGCAACGCAGCACACAGCTACATCTGGGGCTCAAGGACAAATTTCCCAGACTTTGATTTTTTTACACAGTTTCTCAAATATTGACCAGAATGTTTCTCCAATGATAACCCCCTTTTTGCAACTATTGTGCACCATTTAATCAACTTAATTCAAAGGTCCCGAGAGTAACTGCAACCTAACATGGGCATAGCAACAGCATCTTCCTGACCCTCTGCTGCCACCTTGTGAAGCAAGTGACAATTATAGACTTATTTTTGCATTCAGCCCTCAAGTCTTCAGACTACGCTATGCATATTTCTGCATTCAGCCCTCTAGTCTTCAGACTTGGCGATGCAACCTCTAGTGCCCCCTTCTGTTACAAGCTCACAATGCACCCTAGAAGCAGCCATACTGTGTGCTGTGCTAGCATCGCCCAGACTCTGCAGTCCCACCTTCGTGCTCAAGTATTAAATTCAGCAGCAATTCTACTTTCTGCTACCTGCTTGTAGCGTCCCCTAGTAGAAAAAAGGGAATTGCACGGAAAACCACTAAAATTTTCCAAAAGTCTCCCTTTGCCAATTTGAATCATGGCAACTTCCTCAGCCATGACAGATGACTCTGATGTACCAGAAGACCTGAATCCTCCACTCACCCTTATTGTAAACGTGGAGCCTGATTCCCAACAACTGCCTATAGATGTCCAACCCTCTGGAGAAGCCACGATACCTCAGAAGGCCTACGACCTCTGATGGCATAGGAAGCTTACCTCACCCGCAGCAACACACTTCAGAGCAGATTGGGAAAAGCAGTATCTCTGTCATGCAGATGCATGGATGGAGCTGTTCAAGAACTGTGACACCCCCAAAAGCAAGTTGCCCCTCAAGACCCTCTTCCTGATGCAGAAGGAGTTAGAGGAGCATCTCACACGGTGGAGAGACAGTGAAAATAAGTTTAAATACAGTCTAACCTGGAAGACCGGAAACACATTCATTGCTTCAGGGAGGAGAACAAAGAACACGAAGACAGCATTTGGGAAGGCAGAAACTCCCTCCAGACCGTGATCTTCAATGCGCTTCAAAAGAAGCAAGGGGCGAGGGAGAAGTCCACATCCAACAGAAGTCTTCAATCACAAGCAGCTTCTTCCCACCACTCAAAGAAAACCTCCTCCCTCCATCCCAAACCGCCTAGATCGCAGGCAGCTTCCAATGTCTTGCACCAATTCTCTGCTGCTGGCTCTCACCATCCTTCCAGAACATCCTCCCATCGTAGCGGCACATCTCAGGCCTCCAAAGCAGCAAGTTACACAAACGGGCTGCAGAAGCTGAAGTAGAAGCCACAGTAGCAGATGCAGAGCTATGCGTCACAGAGAAGGTAACATGGCAGAAGGCAGTAATAGCGGCTCAACAGGCTGAAATAGTGGCCCAACAGGCTGAAATAGTGGCTCAACAGGCCAAAGCCCAGGCCAGTTAACAGGCAGAAATGGCCAAAGCACAGGCGAAATTGGAGTTGGCCGAACAGCAAAGAGATGCCGCAACAAAGACGGCATGTGCCGCAGCGTGGCGGAAGATGCCCGACAACACCTCCCTCAATTCATCCTCAAAGAGTTGGGAGAAGAGAGACCAGATACACGGGTCAAAGCCTATGTGGATGAGCAGCACTCGCTTCGAAATAAGCAGGTACAACTGCCTCAGTTGCCTACCAGTCTCCCACAACCAGGGAAGCATAGGGATGAATCTCAACCACAGACTCTACATATCAGTTACACTACTGACATATGACCTAAAATACAAGATTCACTTCCCACCAACAGCAAATCTTTCCCAACTGATGTTGTACATACTAAGGTCTGAGATTCTCTTCACAACACTAGCATCTCTACTCCAATGCCTCATGGCCTGCAAGGGGAGCAAATTAGCCCACCAGTGCTCACAACAACTTCTCGATGAGTTGACATGCCATCAACGACAACTGCCACACTCAATCCAGAGGCAGCAGCATTCCTGCCACTACCTCAATACCAATCTGGCTCCCAGGCACCACAAGGTACCCATGCCCAGCCTACACATCAGTGTGATGCTTAACCATCATCCCCAGTATGGGAGAACAACATTCTCCATAAGTACTGGGAGGAAGACTACAACCCGTCGTTGACTTACAACCCAAACCCACCCTACAAGAATCCAGGGGGATATTCACCAAGACACTGAACCTGGAAGATTGAACCTCAAGCTTTGCATGCTTTGCTTTGTTTGGTGCTTTATTAATGTTTACTGTTTATCTTAGTTATATACTATTCAGTTAGTATTACTGTCTACTGCTTATCTTAGTTTATAGTTAATTTTTCTTTCTCTTCTTTTAATAGTGGAATTTACAATTCCAGGTGGGGAGTGTGCTGTCCCAGCCAGTCTATGGTAATTGGATAGTTACTTAGGAATTATGAGCTGTCCCCTTAAGGGAATGCATCATGGTAAATGTAGTTAAATGTAGTTAAAGGTATCCTGGGAAATGTAGTTTGTGTCATGTGGCCACATCTGTAATCCTGATTGGTCACTAAATTGACCCTCTATGGGTTGGGGGAGTTTCCTCCATTCTTGCCTGAACTCGCGAATCATAACAGCTTCTTTCTATCGCTATGAGATGGGTTAGGAGATAACCATCTTTTACCTGCAAGGCAGATATACAAAGGATTGGTCATTAAAGAACTTCATCACAAATGTGAGTTATGAGGATACCTGATGAATCAATAAATGTACTTTGTTATGGATGTTTTGTGGAATTTATCTATCTGCACAGTCTACAAATCCACCTCTGTGCAGAAACAGAAAAATGCCAATATCCCTATATTTTTTCTGACCAGTCTTTAACACTAACTGGGTCATCATTTTTACATGTAAATTCCGAAATTGGTCCAAACTCAATACCATTCACTACATAGAAGGGATTGTATCCGGTACTGCTGTGCATTGCATTATTATAGGCGACTTCAGCGAATGGTAATAAATCCACCCATTTTCTTTTTTGAGACGAGATATATGATTGTAAATATCATTCAACCATGGCATTCACTCTTTCTGAGGCTCCATTTGTGCTGGGGTGATATGCTGAGCTGAGTCCTTGGGAGGAAGCCAGCCAAACAAGGAATGCTCTCCAAAATCTTGCCGTGAATTGTACCCCTCTGTCGGAGATTACTCTCCTGGGTGATCCATGTAAATGATATACATGCTTGATAAACATATCTACTAACCGTCCTGCAGAGGGAAGGTGTCTACAGGGGACAAAGTGTGCTTGTTTTGAAAACAAATCAACTATGGTCCATATCACAGTGTACCCTTTGCTCTCCGGTAGGTCAACAATAAAGTCAACATATTGCCATGGATGTGTTGGTTCTGATACAGTTTGCAATAAGCCCATCAGTCTACCTACCCGGGGTTTAGAAGTTGCACAAATATGGCACTTCTTCACATATGGCACTTCTCATTTTATTCTTCATGAAGCCAGCAACATGGTCTATCCTTAACTATTCTTCTATTCCACATTGGGACTAGAATGTTGCTGCACTTTTTTGTCTGTCATCAGAAATGCAATCGCTTCTAATTCCAAATAATGTATATCTCTATATAACATTAATGTGTAACTCCGTCTGGCTCAAAAGGATGGGTTACATAATTATTCTTTGTGTTACTGTCAGTAAATATTAGTTCATAAACCTGCATCTCTTGCTATCTTCTATATCTATGTAGAGTACAAATTAGTTTCTATGATAAATGCTATGTATAAGCAATCTTATCCTCAATCTTAATGTGACAAAGAGCAGGTTTCATTCTGGGATTCTTTCACAATTCTGCTTTAATTTATTACTCATGACCAGGAAAGCCATTTGAGCCAGCAACAATTCTGAAAGCTGCAGCCGCCAATATCATCGTTTCTTTTTTACTTGGCAAGAGATTTGAATATGAAGATGCTACACTTCTAAGACTCCTGGAAATACTTGAAGAAAATTTACACCTTGCAGGAACCCCTGCTGTGTGGGTAATGTAAAATTTCATATGAAATAAACTTCATTCCTACAGTGTGTAAAGGATTAATTCATAAGATTTGGAACTCAATCGATTAGAAATCTTAGTTAACCATAGCTCCAGAACCCATGTATTTTATTGTTATTATTGATGATGATTTTGTAGACAATGGAACAAATCTTATTTGGATAAAAATGCTTTGAGAGATCTACCAAAGAATATATTTATTGTATTCAGTTCTGTTAATGTCCTACCTCTCCTATAATTGTTTCAGATGTATAATGTGTTTCCCAAGTTGAGATTCCTTTCAGGTGCTCATAAAAAAATAATGAAAAACCGAAAGGAGCTCCATGATTTCATACAGACCACTTTCCTTGAAAATCTCAAAGATCTGGATGAAAATAACCAGAGGAATTTTATTGATGCATTTCTTGTTCGGCAGAAAGAGGTAATTAAGCACTTTAAATATGCCAGGAATTATGGGTGATTTTATTTCTTTCACATGTTTTACAAATATTCTAGATGGTACTAGAAAACATGCAGCTGGGGAAAATCTTTGTTTTAGAAATGTCCAAGCAAATAATTTCCTGGAATGAAAGCAAGAAGTGAATATGTCTGTATAGTTTCCACATCTTCAGGTTCTATGGGGAATATAAATTATAAAACATAAAAATTGATAAAAATTATTAACCTCCACCAATATGGCCATCATTAATTAGGATATGAGATTTCTCCTTATTTGGCAACTCCATATCTTCCTGAATTCTTGAGAGATGGCTCTCAATTCTTCCTGCAGCATCCTTGCTGGCCAACAGATTCACTGTTTGTATGATGTCTTTATTCCTTGCATATCTATTAAAGCTATTACAATGTTTGTATAATTTTCCCAGTAAAAAGCAATACTGTTTGTATGTAGCAGTTGAGTGAAGCAGTCATATGGGGGTCTTGCTTAACAATTACTTTTCTCAATGTCCAATTGTGGTCATAAGTCAAATATTATCTGTAGTTCAACTTCCATTGTCTCTCATGGAGTGATAATTCCAGTAGGGAGATAGTCAGGTGGGCCCTTGGGAAGCAACCTTTTTATCTTTATTTACTGTATAAACATTGGGATATTAATTATTGTGATATGGGTTGGGATATATAGTGAATGCTCTTCCTATTGATCCAGAAACTGATCAGTGCAGGAGAAGAGGAAAGCCATTCTCCCTTTTTTAAGAAACTGTCACCTAGGGAAATCCATGAAAAAGTGAACGTTTGCTCTAAAACCTGATGTCTTTCTTCTTAGTGATAATTAAAATAAAATCCCACTTCATGAAAGAAAGCATTGGCCTGGCATGTACTGAGAAGAACTGGCAGACAGACGTGGAGGAAGTTCGCTACAATTTTTCTCCAAACTCATTCCTGATTCTTCCATTGTCATCATTCACTGGAACATAACGTGCAACAGTCACTTGACCTATGCACTTCCCTACATAGTCATAGCAAAAGGATGTTTTGAGTTCATGTATTCTGACATTACATTTTTGCTGTTTCTGTGGTAATTGATCCTAATTTTACTTCTGCTGCATACATTGATAAATTCCAATCTACAAGACCAAGCTGTCTTTGTTAGATCAATTTTCTCCCTCAATTTAAATTTCAAGATAGGAAGCATTTTAATTTGTCTTTATTTCAATTCATTCAATAATTTGTGGTCTTTACCATATATTTCTCATTATCACAGTCCTCAATTGCTTTGGCCATCAACATATAGGTCCACAAACCCTTGTATGAATCAGGTCTTTGGTCAATCAAGACCTTCACATACTGTTTTGTGGTAGGATATCGGTGTTAGTTATGACAAAAATTGGGATTGGAATTTTAGTTGCTTGAGTGATGTTTGTGAAGTACAACCTAATTGCTTCGTGATGGAACCCCCCTGAAATTCTTACTATCATTGTTAACTGAATTGTAGTGGTTGTTAGGTGAGAACATGCTACAGCTTCCCACAATCAAAGTCAGGGGAGAAGTTGCCCATTCCCAGAGGTTTCCAAGCAGTTGGCAAGTAGCTGTGCTGGGTGTGGAATGGCATGCAGGGATATGTAGGTGGCTGGAGCAGCCCAGCACAAGTACAGTATGGCTTGGAGTGGTTGCTGCTAGACAAGAATGAGTGAGGGCATGCATGAAATTGGGGGGAAGGCACAGCAAGGCTTGGGAAGATGCTCAGGAGTGCAAGGGGATGGACAAGGATGCAAGAGAGGCAGAGTTGAGGCTTGGGAAGTGATATTTCAGAGAGTGGCTGGTGCATAGTGGAGAGACTTGCACCAGAAAATCCCTGTTGGCTCCCTGTTGTCTTTTTGGAGAGAAAAAACAAGGAAGGTCGCAAATGGCAAGCATGTGATCAGAGATCACAGAACCCTAGTAAACATAAGAGCCTCCGTGGCACAGTGGTTATAGTGCAGCACTGCAAGCTACTCCTACTGCAATTTGGCAGATCGAATCCCACCAGGCTCAAGGTTGACTCAGCCTTCCATCCTTCCGAGGTGGGTAAAATGAGGACCCAAATTGTTGGAGGCAATATGCTGACTCTGTAAACTGCTTTGAGAGAGCTGTAAAGCACTATGAAGTGGTATATAAGTCTAAGTGCTATTGCTAAATGCAAGAGAATTGTCAAGTACCCAGATCATGATCACAATTCTGGGATTGTTGGTACTCCAAGAATGGTCACAATCACCATTTGTTCAGTGTCATCATAATTTAAAATGCTCCCTGAATGAATGGTTGTAAGTTAAGGACTACTTGCAGGAAGTATATATATGATCTATCCAGGATGGTTTTTTTTTTAAAAAAATGTTTTAATAAAACTTTATATAAGCAGATCTTTATACAATTTCTTGACATTGGGTAAATGATGTCACAAAATTTAAAAACCACTATTACATCTTTTTGTGTATTTAGATTGTAGAAATACATTGAAAATCCTCAATATCTTTTCTTTATACTTTTCAGGAGATTAAGAAATCAACAGACAGTTATTTCCATAATGATAACCTTAAAGCTCTTGTGGATAATTTATTTAGTGCTGGCATGGATACAACCTCAAACACTTTGTGCTGGGCCATACTCCTAATGATGAAGTATCCAGAAGTTCAGAGTAAGCAGTTTTCATTTAACTGGAGTTTAATAAAAATATATACTTACCTGGCAAATAACAAGGCATGGGAGAATAAGAAGCAAGAATGAGTTACCCCGTCTATTTATATTTGAAGTAATTAATCTGAGGTGAGAGTGAATATAAGATATCAGCATAAGACGGGCTTACACTCACACATGTACCTTCAGAGATTTCTGAAGGGTGTACCAGTCACAGAATGTGCGTTATGCACCTATCACCTCCCATTGCTGCTGAATATGAGCTTAGATTGAAAACAGCTTTTTGCTAAGAATGACATATTCCAAGCACAATCTTCCTGTAATTTATTTCTTCTACTTCACTAAGTATTTAATAGTTTATATTTCTATTTGAAATATAAATAATAACTCATTAATCAACCTTTTTTCTGCATGGAGATAATCATAGAATAAGACATACAGTATAGTGAATAAAAGCAAAAAAAATACACAAAGAAAATTACAAGTGTAGATCACAAAACGTTATCTTCAGAACTATATTATAAACGTACTTTGGAACTGTTGCACAAACTCCCCTTTAAAACAAATTCAAATTATGGAATCATCTTGATGTGATTCTATTCTCCCAGGGAAAGTCCAAGAAGAAATTGCCCAAGAGATTGGGGTTCGTCAGCCAAGGGCAGAAGATCGAGCTAAAATGCATTACACCAATGCTGTAATTCATGAAATTCAAAGGTTTGCTGATATTGTTCCAACCAATTTGCCCCATGCAACCACCATGGACATAACTTTCAAAGGCTTCTTCATTCCCAAGGTGATTGTTGTGAAATAATCCCATTGTTAATGTCCCAATCATACTCTGTACAGTATAAACAATTTATGACTATTATTGAACCCACAATTTCAATCATAAGTCATGAGAGATGTAAAGTGTGTCACCATGTGACCATGCCCAATATTATGATTGTTTTTCTGGAAGTTGTTAAGCAAACCTTGAGCTCTTAAACAATGGTGGGATAAAAAAAAAATTTACAGTTCTTTGGGCATGGCTTGGTGGGCGTGGCAGGGGAAGGATACTGTAAAAACTCCAGTCAGAGGTAGTATTTGCCAATTCTTCAAACTACTCAAAATTTCTGCTACCACTTCTGCAGAACTGATCAGAACCTGCTGAATACCACCTCTGCTCTTAAAGCATATACTATAATCATTGTTAGCTCATTGTATGCTATGGCATCTGATTCAACTACGCCACAAACAACAGCTAAGCATAATGAACACATGGTTTGAACAACCCAAGTGGTGACTATACACTTGAACTTCACCAAGAATATTGAGACCAAATAGACTACATACAGGTAGCAGAGGGGGTATTCAGCAGGTTCTGACCAGTTCTGGAGAACAGGTAGTGGAAATTTTGAGTAGTCTGGAGAACCAGCAAATACCATCTCTGACTGGCCCCGTTCCCATCTATTCACTGCCTCCCAGTGCTGATTCACTGCTGATCGGCTGGATCTTCTTTTGTTGCCCTGCACAGGAGAACAGAGCTGGAAAGCAGGTTGGTGGGGTAGGGTGGGGTGGGGTGGGGAGGGAATGGGGATTTTGCAGTATCATTCCCCTGGATGGGGTGGGAATGGAAATTTTACAGTATCCTTTCCCTGCCATGCCCACCAACCCACGCCATGCCCACCAAACCATGCCTACAGAACCAGTAGTAAAAAATTTTGAACCCCACCACTGACAGGTAGTCCTCAAGTTATGAATGTAATGGAGCCTGCCCATTCCATTTGTAACCTGAGGATTCATGGGAGTAAATCTCGTACCTTGAGCAACATCACTCCCTTCTTTCACCCATGCATTCACTAATAGAATACAAGGCTAGTTAAGTGCACATGAAGTATTTCATGGTCAGTAGTGGGTTTCTAAATTTTTTCCTACCGGTTCTATGAAAGCAGACGAGATCTAGTTATCATATCCCCAAATCAACTTCAGATCTTATATAATTTTATTCATTATGATAAATGTGGATTTCTACCTAGAGGATAACTAAGGGACAATACGAGAACTGTTTTGGATACAATGGAGTATGTCTAATATCAAATGAGAAATAAGTAGCACTTTTTGTATGTTGAAGAAGCCTTCAATAATTTGAACTGGGATGTTATGTTCAGCTTTGTGGAAGATGTGGTCTTTGAGGATAATTCACTTGGAGTCTATTAAGTCTATTTATACATTCCAGAAAGCACATATTACCAGTTTTGAATCTATAGGAACCCCAGAATGATACTGAACATCTAATGAAGAAAGTGAAGCATTTGGGCATATTAGCTGGTTTTAAAATTAATCAATAGAAGAGAAAGATCTTCACAATAAAATAATAGAAAAGGGGATGAAAATATAGATAAGATGATTAAATATTTATAGGAGTCACATTGACTTGCATTTTGTTTTAGGAAAACAGGGTTAAAATATAGAATGATGTTACAAAAGATCTAGCGGGATGGGACAAATTATTGTCTTTATTGAGTAGAATTTTGATGGATGTCTTATTCAGGATGTTATTTTTATTTCAGATTAGACTGATATTGTCAACTAATATTGCCTTTTAAGCAATGACATAAAATTACTTTATAATATTTTACAGAAATGTTTTAAATGCAAAATGTTCTTTATATCATTTCATTGTTCAGGGAATGCACATCATTCCCTTGCTGACTTCTGTGCTCCATGATGAATCCCAGTGGGAGAAACCTCATGAATTCTATCCTGAGCATTTTCTTGACTCTGAAGGAACGTTTGTGAAGAGAGATGCGTTCATGCCTTTCTCTGCAGGTAATATCGCTCTGTGTGTGTGAAAAGCTATCCTTGAAAGAGTATCAGTGTAACAGGATAGTTAGGAGGGTTCATTATTTCTTTAAAATTATTTCTTTGAGGTAATATGACATGGGGAAGCCATGTAAAATAGTTTAAGAAACCAATAAATCCACCCTTTTTTTTTTTTTGCCATATATGCTTTCTTCCAGGTCAGAGAGTATGTGCAGGTGAGACCCTTGCCAAAATGGAGCTCTTCCTCTTCTTTACCAACCTCCTCCAGAGATTTACCTTCCAGCCACCTTCAGGAACATTGAAAGATGATCTGGACCTAACTCCTGCTGTAGGACTTACCACTCCCCCCCTGCCTTACAAGACCTGTGCTGGGTTATCTTGATCTGACAGAAAAAAATCATAACAAGTTGTTTTCTCAGACTTTAAATGTCTTTGCATTGATGGAGAGGCAAAATCTGACCACCAGATTCAATATTGTTTAAATTTTATATATTGTGTAAAAGTTGAGTAGCAATGATCTATATAGACACATTAAAACATTGATTCTGGTGGGGAAGAACAGTAGGGAAATCGTGAAAAACAAAATGCTTCATATCATTATTACTGATTTTTTTCTTTTGGAGCCATCAGTTTCCTTTGGCTTTTACTATTTTTCTCCTTTCTTCTTTCTGTTTAGATTTTTTTTGGTCTTTGTTCCTGTATTTTTAATTTTTAAAAAGAAATCTCATTTTTCTTTTTTGGAATAGTTCTAAGTGCAATTGTATTTGCTTTGTAAATCGAATTATCAATTCTATTGTTATTTCAAAAAAATAATACAATAATATTAGAAGTAGTAATAGCAGCAGTAGTAGTAATAATCATCATCATCATGACAAAAAGTCCAGCTTTAGAATACAGTATATAATCAGGAAATTCTGACCAAAGGCCAAATACAGGTAACAAATGAGATTCAGCAACACCAACAGCCGCCTTTTTGATAGAAGGGAGCTTCTATTTATTTGATACATAAAAGATTTGCCTCAGAGGTGGTATTCAGCAGGTTCTGACCAGTTCTGGAGAACCGGTAGCAGAAATTTTGAGTAGTTCGGAGAACTGACAAATACCACCTCTGACTGGAGATTTTACAGTATCCTTCCCCTGCCATGCCCACCAAGCCATGCCCACAGAACTGGTAGTAAAAAAAAATAGAATCCCACCACTGATTTGCCTAGCATTGTATTGCCTCAAATCATTATTTAATGTGGATGGAAAAAAAGACTAAATGTCCTTTTAAATAAATATATACATCCTTATGAGACTGTATTTGTTCCTAAGAAAAATAGATAGTCCACAACTTACAACCACAAATGGAATTAGAAACTCAGTCATTCAACAAAGCAGTTGTTAAATGAGATTGCTTTGTTGAAAAACAGCAATTACAGCACGCCTGGAATTATGGTCATTAAATGAACTCCTGGGTCCTTAAGCAGAAAGAAAGAGCTGCCTGCCAAATTCAGCTCCCTGTGTAGAAGGGAACTGCTTTTTTGAGGGGGCGGCTACAGGAACAGAGCTTGGTTCTTTAGGATATATGAGCTCTGTTTCTCATCCCACCATTGAAGTTCAATTCCCTCAACCTGCTCCTAAAAATGAGAGTGAGTCCTTTCAGCAGGCAGCATCACCTTGCAGACTTCCCTGCCAAATTTTCCTTTGACTTTCTGGGGAAAGCTGGCAGAGAAGAATACAATTGGCATGGAAGCAGGGGAGTGGGAGTGGGATATTTTATGGTGGCTGTCATTACTGTAGAGTCATTAAATGATAGGTTTTAAATTGAGGACTACCAGTACATGAAGGATAACTAGAGATACACCAGGGAGAATAAGAACAAGGGTTGAGGGTGGTGAGTATTTTAAGGGGAGAAACAGTGACACCATGGTGATTGACAACCATGGGAAGATATCATCAGACACAGCAGACAGGTCACTCTTGGGGAAGGCTGCCCTGGTGTTTGGTATCACTGTTGCATTCCAGCCGCTTCTGCTTCACCTTAAAGTTTTCAAGGCCCCAGCTGTTGCTTGGCTGGCAGCCAATATCAGGTTAATGTGTAATAAATTGTTCTGGCATGCATTACTGAATGGCTCTCTGTGCAGTGGAGGGAAGGAGGCAAATGTGCCCACCTGGGTTTAAGCCTGAGTCATCAGTTAATATTCCAGGGCAATATGTGCGTAATCATTGTCATGCCAGAAACATGGATGGCTCTTTTGGAAATGCCTACAATGGTACTGAAAGGATATGAGGAGAGAGTCTGGCCAAGTACAGGTGAGAGCCTGTATTAAGAATTACCTTGGGGTGGTAAGGGTAGTGAGATTAATTTAATTTAATTCATTTGATATAGGTTCTGTCTGACTGCAGAATAACTCTTGAGTGCATCACAATATAAATTAAATAAACAGAATAAACAAACAAAAATACAATATATTTTAAAAAGAACAAATAAAGAGCAATTTTTAAAAACAATGTAGAAGAAGCAAAATAGCAAATCCAGCCAGTAATGCATAATATATATAGATAGATAGATATGCTCCACAAGGGAATCCAGTCACTCTTCCTCAGCTCCTATGAAAACGGTCAGGTCTTTAAGACTCTCAAGAACACCCTCAAGATGGCAGCTTCTAGATGGAGAGAAATAGAAAACTGATGCACATCCAAACAATGTGGACATCACTTAAGTGAATAGCTGCATCCAGGCCAAAAAATCAGTGAAACTTCTTCAGACACAGAGAAGCCAAAAAGATTGCCTGTGTGTACACCAGAAGGTAGCTCCTTGTTAGGAAACAATAGAGCATTAGGAACCAAACAAGAACTATCAAGCCTACAAAGGGAGCCTGTAAAAGGTACTAGGTCAATCCATAGATCACTTTCTAAAACATATTTGCAACATAACCATTTAAAAGCTATAGAGATCTTCTGAGCAGTAGCGTAACTATCATTGGTTACTATCCTGGTGAGTGTTCCTTTTTTCTGAAGCTTGAATAAAGGGAAATGAGAAGAAATAAATATAAAGATTTAACATTTAAAAACAATCTACAACAAAAAAGTTTGCTAAGAATTTGGATTATGAGCATTTAAAATAGATAAAGGGAGTTAGCTGAATTTGGACTTTGTGTATTTTAAAACCCTTTTAATTAATTAAACAAATTAAATAAATAAATAAATAAATAGCATATGCTTCTGTGTGAAAGAGGACTGTTTTGGGTTTTCAAGAGAAACCAGCACTTTGAGTTGCTCCTAGCAGTATACCAATGTAGTTCAAGAAGATGAAGTTCAAGAAGGGAGACCCCAGCCTAGTTGAAAATTACAGACCAATCTCCTTATGCTGCGTCACCTGTAAAGTCATGGAATCAATTATTAACCAATCTGTTATCCTTCACTTAGAGACAAACAACCTACTCTCTAATAAACAATTTGGTTTGAGAAAAAAACTATCCTGTAATCTGCAACTCTTACACTGCAAAAACATATGGACTACACTACTCGATCAGGGCAAAACAATAGACGCAATCTACATAGATGTCTGTAAAGCCTTTGATTCAGTGGTACACAACAAACTACTCCTAAAACTAAAATCTTATGGTATCTCTGGACACCTGCATAACTGGATAGAAGCATTCCTGTCAAACAGACAACAAATGGTCAAAATTGGGAGCGTCCTATCAAATTCTGTACCTGTCAATAGTGGTGTCCCCCAAGGCAGTGTTCTAGGACTCTCTTCATATTCTACATAAATGACCTCTGTGATTATATTAAGAGCAACTGCGTTCTCTTCGCTGATGATGTAAAGCTGTTCAATACCACAGACAATACTCTACCCTTCAAAAAGATCTTGACTATGTATCAGAATGGTCAAACAAACGGCAACTTCAAATCTCAACAAATAAACGCTCTGTCTTACATATTGGCAAAAAAAATCAGAAAATAAAATACAAGCTGAATAGTCAAGACCTTGTTGATGATCCAAGCTCTGTAAAGGACCTTGGAATACTCATCTCTAATGATCTAAGTGCTAGAGCCAACTGTAACTACATAGCCAAAAAGGCATTAAGAGTTGATAACCTAATCCTACATAGCTTTTTCTCTGGTAATATCACACTACTAATTAGAGCATACAAAACATTTGCTAGACCAATACTCGAATACAGCTCATCAGTCTGGAACCCACATTATATATCTGATATTAGCACAGTTGAGAAAGTCCAGAAATATTTCACAAGAAGAGTTCTCCACTCCTCTGCTCATTGCAGAATACCTTATGCCACCAGACTTGAAATTCTAGACCTAGAAAACCTTGAATTATGCCGTCTTCGGTCTGATCTAAGTATGATATATAAAATCATATATAGCAATGACTTACCTGTCAATGAATATTTCATCTTCAACCATAACAACACAAGAGCACACAATAGATACAAACTCAAGGTAAACCTCACCAAATTTGATTGCAGGAAATACGACTTCAGCAACAGAGTGGTGAATGTCTGGAATACTCTACCTGATTCTGTGGTTTCTTCTCCAAACCCCAAAAACTTTAACCTTAGACTGTCTACTATTGACCTCACCCCTTTCCTAAGAGGTCTGTAGGGGGCATGCATAAGTGCACCAATGTCCCTGTCCTATTGTTTCTTTTTTATTTTTTTTATGTACCCATTTCATGTATTCATAACTATGTATATACTTATATCTATTATCTTGAAAGCGATTGACAAATCAAATCAATAGATAGATAGATAGATAGATAGATAGATAGATAGATAGATAGATAGATAGATAGATAGATAGAACAGAACTGCATCTTCTGAGTGGCCTTCAAGGGCAGCTCCATGAGAGTGCATTGCACTAGTGCAAGTGTGCAGTGACCAGACCATGAATGACTCTTGAGGTTGTGAGACAAGGCCAAAGCAGGGGTGGGATTCAAATGTTTTTACTACCGGTTCTGTGGGCGTGGTTTGGTGGGCGTGGCAGGGGAAGGATACTGTAAAATCTCCAGTCAGTGGTGGTATTTGCTAGTTCTCCGAACTTTTCAAAATTTCCAGTACCGGTTGTCCAGAACTGGTCAGAACCTGCTGAAAACCAACTCTGGGCCAAAGCCACCATACCTAAAGGTGGTAAAAGCACATAAACAGGGTGGACAAAAGCCAGGAAAAGCTCCTTCAGGGAATGGAACCAAGTTATTAAGGAAACAAAAGAACGAAAGTTGGGCCTGGGTATATAGGAAGCCCCTACCCAACTCTCACCAGCAGCTAAAAAACAAAGGAGTTGGGTCTTGACACATAGTAAGCCCTTCTCCAACAACAAAGCAAGGATTTGGGGGAATAAAAGGGGTCCTAAAGCCTGCCGACTTTAACTCATTTTTTGATTCAGTCTTGGTGGTTTCCATCCCGCTGGCTAGCATCTGGCATCCTAGTTGAGGATGTTGCATAAGTGTGGATGAGAGAGAGTGTATGTGTATGAAAGAGCAAGCAGATATACTTTGTCATCAGTAAATTTGCTGTTATTTTAAATTCACTGGGTCTCCATGCATTCTAAATAACCGTTTGTGTCTCAGTGTTCAGTTGAAACTGATTTGAGTGTGGCAATTTTCCAAGGCAGAATGTGTGTGAATGAGTTACCTGAGAGCACACATGCATAACAAGCGTATCTCAGTCTAAATATGGATGTGATATTTAAGCAAAGTTTAAATATCATGAAAGTGTGGATCCAAGACCACCAAGTTATGTATTTGCCCCAAAGTTGGTACATAGAATAACAGTTGGAAGGGACCTGGGAAGTCTTCTAGTCCAACCCCCTGCTCAAGCAGGAGACCCAGGGGTGGGATTCTACAGGTTCGCACCTATTCGCTAGAACTGGTTGTTAACATTCTAAGCAGTTTGGAGAACCGGTTGTTAGAAGAAATTACTGGCCTAATCCTGTAAGGAAGGCAGGGAGGAAACATTCTGGTGTTGCTTATAGAAACTGCCTCTCCATTAACCCTTTTTACATTCTTGGTAAGACTAGTCTTCCTTTCTCTGGAAATTCTCTGGAGTTTTTTTTCCCCTCCTTTGCTGGTATTTTGCTTGTGTGGAGTGACCATTCAAAGTTACAATAGCACTGAAAAAAGTGACTTATAACCATTTTTCACACTTACGACTATTGCAGCATCCCCACAGTCATGAGAGGCCAGGCGAGGAGATGCGTGCCTCGATGTGAGTGATGTTGAGTTGGCCATGACCAACCAGTCCCATTACCACCAAGCCACACTCACCAACTAAGCCATGCCCACCAACTAGGCCATGCCCACAGAACTGGTTGTTAAAAAAATTGAATCCCACCCCTGAGGAGACCAATATCATTCCAGACAAATGCCTGTCCAATCTCTTCTTAAAAGCCTCCGGTGATGGAGCACCCACCCACCCTTCTGAAGGCAAACTGTTCCATTGGTTAATTGTTCTCACTGTCAGGAGGTTTCTGCTTAATTCCAAGCAGCTTCTCTTCTTGATTAGTTTCCATCCATTGTTTTTTGTCCTGCCCTCTGGTGCTTTGGAAAATAAGTTAACTCCCTTCTCTTTATGGCAACTTCTCAAATACTGGAATACTGTTATCATGTCTTCCCCCTCCCCCATTCTTTTCTCTAGGCTAGCCAAACCCAAAGTGCAGCCGTTCCTCATATGTTTGGTCTCCAGGCCCTTAATTATCTTATTTGCTCTTCTTTGCACTTTTCCTGAATTCTCAACATCTCATGTCAGGAAGTTTCTCCTTAATTCCAAATTTGGGGGGGGGGAGAAGTTGGAGGCGTAAACTGTGAAGCTAACTGAAGCCCTGCCCCCTCCATAGGGGTTTGCTTTGAAGGACCTGGAGCCAGGCTGGTTCTCTCTTAATTGAAGCACTTGAGACGGAGGGAGGGAAGGCAAGCGAGAGGAACGGCTTTATCTGCAGGGTTCCAAAAGAAATGCCGGAACAAAGAAAAGTTAAGTAGCCCCAGGGAGAAAGGAGGGAGGGAGGGAAGGACTGACAAATAAACATGTTTTCTCAGCGTATAAAGTGGAAGAAATGAAAAGGGCCCAGTGGTAGTCATATATGAAAATTTGCATACATTGCCCCCATTTTTGTGCCAACACTGTGCAATGCCAAGGGAGATGCCAATTTAGATGAAAGGTTTTAGCTGTCTGGCAGCTCTCACCTACAACCTATCTTCCACTCCTCCCATACAGATAGGCCTCTGAAACCCCAGTGCCTCAAGAAGAGAGAAAGTTTGTCAAAAAAAAAACTGTTGGAAGAAAAATCCAGTCCAGTTCCAAGCCAGGAGAAAGGGACTGGAAATAAAATGGAGTCTGATTGGAAAGAAGGACTCTGTTTATCGATAAGCAGAACCAACAACAATGTAGTGAACCTTGTGTCTTTTGCTATTCTAAAGACGGTGGGTTCATCCATTATGTCCTTCTTAATCCCTTAATCAACTGGAGCTGAAGATCTTTTGTTTGTGAATAGATTGGATTCTTAACTGTTGAGTGAAACATTTACAGGAAGGCTATATAGAATATTATTAACCTCTATCCTAAATGTTTGACTATTGCACAATTCAAATAAGTTTAAACTTGTTTCCAAAGGTTTCATAGATCCCACCCATGCAGTTCAGGTCAAATTAATGGGGAGGAGAGAGGAAACAAGGGAAAGGAGAGAGATTCTCTCTTATACAGGGCGTGCTGATGATTCAATAGAAAGAGTAGATTAGGCTATACCTAATTCAGTGCTTTGAAATACATGCTCGTATCACTTCAGTTTGCAGGATTCATTGTGATTATTACTGAAAACTAATTACTAAAAGGAAATGGATTGGACTGGAACAATTTTAATTGTATTACTATTTATTCTTGCAATTATGTTCCTTTTGAAAAAGGAAAGTTCCTGGAAAACCAGCTGCCCCAATCTCCCCCCAGGACCCAGGACTATACCCATTTTGGGAAATCTGCACTTGATGGATCTGAAGAGGCCTTACAAAACAATGATTAAGGTAAAACATGATGATTAACAAGTATCTTTACCATTCTTTGCTGAAATTTGTTGAGATAACACAAAAATATGATAACTTGCTCAGATAAGTCTTGTGTGTTTGCTGAAGTTTTTCAATGTCTATGGACATGTTTTAAAAATGAGATTTACCTAATATATGAATATATACTGCTTGAACAAGGGGTTGGATTAGAAGACCTCCAAGGTCCCTTCCAGCTCTGTTATTCTGTTATATTTATGAGTCCTGGAAGAATTATTCAAATAAAATCTTTTTTGTAAATGGGTATCTGGAAATTGAGTGATGGCAACTGGACTTTTCTTCTTTTTTGGTTTGAAACATTTGGCTGCTTATCCAAATAGCTTCCGATTGGGACCCCATATACTATATGTCCTCCACGCAGGGGTGGATCCGACAGAGTTAACTACCAGTTCGGTCATTTACGAGGTTCGGTGATTTACGATGTGCTTCCCTTGTGCTCCTGTAAATCGTCATCAGCATGCTGTGTGCAGAAAATCAATCTTTCAAAAAGCCCCTTTTTCCTGCTTTTTTAACTGCAGCTGTGCCTCGTGGCAGCTGAAGTTAAAAAAATCAGGAAATAAAGGTCAGGTAAGAGCCTGGGTGGGCATGTGGGCAAAAACATCAGCAGACATAGAACCGGTTCTATGTCTGCTGCTCTTCAGAGCTACCAGTTCTACAGAGGGGACAGAACCGGTAGAAACCCATTCCTGCCTCCAGGCTGGTTCCAAGTGGTACTTAAGTCTAAGTGCTATTGCTATTTCTCACCTAATCTACATAGGCTATTAGGACCCATCTAGGAGAAGGATTTTTGAGCAATGACCCTTACTGACTCTCTGCATACTCACTTAACTACCCTGGAGGATATATATGGGGTCTCCTTCCCCAACTTGCTCAGACTGAAGAAGCTACTTGGATAAGCAGCCAAAAGTTTCAAACCAAAAAAGAAAAGAAGCTCACTTGCCATGATTCGAATTCTAGGCAACTCTATCTGGAATACTAAGAATCTTCACTGACATTTATTAATAGATGTAAAAAATGTGTAATTGTTCATTCAGATTTGCAGAGCTGCTTCAAAATCCATGGAAATATACATGCTGTTAAGCTGAATGATTTCATATGTATGTTCTTAGAGGCACTGCTATGTTTTAAGCAAAATTCTAATTAAAATAATTTCTGCAGGGAGCAACATTAGATGCAAGGTTTTCTTACAGCTTTTTAAGAAGAGATGGAGGCTATTTTCCTGATTTTCAGAGTCATTTATGAGAAAATATTTTAATTTCTTTCCTTAAGGAATTCCCATGATCATCTTAAGAAACTACAAGGGCACAATAGGAAAGTTTCTGTATGGTCCTTTCAACAATTGGGCAGAGTCTCTTTTAAGTAAAATTCAACTGTATATCCAGCAATAGAGGCTTCAAGGCAGCTTTGCAAAATGCTGGAAAATAAGTAAACTTCTTGTGCAGTCTTTATTTTCAATGTCCTGTGTAGTTGAGCCCTTTATGGAAATGCTTATGAGAAACATTTATCAATTTGACATGATCATCTGGAGTACAAGAACTCTCTTATTATAGCAGGTTCATTTTGATTTGGTACACATACACTATAATAAATGAGATAAAATGAAAATTAAAAATCATAAAAATATAGCATCATAACATGCCATAAAGCAAAAACAAAAAATAACATGATCTCAGTCTTGGAATAGTGAGACATTAAAGTTTAAACAAAATTCTACACATGATTTATTATTAATTGTTGATCAAATAGTCTTTTGTTTTTCATCTGTTGAATTTCAGTTGTCCAAAAAATATGGTCCCATTTTCCGCCTCAGGCTGGGATTCCAGGAGATGGTGGTGCTGACTGGGTACGAGACAGTCAAAGAGGCTCTAGTGAACCAGGCAGATGCATTTGCAGAGAGAGCCTTTGTCCCCGTTTTTAAGGATATTGCAAACGGCTTTGGTGAGTTGTTTCATTTTGGATCATAGATGACAATCATTTCAGATGTGTGATCGGTATTCTGTAGAACTTTTCACCTGAATTTTTCCTGGGCAATAACCTCAGAGAACCAGGAGAGCTTCTGCCAATCCAAACAAGACAGAGAAACAATGTTTGTGATCCAAACAAGACAGAGAAACAATGTTTGGCCTGATCCCAAGTGTTAATAGAGGAAACTAGAGAATAAAAAGTAATGGCAAAATTGTAGTAAAAACATTTTGCACCCTACACACACACACACACACACACACATCAGGTTTGATTCCACTTCTTTGAAAATTTGGTGTGAAGTGTCCCAATGTTATGCATGTATTTCTCTTTATTTTTCTCCTTATATACATAGTTATCCATTCCTTTCCTTTGAGCAACGTTTCTGCCAGTTTCTTTTCCCTGATACACAGTATGTTCTAACCTTGATGGAAACTGATAATTTGTAGAGCCAGTTCTTAGTGTTCAGTTAGTGATGGAAATGGCAGCGTACAATAACATTGTTAAAATATAAAAAACAACATATGGAAATTAAAAATTTAGAAAATTTAGAATTTAAAGGATAACTTAAAATTTGTTGAAAATTACTTTAAAAACCAAAGGGAGAGTTCTCAGGGGGCCAACCAATTTTACACATTTGACTGCAACACCTCATCAAAAGCAAAAATATTTTTAAAAAATAAACAAAAGCTTTTTTTTCCAATAAAAAATAAGATAAGAGCTTCCTTTTTTGACTAAAAGCCAAATTACAGCTACTCAATAATGAATAACCTATGTAAATTTTAAAAAGGACTGCAGAAAGTATCTAATTACACTTGTTTATCCTTCTTTAGCCACTCTGCATATTGAAAAATAAAAGAATAACTTTCCCAGATAATAAGTAAAGCAAAGGAAAGTAACCTTAGAATTTCAAATGTAGATTCTCCAAATAGCCCCAAAACTTTTCTTCAAATTTATCAGTCCACATAACTTCAATTCCCAACTAAATAGTCCCTGAACATTCACATTTCTTTTCTAATTATTATCACAATTCCATCATCCTTACTAAAGTCATAACAAAAATAGTTTCAAAAATACTGATTTATTACAAGAAGAAAAATTAACTATGTGCTAAAGAAAGCCTCTGTCAGACATAAAACTAAACAAAAAAGAAAAATGCTTAGAAATTAGAATGTTGGCACTAGAGTCCTTTATGGGGCTATGTCCCAGCTGAATGACAAGATAGTTCAGTTGTTCATTCACCAAGAGTCTCGCAAATGCAGCTTCAGTGATCTCTCCAAGAGCTCAAACTGTCCAGGGATGTGTGGGGTGATTCCTGAAATTTGCCCTCAATCTCCAGAGAACTTTTTAGGATTTAGGTACTATTTGACAATCAAATGGGGAATTAATTTCACTCAGCCCCACAATGAATTTTTTTTCTCACTGGCATAAATTCTCATCACTTTTAGCTAACTTTCCAATCTTCTTAATCAATTACTTAGAGCATGCACACTGCTTTGACAGTTCTCTTGGAAAGAGATCAATGAACGTTTGATATAAAGATTACATAGAAACATGAAAAGCTGCTTTTCACTGCTTTTCATTAATGTGTGAAATTTAGTCATGGAACAAAGAACAAAAACGTATGATTGACTCTATATTTCAATCCAAGGTTATAAGAAAAAATCAACAGAAATAAACTCCAGGTATTTTACAAATTCAAAAATTTCAGAATCCAGTGGTGAGAGTCTAATAGCTCTTCATCATTGGGCTTTCCATATGGAAGGGACAGAGGTTATCTAGAAAAACATACTGTATATCAAAAAGAAGGGAAAGGGGGGGAAGCAATTAAACAAGTGGTTGAAATAAATCAGCATTCAACCACTAATCTATTTTTAAAGCAAAAAGCAGAATAAAACAATAAATCCAAAAAGTGAAAGTTAATACACAGACAGCTTAGAAAACAAAACTGCTTGACAGGGAGTTGTATATGCTCAGTGACTTTTCAATTGCTTGCAGAGAGAATTGGAATCTTTAACACCCCCTTCCCCACTGGGTCCACAATCCTCCAAAGATTGTCTTAGGTCACTCCTAAGTATTCCCATTTGAAAGCAGGAAACAGCACTGCCAAAAAACCAGATTTAGCAGTGAAATCAGCAGATCATCGGTAAGAGGAAAAAAGAAACTCTTACCATGCAGCAGCCATCTTGAGAGGAGGTGAGTCTGAAAGGAGGAGTATCTGAAACCTAAGAAGAAGGGTGGGAAAATATGCAGCCTCTAGCTGGATTTCTCTTTTAAAAGCTTGAACAAACTATAATCATTGTCCAAAACAAATGTAAGCTCTGAACAAAGCTATACAAAGCTATACAAACAAAGCTATACAAATGTGAATAAAGCTATAAAAAAGTTCCAGGTCAAGGAGACAAGTCTCATGGCTGGAAAACCAGCAAAGTGGATTTCATCTGTTGTTCTGAAGTTTAAGTCTGTACATTTCTTCAACATCACGGGAGGGAGAGAGATTAATTTCTTTCCTCTGTAAGGTTCCAGAAGTTTCCGCGAGCCACGGAGATGCCAAAGAGTGAGACTCGAGACGAGGCTTGCAAAAATAACAGCTTTTTTTATTCTTTGGCCAAAGCAAAAAATCTGGGTGAATACTATGTCCAAAACATACAGACAAAATGCATGTAAGGAATAGGCACACCATGTGAGAGTGGCTCAGAGTATTATATACATTTTAGACTGATAGAAACAAAGTTTATCCAATCAGAGACAAAGGTTCATTATTAATGTGGGCAATATCTTGCCCATGCCCTCCCCTTCCTTATCCATGGAGTGTTCTTTGCTCATGCTCTGTCCATACTTTGTTATTTTACACAGTATCCCTTGCCCTTGTGTGTTCATGCTCCTATGCAACCCTCCCCCCCTCTTATCTATGGAGCAGGATGTTCCTGGGAATTGTCTCCAAGGATGTGTCTAGCTCTGAAGCAAATTGCAGAGGCGAGAAACCAGATAGAAAAGGATACAATTCTCTTACAGAATGAATTCCTAACAAATGATTCCCATCCTTAGCAAAATAGTACAAGCAACTTCTTTAACAGATGCAAAGAGCAAAGGTTAGATTGATTCATGTCAAAATGTCCTTTCACCTCTATAAAGATGGAGGGAGACTAGATGGATTTATTGCAGTTAACTGGCAGCTACTTTTGCTTGCATTGGAAGATAGACCTATTCTGGAGACAGAATCTGCTATATTTAATTCAACAACAACTGAAAGAGATTATATTAAGAAATAAACTTGGATATTTGACCCAGGATGATCTTTTTATAACTTTTAGAATGATTTGGGATAGATAAGATGCCATAGCACATTTTCTGTAAGTGGATTACAATAAAAGCTTACTAACAGTTTTGAAACTTTAATTTTGTTCTGTTTCACTATTATTGTTCTTCCTGTTAACTAACTGCTTTGTCATTAATATAACATATAGAAAACAGATCAATAAGTTTCAAATAGATTTAGTCAGGGGTGGGATTCAATCGGTGTTACTACTGGTTCAATACTTACGATTTTTTTTTTAGTTTTGTATTTTAAATTGGTTTTGAATGAAATAAAATATATATTTTTTTAAAAAAGAAACAACCTGTTTTTCACATCTTTTATATTTGATAATATAACGATTGTGGAAATATCTTCAAAAGAGATAATATGTATTACAATATTGATACTTTGCTGTTACAAATGGATTTTAAATTTGACTTCTTGTCTTAACCTTCTCATTTCAGGTGTTATTTTTTCTCATGGTGAGAACTGGAAAGCGATGCGACGATTCACATTATCCACATTACGGGACTATGGAATGGGCAAGAAGACTATTGAAGACAAAATCGTTGAAGAGTGTAGTGTCTTGACAAAGACAATTAAAGCTAATGCAGGTGGGTTGTCATTTCCCCCTATTGCTTTACTGGATAGCTTTCAGGACAAATGTAGAGTGTGAAATCATAATACCAGAGCAACTAAAATGCTGCCAAGGAATCAGCAGGTAAAAGGCAGCTTAGAGCACAGTAGAAATGTGGGTAGGGCAAGAGGCTCAGAAAGGGTCTTCCTTAGCTTTTGGGGCTGGAAAAGTGATGGATGAGAGAAGCAGTTTCAGATTTGCAAAATTCTGTTAGTGTAACTGTACAATAAACTAGAATTAGCTCATCTGATCATGTTTCCTGTCTGGTCTACCTAATAAGCTGACAGGATATCAAAATCTTTTCTGGTAATGTTCGTAGTGGGAATAGTTTCTTATTTCATATTCTTGAATAGCTAGTTTTGTACAATCGAACAGTCTCTTATAAATGAACATTTTAGGCTTACTAATTTGTATTGTAAGGTCCCAGAAGTTTCCCTGAGTCACTGAGATGCCAAAGAGAGTGAGACTCGAGACAAGGCTTGCAAAAAAAATAACAGGTTTTTATTTATGGCCAAAGCAAAAAGACTGGATGAAACTATTTCTAAACCACAGGCAAAAGCATGTAAGGAACAGCCTCACCTCTGCAAGAATGGCTCATAGCGTATATACATTTTTCCCATTAGAAACAAAGTTTACCCAATCAGAGACAAAGGTTCATTACCAACGTTGGTGTTTATCTTCAAAGGTTTCTTTGTTGAGGCCCCTGTCTCTGCCCTCCTTGTCTATGGACCATCCCTATAGCCCTGTGTCAGAGGGGTTTTTCCCCTCCCTAGCCAAGTTTTTTATTCAGCAGAATGCTTTCAGGTAACTCCCTACTCTGGTTTCTTTATCTATGGGCCTGATATTCCTGGGTAACAATTTATATTTTCAAGGATGTGCCTAGAGAGAAACAGAAGCAAGATAACAAGCTTTGCACTAATGCCGATCAGGATCAAAGTTACAATTTACAAAGCTAGAGTTACTTCCTAACAGTTAATTTCTGACATTATAAGAGGAGCCAATAACAAAGATAAATTCATAAGAAATGATTTCTAGCAGTATATCATATCAGAAGCAAACAGCAAATATTGGTTTAATCCAGCAGTTCTCAACCTGTAGGTCATGACCCCTTTGGGGGTTGAACAACCCTTTCACTTAGGAGTCATCTAAGATCATCAGAAAACACATATTTTCTATGGTCTTAGGAACCAAGACACCGCTCCTCTATCTGTTAGCCCTGCCTGTTCTACTTCCATTGTCCTGCATTGCTGGAAGGTGAGTGTCCACGCGCAGCCCAACCATAAGTAGGTGCGCAACTTTCACAGCCAGTCAGGTGAAACACTCCTGGGCAGCAGCCAGGTCCCTCGGCTGGCTCTGCGCTCAGGCACCCCATCTCTGGTAGAGGCTCGGCCGTGGCCGGCAAGGAGAAGTGAGCAGGGCTGCTTGGGCCAAGGGCCGCATGGCCACTGGGGAAGCTTGCCTGCCACTCCAGCCCGGCCTCACACATGTCTGGCTGGGGATGGCCCACCTGCTTCTGCCACAGTCAGAGAACGTTGAGAGGCCAAGCCCGGAGGCTGCAGCTGCCTCCTGCTGCCCAGATGCTCCCGCTTCACCTGTAATCAGGAGGTGGTGGTGGCGCTGAGGGGGCTGGCTGGGGGCATCATCAATCTGCCCTTCTGGGCCAGGTGGGGAAGGATCCCAAGGAGGGGGGGGCTTCCCACAGGAAAAAGACTGGCCCCACCGGCCTTCTCTTGGTGACGGCAGAGGGAGGTGGCCTGGAGCAGGCTGGCCAGTGCTCCCAGCCACAAAGCCTGGCAGGGGTAGGAAGAGCAGGGTGGCGGGGCCACCAGGGCCAGACACCCCTTTCCCAGCACCGTTCCTCCAAGGTTCACTGTCGGGAATTCCGGGAAGGGCTGGGCAGGCAAGCAGCACTGGGGCAAAGTGCTCCGTCTCCGGAGAGGCATCCACATGGGTGAAGAAGTTTCACCCGGGTAGGCAAAGGGGCATGGCGAGCCCCGTGGGCAGAAGGGGGTGCTGGGGCTGGAGCGAGATGGGCAGTTTTCTCTGTTCGGGCCCAGCCCAGCCACTCCTCCCAGCCAGCCTCAGCAAAGACAAGCTTGGGCAGCTCAACCTCCCTCCCCCATTGCAGCCCCCATTCAAGCATCTGCCCAGGAGGCCAGAGACATCCCGAGAATCCCACCGCCTTTGAAACCATTGCCTTGCCTTGGGGCCAAAAGACCGTCAGGTCCCCTGGAAGAGGCTGAAGAAATCCAGTTCACAGGGGCATAATGGAGAAGGGAGGGAAACCCCGGGGGAAGTGGTGATAGAGGTGAAGGGTGGCATGGAAGGGCCCACAGGGGACCTCCAGGCTCCCCCAGGCCTTTCCTTGCAACTCGGGCCAGAGTCCGGCTCCCCTACGGCTGGAGCCCCTCGGCCTATGCCGGGATCACTTGCGGGGGTCCTGGGGCCTTTCTCCTACACAGAGGAGGGGGGGAGTGGCACTGGCCTGGACGGGTGTTCCGGTGCTTCCCTTGGGACGCTCCCCACCCAACTCCAGCACCGAGGCTCTGCCGGGGGGAGGGGGCTCCGACCCCAGGGCTCCTGCCTCCCCCACGGGCCACAGTAGCAAAATTACAGTTTAGCAACGAAAATAATTTTATGATTGGTGGTCATCACAACATGAGGAACTGTATTAAAGGGTTGCAGCATTAGGAAGGTTGAGAACCACTTGTTTAATCAATAACAAATATATAGTAGCACAAGCAATTCATAATAAAAACAAATAGCCAATATTACTTTGATCACTATACTTTTTCAGTATAATATAAGGGAGGAGTGCTAGAGTATGATTATCCATATAAGGATAGAAGCATGTTGTGAACTGGAGTTGTGGCTCCTTCCTGCTTTAGGTCAATAATAATAATGTTTCAGTTTCTCAAAGAACATGAACACATCATCTAGGTTCATGAAATTATATACCGTACTTCATACTCTACCAAATTCTCCAACAAAAGTACTGTTTATTAATTGTCAACATTGAATTCCTCTGTATGATAATTTAAATTCATTTATAAGGACCAAATTGAAATTGGGACACTTACTTACTTACTTACTTTTTATTTATTTGCCAAACAGATTTATTTGACTGCCAAATGCACACACAGTGACTCTGGGCAATGTACAACATCCCTCACTATTCATCATCAAACCTAATTGGTACCCTATATAGAGAGAAAATAATTCCATATTTTCCAGAATATTGGTCCTTGAACCCCTCCCCCCACCCGGGTTATAAAATATGTTGGATGAGTCTAGCACACAATATCAGAGCTGCAAAAATCAGCATAACCATAGGCATATATGTTTGTTTAAACTTTTGCAACCCAGAATAGCAATATATTTATGTTCAGTGATCTGAGAATTTTCAGATGAAATAAAATATCTCTGGGTACTGATTGTTTATGTGTTAAATCTGTTGTTAAAATGGGAATTATCTGAAATTAAAATGTAATTATTACCAGAACATTCATTTTTATCACAAAATTTCTCCCAAACAATTCATAGTTTTCAATGTTTCCATTTTTCCATATTAAAATGACTTTCTGAATTTCATTCCTTAAAATAATTATGTTAAAATAACATACAACTCATATTTGTCTTAGTAATATCCAAATATTATTTAAAACCAGTTTTTCCCCTTAGTTTGATTTCATCTTCTGGTTTCATATTTTTTGTTACCATTATAGTCTTCTGGCTATTAATCTTGAGACTTGCTAATAAACTAAAGTCCTTTAATTTTTCCATTCTCAAATCTGTCTAGTGAGATTTCTAGAATTAATGCCAAGTCATCCACATTCTTTTAAAATCTTCACTGGTCTGGTCACTGCACATTTGCACTAGTGCAATGCACTCTCATGGAGCTGCCCTTGAAGGCCACTCAGAAGATGCAGTTCTGATTTATTTATTTGTCAATCGCTTACAAGATAATAGGTATAACTATATACATAGTTATGAATACATGAAATGGGTACATATAAGAAAAATAAAAGAAACAATAGGACAGGGACGGTAGGCACATTGGTGCACTTATGCACGCCCCCTACAGACCTCTTAGGAAAAGGGTGAGGTCAATAGTAGACAGTCTAAGGGTAAAGTTTTTTGGGGTTTGGGGAGGAAATCACAGAGTCGGGTAGAGTATTCCAGACATTTGTTTTGTTCTTCTAAGTTGGCTTCTTCTTTATAGAACTCCCCCCCTCTGGTTTATTGTATTCTTGTGTATGCTGAATCACCATTTCTAATTTCTGTAATACATCATTACACATTTCAAGTTTAATTTTTATCATGTCCTTTGTATCTTGCATATCCGATCTTATGTCTTGTAAGTCCAGTCTTATATCAACAAATAGCTCCTCCATTATATCTTCTCCTTTTTTTCTTTTTCTTTCCTGTTCCTTAGTAGTTGAAATCTGCTTCTTTGATAGATATATTCAATCAGAGTCCAGTATCTTATTTCAGCCAATATCTTTTGAGTTTATTTTTAACAATTCATACTCTTGAATCTTTATTCCAAAACTTCTAATTGGCCTCCCAACTGTTTCCCAAATTACCGGGTGGTTCTATGACAATAATAAAGTTCCTTTTATTTTCTTTCAAGTTCCAAGATCCAAAGTCTCAAAAAGACTAGACGCTTGTTTTAAAACATATTAAAGTTTTTCTGTACCATCAGGTGGCGCTCCTGAGTCTTTTTCTTTTTAACTTTCTTTGTTGAATATGATGTTTTTATTAAGTTCGCTAATTTCAATCATTAGCTATTCTTTTCAACACACTCAATTCCAGCATTTAGTTATGCCCTTTAAGTGCCCACAATTCAATATCTGTCCAGTTTAATTTTTAAACCTTTGTTGTTTTAATGTATTTTCCTTTAAATTTGTCCTCCAGATTAGTCCAGTAAAGTAATCAAATCCAAATTTAAAAACCCATTTTCTTTCTCACTTTCTCTGGTCGCTGCTTCCACACACTTTCCTCCAAAATAGCCCTTTAATTTGATACCGGGGTACCTCAAAAGTGATGTCCTTTGCCTGGTTCACACTCTGCCTGATACTTCTCTCTCCAGCACAAAACTTAGTTTCCTGGAATGTTGTCTTTGGGGTGGCCATTTTAAGACCACCACTGCAGCTTGTCTTCGGGAGGGATTTTCTTGTCAGGGACGGGAGTTGCGGCTCTCCTCAACCCTCCAGGTGATTTCCCCCTTCTTCACCACCCCACCAGGGTGGTTCCAGTCCCAATCGGGACCCTCCAGCAAGAGAGCTCGGGCGAAACCGTGCACGATCGCAGATTCCGCACTGACACCGACAAGGAACAAACCTGAAGTTGAGTATTCCAGACACTGACCACTCTGTTGCTGAAGTTGTATTTCCTGCAATCAAGTTTGGTGTTGTTAACCTTGAGTTTGTATCTATTGTGTGCTCTTGTATTATTATGGTTGAAGCTGAAGTATTCATTGACAGGTAGGACATTGCAATGTATGATTTTATATACTATACTTAGATCAGACCAAAGGTGGCGTAGTTCTAGGTTTTCTAGGTCTAGAATTTCAAGTCTGGTGGCATAAGGTATTCTGCAATGAATGGAGAACTCTTCTTGTGAAATATTTCTGGACTTTCTCAACTGTGTTAATATCAGGTACATAATGCAGGTTCCAGACTGATAAGCTGTATTCGAGTATTGGTCTAGCAAATGTTTTGTATGCTCTAGTTAGTAGTGTGATATTACCAGAGAAAAAGCTACGTAGGATTAGGTTAACGCCTTTTTGGCTAAGTAGTGGGCTCTAGCACTTAGATCATTAGATCAGCTGCCAGCTGCATTGCACCAGTAAGCATAATCGAACAAGCTTCCTCCAAAGGGTTCCTGGTATAGCTCCCACCAGTGATGTCAATCAGCAGAAGCAAAGAACCACTACAGCTCTCTTTTGTCACTGCCAATAGCCTGAAAGGAAGTCTGAGTCCTGAAGTCCAGCACATTGGACCAAGGTCTGACTCAGGGTAAACTGGCGCTCCACCAGTGTGTGCCAAACATAACCAGATAGGCTCCAGAGTCTCCACCAAAACACCATGCCTCTCATACTTACCTCCAACTTATTAACAATCCCACTCAATGTAACCCAGCATTTCCCATCCAATACTCTATAATAATCCAAATTGAAATATTTTTGAAATTTTGCAGCCACCTGCTGTTTAAAACTGTAATCATTTAATGAGAATAAATCCAGAGTTTACCCTTAAGGACTTCCCCAGTTGCAAAGAAACCATTACTGATGTATGAACAATAAAAATACAGTTGTGCCTCTGTGACAATCAGTTTCCATTCAAGTAGTTGTTTACATTTCTAAATTCAAATATCTCCTATTTTATCAGCACTGACTGCAGTTTCTATGATATGCTCCCTTTATGTAAGCTGATTTTGACTCTAAATTCATTAGCATTCATTCAGAATTCTATTTTGATCTATTGTTTGTTGTCCAGGAAAGCCATTTGAACTCCAAACAGTTATAACTGCTGCTGTTTCCAACATCATAGTTTCTATTCTATTTGGGAAGCGCTATGACTATGAAGATCCCACATTTCTACGACTTCTGAAAATAATCACTGAAAATATGCATCTTTCAGGGACCCCAAATATATTGGTAATCTAATATTTCATTTGAAGAAAAAAATTGTGAAGTATAGGCAGATGTATGTCATTTTGCTTTATTGCTAAGCAAAGCATGTTGCTTGTCATAGCAAGATTGTGTTCAAATAATAAAATGAACATGATATCATGA
This sequence comes from Bungarus multicinctus, assembly GCA_023653725.1. Classification (NCBI taxonomy): domain Eukaryota; kingdom Metazoa; phylum Chordata; class Lepidosauria; order Squamata; family Elapidae; genus Bungarus; species Bungarus multicinctus. Next base: position 158,527,101 of record CM042836.1, read on the forward strand.
TTCAAATTTTATATAATTGCATTAAAATATCTGATGTAAGTATGCAAGTCACTTTTTTCTGCTGTGACATCACTGACTGTCTCTTTTTTCTATAAGCAAATGTCCATGTTACTTGTGAATGTACTCAAATTGTAGGGTTGGCAACCTTCTATTGAAAATGTCATTTCAATCTCTTTCCCTCTCTCACACACACAAACACACTTTACCCCACAACTCTAAAAGTACTGCATAGTTTCCTTGATTTGAACTTGCATTCAGTTTCTTAGATTGATCATTCTCATTGCTTGTTTGAGAATCAATAGGATGAGAGCATGAGGAACTCATTTAAGAGTATATTGAAAAATGAACATTTCTCCCTCCAATAATTATATGGAGGTTTAGTTCATGAGATTTGGGCTTTAGTGAATTTGAAATATTGACTACATATAGCTTCCTCAATTATCTGCTTTTGCTTATTATTGGGGTTTATTTTTGTAAACTTATAGAACATTTTCATTAAAATGCTTAAAGATATCTGACAACTGTATTCAGATTATTCAATGTTATATATATATATATATATATATATATATATATATATATATATATATTTCTTCATCTTTCTTTCAGATATATAACATATTTCCTATGTTGGGCTTCCTTTTGGGTTCACGTAAAAAAGTAATAAATAACAGAAAGGAGCTCCATGGTTTCATACAGACTACTTTCATAGAATATCTTGAAAATCTTGATGAAAATGACCAGAGGAATTTTATTGATTCATTTCTTATTCGGCAAAGAGAGGTAATGGATTATTCTATATATGCCTTGATGTACAAGTGTTTTTTAGTATTTTTACATGTGATTGGTGAAAATTCTTGCTTTAGAAATTTGTGTGTGTGTCAACAGGAGGGGGGGACCAAATTTGTTGTCCTTTCTAATCATTCCTTTGTTTCAGAGCCTGCAGTCATGTTAACTACAGCCAATTTACTGTGTTGTTGTTATTATTATTGTTGTTTGCATTAAAGAGACCATCAATATATACAGTATATATTCTGATCAAGCCTTTGGTGGGCCATTTGATTTTTTTGTATTTTATTGTATATAATCAGGTGCGTCAGGGAGACAGCAGAGAGTGTGGGCTGGAGCGGGCCTGGAATAAATATTAAAATCTTCAGACTGGGGAAGAGATTGTGGAGGATTGCAAGTTGACTTTTGCAGGGGATGGAGGGCAGCTAATAGTTGGTGTCCCTTCTTCTCTGGCTATAGTCTGAAAACATTAAAATGTGATTTCAAAACATGAGACCTAAAAGTCCTGCTTTTTCATATCAGATTGGTTGTAGGAAAAACATCAATTATCTAGGACTTAACCACTGGCCTGGCATTTATTATGGAGGCCTGGCAGAGAGAAGTGGAGATTATTAATGAAATTAATGAAATCTTTAAGAATTTTATCTTACTGACTGGACATTTCATCTGAAAGAATGTGGTGTTCAATTCTGGCACCTCATTTTCAAAAGGCTAATGATAATCTAGAGAGAGTTCAAAGGCTAACAGCAAAGATGATTCAAGAATGTGAAGACATGCCCTATGAAAATAGGCTGAAGGAACTTGGGATGTTCAATTTGGAGAGAGAGAAATTTAATGAAGACATGATAGCTACATTCAGAGGTATTAAGATAAGTTACCCAGAAGGTAGATGGGAGCTATTTTTCAAATTTCAAAGTAGGACTAGAAATTTCAGGTATAAGTTGAAGCTATCTAAATATTGTTGAAATATAAGGAAGAGATGGTAGGATCTGTACAATAATGGAATCATCTGTCTATTGTATGCAGCTTATGAGTTCTCTATCTTGGAGGTTTTCATAAAGACTGAAGTGACCTTTCACAGATGGGCTAATTGATATTCCTGCATGCTGCAAAGAGTTGGAGAAGATGGTTACTACGATCTCTTCTTATTTTACAATACTTTGATTCTATGATGATAATTTGCTTGATTTGAAAGTTTGCTGTTATCAATTGCAGACAAGACAGAATAATGGTACAGCTAGTGTGTCTTCCCGCTTGCTAGATGAAGCATATATATAATCCTGAAGACTTGGAATTTAACCCAAACACAGTGAAACTCCTATTGTGCTTTGAAGAGAACAATGGTTTATTTTATGAAACACCTGAAAAATAGCAGTGTTCTTTAAAAATGTTGTCGAAGTCCAAGCTGATAAACAATAAATCTTTATTAATGGCCATTAGATCAGAAAACACTACATAGAAGCACATAAACCTAAAATTATAGATAAGAGTAAAAAGTAGGCATAAAATACAATAAAATGACATAAAAATAACATTAATGTGATAAAATAAAAATAACAACAATGATCACCAAGTTCAATGCTAATCTTAGCATTAGCATTAGATCTTTCCATGCTATGTAGCATATTTTTTATTTTTTTATTTTTATTTATTTATTTTGTCAAACAATTATTAGATAACAGGTATAAGTATAAACATGGTTATAAATACATGAAATGGATATGAATAAGAAAAAAAAAGCAATAGGACAGGGACAGAGGGCATGTTTTTGGTGCACTTATGCACGTCCCCTATCGGGCAGCAAGGTACTTTTGTTTTGGGATGAGTGCATCAGTGTCTTCCCATATGATGTTTAAAGTCTTTAAGTTGTCTATGGTCATTCTTCACCATATATTTTGAGGGTATTCTCATGGTTTTCTGACACTAAAGGGGATCCATCTTGTTGCCCATCTTGGAAATCTGATTATTCTCCATAATGGAGTATATGATCTGCATGTTCAAGTTTTCTGAGTTGTTATGTTATGTATTTTGCAGGAGAAACTCTTTTGGAGCACTTCTTCATTAGTAACATGGTCAAAATAGTGAGTCTTTAGGGTTCAATGAAAGCATTATTGTTGGAAGACATTGAGTCTCTTGTTAATACTCGCTGATACCTTCCAGGTCTCACTGTCATAAAGAACTTCAGTCATAAATAATCTACAGTCATAGGGGGAATAAATAGAACAAACATAGGCATAAAATTGGGTAACTGAAAAAATACATCAGAGTCCTGGTCAGATAGAAGTGACAGATAAACATGATACTCTTCGTTAGTTTTTTTTAAAAAAAGATGGGATAGATGAATGTCTTCTGATATTCACTGGAAAGAGAGCAAAAAAGGAACATGTTGCTCCCCAGAGCTGTCCCCACATGGAAATATACACTGCTGAAGTGAGATACTTGTAAAACGTTCCCACAGGATTGTGGAGGGAAGCAGTCCAACCTGGCCAAGGTGAAGGACGAAAGACAGAGGATGACAGCACGTGCCCATTTCAGAAACATCTATGAATTGTGGAGTTGGATACTAGGCTTACATTGGTTTGGAAATCAGTACCCCAAATACATTGCCCTGAATGATCAATGAAAAGAAAAACTTTGTATTTTCTGTTTCATCTCTCTTCTATTGCCACTAATTGTTTCAGTCTTCATAAATGGCGCATGTTTAAAACAAACATATCAACTATTCAGTGGCAGGGCAGAAAAAATTGCCTGCCACTCAGCACACCATCTTGGGGAAAGTCCTTCTTGGGAAAAGTCCCTCAGCAACTAATTCTCCTGATTGTGTTTTCCATCCTGGTTATAATTCTATGGTCTAACTCTTTTGGGAATGATGATTTTTTTTTCTTCCTTCCGTTCTTCCTTTTGCCAATTATATATTTTAGATCAATGACAGAGACTGTCAGACTCTGTGTGTGTTCCTTTTAGAGAAAAAGGTGAAATAAAAATGCGAAAGAAAGAAAGAAAGAAAGAAAGAAAGAAAGAAAGAAAGAAAGAAAGAAAGAAAGAAAGAAAGAAAGAAAGAAAGAAAGAAAGAAAGAAAGAAAGAAAGGAAGGTTAATATATAGTAGGTGTCAGGTTACAGAACGTTTCCAATTCAATCAACTAGAATGAACTTCTGAAAACATATCAAAACATATCAAAAAGGAATCCTTTATTGAGATGAGACAATTCATATAGGGGTTAAAAGCAGCGTCTAAGGTCTCTCAGGCATGCAGAGATAGATAAGGGTGTTTAAAACCCCTCCCCTTATCCTGATGTGTATTTAGTAAAACAAAGAGCCAACATATTAATTCCCCTCCCCACCCCCCTTTTTAAAACAATCTTTTTCAGAGTTTTCCAGGACACATCTAACTGTAGAATTTTTATGGTCTCTTCATCTCCTGGCTGCCTCTCTCAGAGGTGATAGGTTCCGGCCATCTGGGTTTCATCTCTCCATTGTGTAGTTATACAAATTAGATATAAAATTAAATATATTCAGGTTACATCAAGAAGGATTTCTTTATCAGTCTCCCCGCCCCCGCTTTTCTTCTTCCATTGAAGAAATGAAAGATACACGGACCTGGCAGTAGGTTCAATACACTATGTCAATGTTTTTCTCTGTATAGTCACCAATGTTCCTGATTAATATAGGTGACTTTTCTCTGCATTTACTCCCTTTATTTCCTTTCCTGTAAAGAAGTACAGCATCTCTAACTTTTTTTGGATGACAGCTTCAATAGTCCTTTATCATTTTGTAAAAGGTAAATGATGCTCCCAAATCTGGACTCTACTAAAATATATAGTCCACTGATGAAGTGTCCTATTAATCTTCTAGAATTTAGGTTGTATGAGTATATTGTATGTCCTTAATAGTTGTTCTCTTTTTTAAAAAATACACTTCAGGAAAATGAGAAGATGACTAATGGATATTTCCATAATGAAAATCTTAAAGCTGTTTCGAGTAACTTATTTGCTGCTGGTACAGAAACAACTGGAAGCACTCTGCGCTGGGCCATACTCCTGATGATGAAGTACCCAGAAATCCAGAGTAAGCATGTTTCATTGTATTGGCTTCCAATCAAAAATAGAATAGTTATTAAAAGAAGACTTTTGGTAGATGAGAGTATTATTTGAACAAGGGAAAATAGGAAGTAAGAATAAATTGTCCTTTCTGTTGATATTTTAAGGAACTCATCAATGTAAGAATATGAAGAAAGAAGTATAAGATATTTCTGCATTGACGGTTCATACGTTTACTTCATTTTATGCTTTCATTATTTGAAAATAATAATATTTCTATTATTTAAATAATATTTCTATTATTTCTTAGAAGAATAGCATATCACACCCTAATAAGAGCCAATATGTTCTGTTAAGAAAGTGGTATTCCAATCATGATATGACTTTGACTCATCTCTACGTGCTCCACACAACATTTCATTCTTTCTAGAGTTTGAAAATGTAAACTGATAGTCAATTGATAGCTCATCTCTCCTCTGGATACAAATATTCATAAACAAGGAAAAAGATGGCAAAATGCTAACATAAAAGATCATAGCTTTGTGTTATTAGGCATGCACTACAAATGTAGAGTCAAAAAGAGGGCTGTGAAAATATTTACAGACCCCTCACATCCCAGACATAAACTGTTTCAACTCCTTCCCTCAAGACGACGCTATAGAGCATTGCATACCAAAACAACTAGACACAATAACAGTTTTTCCCTGAAAGCCATCACTCTGCTAAGCAACTAATTCCCTCAACACTGTTCAACTATTACAAAGTCTGCACTACTATTACTGTTAATCTTCTCATCACTCCATATCATCCATCTCCTCTCACTTGTGACTTTGTCGCTTGTATCCTTACAATCTATATTGACTGTTTCCTAGTATGATTTGCTTGCTTATTGTACCCTATGACTATCATTAAGATTCTCGACTCTTGAGAATGTATCTTTTCTTTTATGTATACTGAGAGTATTTGCACCAAGACAAATTCCTTGTGTATCCAACCACACTTGGCCAATAAAGAATTCTATTCTATTTTAATTGGCAATTAGAATCCTTATTTATTTTATCAATTTGTACAGCTGATCATCTCAACAAATGACTCTGGAAGATATCAGAGTCAAATTCCTTGTGTGTCCAATCACATCGGCCAATAAAGTATTCTATTCTATTCTATTCTATTCTATTCTGTGTATTTAGCTGTTTAATAATTCTGAATCTATTTAAGTTAAACCTTTCAAACATTACCCTTATTATTATGTCACTAAAATTTTCTGTATTTATTTTTCTTTAGAGATAAATATTGTGTTTCTCTAATGTACAGATAGTTGTTAACTTACAACCACAACTGGAACTGGAACATCCATTGCTAAACGAGGCTGTTATTAACTGATATATATATATATACATACATATATATATATGTGTGTGTGTGTGTGTAAGGTTTTTAAGCTGATAATTTTAAACTTTACACACATGTAAAGAAAAGACAACGAAACAAATAGCTTTCTGTCGGTATGGTCTCTGGTGATGAGCCGAAAGACAGAAAAGAAAGCAGTATGCTTTCTCCCTTAATTGGGGCTTAACAGGGTGTTGTAATACAAAGTATATATATATATATATATATATGGATCTTTGGTAATTCAGTTTTCTCCCGCGTAAAATTGGAAGTATCTAGATGACGTTTCGATGAAGTCTCATTCATCATCTTCAGGCTTGTGTCTTCGGCTTTGTGCTTCTCGGAGTAATGTGAGCTTGCAGCTGTTTCTTCGTTTTAACTGTCAGTGGGGGTGGCTTGATTGGGTGGGGGCTTGGCTGTGTTCTGATTGGCTGGGGATGTGTTCTGTTCAGGTGGGGGCTTAGTTGTGCTCAGGTTAGTCTTAGTTGCTGGGGGATTTGAGATGGTGATCTGTGATCCTGCTGTTTGGCTTCAAGTTCGTGGTGGTGCCACATCTTCATGGTGGGCGTCAGTTCCCTTCATGTATGGGTTGGGGAGATTTGAAGCAGGTAGTGATGCAGCTGTGGTACGGCTTCTGGTCCGTGGTCATGTTTCATCTTCTGTGTGGGTGTGAGTCTGCTTTCTACGTGGAAGTGTGGTGGTAGCATCTTGTGTGGCATTCGTGGGTGTGGGTCTGGTGTCATTTTTCATGTTAGGTACTCGTTTGTTAATGAAGGCGGGTTTCCAAATGGTTGGTAGGCGGGAGGTATCATCTCGTTTATTCATGCTGTGTGGGCGTTTTTCTATCTCTATGGCTTCTCTGATTATTCTGTTGTTGAAGTGTTCAGTTTTGGCGATAGTTTTGGTATTTTTAAAGTCAATCTCATGTCCTGTGGTTTTGAGGTGTTGGACCAGGGAAGAGGTCGGTTCTTCTTTTTTGATTGAGTTCCTGTGTTCTTCAATGCGTGCACTTATTCTTCTGTTAGTTTGTCCAATGTACGTGGTGGGGCAGGAAGTGCAAGGGATTTCATATACTCCTTGGTTTTCTAACTCAATTTTGTCTTTAGGGTTTCTTAGGATGGTGGATATTTTTCTGTTTGTGCAGAATGCTGTTTTAATGTTGTGTTTTTGGAGGATCTTGCTAATTTTGTCTGTGGTGCCTTTTATATATGGGAGGAGGGCTTTGCCGTTCTTTTGTTCTCTGTCTTGGATTTTGGTTGGGGTTTCTTTTTGGATTAGGTGAATAATCTTCTTTCTTTGGAATCCATTGGCTGTTAGTACATTAGTGAGAGTGTGTAGTTCGGTTTTTAGGTGTTGTTCATCAGCTAAGCATTTTGTTCTGGAGATGAGTGTCTCGGCTATGGAATTGATCTGTGCTGGGTGGTGGTGTGAGAGTGCGTGTAGATAGCGGTTTGTATGTGTTATTTTTTAGTAGATGGTGTATCCTAGGGAGCCATTGGATTTTTTGTATACTAAGACATCTAGGAAGGGAAGTTGATTGTTAGCTTCTGTTTCCATTGTAAATTGTATTTTGGGGTGTATGCTGTTGAGATGTGTGAGGAAGTTGTTCAGTTTTTCTTTCCCGTGTGGCCAGATTATGAAGGTGTCATCTACGTATCTGAGCCAGAGTTTGGGTTTGTGATCATATTTTTCTAGAGCTTGTGTTTCAAAATGTTCCATGTAGAGGTTTGCGATGACAGGTGAGAGGGGTGATCCCATGGGTGCTCCTTCTATTTGTTTGTATTTTTGTCCATTGTAGGTGAAGTATTTATTGGATAGGCAGTAGTTGGTCAGATCTAGGATGTGCTTGGGGGGGTTGTATTTGTTTTGGATGGCTGTCAAGGCTTCTTTTATATGCTACCACCACACTTCCACGTAGAAAGCAGACTCACACCCACACAGAAGATGAAACACGACCACGGACCAGAAGCCGTACCACAGCTGCATCACTACCTGCTTCAAACCCCCACCCCACCCCATACATGAAGGGAACTGACGCCCACCATGAAGATGTGGCACCACCACGAACTCGAAGCCAAACAGCAGGATCATAGCTCACCATCTCAAATCCCACAGCAACTCAGACTAACCTGAGCACAACTAAGCCCCCAACCTAAACAGAACACACCCCCAGCCAATCAGAACACAGCCAACCCCCAACCAATCAGAACACAGCCAAGCCCCCAGCCAATCAAGCCACCCCCACTGACAGTTAAAACAAAGAAACAGCTGCAAGCTCACATTACTCCAAGAAGCACAAAGCCGAAGACACAAGCCTGAAGATGATGAATGAGACTTCACCGAAATGTCGCCTAGATACTTCTAATTTTACGTGGGAGAAAACCCAAATTACCAAAGATCCACATACAAATACCCGCGAAAACCTCAGAAAACATTATATATATATATATATATATATATATATATATATATATATACTTTGTATTATATATATATATGTATTATATGCATATATATATATATATATATATATATATATATATGTATGTATGTATGTATGTATGTATGTATGTATGTATGTATGTATGTATGTATTATATATATATATACATATTTCAACAGTTAAGCCAATCACCACAGTTGTTAGATGAATCATGTGCTCATTAAGCAAATCTAGCTTTCCAAATTGACCCTGATTGTCAGAAGCCAGCTGGGAAGTTCACAAATTATCATCACTTGACCACAGGGAGCTGCAACTATCCTAAATACCTGCTGATTGTCAAGTGCTTGGGTTTTGATCTCATAACCACAGTGGTGCTATAATGGCTGCAAGTGTGAATAATTTCTTCAGTGCCATTGTAACTTCAAGCAGTTGCTAAATAAATGGTTGTAAATCAAAGATTATCTGTGCAACCAAGTCCTTCACGTTTTATCCTTCACAATTTGAAAGTTTTACATAAACTCTCATTTATAACAAAATTCAAGCAATGAGTCATCTTCATACATAATCTATTCTCCCAGCTAAGGTCCAAGAAGAAATTGCAAAAGAAATTGGGGTTCGTCAGCCAAGGATAGAAGATCGAACCAAAATGCCTTATACCGATGCAGTAATTCATGAAATTCAAAGGTTTGCTGATATTGTTCCAACCAACTTGCCCCATGCAACCACCAAGGATATAACTTTCAAAGGCTTCTTCATTCCCAAGGTGATCAATTTGAAATCACTGCATTGTACAGGTTCCAATCTTTTTTAGTACTGTATAAATCATTTTTACATAGTAAAATGGACTTTTAGGAGTTCAGTCAGAATAGAGCTGAAAGGCTCCTTGGGGATCGTCTAGTCCAACCTCCTGCTCAACAAGAAACCCTATATCATTCCAAATGCCTGTCCAATCTCTTCTTAAAAGCCTCCGGTGATGGAGCACCCACCCACCCTTCTGAAGGCAAACTGTTCCATTGGTTAATTGTTCTCACTGTCAGGAGGTTTCTGCTTAATTCCAGGCAGCTTCTCTTCTTGATTAGTTACCATCCATTGTTTTTTGTCCTGCCCTCTGGTGCTTTGGAAAATAAGTTGACTCTTTATGGCAACTTCTCAAATACTGGAATACTGTTATCATGTCGTCCCCCCCCATTCTTTTCTCTAGGCTAGCCAAACCCAAACTGCAGCCGTTCCTCATATGTTTGGTCTCCAGGCCCTTAATCATCTTATTTGCTCTTCTTTGCGCTTTTTCTGAACTCTCAACATCTTTTTTGTAATATGGTGACCAAAATTGGATGCAGTATTCCAGGTGTGGCCTTACTAAGGCTTTACAAAGTGGTACTAATTCTATGCCTATGTTTATATAACCAAGGATTGTATTAGCTTTTTTGGCTGCTGCTGCACACTGGTGTCTCATATTTAAATAATCGTCTACTAGGACTCCAAGATCCTTCTCACAATTACTGTTTTTGAGCCAGGTTTAACCTAATCTGTATTTGTACCTTTGGATTTTCCTGTCTAGGTGTAAAACTTTGCTTTTCTCCACATTAAATTTCATTTTGTTGGATAGGGCCCATTGTTCAAGTCTGTCAAGAACTTTTTGGACCTGAGCTTATCTTGTGGGGTGTTGACTATTCCTGCCAGCATATAGTAGTGTCATTTACAAATTTGATGAGTTCCTCTTCTATTCCCTCATTTAAGTCATTTATGAAGATATTGAAGATACTGGACCTAAGATGGAATCTTGTAGTACCCCACTGCTTACTTCCCTCCATGTAGATGTAGTTATTGAGTATTGAGTGCTGATAATCTATTTCCCTATTTTTCCTTACAATGTTTTTAAACCTTTGTGTTTCTTCTTGCCTAGTATTTATTCAAATTTCATATATTTCCAGTGTTGTTTTTAAATTTTAATGATTTCAATAACAATGTATGAAATAGACACTTTTTAAATATAGATTTCCCCGTTTTGATGTTTAGGGTATGCAAATTGTTCCTTTGCTATCATCAGTGCTCCATGATGAATCTCAGTGGGAGAAACCCTATCAATTCTATCCTGAGCATTTTCTTGATTCTGAAGGAAAATTTGTGAAAAGGGATGCATTCATGCCTTTCTCTGCAGGTAATATTATCTATATATGTGTGCATCCATAATGGGTAATGCTTTGTGTTTTGGAAAGTAAAGCTCACAAGACACAGCAGAACATTTGAAAAAGTGATAACAAAACCATGATGTAATAAACTTCCATTTAACAAAGTTTAGAATAAGACTGCCTGATGCTCCCACAAACTTACACTGCCAATGAGACTGCACTATTTAATGGTAACCATTTTCTAAAAACAGTTAAGCTTCTGAACATAAAACAACAACAGTTATTTGTGCAGTGGTGAGATTAAAAAAAATTTATCACCAGTTCTGTGGGTATTACTTGGTGGGCATGGCAGCGGAAGGATACTGCAAAATCTCCATTCTCTCCCCATTCCAGGGGGAAGATTACTGCAAAATCATCATTCCCTCCCCACCCCACTAACCTGCTTTCCAGCTCTGTTCTCCTGAGCAGAGCAACAAAAGAAAACCCAGCCAATTAACTGGGACTTGGGAGGCAGAGAAGAGATGGGGGCGGGGGCGATCAGAGGTGGTATTTGCCGGTTCTCTGAACTACTCAAATTTTCCACTACTGGTTCTCCAGAACTGGCCAGAACCTGCTGAATGCCATCTCTGTATTTGAGGGTCTGTCTCATCCTATTGGAATTGGCCCGCCCCACCCATGCCAGCAGAGGAGCATGCTGCAGGCGCCATTGGCCAGAGTATTCCAGCTGGCAGGGAGAAGAGCCTTCTCTGCCATTGCATCTGCCCTTGAAACATCTTACTACCCGGAGTGAGCTCAGATCCAATCCTGCTGACCTTCTGCAAGAATTTAAAGACTTGGCTCTGTCACTTGCCTTCAGGCTCCAATATGGGGATTTCATGCTGGAGATGACTAATAGGTTAATAATAGATTTCACCTCCTCCTCTTCTCATCCTACTCTCTCCCTCCTCATATTTGGAGGATTGAGCATTGTATTTTATAGTATGCTATTTGTATTATTTATAGTGTTGTATAATTAATATTTAATATTGTAAACCACCCAGAGTTACCCTGTGGTAATATGGGCAGCTAATAAATTTAATAAATAAAAATAAATGAGAAGTAACCAAGTGAAGGATTTATGTGCACTTAGAAACAAATAAGGTGATTATTAGAAGCCAGCATAGATTTGTTAAAAACAGATTATGGCACACAAACCTTATTGCCTTTTTCGATAAAAGTAACTAAATTAATGGACCAGTGAAATATTGTCAACATAACATACTTAGACTTCAGCAAGGTATTTGACAAAGTAGCCACAACCTACTTCTTGGTAAGATAGAAAATATGGGATAGACAGACAGTACCACCACTAGATTAATTCACAATTGACTGACCAGCTGGTAATCTTCAATGGGAGTTACAGCTACATGGAGGGAAGCATGCAGTGGAGTACCACAAAGTTTGGTCTTAGCCTCAGTACTCTTCAACATTTTCATAAATGATCTTGATGAAGGGATAGAAGAGGAACTCATCAAATTTGCAGATGACATTGAACTGGGAGGAATAGAAGTAATAGGGGTGGACATGATAACTGTCTTCCAGTACAAGAGGAACTGCCACAAAGAAGAGGGGATTGACTTATTCTCTAGGTCACTAAAGGGCAGGACAAGAAGTAATGGGTGGAAGCTTGTTAAAGGAAGATACAACCTAGAAGTAAGGTAGAATTTTCTGACTGTAAGAGCAAATAACCAATAGAATAGCTTGCCTCCTAGGGTTATAGGTGCTCCATCATTGGAAGTTTCCAGAAATAGTCTGTACAACCATTTGACTGAGACAGTATAAGCAGAGGGTTGGACTAGAAGACCATCAAGGTCACTTCCAGATCTATGATTCTGTGAAGGAGTCTATGAAGGATGTTATGGCAGTCATATACTATAACTTAAAAAGGCATTGTTTATGTCAGGGGTCCCTGTGAGGGTGGGCTGCGAGGGGTTTACAACTGGACAGTGGAAACAGTTGGCAATCATGCACAGGCACATCCCCACTTAGGCAAGTAGTGGGCTAACGCATACTGCTTGTGCAAATGGAGCTGTGTGCACACTTGCCAGCTGCTCACATACAACCATCCCCTCTCCCCTGCACTGGTTCACAAAGCCGGAAGAACTGGGGAATTCTAGTTTATGTCATCATCACTAGATTATCGTTACCATTCAAGGTTTTTCAATCATTATATATCTGAAGTCAATTTTTATCAAAATGAGGGGCTAAGGATACTTACTAAGAACATGAAGGCATTCTTGGAAATTGTCTAACTCATTCTTTGGGAAAAGGATTTATAAATGGTAGAACATAATGCATACTTTCCCCCCTAAAAACTGCAAGATTCATTATTGAGCTTATGGATCAGGGGAATATTCTGACAACTAAGAGTTTAAAGGAAGATTTAATAGATGCCCCTCCCCCACAAATTAACTTTCAATAAAAGTAGTTGTAATTACAATCTCCACCTTGAGTGGGGTGCTCAGCAGTGGTGGGATTTAACATTTTTTTACTACCGATTCTGTGGGTGTGGCTTGGTGGGCATGTCAGGGGAAGAATACTGTAAAATCTCCCGTCAGAGGTGGTATTTGCCAGTTCTCTGAACTACTCAAAATTTCCACTACTGGTTCTCCAGAACTGGTCAGAACCTGTTGAATACCACCTCTGGTGCTCAGTCAACCTTCTTTTCAAGGCATCAGTGTAGAATGGTACTTATGAAGCAGTGGTGGGGTTCAAATTTTTTTATTATCAGTTCTGTGGGCATGGCTTTGTGGGCATGGCAGGGGAAGGATACTATACAAGTCAGTCAGAGATGGTATTTGCCGGTTCTCCTCAACTACTCAAAATTTCCACTACTGGTTCTCCAGAACTGGTCAGAACCTGCTGAATAGCACCTTTGTTATGAAGGCTCATCCTTCTTTTAAGATTAGCATGCTTATGATACATGGCTTATTTTTATTTTATTGTTCTTATTTGATATGAATGTTTTGTCATAACTTAGTGTCTTACTCGTCTCTCCATGACAATCTGACATAGAAAGCTATGTAAAATGGTTGAAGAAACCAATAAACATACTTTCTTTTCTTTTCTTTTGCATGTATGCTTTCTTCCAGGTAGGAGAATATGTGCAGGTGAGACCCTTGCCAAAATGGAGCTCTTCCTCTTCTTTACCAGCCTCCTGCAGAAATTTACCTTTCAACCACCCCCAGGAATATCTAAAAATGATCTGAATCTAACGCCTGCGGTTGGATTTACAACCCCTCCTATACCTTATAAGACGTGTGCTATTCCATGTTCATAAGACACAAGACCTTCATAACAACCATTTTCAGTATTGGATAATATAATTCTGTATGGTTTGACTTAAGAGGCTGTCTGAAACTGTACTATAAAGATTTGCATACACACAAAATCTAGATTCTGAGAGTGAAAAGGGTAGAGAAATCATGCTAAGTGCTCGGTATTCTTATTGGTTATTTTTGTTTGTTTCTAGCTGGATCTTGTCTTTGGGGTTTCAACATCCGAAGAAACCCCAAAGACAAGATCCAGCTAGAAAACCAAGGAGTTTATAAAATATCATGCAACAATTGCCCAGCCACATACATTGGACAAACCAACAGGAGAATAAATGCATGCATTGCAGAACACAAGAACGCAGTCAGAAAAGAAGAAAATTCTTCCTCCCTTTTCCAGTCACAGGACATGAAATTAATTTTGAGGGAACCAAATTAATCTCCAATACTGAAAACTTCAACAAGAGAATAATCAGGGAAGCTATCAAAATAGAGAAACACTCCCATAAAACATCAATAAATGGGAAGATGCCTACTGCCTACCAGACATTTGGAAACTAGCCCTTATCAATGAACAAGTCCCAGCCATGAAAACCAACACTGGACCCAAAACAACACATGACTCCCTCACCAGACTCAAACCCAAACCCATCCCATAGACAAAAGGTAACCACCATCCAGAAACCAGACCACGGCTGCATCACCAGCTGCCATACACCCCGACCCCCAAACCAAGCAAACTGACACATACCATGAACACAGAGCCAGGCCTCAAACTCAGAGCCAAACCAAAACCTAGAACGTCACATCACAGCCACTTGCTCAGGATATCACATCACAGAACTCAGGAAGCTACACCACAAAACCTCAGGATGTTGCAACACAGCCAACAACCCAGGAGATTACAATACAAGACCCAGGATGTTACAAGATTAGAACTCAGAAGGTCATCACATAGCCCATTACCCAGGTCATTACGACCCAGGAGATTACAGCACAAGACCCAGGAGGTCAAAACATTAGAACTCAGAAGATCATCACACAGCCCATTACCAAGGTCATTACGACCCAGGAGATTACAGCACAAGACCCAGGATGTCAAAACAATAGAACTCAGAAGGTCATCACACAGCCCATTACCCAAGTTGTTACAACACAGAAGGCTGATAGACACACAGCCAATAGCTCAGCCACACATGTTCTTAAGAAAAAGCCAGCCACTCTGCAAATATCAATTTCATCAACCAATCAAGAAATGACAACACAGCCAATCTCCCCACCAGTATATATAGGGAGACAGCAGCTCAGATCACACTTTGCTCGCACAAGCACAAAGCCAAAAACACCAGCCTGAAGATGGCAAGTGAGATCTCATCGAAACGTTGCCAAGATAGTCTCAATCTTACACGGGAAAAGATCCGAACACGCCAAGACCTGCATACCTGTACCCGTGAAAATCTACGAATATATATATATATATATCCTAGTCTCCCTTGTTTAATTATTTATCAACTCAAAAACCTAACACACACACACACACACACACATGCATTTGTTTGTTACAGGTTATCAATGTTAACAAAAGTAACAATAATAATTGAAAAAGTCCATGTTCTAATCTAGACTTCTTAGTTTCTGTGGACATAGTATAGTTGGATTTAATTTAAAAAATTGATAAAGTAGACCACAACATACTTCTCGATCAAATTCTGTACCTGTCAACAGTGGTGTCTCACAAGGCAGTGTTTTAGGACCAACTCTCTTCATACTCTACATAAATGACCTCTGTGATCATATTAAGAGCAACTACATTCTCTTCGCTGATGATGCAAAGCTGTTCAATACCACAGACAATACTGCTACCCTTCAAAAAGTTCTTGACTATGTATCAGAATGGTCAAAGAAATGGCAACTTCAAATCTCAACAAATAAATGCTCTGTCTTATATATTGGCAAAAAAAATCAGAAAATAAAATACAAACTAAATAGTCAAGACTTTGTTGAGGATCCAAACTCTGTCAAGGATCTTGGAGTACTCATTTCAAATGATCTAAGTGCTAGAGTCCACTGTAACTACATAGCCAAAAAGGCATTAAGAGTTGTTAATCTAATCCTACATAGCTTCTTCCCTGATAATATCACACTACTAACTAGAGCAGACAAAACATTTGCTAGACCTATACTTGAATACAGCTCATCAGTCTGGAACCCATATCATGTATCTGATATTAACACAATTGAAAAAGTCCAGAAATATTTCACAAGAAGAGTTCTCCGCTCCTCTACTCATTGCAGAATATCTTATGCCACCAGACTTGAAACTCTAGACCTAGAAAACCTAGAACTACGCCACCTCTGGTCTGATCTAAATATAGTATATAAAATCATACATTGCAATGTCCTACCTGCAAATGAATACTTCAGCTTCAATCATAACAATACAAGAGCACACAATAGATACAAACTTAAGGTTAGCCGCACCAAACTTGATTGCAGAAAATACGACTTCAGCAACAGAGTGGTCAGTGTTTGGAATACTCTACCTGACTCTGTGGTTTCTTCTCCAAACCGCAAAAACTTTAACCTTAGACTGTCCACTATTGACCTCACCCCTTCCTAAGAGGCCTGTTGGGGCATGCATAAGCACACCAATTGTGCCTGCTGTCCCTATTCTATTGTTTCTTTTTATTTTTCTTGTAAGTATCTATCTCATGTATTCAAAACTATATTTATTCTTATACCTGTATCTTGTAAGCACCTGACAAATCAAATAAATACTAAATACTAAAAAAATACTAACAGCATCACCACCAGATGGATTTGTAACTGGCTGACAAGCTATATTCAATATGTGGTCCTTAATACAACTACATTTACATGTAATTACATATAGTTACTTGCAACTACTTAATGGAACTACATCTACATGAAGGAAAGTAAGCAGTGGGGTAGAGTACCCCAAGGTTCTGTTTTAGGCCCAGTACTCTTATAAGCTATTTAGATGAGAAGAACTCGTCAAATTTGCAGATTACACCAAGACGGCAAGAATAGCCAACAGCCCTGAAAATAGGCTCAAGACCCAGATAGATTTTGACAAACATGAAGACTGGGCCCTATCTAACAAAATGAAATGCAGTGCATAGAAAAGGTTTTAAACTTAGGTAAGCAAAACCAAATGTTCAGGTACAGATTAGATGAAATTTCACTCAATAGCAGTAACAGTGAGAGGGATCTTGGAGTCCTAGTGGACAACCATTTAAATATGAGCCAGCAGTGTGCTGCAGCCACCCAAAAAGCTAATGCAATCCTAGGCAGCAATAATAAAGGGATAGAATCAAATCATATTAAGTATTAATACTGCTTGATAAGACCTTGGTAAGACCACACTTGGAATATTATATCCAGTTTTGGTCACCACAATACAAAAAAGATGTTGAGAGTCTAGAAAGAGTGCAGAGAAGAACAACAGAGGATTATCTGCTATAGATTCCTGTTCTTATTTTTATAAGGAATAAAATATTCTAAAATATTGAAACAATTCAATCTGCTCACTCCTTTGACCTGTTCTCTGATGTATTTCATCAGCAGTACCAATATAATAAAGAAATGCAGTACATATATGCCAGAAAATTGTAATTTATATACATAGTAGTGTACCTTAATGTTAGGATATTAAAATCACATGTTGACACACAACTTAGCTGAAGAAAAAAAAGTGGTACCAATAAGAAACAACAACATTTAACATTACTGAGAATTTATTTTACAAAAAATAAAAAACATTTATTTAAAGATAATTATTGCTGGATATTCCTAGAAACAGAATGGCAGATATTTCAGATGTAATGTAACTGTCTCAGTTGGGATGAACATCTTGACAAGGTTAAAGATTTTGTTCAAATAGATTCCTCCAAAATCTGAAGAAGAAGTTACTGGCAGAGATTAAGTTACTGGAAGAGATCAGCAACTGATTTTATATAATCTGATAAAAGACTGAGGACTAAAATTCAAAACTTTACAACATTTGAAATAATGTATTGGACAAGCAGCCAATTGTGTTACCAGGTTAGATGTTTAACTGGGATGAGATTGATTAAAACACTGAATTGTCAGATTGAATAAAAAAGGATTGAATACTCTTCCTTTAAAGGTTTTTTTTTTTAAGTTAAATAAAAGAAAAAGAACATTTTTTGTGCCTTCAACGGTCACATATTGGAAGATTGATGTCAATCTGTTAAATGTAAACATCTCTATCAAAAATGTATAGACTTAAATAGATTGGGCGGGAAATGAAGTAGCTATATGAACTTTTACCATGACTTCTAGAGAAAAAATCCCAGATGAGAATGGAAGATGCATAATGTTAAACTTTCAGACTGAATCTGGAAAATCAGTTGTTTTGATTTATGTGCAGAATGCCAAAATAAAGTTTTATGAAATATTGTTATAGTTTTTGTCTCTCAATTTTTATTGAAAATGCAGAGGAAGTTACAATATCTTACTTATTTTAGATATGATTATGATTCTTTTTTCCCCCTTATATGATTAAAATGATTTTATCACAAAGAAACTTAGGCAAACTCCAAATGTCCTGTGGCACTCACTCCTATCATCATGAAGTGCTTTGAGAAATTGGTCTGCTGGCACATCATTTCTGATCTTCCGCATACATTTGATAAACACCAGTTTGCATACAGAAAAAATAGATCTTCAGAGCACGCTATACCCATCACTCTTCACACTGCTCTGACTCATCTAGAACAGCGGGGAGGCTATGTGAGGATGCTTTTTGTAGATTTTAGCTCTGCATTTAACACAATACTTCTCCATAGATTTATGGATCTTGGGCTTTCTTATTCAATCTGCCTTTGGATTATGGATTTCCTGTCTGGCCGCTCTCAGAGGGTCAGATTAGGTAATCATATCTCTTCAGTTCTTATTCTTAACACTGGTACACCACAGGGTTACATGTTGAGTCCCTTACTCTATATGTGCATGACTGCATTCCCATTCATGCTAGTGATACTATTACTAAATTTGCAGATACAACAGTGGTGGGACTCTTCTCCAGGAGGAATGAGCCTGCCTATTGAGAAAAGATGGACCAGTTGCTTTTGTGGTATGGAGATAATAATTTGGTCCTTAACACCAATAAGACCAAGGTGCTTATAATGGACTATAGAAGGAATAAATCAGACATCCAGCCCTTGCTTATCAATGGAGACCAAGTGGAGCAAGTGGACAGTTTTAAGTTTCTGGGTGTTACCATAAAAGAGGACCTGACCTGGGGTGCTCATATTGCAGCACTGGCCAAAAGGTCCCACCAGAGATTCTATTACCTGAGACTTCTCAGGAAACAACAACTGAATGAAAAACTGCTGATGACCATTGGTGGTATTCAAAAGTTTTTACTACGGGTTCTGCGGGCGTGGCTTGGTGGGCATGGCCATGTGACTGGGTGGGTGTGGTAGGTGTAGCTTTTCCTTTCTGTAGTCCCCACCCATTTTTGGGACCTTCTTAGCCACAGAGGAGCCTCTGGGGGGGGGGGCGTTTTTGCTCCCCTGAGGCTCCTCTGGGGTTCAGGAAGAAAAAAAAAACACAGCATGGGAGGGGCATGCAGCACTCCTCCAAGCTCCATTTTGGGAGCTTCCTAGCCTCAGAGAAGCCCTTGGGGGGGCATTTTTGCTCCCCTAAAGCTCTTCTGAGGCTCTGGAAGGCAAAAAAAATGGAGGGGGGGCTGAGCTCTTCCCTCCATTTTTTGCCTTCCTGGGCCTCAGCAAGGGGAATCCCAGCAGAGCTGATCTTATCTACAGCTGATTGTCGGGAGGGAAAGAAAAGAAAGTAATACCTTAGGAGAATGTCAGGCAGGCGGGCGGGGAATGTCAGGCAGGCGGGTGGTGTGAGCGAGCATTGGGCGGGAGGGCAACCCGGTGGGGGGCGTGGCCAGCCAGAACTTACTACCGGTTCAGCGACCCACACCAAATACTTGCTACTGGTTCACCCAATCCATTGCGATCCAGCTGAATACCACCACTGATGATGATCTTCTACCACTGGACTATAGAGAGTATCTTAACTTACTGCACCTGTGTATGGTTTGCCAATTGCACAGTGGCAGATAGAACAGCACTCCAGAGGGTTAACATCATTGTCCAGACTCCAGAAGATCATTGGCTGCCCTCTCCCCTCCTTGGAAAAACTTTATAGCTCCCGCTGCCTTAAGAAAGTTCAAAACATTCTCAAAAATCCATCTTATCCTGGTCACCCCCCCTTTTTAAAAAAAACTTTATTAATCATTAAAAAAAGTGTAAATACAAAATACAATACAATTCATTAAAACAAAAAACACTATAAACATTACATATCAATTTGATGGCACTTATATACCAAATGTTGTTCCAATACATATTTCATATTTCTGGTTATTTTTCATACATTAACCTCTATAAACTATTCCTTCCTTATTTACTTGTTGATTTTTATCATTTATCCATTTGTAATAGTTTTCCAGACTGTTGAATCTTCCTTTTCTTTTAATTTTAGAATAAGTTTATCCATTTCAGCGCAATCATAGATTTTTTGGATTATTAAACTCTCTGTTGGCATGTGCTCTCCTTTCTAACACTGTGCGAGTGCTAGTCTCACTGCAGTGATTATATGCAAAATTAAATATTTTATCTCTTTTGTGAAGTCTCCCTTTATTATCCCCAGTAGAAAATTTTTTGCTTTGAATTCTATTTGAAAGGTCATAATTTATTTTATCCATGTTCGTACTTTTATCCAATATTTCTTAATTCTCAGACAGAGCCACCATATGTGGAAAAAGGTGCACTGTGTCTGCTTGCATTTCCAGCAGATTGGGCTTAAATTGGGATACATTTTGGCTAATCTCGAAGGGGCCAGATACCAACAATAACACATTTTATATTGATTCTTTATATACTGCTGATTTTGTAATCATATAATTCTTTTTCCAAATTCTTTCCCAGTCTCCCAAATCAATGTTGTGTCCCACATTTCTTGCCCATGCTATCATCGGGTTGGGCACCCTTTATTTGAACTATTTTTGAACTATTATTCGGACGGTATAGGATAATAAAAACAAGGACAAATAGGCTGAAAAATAGCTTCTATCCTGGAACAGTAACTATATTGAATTCTATTGTATAGTACAATATTAATGCAGTATCGGGTTTTCAATTCAATTGTATAGAATGTGAAGGATGTGTTTGTGTTTTATTTTTATTGTTATAATGTACACTGAAGATAGTATTTAATTGCATTGTAAGAGGTGCAATGACAATAAAGTAAACTAAAAAGTTTCTGCATATACTGTATGTCATGGCTATTTCTCTGGGGAGTGTCCTACACAGAGAATTCATTCCCTAAAATTTATTAAAGGCTAAATACATGTTCAATTTTTACTTTAGTGTTAACCAACCTTATAGATGTTGAGGTAGCAGAATGCTGCTAATGTGGATAATAACCCAATATTTGTAAGTCTTGACTCCTGAAGGGATTCAGTTGGAAGAGTCACAGGCAGGGAAAGTGGTGTTGCCTAGCATCCAGGAGGGGAAGTTATTGTTGGCCTCATAAGACCAAGTATTTAGTATTTATTTGATTTATCAATCACTTGTAAGATACAGGTATAAGAATATAGTTTTGAATACATGAGATAGATACTTATAAGAAAAATAAAAAGAAACAATAGGACAGGGACAGAAGGCATGAATGGTGCGCTTATGCATGCCCCCTACAGGCCTTTTAGGAAGGGGGTGAGGTCAATAGTAGACAGTTTAAGGTTAAAGGTTTGGGGGTTTGGGGAAGAAGCCACAGAGTCAGGTAGAGTATTCCAAACATTGACCACTCTGTTGCTGAAGTCATATTTTCTGCAGTCAAGTTTGTTACGGTTAACCTTGAGTTTGTATCTATTATTTGCTCTTGTATTGTTGATTGAAGCTGAAATAGTCATTTGGAGGTAGGACATTGCAATGTATGATTTTATATACTATATTTAGATCCGACCGGAGGCGGCGTATTTCTAGATTTTCTAGGTCTAGAGTTTCAAATCTGGTGGCATAAGATATTCTGCAATGAGTAGAGGAGCGGAGAACTCTTCTTGTGAAATATTTCTGGACTTTTTCAATTGTGTTAACATCAGATACATGATATGGATTCCAGACTGATGAAGTGGCAGACCTAGCATCCCCCCTCCCCCATTCAAGTACCAGTCAGGTAGAGAGAAGGGTTGAACAAATGCATTCAGGAAGATTATTGGCCAGAAAGAATTTCACCCATCAAAGAAAATAATCAGGGTCACACTATCCTGATATAAGGGAAGCTGCATGCCTCACATATCCTTTTGAGACAACTCTCCCTTTACTTTCCTACTGTGTTGTGTTCTAAAAGGAAATGGTTTGGATTGGATGTTTTATTATGATTACTATTTATTCTTATGGTTCTATTACTTTTCAAAATGGGTAATTCCCAGAGTAACAGCTCCCAAAATCTTATACCTGGACCCAGAACCATGTTGATTTTGGGAAATCTGCACTCAATGGATTTGAAGAGGCCTTATAAGACAATGTTAAAGGTAAACCTGATGATTAATAACTATAAATGTTCTTTGCCAAAGTATATTAATGCTGATATAAATTTTAGCAATTAATCAGGTTATCCAGTTAACTGATATGCTCCTTGCTGGTTCTAAGGAATCTATGAAAATCTATAAAAAGGACATTAACTTGGTGTTTGCATTTGTTTAAATATGCCACAACAATTATTCAAAGAAAAATCTTTGTTAATAGGATGAATTTTTTTCTGTTTATCTCAAGCTTGAACAGATGGTTGAAATTGCCTAAGACTGTGTAAAGGAAGAAAATGTAAAAATAGTTACATTAATATATATATTAAGAGGGATTCCTAGGTTAACATATTTTAAGAATATATATATATTAGCATTTGAATCTTTAAGAATATAATTATTCTTTTGGGACAATGTAACATTGGGAAGTTATAGTTTAAAATATTTTAAGAAAGCAATAAACCCACATTTTTGCCATGTATGTTTTCTTCCAGGTCAGAGAGTATGTGCTAAGGAGAACCTTGTTGAAATGGAGCTCTTCTTCTTCTTTATCAACCTCTTTCAAAGATTTACTTCTAGCCACCCCCAGAAACATCTAAAGATGATCTGGACCTCACCCCTGTTTTTGGACTCCCCACCCCATACTTTACAAAACCTGTGTTATGTTAATCCAACAGAAAAGAATCGTAACCAGGCGTTTCCTCAGCCTTTGAAATGGCTTTGGTTTGACAGAGAGGCAAAATCTGACAACATAATTCCATATTTATTATTTATTTGTCTCCCATCTTTATTATTATAAACAACCCAATTTGGTGAACATATGTCATCTTCCTCTTCCTATTTTCTCCACAATAACAACCTTGTGAGGTGTTTTGGCCTAAGAGTGTGTGTCGGACCCAAAATCACCCATGTGGTATTCATGGCTGAGGTGGGACTTGAACGCATGATCACCTGCTTTCTAGCCTGGTACCTTGATCATTAAACTGAACTGGTTCTCTCTATTATGGTTCTTTCTATTACTGCAGAAAAAACAATTACTTGCCTTCAATTGAGGGCCTGTATACTGCACAAGTCAAAAAGAGGGCTATGAAAATATTTACAGACTCCTCACATCCTGGACATAAAATGTTTCAACTCCTTCCCTCAAAACGATGCTATAGAACACTGCACACCAGAACAACTAGACACAAGAACAGTTTTTTCCTGAAAGCCATCACTCTGCTAAACAAATAATTCCCTCAACACTGTTCAACTATTTACAAAGTGTACACTACTATTACTGTTAATCTTCTCATCACTCCTTATCAGCCATCCCCTCCCACTTGTGACTGTAACTTGGTTGCTTGTATCCTGTTTCCTAGTATGATTTGATGTTGATTGTACCCTATGACTATCATTAAGTGTTGTACATTATGATTCTTGATTCTTAACAAATGTTCCTTCTTTATGTATACTGAGAGTATTTACACCAAGACAAATTCCTTGTGTGTCCAATCACACTTGGCCAATATAGTATTCTAATCTTCTAATTTAGGTTTCATATGTTGTTTAAAACCAAAATTGTAATGATCTACACAAAATCTTGCCAGACTAAGCATACTACTATCTGTATACAATATACAGTACTTTGCAAAGGGAAGGACTATTTTCACCCTATTTCACACAAATAGAATCTGAACTGAGTTGCCTCTTACTCTTCTGAAATGCACCCCTTCTCTCTTGTGAATCCACCCACTTACTATATTTCATCACATCTATGTAGATTCAAAGCAGTGGTGGGATTCAAATATTTTTGCCACCGGTTTGGTGGGCATGGCTTGGTGGGCATGCTTTGCACACATGCACACACTTCGCATGCATGTGTGTGCCAAATGCGCACTTTGCGCAGGCACAGAGGTGTTCTAACTCACCTATTGCAAGCCTGCACAATCCCGTCGCTTCAGCAGCTGCTGCACAGCACTATTCTGTGCCGCACAAAGCAGCTGCGCTTTAAATTCAGCAGATAAAAGTGAGTATGGGAGCCCGGGCAGGCGGATGGACCCAACAGTATAGCGGCGGAGAGAACAGGCTCAGTCTCCGCTGTTCGTCGCTCCTACCGGCTTGCCAGAAACGGGCCAAACTGATACCACCACTGATTCAAAGAACATACAAGAATCAAAGTATATATAAGATTCAAAGGGTTTGGGTAGTAATATGGAGAAGATTGAATGATTTGAGTTGGTGAATTTAAAAAGTCTTTGCATTCTATGAAAACAATTATCAATAAGTGCTTCCAATTGAGTACTACCTTCTTTTTCATTAAAGGTCTCTTATCAGCTCTCTGTCTAAGCTTGAAAAACAACTGTTTTTCCTTTAAAGGTTGCATTCACTTTAATGCTTTAATGCATTCACTTTAACTGTTTTTCCTTTAAAGGTTGCATTCACTTTAATGTGGAATAGCATTGCCATTTTATAAATGGACTTCAATATTATGTCTAACTATATTATAACACGTTCAAATCAAATCAAATCAATACAAGCTTTGATTCCCCAAATTAGGTAGCTACATTTTCCAACCACCATAGATTTTTTTTTTTTAAATCCACTAAGTTCACTCAGGTTTATCTAAAAGGCAGAAAGGGGTGTGGATAAGTCTGACAAACTGACAAGGTAAGAATCTGGCATTCATGCTTTTTAGCAGAGTTAATGATGGTAAGTTATCCTCCAGAACATTTCCTTGAGCCGGAAACCCTTTGCTGTGTAACATCTTAGCTAGATTTGTTGCAATGAGACGACTGTACCCTTTCCTACGATGCTTGGGCAATGTATAGCCGTGGATCATAGTAGCAAATTGGTCCGTCAGACCCCAGGAGATGGGGCATCCATGATCATCCAAAATGCACATGCTGGGGAAACAGCAAATGAGGTTGATGAGGTATTTCCGGCATTGGTCACTTCCTCCTCGGGACCAGGTGTTATTCAGCAGACTTGCATGAGATGCATCAAGGGAAGTCAGTTTGGGTGCAGGAACTAACCTAAAAACGTTATTTGCTTAACATTTACTGCAAAAAACTTAGGATAAATAAATATAGGAACACATGGGGGGATTGAATCCTTTCATGTTCACAAAGAAATAACCAACAGTAGGACTTTTAAGACATGATTTGTTCAATGGGGCAAACGGGGAGAAAAATGTTCATTTCTGTAGTCTTCCTTCCTCCCCACCCAAACAGATAATTACAACCTTCAGAGTAAGTTTATTAAACTTAAAAATTCTCCAGAGAATTTCAGAAATTACTGGGGTAATAGGGGCAAACTTTTATATCCACTCTCATAAATTAAAATTGTACTTTGACATTTACCAAAAAGGACCATTGCTATTAAAAAACCCTGTAATAATACATTAGACATACGGAAGTTGAACTTCTGGAAGTGCGTCTGGGTCTGGGTAGATTACCATTTTGGAAGAAGACAACTTCACATTGACATGTTTGGCATCAGCAACAATCCTGGAAGTTTTGTATAAGCCATCCTGTAAACCTATGTTCAGGAAAAAAAAAAGAATTATATTTTAAACAAAATATCTAAACAAAACACCATCTTTAAATATAACCAAAACTATTAATGATCTATAAAACTACAAATATTGTAATCTTGCTTAAAATACTTGGCCATTTTTCGAAATTATTTTGGAATGAATAAAAATAAAAAGAATTCAAGTGTAGGTGATATTATGAAACCAAATCTACAGTCAAATTGGTATCAACATGCTGGATTACTCAAGTAATAAATTCATTCTTATTTGCCCGAAACATCTTAGAGGCACCTAACACATGACAGAAAGAAATCCAGTGAAATAGTCATTCACAAGAACATTCAATCAATTATTTGCCACTAAGTCACAATCAACTCTTAGAGATCAGACAGATTTTGTCCATGACAATCTGTCCCTAATTTAGTGCTTCAGGTTTTCCAACAGTGTGCCCATTACCACTATAATCAAATCCATTCATTTTGCTGTTGGTTATTCTTTTTTTTTTTTTTGCTTTCCTTCCTTTGATATTGCTATGCAGACTGATCTTTGTCAATGGAGCCACTCCCTTATCCTTTATCTAGCTGCTGTCCAATATAAGTGCCTGTTTAGCCAGGCAGCTGCAACAACCTTTATACCCTGGAGGACTCTGCTGGGGTTAAATGCACTTGGCATACAATAATCAGTTGACCATTGCCATATTGAAAGTGGTATTGTGCTAAACCGATTGTCATTCTGTCAATTAATATCTATTTCAAATAAAAATTGCATGATTTCTGGAATGTTTGTACTGGAGGTGGACTCTCCAGCTAAATAAGGAAACTGTTGTGGAAAACTATCCAGTTGGATTGGTTCACATCCATTTTTTATCATCATGTGCACCTGTACGCTAACAGTAACTGCCAGAAAAGATAACTGGAGGTACAAAAGAGAAGATGAGCAGAACTTAAAGAAAGTAGACTGAATTCTTTAAAATTCAGTTGGAAGCAAGAATAGCTCATCAGAAATACCCAGGACAACATCATATCCCACAGCTTGCCTATTCACTGGAAAAGGAAGAAAAAATACTATTAAAGCCTACCCACAAATATTCCACATATTGTTGGAGGTGGGGGAATTTCTGAGGAAGCTCTTGTTTAATAAAAATGAAGCTGTTAGTCTTAGTGGTACATGGCATTGTCCAAGGAGTATAGAAGGATGCGGATTCAATTAGTCCAGAGCAGAACATGCCCATCAATGTGTTATATAAATATGAGTGGAAAGATGCTTAAGTTTGTTCTTTACACAGGAAATTGAAGTAGAGAAAAGAACTGAACTCCAAAGTGTCGGAAGGGTACTATTGACCTTTCTTTTAATTATTTGTACACGAAGTTAAGTATCAGTTAAGAATAGAAGCAATAGTCACTGGAAGCAAAGATTAAGAAATCTACTATATTAATACAAAATTAAATCTATTGATAAAAATAAATGCAAACTTATTGGAGTTCAGTTTTCTTTTATCACTTTTTCTTTTATCAGTTATTGCTTAAAAGTAATAACTCACCTAGGTTCAAGGGTTACCTTGTAAATGTGTATCTTGTCATCCCTTGAAGAATTTGTGACATAGACTACCACTTATTAGTAGATGTTGTTTGCAAACACCCCAAAGTCACTTAGATGAGCTGGGAGTGTAGAGATTTGATAACTAAATGAATTCTTCTGGGAGTAGGGATCTATAACTTCAGAGGGATTATTATATAGTGCAGTACTCATTGCCACTTGAGCATAACACTCCTTTCATTTCCCAGCAAGGTTTCTCTAAGCCTATTGGTCTTATCTTCTCTTTGCTTTCAGTACCACTGGATATCAATTTAGGCATAGTTTATTTTATTTATTTATTTATTTATTTATTTATTTATTTATTTATTTAATCAATTGCTTACAAGATAATAGGTATAAGTAAAAACATAGTTATGAATACATGGATGCATATAAGAAAAATAAAAAAGAAACAATAGGACAGGGACAATAGGCACATTAGTGCGCTTATGCACGCCCCCTACAGACCTCTTAGGAAAGGGGTGAGGTCAATAGTAGACAGTCTAAGGTTAAAGTTTTTGGGGTTTGGGGAAGAGACCACAGAGCCAGGTAGAGTATTCCAGACATTGACCACTCTGTTGCTGAAGTCGTATTTCCTGCAATCAAGTTTGGTGCGATTAACCTTGAGTTTATATCTATTGCTTGCTCTTGTGTTGTTATGATTGAAGCTGAAGTATTCATTGACAGGTAAGACATTGCAATGTATGATTTTATATACTATACTTAGATCGGACCGAAGGCGGTGTAGTTCTAGGTTTTCTAGGTCTAGAATTTCGAGTCTGGTGGCATAAGGTATTTTGCAATGAGTAGAGGAGTGGAGTGGAGAACTCTTCTTGTGAAATATTTCTGGACTTTCTCAACTGTGTTAATATCAGATATATAATGTGGGTTCCAGACTGATGAGCTGTATTGGTCTAGCAAATGGTTTGTATGCTCTAGTTAGTAGTGTGATATTACCAGAGAAAAAGCTACGTAGGATTAAGTTAACAACTCTTAATGCCTTTTTGGCTATGTAGTTACAATGGATTCTAGCACTTAGATCATTAGAAATGAGTACTCCAAGATCCTTGACAGAGTTTGGATCATCAACAAGGTCTTGACTATTCAGCCTGTATTTTATTTTCTGATTTATTTTTTTTTGCCAATATGTAGGATAGAGCATTTATTTGTTGAGATTTGAAGTTGCCATTTCTTTGACCATTCTGATACATAGTCAAGATCTTTTTGAAGGGTAGCAGCATTGTCTGTGGTGTTGAATAGCTTTACATCATCAGCAAAGAGAACGCAGTTGCTCTTAATATGATCACAGAGGTCATTTATGTAGAGTATGAAGTGAGTTGGTCCTAGAACACTGCCTTGGGGGACACTACTGTTGACAGGTATAGAATTTGATGGTCCCAATTTTGACCATTTGTTGTCTGTTTGACAGGAATGCTTCTATCCAGTTATGCAGGTGTCCAGAGATACCGTAAAATTTTAGTTTTAGAGTAGTTTGTCGTATACCACTGAATCGAAGGCTTTACAGAAGTCTATGTAGATTGTGTCTATTGTTTTGCCCTGATCGAATTGTGTAGTCCATATGTTTTTGCAGTGTAAGAGTTGCAGATTATAGGATAGTTTTTTCCTGAAACCAAATTGTTTATTAGAGAGTAGGTGGTTTGTTTCTAAGTGGAGGATGATGGGTTGGTTAATAATTGATTCCATCACTTTACAGGTGACGTAGCTTAAGATTGGTCTGTAATTTTCAACTAGGCTGGGGTCTCCCTTTTTGAAGATGGGGATGACCATGGCTTGTGACCATAGTTTTGGCAAGGAACTGGTCCTGAAAGATTTTTTAAAGATTATGCTTAGAAGTTCAGCTATGGCAGTGGATAGTTTTTTAAGAAGTAGGCACATATTCCATCGGGTCCAATAGAGAGAGATGATTTTAGATTGCGTAGTGCTTTTTCAACATTGTCTTCTGTAAAATCGATATGTATTAGATCACTGTAGTTGTCTGTGGTTTAACTAGGAAATACTGGGCATGATCCATTGCTGTTTACAAATACTGAGCCAAATAATGTGTTAAAGAGGTTGGCTTTAATAGTGTCGTCATTGCAGTCTTTACCATTAAGTCCTTTCAGGGGTGGGATGGACCCTGAGTCTTTTAGTTTGTTGTTTATAAAATTGTAGAAAGCACGGGTGGAATTGGTGCATAGAAGGTTTTCTTCTTGTGTAATGTGATAATTGGTGCATTCAGTCTTTATCTGGTGGCATACATTTTTGTATCGGCTTTTGAAGTTGGTAACGTGACCAGATTTGTTTTTCCGCCAAAGTGATTTCTTTTTGGATTGAAGCTTCCTTATTGTTATGGGTAATTTGTTTTTTCTGTTTTTGGGAGTTGTTATTGATACATATAGTTTGATGACTCTTTTGACTTCAAGTAAAAATATGTTGTAATGGTCTTCTACAGTATTGCATCCAGTGAATAGAAATTGCCAATCAAGGGATGAGAGATAGTTGTTTATAAGATCATAGTTGTCTTTTTTGAATTTATAATTAGGGATTCTGTTGTGATGATTTTTGTGTGGACTTATGTTGAGACAAAAGTCAATCATGTTGTGGTCACTGTTGGAAAAGGGTTCTTTAATTTGTATTATAGAATATATAGTGGCAGAATTTCAGAGGTATGTGTTTCTCTCCTTGACTTATTATAGGAAGAGGCAGTCAGAAAGACCTGTTGGAAGCTAGAAAGGACAGTCATGGAGAAAATATTCTCTGCTTCTCCTTCCTTTGGGGCTGGCCATGGAGTAGTAATGAAGCACAAGAAGTGATCTTATCAAATCTCAGCCATTTTATCTCATTATAGCTTTGGCTGAATAGAAAGAACGTCAGGAAATAGAGGAAAAGGAAGAGACACCTTCATGGTGCTAAGTCTCTGTGATGATTGGGATGCTGAAGTTACCAGTCAAAGGATAACAACACTGGGCATCTCCTCTCAGTTTATATTCCAGCAGCTGAAAACAAGTAGGATTTGGGAAGGGCAGGTCTAAGGAAGAATGACCATTCCATCCTGTGATAACTGTCAGGACAATAGGATTAGGAATAATTTTAAGGTCAGGGTGGGCTACTATTGATGGGATATAGATAAACTGTAGAAATAAGCAAATCTCATTTTTAAATTATTTTATTCCTTTATTTCTATGTTAACAAAATGCCTATGCTACCCTATATCTTTCCCATGTGCCTTAGAAATTTAAAAATGTCAGAAGAAGATTTTAATGGTGGCAGTGGAAGACAAGGATAATAAAGGAAAAGATCCTCCATGTCAAGGAAGCATGCCATTGGCCCTCACAAGCTTTCCTCCTGTTTAGAATCAAAATAATATAAGTTTAAAGTTATATAAGGTTATATAAGAAGAAAATGGTGCTGCTAAGGAGCTCCAATCCAACCACATTACTCTGCTTGCTAAACAAGATTCATATGGGAAACGATATGGCTCCTGCACTTGGAGAATCAAAAAAAGTTGCTTACTTGTTCCAGTTACCTTTTGTTTCTCTCAGGAGAAACTGTTTCTCTCAGGAGAAACATCTCATCATAAAAGATTGATGAAAAAACAGAAACCTATTAAGTGTCTGGTTTACCTGTATTATCATTGTTATTATTATTCTATTTGAAGCAGCTTTTCTCACTTGGTAAACTCTGGGATAGTCTGGGATAATAGATGGTATAATTAAGCATACTGGTGTGGAAATTGAGTGGAGAAAGACTTTGACATCATATATGATTGATGACTCACTGTTGAAATTCTCAACTCTGTACCATCAGAATTTTTCAGCCTCTCATTTTAAAATATTTTTAAAAATTCAGGATAATCATTGCTGTGTTCTTTTTCATAGCAAAGAATAACTTTTACCTTGTATCTGGAAGGCTTGTTCCCAGTTTATAGTTTCTGGGTTCTCCAACAAAGCCTGGTAAGCTTGCAGATTTTTGTAGAAAACAGCACAGGCATTTGTAAAGTAGTCTAGGGCATCATTTTTGGACTACGTGTGAAAAAAGAAATATCTTAATTCAATTCATAGTATTATATATGCAGATATGCACCTAGTTTGTTGCTATAGGTAAAGGTCATAAAAATGAAATTAGGAGATCTGCAGATCAGGGCACTGACTAGCTGCAGATCACTGGGAAAACATACAAGGAACTACAGCTAGGATACCAGCTGGGAGTTTTCTTGGCTCAGGAAGGAAGAATAGATTACTTTCAATCTGGGAAATGATTAAAAAGCCATTGCAATCCTTTTCTTATGCTACCTGGACTGCATTCACGTAATACATTACACAAAACAAAACAATTGAATTGAAATAGCCACTAGCCATTGAGTTCAACCCTACTCTATGTGCAGGGACCAAATAAAAATAACTTCAACAAATGTCTACCTAGACTTTGCTTGAGATCATACAGTTGAAAGGAAGTCCACCATTTTCCTTGGGAAAAGCAAGCCTTTAGAAAGATGGTTAAGGGCCACAATGAGTACAATCTTCCTTTTTTTAGGAATTACAATAGAGATAACACATTCACCATTTTCTGCTTATTCCATTTTAATGATATGTTTGGTATTATTATTATTATCTTCTCAGAGGCTATCAGAAGTTTTCATTTCCACTTTTAGTTCTACTTATTATTATAACTAAATCTGAAATGTCAATTAAAATTAATTACAGTTTAGTTTAGAGGAAGGATAGGTAAACCACAGTCCATAGCTCACTGACTTTCTCACTTTTCTCTAAAATTTCCCTAATTGATTTTGCTGAGCCTCTTCCCTAAAAGCTCATTTTTTTTACAGCTACATTCTAAATGAAGTGCTTGGTGCCCACTCAACAATCAGAGTTGCATTAAGACCCAAATGGTTGTCCACTCCTGATTTACAGAAACAATCATTACTTAGAAAATGTTTGGTTCCTTGAAAACATAGGTAAGATAACCAATGACAACCACAGTTTTGACATAAAAGCAAATTAGGATAAAAATGAAAGTAAGAGTAGCCAGGACATTGAATTTTTTTAACTCTACATATTAATATAGTACAACATCCACATTTTTGGAGTACACCAACTCAGGAGAATCTGTATAAATTTTAGATTAATGCATCCAACGTTCATTGTGCATTTCAGGGTATTTAGGTTAGATCCATTACAAGTACTGTTTTACCTCTTTTTGTCGGCGAGTAATCACAGCTTTAAATTCTGGCCATGAATCCACAACCACTTCCTTTTTGAATTGATTTCCCCTGTTTATATTCAACACTGCTCCATAAACCTTCAAAAAAAAAGGTGAGCTTACAAAGTTTTATTAAACAAAAACACTTTTAAAAATCTATTTCGTTAAGTTCTTCTATGTTCTCAAAACTTTCACTAACTGGCACTATTTGCAACTTCAACATTTATTGACATCTTCACTCAGTCTAGCAGCATTTTCAGCTTTAGACACTTAAAAGTATTAGAAACAACTATTAAATGTTACAAGACAAAGACAAATGAATGGGAAAAGCAGTTAGATTTTTGTTTTATTTAAGCAATGGAAAATTGCTCTAACATTGCTGTCAACAATTTTAATAGATCTTAAATTACAGCTTATTCAACAAAAAAGAATCGATTATAATTTCCAGATTTTGATTGTATTTGTTCAAAGAAGGAATAAGTTAATTATCCTGCTGTAGATATAATAAGAGCAATATTTTATCAAAACATTGAAACTAAGATTTTGTGTTATAGAAAACAATACTGACTTTACGATAGTTTAATGTTTTTTGACATTCGTATTCTTTTTAGTTACGTACCTATTAAATGGAGACAGGCAGCTGGCCAACAGAAATGGATTCTGTATTAGCTGTGTATGGACTAGTCTTTCAACATCAGGAAAATAAATTTACACTCTCCCCCTCCCCAAAATTATTCCCGCAAAACATCAGTGAAACCCCAATGCTATTTGCAAATTATAAATGAAATGCTTACAGACTTATTTAGGGATGTGTACAATGAGATATGGTCCTTTTACTAGAACTCTTATGTAAAACCTTCTATATAGACAGGTAGTCATCAACTTACAATGCAATTGGATTGGATTTCTACTTGTAAGTCATTACAATGCTAAGTTGAGGAACCTATGCAAACAGACCCGATTTTACAACATTTTTTACAGCATTCATTATGCAAATCGTTACAGTCATTAAGCAAATCTGGGACTGGTAAGTGAATGCTGCTGTCGATGCTGCTGTTGAAAGTGCAAATGTTTGTTGCCAGAAACCAACCAAAAATACCGGAAACTGGCAAAACAAATGCAAATAATGGTCATATGGACACAGAATGTTGCAACATGTTATGAAGGTGAGCCAGTTGCCAAGCACCCAAAATGCAGTCATGGGAGGATGGGGGAAAGACAGGATGTGGCACAACATTTTATGACAACCAAGAGTGCTTTACAAGCAATAAAGCACTCATTCAGGGTCTGTCATAATTTCAAATGGTCATTAAGCAACTGGTCGCAAGTGTCAGGGTTCTGGCAGTTACTCCAATTAAACCATGAGCCTTGAGCCACACTCCCAAAACTAAAGAGGCTTTATTTGAAGGTAACATTCTACGTCCGGCACTAATCTGGGCAGAGCCAACTCTGAGATACGTAATTCACTGTCACCCTTGATCTTGCTTCCCCCCCCCCCCCCTTCTGGGTGTATCATCCAACGAAAAACATCCACAGCCAAGAGTCATCAATCATGCTCTCCAATTAGATTTTTTCATGGCAGAAGCCATCTAATCAGTCTTAGAAGAAAATATGAATGGAATGTACTTTCACACTGTTGCCTGCTCTTTGAAACTCC
The DNA here is from genome assembly GCA_023653725.1 of Bungarus multicinctus. Classification (NCBI taxonomy): domain Eukaryota; kingdom Metazoa; phylum Chordata; class Lepidosauria; order Squamata; family Elapidae; genus Bungarus; species Bungarus multicinctus. Next base: position 158,561,729 of record CM042836.1, read on the forward strand.
CCCCTTCTTTCTGTTGTCAACTATAAAACGTGTATACAGAACGTTTTATGAGTTGACAGCAAGTTGAAGACTACCAGTATGTACATGCATCAGAAGGCCTTGTGTATAGGTAGTCCTCGCCAGTGGTGGTCTGCAACCGGTTTAACAAACGGTTCTGTGACTGCACGCTAACACGTACTTTGCGCACGCACACAGCATTCAATAAACAGCAATTTGAACCTCTCCAGCTCACCTTCTAGCCTTCCCTAGTAATTAAAACAGCTGAGGCGCGGTAATCCACTGTGCCACGCGAATCAGCTGAGCTGCAAAAGAAGGAAATGTAAGACAGGGTAGGGCGGGGACAGCTGATTGTCGGAACTACCGGTTCACTGGAACTGGTCCAAACTGGCATCAGCCCACCACTGGTCCTCACTTAATTAACATTTGTTTAGTGGTTGCAGTTACAATAGTGCTGAACAAATGATACTTACACTTAGTCCTTGAAGTTATGGGTTGTCTCTATACTCTGCTGCCTCCACTGGCCCTGCTGCCCTACAGTCCAACACCACAACAGTTCTTGCTCCTGGCCCATTTTGTTAAGTGCTGCAGGGTTCAGTACTCTCTACTATCTGACATATAGATGAAGCTGCTGGGTTAGGTCATCCATTGTAACGATATATGTTATTACATCAGCTGTTTATCTTCATCCCTAGTGAGTTAATTGACACTGTTGACGTCCTATCTATTTTGATTTCTAGAAGCTGTTAAGAACTGATGGGGAACAGCAGATATCAATTAACTCCTCATAAGACCAGAGGTGGTATTCAGCAGGTTCTGACCAGTTTTAGAAAATCAGTAGCGGAAATTTTGAGTAGTTCGGAGAACCGGCAAATACCATCTCTGACTGGCCCTGCCCCCATCTATTCTTTGCCTCCTGGGAATAATGGTTATTATCTATGCTGCCCAGAATCACTATGTTAGATGAGTGGTTATTACATGTGACAAATAAATAAAAACGGCTTGATTTGATCTTTTTTCTTTTCTTTTCATGTATTTTAATATCTTATCTTGAATTATCTACATTACCTTGAGGGATTCAGGAAAATTCTTCTTTAACATTTGTTCTAGAATCTGCAGTTTTGTGGAACAGTTAAGCACCAACATCTTCACTTGCCCATTTAACAGCAACCTAGTACAAAAGGAGTTATCTGGAAACAAAGAGAACTTTGATGGATTGCACGAATGGCATTCCTAGATTTTACTCAACGCTTTGTAAGATTAGCATTGCCTTAAATATTAAGATGAATTTTATCTTAAATTCTTTGTAAAGATGTTTTTACATTACTAATACAATAAAGAGGGCTCTGAATATTCAATACCAACTCAAATTGTACCATAGACACAAATTCTCTCATGGAACTTGGTGGCCACAAGAATAAACCAATCGAGCTTTCCAGTGGAACTCGACATCTTACAAGTAAGTAATGGGACATTACTGTCATATGTCCCATTCGTGTCAGGAGTCAAGGTCTATGTTAAATATAATTAATAACCTCCTTGTCCCTGCTTTCTCTGATGTTCCTTAAATGATTGCATGGATCAAATTAGGTAGAGCATGGGGTGACTCGGGGATGAGGAAAACTTTTGGAGGCCTAGTGCTGGCGCAGGTGTTTCTGGGAGCCCTCCCTTACCCAGAGATATACCTTGCTCTGTCTCCTGCCCCTTTGATTCCCTAAAGACCTATAGGCCTTCTCCAGACACCACATCATAATCCAATACTTACCTTTTGAAGATATCCAGAAGGCCACATGGCACAATTGAGAAGAAATCCTGCTGGCTTTTGATTCCCTCCAGTCAGTGTAAATCAGGGGTGTCAAACTCAATTTCATCAAGGTTGTGGTGGACCTCAGATGGCCAGGTGGGGCCATTGTGAACAGGGCCATTGTGAGAGTGACCAGTTCAATATCACTCAGGTCAGGGGATGCCTGTGGTGGCCTGGGGGGAACTTTTCCTTCCTTCCTTCCTTCCTTTTCCTTCCTTCCTTTTCCCTTCCCTCTTCTTTCTTCTTTCTTCCCCTTTCCTTTTTTCCTTCCTTGTTCTCTTCCCCTCTTTTTCTTTCTTTCCTCTTTCCTGTCCCTTCTTGAGAGGCTCAAATGCAAAAGGGGAAACATTTCTCAATGCCTCCTTGCCTTGTGATCAAATGTCACTTTTGCTTTCACTTAAAAGACTGAAAACAAATCAGGCTCAGTTTATCTCATGCTTGCATTTAGTGGGGCATCCACAGACTACAGTACAGCAAAACTGTCAAAATGGTGGCTGTGATAGTTGACCAGAGCTCCTGTTTTTTATGTGCAACACTTTTAGCATTTAGGAACTGAGCTAAGTTAATTGCTTTTTTATTAATACATAATCCTTAAAAGGACTGTCTTGTAAGGACCCTGCATGGTCTAATTCAGAGGTTCCCAACCTTTTTGGTACCTTTTTGGCTTCATGGAAGACCATTTTTCCATGGACCTGTGTGTATGTGAGAGGGGGGGGGGAGGGAGGGAGGGCCACACACTGAGTAAAGTAAGTGTGGAATTACTTTACTTAAGGCCTGCCACCAATTGATTTTGCTCCAGTCCAGAAGAAAATCAGAATAAAGACATGGAAAAGCCTTCACAGGAAAGTCTTTTTTATTCTGCTCTGGAAGAAAATTAGAAACCAGAGAAAACTTCAGTGGAAGAGGCTCTTTGCTTCTGCTCCAGAAGAAACCCCCCATCAAAGACCCAGAGAAGCAGAGTGAATGACCACCACCTGCACTTTTCAATGGTTCAGCAGTGTTTCCCTTCCAGATTAGACCTGTGACTTTCGGCTTCTAAGAAAGTGGGAAGGAAGGTGGGGGAGAAGAGACAATTCTAAGGTGGGGATTATGTTGTAACTTTGAACAATCATTAAATGACCTGTCATACCTCGAGGATTACCTGTAATTGCAAATTAGCATTTTAATCCCTAGTGGACATTACCAGTACTTATTAGATGATTGCTTTCTGTCCTTTTTTCCATTCAGTCAATTCTATACAATTTTGAGTTTATATATTGAATATTAGTTCCTTCACTAAAGGCTTACCCAAAATCAGGCATTATTGCTAAAAAAAATACCATATCCTGTACAGTACAGGAAAATTTTAAACTATATTGCCTTTCAAGCTCAGTGATACCATATACTAAGAAAATATATAGAAGCTTTCAACTGAGATAGTGGAAGAGTGTGTGTAAAAAGAAGGAATCCCAAACTAGCAACACAGAAATTATACTGCCTGGATTCAGAATCTATAGTATTGGTAGAATGAAAGACTAAAAATAAATTCATTGGAAGTTTTGCATTTCAAAATTAAGTACTTTTAAAAACATCTATCCGTTTAAAGGAAGTACTGATAAATTAGGGAACCCTGAATACTTAATGTATTCATCTGTCCAGACAACCATTTCAAAAGCCATAATCCTCATTCTCATACATAGCTGGAACTAACTTCACCTACCTGGAGTTGATTCTACAGTTATTAACTCAGATGCAGAACACAGTCAAAACATGAAGAGGAAGCTGCACTTCAGAAATATATATATATATACATATATATAAACCTTCTAGAATGGATCACCAGATGGGTGGAAACTAGCTCCACTTGTGGGGGAGTGATTTGAAATACCGGCCAAATAAACCAGATATGTTCTGCTTGTATTTTGTTACACATGTCCTCCTCTGCAGTTATGCTTGTATTTATTGCAACAAAAGATGCTTTCACATACTTTAAATTAGAACTGGTATTATTCAATACAATCAAGTCATTCTCAGTTCATTATTGTGGAATTTTCAAAATTTGCAGTTGTGAAAAGTAGGTAGCTTCTCTGCCTTCAAAGCATTCAGCTTCTGATATTTGATACTTATTTTCTGTTTGCCAGGGAAAGTTTCTGTATGAAACCCTATCTCTTCACAAACTTATTTGCCTGACTGAATCTTTTGTGGATCATGGTTTACAGGAATATTATCTACAAGTACAACAGGAATGAGGATGTTTTTTGCAGCTAGTGGTACTTTAATTGGAGTGTTTAGGAGGAAGTGTGATATAGGGATGTCAGTGAATGTAAATACATTAAGCGTATCAAACTTAAATTTATTTTATTGCTTAAGCCATGCCCCCCCCCCCCCAATAGAAATTCATTGTGCCTCAGATTTCAGCAGCATGATTCTGAAGTGATGTATGGACCAAAGAAAAGAAACAAAAGTCACATATATCTCCCTTGTAGGGTGGTTGAAAAGGGAAAAGAAACTTCAAATAAAAACTCATAAAACATCTATAAAAATATATCCTACAGAAATAAAGGTAATTGTTTCTAGAATAGTTTATTCTGGAATATAGGATGATTGTTGTGGTCTATCTAAACTAAAGTAATTGCATGTCTATAGAAATTTTTTAATTAAAACATTTATATTTAAACTAAACTGAAATTTTAAAAAGCAGTACAAGTTTCCTTATTGGGCAGTAAACACTTTCTTTTTGATTATTTTAAGACAATATTATTTTGTTTCTTGTTAGCAGCTGCTACAGCCAAATTGTTCTTGACAATCTACTTAAGTCTACAAATTAGTGACTTAAATCTTTATCCCAAAGAGCTACAAAATCATTGCAGAATAAAAACTCATCACACAGACTGAAAAATTAAAATACAATATTCTATTATAGAAAAAGTGGATTTACAATATGATGTATTTACACATTTTAACTAAAATCTGTCTCTCAAACATGCCTCCTTAAGCTTCTGACATCCCTTATACATACCTCTGGGAATCAGACTACTGTAAGTTTTCCTCATAGAAACATGTAAATAAATTACAAAGATATCTCACTGATGACACAGTATTCTTTAGGATTGAATCAAAAAAGCATGTTTATTTTTAAAATATACAACTCTTTCAAAAAATGAAAAAGGACATCTAGCCAAGGTGATAACTACAGTAATTTGTCTTACTTTCCAAAAGTGAACATCCTTTGAAAATTAACAGAAAGGAACACAACCCTGAGAGAAAGAATTATCCCTTAAACTTGTTCTTAAATCCAAGGAGAATCAGGTATTATTTTCTTTCAACGGTAATCTGAGTGAAGAATGATACCTTATAATTAAAATAGTTCAATTTTAGGCTTCTACTTTTAAGTATTAATTTCAATATCCATGAGAACCAATTATACTTCAAAGGACAGACAATAGCAGGTCTATTGCTTGATTATATAAAAGATTGGTCTTTTTAAATATAGAAATAAAATTAACATTCTCATTAGATGTGATTGGACATCTTAATGTTCAGTATTAACTGGGATACTTCAAGCAACCAATGATATTACCTGATATCTAAAGGGAGAACAAAGTCCACTTTAAAGATTTTCTTCCACCCACCATCTGTAAGGAGCAAATACTTACCCTTTGGTGGCCAAGTGAGCAGCTTGTTCAGCAACAATTTAAGAGAATGAAATAATGATTAATCTTTCTGAAACTAATGCTACCTTTCCCTCCTAGACCTATTTCTAAAGACAAAAATAGAAGAAGCAATTGCTTTTTCCATTTAAGATCTAGAAATTGAAGGTTCTCAAACAGGAATAATGCTGGTCGAGCTTAGTGTTTTGACACTCATTTTTTCTCAGATACAATTCCAAGTGAAGAAAGACACCTCAACCTGCTGCATAATACTCTTTGCAGCTAAAGGAGCAGAGTGAAAGAAAGAAACCATATTTAAGAATCCTGGAGCATTAGCCTAAGTAAGCAGCTTCTATTCTTTATCCACATCCACAAAAAAATTGCAGATGACAAATATCCAGTTCCAGGAGGCAGGGGAAAAAATAAACTCCTACCCATTGATTTTTTAGAGCTAGAAACCTGTTGCTCATTAGCTCTGAGTTTAACTGAGTCGTGAGTCTCCAGTGAAAACTTGTTTATGCTTACATCGCTTGCCAATGAAGCAATTAAATGTTGTTATCTGCATTTGTACATGTTTCTCAAGCAGGAGGTCTGCTTGCATCTAAATTACGTCAGCATATTCAAAAAGAAACTCAAAACCAGGGGAATTTTCTGTTTGGTACTATATAGTAGTAAGTAGCCATATGTGGAATATTGGTCAAAAGGCCTTTAAAAACTTATTTTGTCATATGATCAACATGAAGAGTTTTGCATCAAATCTTAACGGTAATTAGTCAAAAGAATGGGACTAGCTTGTTACTGAAAAGCCTATCTTTACCCCAGTAAAATTGTAGATGATATTTTCTTAATTACATCCAAAATTTCCACAATGTCACTGAAGAATTGCAGAATGCAAATCACGTTAGGAAAACTTATTTCTTTCAAAGATTTCCTTGGAAGACGAAAGGAACTAAAGATACAGGCTACTTCACTGTTCTTCTGTGCATCGATGGTCTGCCATTTCATATAATTGTTCTAGAAATGCCATCATATTCTTCATCTCATCTGATTGCTTGATGATATTCATGTCATCAAGAAGAGCATGTGGATTTCCAATCTTCAAAACTTCATTCTATAAAATAGAAAGTGTAACAGTACAAAATGAAATTAAAATGAGTGGAATACTTTTTATTCAATGGCATACATTCAAGACAAGTTAAGACTTCTTACTGTTGGGAAGTACTTGAAACATATTGCCACTATTTCTACTCACCTGAAGAGTAGGTAGTTTGAAATACTCCACTGAAAGATCAGGAAGACCCAGGTCATGATTAACATCTCTATGAAATAACTGGAAAAAATGGAGAAAACAATTAATATAGATATAGAACACCAAATATCCCATAGATAGTCAATTGGGACTGGAAAAATTGTTAAATCAAGGTACCTACATGACTGGACCCAATTTTATAATCGTGTTAATGGCAACCATTAAGTGAATCAGGTAGTTATCTGAATACATTCTCCCAAATGGGTGCTGCAAATTATCAAAAAATACAGGCAGTCCTTAACTTATAACCACAATTGTGCCCCAAATTTCCACTGCTAACCAAGACAGTTAAGTGAATTTTGCTCCATTTTATATTTTTTGCCAGAGTTGTTAAGTGAATCACTGCAGTTGTTAAGTTAGTAACATGGTTGTTAAGTGAATCTGGCTTTCCCATTGACTTCTGCTTGTCAGAAGGTAACCAAAGGTGATCACATGACTCCAGGATGCTGCAACCAACATAAATACATGTCAAATGTCCAAATTTAGATTATGTGACCATGGGGATGCAGCAATGGCTGTAAATGTTGAAAACAATTCTAAATCATTCTTTTCAGTGGCATTATAACTTTGAATTGTCACTAAATCTAAGTCGAGGATTACCTGTATTGCAAATTGTGGTCATGTGACTGTGGGATACTGTAATTAGTCATAAATGGTTGCCAAGCAGCCAATATGCAACATTTACAATGGCTGGAACAACTAGAAGAGCCATAAAGAACTATTCCAAGGCTGACATAACATCAAACAGTCATGAAACAACTGCTTGCAAATTGAAGACTACCTGTATCTGCTTCCGGAAAAAGAGACTGTTATTTTCAGTTCTCAAATTGCTTTGTCAAGGAAAAAGTAAGTCTTGTATAATTCTTACTGCCCAGAAATAAATCCAGTATTGGCTCCCAAATACCTCATCTGCTTCTGCTTCTAATGTTGTCAGCTCATGTTTCAATGCTTTTATTTTCTTCTGAAGTATTTGAATTTTGTCATCCACTGTATGTAATGTTAACAAATCTTTGCTTATTTCTTCCTATGGTTAAAATGAAAGAAGATGACAACAAATATATTTAAAGTAAGGATATATTGCATTTGTGTTAGAATTAAGACAAATTCGATATAAGTCATAAAGTTTATGTAACATATTTCTTCTCTCTCCTTGATAGTGCTGTAGAGAACTTTGTATTCCTAGACCAATATACATTATTTTAATGACGGGCTTCTGGCAAGGGATGGGCTACACACAGTGGTGGGTTTCAAAGTGGTTTACCACTGGTTCAGTGAGTGTACTTTGCATGCACACACTTTGCACATGCGCAAACTTTGCACACGTGCAGAGACTTTCTTTCTCACTGCCTGCAATCCTGCATGCTCCCTGTGACTTCAACAGCTGATGCGCGGCAATCTCCTGTGCCGCGCAAAGCAGCTGCACTTCAAAAGCAGGAATTAAAGGTCAGTATGGCAGCCCAGGCGGGCGGTGGGGGGCCCAACAGCAGATCATCTGAAGAACCGGTTTGGTCTCAGCTGATCTTCAGCGCTACTGGTTCGGCAGAACCAATAGCATCCCACCTCTGGCTACACATCACAAGAACCAGGAAAACAACTGACTTGGCTTATCCGAAGGGTTTTAAGCTAAAATTGGAAGGGGAGGGAGATTAAGTTTTAGGACCTATTCCCAAGCATAAACCTCAAGACTTTCAATCAAGTGGTGAGAAGGAAAACTCAGCTACAAAACAGATGTAGGAAGCAAATGCAGAGTATGTCAAAAAAGACTCAGATGCCTATATACGAATGCTCAAAGTATGAGGAACAAACAAGGTGAACTTGAAGTCTTAGTATATGAGGCCAGATACAATATTGTTGCCATTACTAAAACTTTGGTGGGATGACTTTAATGTACCCATGACTTTAATGTACTACTAGAAGAATTTAAATTGTTCAAAAGAAACAGACCTGACAAAAGAGGTGGGTTTATATTGTATGTAACAAATAATTACATTTTTACAGAAATAAAAAAAAACCCTTTTTGAATCCATTTGGGTTAACACCTTTGAAGAGCATTCAGCCTACAGTTAGTCCCCACCAGAAGCTTGATTGGCTGTGCAATACTTCTAATTCAATTCAAAAATTTCCCTTTAACAGCTGCTAAGTTTTTGGAAAATACTATAAATCCAAAACAGAATCCAAATATTACATAACCCTAATAATTGTCAAAATTGCTGAATCAGTTGGACCAAAACTGAATCCATCAATGGATTTTATGCAAAGAAGCAAAAATCAAAAATTCTAATTGATTTGGCCATTCAAAAGGGAAATTTGAATAAACCTAATTAATCCTTTGAATCAAACCACAACTAATAAGATCTTAGCTAATCTGCATTTTTATATTCTACAACAATAATGTAATGATTGATTGCACCAACTGTTTTTTAAAGTTCATAACTCTCCTTAAAGAAAAAAAATAGATTAAGAAAGAAAGAACAGTAATGATGTGATATTCCTTTTTATAAGTATCAGAGCATTTTGCAATGTATGAAAGATTAATAGATTTATTATGACAAATGCTTGGCTTAGTAATAATATATGAATGGAAATAATAAAGTCAGGCAAGATTGTTCATTGATTTTGTAGCAACATTCTAACACAGCTAATGGGAAAATCTCATTTGTGGAAAATTGTTTAGTATATCATATTAACTATTCACACAATGTACTATAAAAATTCTCAAAATCCATCCTCTCTTCTATTTACCTCCAAATGCTTCAATCCTTCTTCCATTAAAATATACTTTTCCTTTTCTTCTTTTAGAACCTTTTGTACATTGCTCAGATAATTCAGCTCATCCACAGGAACTTCCAAAGTTTCAATACATTTCAGAAGCCTTCAATAAATTGTTAAACATTATAATTTTATGCTAATACTATCATGATTATCTGTAATATATGAAATCATGCAATGAAAATATCAAACCAAATAGGAGATAATTTGATACTAGTTATTATGCTAAAATGTTTCTTTGTTGAAGATCAATGAAGTTCTTAAATTTGTAATATATTTGCTCCCCACCATTTCTGCACTGATCTTTTGCATCAACAACAGTTTGCGTGAACATTTTTGTGGCCATTTGTAGCTTCCCTCAGGTCATGCAACTGCAATTTATTTTGGCCAAAACTGGTGTTTCTTTCCAGTTTCCACCAAAAACCACCCACAGAAAACAATGAGTTTGCTTAACAAACAAAGTCAATGGAGGGAACTACCTGTGTACCTTATTTTCTTACACCTGCATAAAAGGGTGGAGGTACAGAAGAGAACAGCTGCATATTAGAATCTTCGACATTTTAATTTATATATTAACATACCAACTCAAATAAATATACTACTTCTCTTTATCATTTCATCTTTTAATAAGCCGAATGTCTTTTATTAGATTGTAATAATTGGGCAATAATTCTGATTCTAGATGCTATAGGCAGAAATATTAAAATTCAGAACCAATGCCATTCTGATGTTTTTTCTTATAAAAGTGGGAAAAAAATAAGAAATGATTTCTAAAAAAAAAAAAACACCTAATACCATTAGGTGCTGTCAGTGACAAGCTAAACTTGACCCAACATGTGGCATAGTTGCTCCCAAAATAACTAATACTGTTGCAGGGTATGTTAGAAGCACTATATAATTAACAGGTAAAGTCCTAATTCCCTTCTATTTTATGTGCAATGCTTTCTTGAGCATATTTGGAATTCAGAGAAATACCAGAAACATCATTTCAATTTGATTGCTACATTAATTGCTGTTGACTATTAATGATGTAAGGAAAGAAACCCCTTTCTATTTGTACTAATACTTGATGTACAGAGGTAGTCCTCATTTATTGACCACTTGTACAAAGACTATTTGAAATTGTAATGGCCTTGAACTTAGAACTTACCAGTTATACTTACAGCTAATGTGCAATGTTCCGTATGACATATAGCTCCCATCTGGTCATGTGATTGAGATTCAGGCACTTGGGAATCAACTTACATTTATGATGTGCAACCCATACCCCATGGTCACATTATGGAGATTTGCAACCCTTCCTGCTGGCTTCTCACAAGCAATGTCAATGAGGAAGATGGCAGGAAGGTCAAAAATTGCTCCATCTATTCTCCAACCGTCCTGGACTACTGCAACTTGCTCCCCAAACTTGCATGCTGTCTCTAGCCTTTTAAGCCCTCCCCATTCATGCATGTTCTTATGCAGCCTCCCAGGGCCTATCCCAAGCTCCTTATCTGGGACTCCACTTTCTGCTTACTGACATGCATATCTTGGGATTAAAATGGCAACCATGACTGTCGGGATCATGCAATGTGGTTGTTTGGCATGGTTTATCACCACATTGCTTAGGGAAGGCAATCCTAGCCCCCATTGCTATCATAAACTGAAGACTGGCTGTCTCTCAAGTTCATGGCAGTAACCTTCAGTACCTCACTTCTGGCACAGAAAAAGAAAACCTAGTTGAGCTGCAGGATCCAGATAGTCAAGATGCTGCTGGTTAGTGCAAAAGCAGTGATCCTCAACTTACAAATGTAATAGAGCCTGCCAATTACATTCATAACCCGAGGATTTGTTAATTGATGTTAAATGAACATGATCCCACCCTGCTTTCCCCAATGTATTAATCGAATGCATAGGTTTTTAAGTGCACATGAGGTACTTCATGGTGGGGAAGACCCGGGGGGGGGGGGGGGGAGAGGAGGAGGAGAACCTAAAAATACTGGAACAGGCCATCTACTTCCAACCACCCAAAGCCTCCCTCTCTATCCACTGAGATGTATCATGCTCCCTTGAGGTCCCCATAGCTGCTTCCCCCTCCCTGCATCCTGCCCCACTGGGTCTAAAAAGGTAAGATCTAAGGAAAACAGCTTTACCAGCATCTGAGTAAGAGGCTGAGCTTGCAGTTCACCCAAAGGAAACAAGCTCTGCACTGACTGATTATCGCCACTGCCTACATGCCCCAATCCTTGAAGCTGCTGATTCAAACCGGCCACTCAGTAGCAAGCAGAAGGCTGCTGCAGCGCTGCCCAGTCTGGGACCAAACGAGGCTGGCAGGGATGCTGGCCTTGTGGCAGAAAAGCTGAAGGTTTTTTTTTACTCAGAAGCTGATGAAGCTGTTTTCCTTAGATTTTGCATTCTTACAGCTTCACCAGTGCCTGATAAAATATGGCCACTTTTCTGCCACATGGGTCAGCCTGCTCTGGAAATCTTTGAAAGGTAAGTGAGAGATCAGAAGCATCAGCAAAAAGAAACAGGGTGGGGAGGAGCAAGTGGAACTTTGGGGTGGGGACGGGGGCTAGGAAAGCAGAACCAGTGTCTGTGCAGACCTGGGGAGGGTGGGAGGAGGGTGGGAACAGGCAGAGGGCCTGTTGCAGTATCACTTCAATCAGTCCTAAGGACGAACAGCTGCTATGGTGCTGCAACACATGTAACTTTGGGACTGGGACTTAAGTACTTTTTTTGAGGGGGTGGGGGCTACTTTTGAACCAGTTCGCTAAATGAACTGTCGTAACTCAAGCAATACCTGTATTACACTGCTAAGTGCAGACAACTTATTTTAAATCTTTTTTGAGGATAAAACTTGCTGAATTCAAAAGCATTTATTATCCTAACATTGGATTAACATTGGCATGAGTGTTGGGTTGTTATTGTTTAGGTGTTTTCTTTACCTTTCCTTGAGGATATTCAGGTGCTTTTCAGTTGCATTATAATCTTGTGTAATTTCATAGAGAATAGCTCTGTAAAGAGAGATAACATATTAGCATTTTTCACCCATATGCACATTATACTGCTTTTATGTCCTTGCCTGGAAAAAGTGTAAACAGGACTGATTTGTGTCTTGCTTTTGAATGTTTCCTGTGTAAATGTTAATATTTATATAACGTGTTGATTTTATGTAACAACGACAGATGTATTTGTTTTACAGGCAATTAAGTGCAACCAAAACCATTGTGCAAAATTCAGTTAGCAATAAATACTCATTTCATTTCCTCCAGATGTGTGTTTACATGCATTCTGTGCAATTGAAACTACTGTGCAAGTGAAGAAGTCGTTTGTTATTGCCAAAAATCCAGAAAATACCATGCCGCATTTCAGATGTGAAATTTGGGTGAAATCAGTGCAATTTGGGTGAAATCAGTGCAATCAAAATGATTGTGAAATTAAAACAATCATTCAACTTCGCAAAAATCCAGCTAATAATCAAAATCAGTATCTTTTTTCATTCCCCAAATTCTTTTAATTATAAATTATTATTAATGATAACTGAATTTATTAATTTAGGCAAAACATCCCAAAAGGGAGAAGATATTTGGAGAAAATAATGAGTACTTACATTATTGTCCAATGGATCTTAGATTTTAGACTCCTTTTAATGCTCTTTGGGAGTCGTTGGCATTTCACTTTTTGTTTTGAAGATACCATCATGAATTTTGTTTCTGGAGATTCTGTTTCAATTGCAAAAGTAAGAATGCTAAAAAACCTCCATCTAAATCTGGTTAGACTGCTGTGCTCTATAACACATAGTTAGTATTATACAATTCAAGTGAGATATCGGCAGTATTTTCTCAGTAAAAGATTCCCTTTATAAACAACAGAGAAATTACAACAAATAAATTTAAACCAATGTCACAAAATCCTGGACTGGTTCTAAAAATATTAGTTTGTTTAGTTTTTTCATATCAGCTTTATTGCAGTACAATTCTAGGGAAACAACCTAGAATGATATAAACAAATTTTCCATGTGATTCTTAATTAAGGGATTACATAACTCCATTTGGCATCCAGTTTTAATTTTTCTGATTTAAAGTTCAATACTGTTTGCTTAGACATTTATACAAGCTTCTCAATATGCATCTTAAATTACGGATATAATTGACTCTTACATATTACACACAGTTAATATTTCATTTATTTCTTGTTTTTTTGTCTGCTAAATAAAAGCCTAGAAATAATTATAACCTTATATGGTTCTTCTATGCCCGTCAGCTGCAGTTACATGATGTCTATACCAGAAAATCTTGATATATTATTGTAGAAATCTTCCAGATCAAGATATTATAAAATAAATAAATATAGATTTCATTTCATTGCTGCGTGAGACTATGCAAGAAAACCAGGTCTTGGCTAGTTAGTGTTTGAAAGGTAAGTGATCTTTTTTTAGTTTCCCAAGAATAAAAATAACACAAAACTCTTTGGTTTTGCTAGTTTAACTTGTTCTGTGAAATATTTCTTACAAAATTAACATTATCTTCTATTATTTGGTTTTAAGTTTGAGACATACTTTAAATTTATTTTCAATTCATATAGTTATTTGATGCAAAGGACACTGAGATTTTTAAATAATTTGAATGAGCATTTTCTTTTTATTGTCCAACTTATGTATACATTGCATTCAAAGAGCATTCAGACCCCCTTCACTTTTGTCAATTTTGTTACGCTGCAGTCTGATTCTACAGTTGTTGAAATTCATTTTTTCCTAATTAATCTACATTCAGTACTCCATAATGACAGAGTGAAAACAGAATTTTAGAAATGTCTGTAAATCAACATGACAAATATTTTCTTTTGTTGATCGCTGCCCCAGCTTTGTCCCAAATTCTGTAGGACAAGGTAAAGACAGTTAAGAGACAAGAATAATTCGAAACAACTGCACTATAAATATTAATATGTCTTAGCCATTTTCAGGTTCTCATCAGTAAGAAACATAAAACAATACCTTCAAGAAACTGTGTTTCCTCTTCCACTTCCATCTTCGGAACTACTAATATTTCTTGCTATAGAAAAACACATTTATATTTTAAAAATATGCAACAGGTTTTTAAAAAATGTATGCTTTATACAACTTGGCTTATCAACCTGCATGATAGGTTATGCTAACCTTTTTATACATTTAAATATCTCCAGTCACAATCTTGCTCTTTACTTTTATCAATCCTATGTATACGTCACTGGAATCAAGTTCTACCAAATAGCAGGACTTGCTTCTGACTGAAGCTTTCTTCTGTCATTCTTTACAAATTTCCTTTATAAATAGGCATTTTATTTAGTATTTATGAAATGTTAGAATTTTTTTACCTTATTTCTAAGATAATTACTGCAATTATCATTCTCATACTGGGTCTAAAATGTTCTCTCCAATCATATCAAATATCATCTTTACCCACATAATTTGATTTGATTTCCTTATTGCACCTTATTGCATACTAATGAACAGCTTTAAAGAGAAAAATGATTCAAGTTACTGAATAGTCTTTACACTGTGGTCCCTGAATGCCATATAGTTCACTGCAGTATACTTCTAACTAAATACACTTAGAATTACGCAATATTGTATATTATTAGTGCTGTGCAAAGGATCTGAAGGGCACTTCTCAAACCATGCAGTACAAGAAAAGCATCCTCCCCAAATAACAATGCTCCTGAATGATTTGATCCAGCTGTTTCCAGTCTTTTCCATAACACTTATGTACATATGCTGAACCCAACACAGGTAACTTTTTCAGCAAAGTAAAACTCTTCATTTGCAAAATCCTAGAAGGAACTGTGCTGAAATACATGTGCTTCAAATGACCAAGTGCCATGCTTCCTATGTGACAATACACTGCAAATTCATTGTAAAGCCCCAATAATGATCAGCAGCATTTACTTTACATCAGGACATATTTCTATGATAGTTGCTGATACATCTTATCATCTTTTGAAACTGCTCAGCAACATATAATTTTCTGGAAGACAACACAAATTCATTATTTTTTTCTTCACATTTAGCTACAAAGGACTCATTAAATGACGAGGTTACTCTAATTCATTGCAAAAGAACACATGTCTTACTACATTTTTGTTTACAGAGACCAGTAAACAGAACTGAAATCCCCATATAAAGTTCATATTCATGCAATGGCCTCTGCTTTTGTTTTACTACGTTATGTCCAATAAAGGATTTCAATAGCTCAGTAAATTATATAAAAATAGATTCTTACAAAAATAGGTACTTCATCTTATGACTGATTCTCAGCATCTGCTGTATTTGCTTTACAATAGAAGTCATTTTAAAAGAGTGGGACAGAAAATTGGTGTCCACACCAAATATATATATATATAGATATACCCCATTCTTTTCACCAACACTTCAAAAGTACTGAGCCCTTGATATAATAACTATTCAGCATATTTATTGTAGAGCATCTATACCTCCTAGTGGCCAGTCTACTTCAATAGTATATACTTACAAACAATGCCTATCTAATAGACACACAGCTGTATCAGCAAAAAAAAAAAAAGAGTAGGCAGGTATGTATTCAGTCATATATAAAAAAGTGACATAAAAATCTAATAATACAGATAATGCTTGACTTACGACCACAATTGAGCCCCAAATTTCTGTTGCTAAGTGAATTTCACCCCATTTTACCTTTCTCGCCATAGTTGTTAAGTGAATTACTGCAGTTTAGTAACAGGATTGTTAAATGATTCTAGTTTCCCCATGGACTCTGCTTGTCAGGTCACAGAAGCCGACTTATAACAATTTCCAGTGGAATCTCTGCTGTCTAAATACCCCCATAACTGAAGCGAGAATTTTGCATTTCATTTCCCAATGTCCCCGCTACTTTTAATGATATTAATGAGGTCACCAGTGAGGAGTAGGATTCTCCATCACTCTGCCATTTTGGGGGTTCAGACACTGGAGCCTTGTGCAGCATTGTAAACAATGGGTTATCTTTGGCAACATTCTGAAAGGGCTTGCTAATTGGCCCCTGATGGAGTCGCTGGAGGTGGCTAATAGCAATAGCACTTAGACTTAAAATAGCATTTTACAGCCCTTTCTAAGCGGTTTACAAAGTCAGCATGTTACCCCTAACAATCTGGGTCCCCATTTTACCGATCTCAGAAGGATGGAAGGCTGAATCAACCTTGAGCGTGGTGAGATTCAAACTGCCAAATTGCAGGTAGCCTTTCTCACCATCTTCGTCAATTTTATAATTAATTTTAATGCCAATATTTGTTATAGTAATATTTTAATGCTTTATTCTTGCTTTTACTTATTGTAAGTCGCCTGGACTCGCCTCTTGGCAAGATCGCCGACATATATATTTTCATAACAAATAAAATATTTTAAAAAACCTATGCTTTATTCAGCCAAACATGGCGAAGCACACCTCCACTTAAACCTGTCCTTTGAATACGGTTTCCCCGGCTGAAAACGCCACCGCGGCTATTCTGCCTAATGCCAGCACCGAGATTATTATGCCCCAACAACCCCATTCGCTTTTCAAACACCACACGGGAGTACCGTACATTGCAATTTATCCTACAGAAGTAATCCGCAGCGGCTGAAAGCTTGGGCTCTTCTTCCTTCCGAACTCCCTACTGAAATGCCAGTTGCCATAATACAGGCTACCGACCTATTCCAGAACTCACCGTTTTTATTTCTACGGTTACTCCCTCTCCAGATTGGCCGGTCGTGCGAATTCAAAAATTGCGGGCGTTCTGAGCTTCCCCTCAGATGTTAGTGCGCAGGCGTTAAGGAAGGGCAATTGCGCTTGCGTGTCTGGGTCGGCTTTCAACGCAACGGCGCCTGTGCAAAGAAGTCGATCGTCCTCGCCAGTCAAAAGTGGTGGCGTCGCTTAGTAGGTATTGTTTGGGCAGCCGCAAGTGCTGGTTGATGTGGCTGAGCCATCTTTTTTTTTTTTTTACCTAACACACGGAGTCGCAAAACACTGTTAGGCCAATCTGAGTTTTGCGGGCTGCATGAACCCAGCTTGTACGGTGATTCCTTTATTGTGTCATGGTGCCTGAGAAAATTAGTCTAATTCTAGAAATTATAGATGGGTCAGTGTGACGTCTGAACACAGCTTGTGATTTTGTGTTGGTTCACTTTGACGTATCAATCGGTTCTATCTCGGAATGTCTTTGGGCATATATATACAGTGTTTTGGAAATAATAGTAGACAGTCAAACGATGCAGATCTATACATTTTCCCTGTCGGGGATTGGGAAGTATGAATGCAAGTCTCGCAAGAGCCAAATCTCATTTGCCTTGTAAAATTATAATTACACTATATATTCAACATTCACACGTTTTGCTTTTTTTTAATCAAAAGTTTGATGCCTTTTTTAAAAAGGCATCATAAGTTTATATAACGGTTTTTTAAATTATTATTAACTTAGTATATAGGTATTGTTCTCACCCAGTGACCCTAACAGCTATTCTTCCCAATGGCATTTTCACTGAGGTCACCTGTTAAGGTGAACAGTTTGAAATGAAATCAGGCAGTGTTTTTCTTTCTTTGTTCATTCCATATTCTGATAGGTGGAGATATCAAGTACCGGTAGCTTGCTTAATAGCTCTAAACAATCCTGGTTCTTCCTGGTCTTTTTGTGCTCCCAATCGGTTTAAGATTATTTGTAGGCATGCTACTACTGAATTGCACTTAGGTTCTGAGATGTCAACTTGAGAAAATAGTTAAGAGACAATCTGTGCAAAACAAATTTGAAAGTTGTTTTGAAATGAGAATCTCAGAAGTCTGTAAATCACAACTTGTTCTTTTTCCCATTAACGAAAACAGATGCATCTAGTTTTACATGGGAGATAAAAGGAAGATCTACCACTTTGGGCTTCTTAAAAAATAACTAAATGCTTCATTAATTTTATCCAGCTCTTGGAACACAGGAACATCTTCACGACTGTTTTAGTAGAAAATGTTACGGGTCAAGAATGGATTTCAGCGTCATTGGCCCTTACATTGCAGGAGAGAAACAAGTGTTCCTGCCTTCCGACCAAATTGGCGTTTGCTGCATCAGCATGTACTCCATCCTGAATGGGCTGCGATGGCTAAAAAGCAGCTAAAGGGCAAAAGCCCTGAAGAGTTGATATGGCACACTCCAGAGGGAATTGCCATCAAACCACTGTATTCTACAGGTGACACAGCAGGCTTTCCTGAAGAATTACCTGGAGTAAAGCCCTTCACTAGAGGTCCTTATCCTACCATGTATACATACAGGCCTTGGACCATCCGCCAATATGCTGGCTTCAGTACTGTGGAGGAAAGCAACAAGTTTTATAAAGATAACATCAAGGGTGAGCCGTGTTCCTTAGGAAATGGGCATTAAGGACAATGTTGTGGTTGTAATCAGATATTTTAAATATATTTTTGTACCTGTCAGTCTTGACTTCCAGATGAATCTCTGCAGTCTCTGCAGTGCCTTTTTAGAAGTAGGTTTCTCTTTCTTTTTTCTAGAGCTGAAAGTTGCTAGTCCAAAATCACCTATCTGTCTTCATGCCTAAGCAGGATTCTAAAACTCATGGTCTCCCAATTGCTAGCCAGGTGTATATTAATTTATTTACATATATTTATATGTAATTAATATCAGAAATAAGTTGCTTAGGAATTAATCACCCTGTTAGGATGATCATATACAGCATTCAGTTTACATTTTATGTTTTTTTCAGTATTTGCTCAGAAGAGATGTAATTTATTTCATTAGAAAATCTGAGAAGTGTTGAATATTTTTTCTGTTCAATAATAAATTGCTCAAGTATAGTCCTGTTAAATACTTAATATGAATCCTATTTAAATATTTAGGATGTATTTCTTTCATTAATAAAATTGCTTACAATAATAAAAATAGAAAGAGCAGTTCTGCCACAACAAATAGCCCTCAGAATAACTCAGCACTGGAGGATTTGATGAAAATTGAGAGGCTACAGGATGAAAGAAAGCCTTGTGTAATTGGACACTTGCTTGTGCAACACTGAATTGTTTCCTAAGTTTTAATGTGATTCCTTTGGTCTGTATTGTTTTGAACAACTAATACCCATTTTCAGTTAAATTCCATCTAACAAAGGTGAAGATAAAATTGTATATGTCATAAATTATTAAATTAAATTATTAATTTCATTTTCAAGCTGGTCAGCAGGGTTTATCCGTCGCATTTGATTTAGCAACTCATCGTGGGTATGACTCGGATAATCCACGAGTTCGGGGTGATGTTGGAATGGCTGGAGTTGCCATTGACACAGTAGAAGATACTAAGATTCTTTTTGATGGAATCCCTTTGGAGAAAATGTCTGTTTCAATGACAATGAATGGGGCGGTAATTCCTATCCTAGCGACATTCATTGTTACTGGGGAAGAACAAGGAGTGCCTCAAGCCAAGCTGACAGGGACAATACAAAATGATATACTGAAGGAATTCATGGTTCGAAATACATATATTTTCCCACCAGAACCATCAATGCAAATAATTGCTGACATCTTCCAATATACATCAAAGGTATTGTTTAGTTTTGTTTCTTTTAATTACCACATGATTATCATGTGTATAAGGATCAGTGTTTGTTACAAAAAAAATTGTACATATTTTCTTACAGCACATGCCAAAATTTAATTCTATTTCTATCAGTGGATACCATATGCAAGAGGCTGGAGCTGATGCTATTTTGGAGTTAGCATATACAATAGCTGATGGTTTGGAATACTGCAGAACTGGACTTAAAGCTGGTCTTACCATTGATGAATTTGCACCAAGGTATATTAATTTAGGGTTTTGCACCAAGGTATATTAATTTAGGGGTTTTTTTTGGGTGGGGGTGGGGGGGAGTTGGCTTCTCTTTCCTCAGGGTCACAGCAATGGATTGCTATTGTGCAATTTTGTTGCCTTTTAGATAAATTAGGTACGTGATCAAGAGTGCTTTTGAATCATTTTTTAGTATTAATATAGTCCAGTCAATTCTTGAAGGTAGAGATAAAAGTTCTAACAGTTGCATTCAATTTAATTCTAATTATCATCTTGATTTGTGCCCATTTAGAACAACAGAATGATGTAACAGAATATTCATCTAGTGGGGGGGGGATAAGCAAGAAAGTATTTATCTGTATTAAAATAAAACAAAACAACTACATTAGAAGGTATTATTTTCTATTCTATGAAGGAATCTGTAGGTTGGTGGGGTTTTGTTTGTTTTTTTGAATTGGCATCTTACTAAAATACTCTTGCCTAAGCAGGATATTGGACTAGCAAACCTACAAGGCCCTTCCAACTCTGTTACTATGTTCTGTTCTGTTCTGTGCTGTGCTGTGCTATATTATACTATACTATACTATACTATACTATACTATACTATACTATACTATACTATACTATGCTGTACTATATTTCACTTCCTATCAGGATTCCCAGTGCATAAGTAACTTAAGTTATAATTATTAACTTTATATATTTGTTCATGGCTTAATTACATTTGTAGGTGAAAGTACTACATTACAATATAATACTAATTTAAATTAAAATGTTCATCAAACCTCTGCTTTCACAGTGAACTACATATAGTTTCCATCCCTCTGAAAATATAGTATTTGTTGTTCTTTCATAGAAATTATGTAGAAAAAAACAGTTTATAGGCCATGATTCCGTGATCTTTTAGTAAATTGCCTGTAGTTTTACTAGCCTAAAGAAAATGAGGATTTTAAAAAAATTAAATTGAACTATGTTGTTTATTTAAAATACAAGTTTTATATTACCATTTATTGCTTATTCCATATATGATCTTAAGTTATTTTATTGCAGGCTTTCTTTCTTCTGGGGAATTGGTATGAACTTCTATATGGAAATAGCTAAATTAAGAGCTGGGAGACGGCTTTGGGCTCACTTAATAGAGAAAATGTTTCAGCCCAAGGACACCAAATCACTTCTTCTTCGAGCTCATTGTCAGACTTCAGGATGGTCACTAACTGAGCAGGTACAAATCAGAGTATCAGTTATGATGACATGAAAATTTTAAAGAAGTAAACATGGTATAGACTCAACATGTTGCAAGGCGCTTTTGTTTATAACTTAAGTAGAGGTATATCAAATTCATACCCCCAAACCACTAATGCTGAATTTGGGGGAAGATTCTGGGATCAGCTGAGGACAGGAGGAGGTGGGGAAGTTAGTTTCCTGGAATCTGCAGCATAATGGCTGGGATAAGAAAAAAATGAAAGCATTACCCTCCACAAGCATTTTAATTATTTTATCCATCATTAAAGATATGCCCAGATTTTCTTGCAGCCTAATATCCTGTGTTTGTAGATATGTTACATAGTAATACATATTTTTGATTAAAATTTTATAAATTAAAAAAGAGAATTTAGGCACTCAAGAATGTTAGAACTGTTCAGAGTATAAAAAAGTGGTGTTTCACATTAGTGAGAGAAGCACCTGTCCTTTTAAACCTTAAAGCAACTACAGTCTTTGGGTTATTGGTTTGAAAGCTATCAGTTGCTTCTCTGCCAATCTTAGCATTAGTGTTGTTGTATGCGTACAGATTCACAGACAACCAGAGACAATTTTGAAGCATCTCCTTCAGTTTCAGTTTCCAGAGGATGTGATGTCTTTAATACTCTAAGAGAGGGGATGCTTTCTTTATGCTAATATACTTTTTGAAGTGCTTTTGAAGTTATGTACAGATTTAGTAGCTATGTTCTAAGATAACCAAATGGCAATTTAGGTAGGAATTCCTGGGAGTGTTCTTGGCACATGTGAAGGACATCATGTTAAGAAAAGCTACTTTAAGATGTCTTATAAAAATAGTTTCCTTTATAATATATTTGATCTTCTGATTCCCCACCCTCCATTCCATCATTGGGAGCATCCCAACCAATGTAAATAACTCGCTTTCATCTGGTTATGATGAGTTCAACCTGCAGAAGTAATATTTATATTATTGTAGTATATTTTTAAATCCGATTTTGTTAAAATTTCCAGGATATAACTGATGTCAAAGTCTAATTCAATATTACTCAGAACATTGCTGTCTTCTGCATCAGTTTCATTTTTTTAAAGTGAAGTTACAATTTTTGTAATAGGATCCCTATAATAACATTATCCGCACCACAATTGAAGCAATGGCAGCTGTGTTTGGTGGTACCCAGTCCTTGCATACAAATTCATTTGATGAAGCTTTAGGACTGCCAACTGTGAAAAGTGCACGAATTGCAAGGAATACACAGATAATAATACAAGAAGAATCTGGCATACCCAAAGTTGCTGATCCATGGGGTGGTTCATTTCTAATGGAATCTCTTACCAATGATGTTTATGAAGCCGCTTTAAAGGTCAGTTTGTTTATTATAGAGAATAGGTAATAAGATGCTGATAAACTTTTATATGAGATCAGAAACAATTACTAACTCGCTTCTTTATATTGATATATTTCTTTTTTATCAACTTTGTAGATTCCTATTTACCCAACAAACCTCCACCCCAATTTCTGATTAGCTAGCAATAAATTTTACTTTTTCACTGATGAGTCAGCAAATGGCTTTGTACAAATCCACACAGTTTTCTTGGAAACATTTTCAAAAGTAGTTTACCATTTTCTTCTTATAACTGAAAAGGAGTGCAACTGGGCTCAAGTCACTCCAACTGGCTTTAGGTCAAAGATTTGTGGATTAAGAGAGAAACCAGTTAAGCCTAAGTTAAGAACATAAACTTTATAATAAGAAATACTCAGTATGTTGAATTTGGGTGTTAGGTATGCACCATTTGTAGAAGAACTTTTAAGTTTTTTCATTTTAAGTTGGAGCTAATTTTAAACTATATCATAGGACATCAATCCTTTTAAGAATTAGGAATTGTATTTTCTTATATTAACTACTTGTTTATAAAGAGGGTTCTTATTTATTCCTTTTGGGTAACTATTTTTTCTTTCACAGGGAGCCTAAATGTTTTATTAAATATTATATTAGACAATAAGCACACTTAACAATTTTTCTTTGTTAGCTCATCAATGAGATTGAGGAGATGGGTGGAATGGCCAAAGCTGTAGCTGAAGGAATACCAAAACTACACATTGAAGAATGTGCTGCTCGAAGACAAGCCAGGATTGATTCTGGTAAGAAAACCAGAATTATTTATTCTTCAACTGTGTAAGCATTTAAAAGATCTTCTCTTATCTCACTGAAGTTAATATATGTACATGAATTTGATTCCAACTTCCTGTACGTTTTAAAATTCTGTTCCAAAATAAGTTTAAAACAGTGAAGAGGTTGAGGCTTTTTAGCAACATTGCCAATAAAAGAAGAGCATTAGAACATTGTATTGTTTGGCATGAAGACTGCTGTTAGTTTTGCATGACCAAGAAGGCTATTCATGTTTCTCAAGCAGTATTGCATAACTTTTAAAATAAAAGAATAAAGAATCTCCCGCTCCCATCCTCAAATCTCTTGGACAGATCAAATCCTTTAAGTTCACTTAAGTAATTACTCGGATTCTTTCCTACTCAACAGCTTATTAAGCCAAAAACTATACCGTATTTTTTAGAATATAACATACACCCCCCCCCCCAAAGTGGGTGGAAATGTTTGTGCATCTAATACACGAATACAGGCCCGGTTTTGGCCTCCGGAGGCCTCCGCGGATTCTATTTTTGCCCTCCTTGGCCAATAGAAATGCAACATAAAGTTCCTTCCACCCATACATAAACTGATAATTTTGAGTCTACAATTAATTACTTCCATAGGCACATATTAATCACACATTAATAAATGTGTATGTATTTTTAAAAAACATTCTATTGCTTTCATTCTTAGATACAATTCGTAAAGTTTATTTCATATAAAGAAAACAGTGCAAAATAATGTTGCTTTAGGACAGGAAAGAAATGATAAGATAATTTAATTTATAATATTGTATATGTATTTGAGAAAAAAGGAGTACTATATACTGTATATTGATTATAAACAGGAATTCTTACTTTCTCATATCAGAGACATTTTCTGCATTGAGCAAAAACCATTACAGCTGATTTCTATATTTTCTAAACATCTAATCAATATAACAATTGCCAATTTTTTTATAAAACCAGATTGTGCAAGATTAATGATCAAAGGTAATATCATCTGCAGTTTATATGCTAGAGACACAGTCAATACTTTTGCATCAGTTTTTAACTAGGAAACTAGTTATTAATTTGCACAACTAATCAAATCTCTTCCAGCCTTCAAAATCACATTTTTATGTGAGAACAGTTTCAGTGAGAAAAGCCAGAAAAACTGTATTTAAAAGGCATCATTATAAACTTTAATAGATTAGTGCAAAAAGCTAAATATACATCTTATATGGGAATTCATGTTTTAGAGATTTAATAATTTCTATTATTTCTTGGTGGTAATTAAATTATTTTTTAAGATTTGTAATTAATTTCAAAAGGAAAATTTATAAAATTGCAATAGAATGTCTCCTTAATTGCATATTCAGTATAGTTTCAGTTTAACAAATCAAATTATTATGCATTGAAAGATTAATGGAGCAAAGTGAAGAGTCATGAATAGGGTTTGCTTTGGCTGCAAAAGCCATTCTTAGGTGCTGCTGTTAGAGAATATATGAACTGAGTAGTGACTGATCAGGGCCTTATTTCTGATTAACCACTATAATGCAATCTTCAATTATCATTAAATGTTACATGTTTTATATTTGAAGCATAGATGTCTGATCATTTGTAATAAAGGGATGTACTGAGAAAATATTCAGACCCCCCTTCATTTTTGTCAATTTTGTTATGCTGCAGCCTGATTCTACAATTGAAATTCACTTTTTTCTCATTAATTTACATTCAGTACCCCATAATTTATTTATTTATTAATTCGATTTATATACCGCCCCCCTCTCCCCAAAGGGACTCGGGGCAGTGAACAGCCAATAAAAACACATATACAAAGCACAAATACAACACACAACAGGATAATATTAAAATTTAAAAATTGAATATAATGTGGCTCTAATTAAAATATAAACGAGTATTAAAAGAAATTAAAACCAGGTTAAAATTTAAAAGACCCCTAGGCCAGTCCGGCCTGCCAAAATAGGTGCGTTTTGAGTAACCGACGGAAGGCCATGAGATCAGGGGCGGCCCTTACCTCCAGGGGTAATTCATTCCAGAGAGGGGGAGCTCCCAATGAGAAGGCCCGCGCCCTCGGGGTCACCAGCCGTCCAGCCGGCGGCACCCCGAGGAGACCGACTCTATGGGAGCGTACCGGTCGGTGGGAAGCCGATGGTGGCAGGAGGCGGTCTCGCAAATATCCCGGTCCCGAGCCATGGAGCGCTTTAAAGATAGTAACCAAGACTTTGAAGCGCACCCGGAGGGCCACCGGGAGCCAATGCAGCACGCGCAGAAGTGGCATAACATGGGAGCCCCTAGGAGCTCCCATTACCACCCTCGCGGCTGCATTCTGCACCAACTGGAGCCTCCAGATGCTCTTCAAAGGCAGCCCCATGTAGAGAGCATTGGCATAGTCTAGGCGGGAGGTCACCAGGGCGGAAGTGACCGTGCGAAGCGCATCCCGATCCAGAAAGGGCCGCAACTGGTAGATCCTACGGACCTGTCCAAAAGCCCCCCTGGCGACGGCCGCCACATGGTCTTCCAATGACAGCCGTACATCCAGGAGGACACCCAGATTGCGGGCCCTCTCTGTGGGGGCAAGAATTTTCCCCCCCACAGCCAGCAATGGAACCAGCTGGCTGTACCGGGGTGCCGGGAAGCACAGCCACTCAGTCTTAGATGGGTTGAGCTGAAGCCTGTTTCGTCCCATCCAACACCGCACGGCCTCCAGGCACCGGGTCATCACTTCGACGGCTTCATTGGGGTGGCCCGGGGTAGAAATGTACAGCTGAGTATCATCAGCGTACTGATGGAACTCTACCCCAAAGCCACGGATGATCTCACCTAGCGGCTTCATATAGATGTTGAACAGAAGGGGCGAGAGCGCCGACCCCTGAGGCACCCCGCAAACCAGGGGCCTCGGGGCCGACCTCTGCCCCCCTGCCAACACAAATTGCGAGCGGTCAGAGAGGAAGGAGGAGAACCACCGCATAACGGTGCCTCCCACTCCCAACCCCCCCCAGCCGCTGCAATAGGATACTGTGGTCGACAGTATCAAAAGCCGCCGAAAGATCTAAGAGGACCAGGACAGAGGAATAACCCCTGTCACGGGCCCTCCAGAGATCATCCCCCAATGCAACCAACGCCGTCTCTGTGCTGTGCCCAGGCCTGAAGCCCGATTGGCGTGGATCCAAATAGACAGCTTCATCCAGGTGCTGGGGAAACTGTTGTGCCACCACACTCTCAACAACCTTCACCATAAAACGAAGGTTGGAGACAGGACGATAATTAGATAACAGAGTTGGGTCCAGGGACAGGTTTCTTGAGGAGGGGTCTCACCACCACCTCTTTCAAGGCGGCGGGTAGATATCCCTCACTCAAGGAAGCGTTAATAATACCCTGAAACCAACCTCGTGTCACCTCCCAGGTGGCCAACACCAGCCAGGAGGGACACAGGTCCAATAAACATGTGGTCGCATTCAGTCCCCGCAGCAACCTGTCCACGTCTTCGGGGGTCACAGGATCAAACTCGTCCCAAATGACTGTTTCAAGTTCCGCCCCCGATCCCCCACCCAGAGCTGCCCATTCAGAGTCCATCCCGGATCCGAGCGATTTTATCCACCAGGAACTTTGAAAAATCCTCAGCCTGTCCCTGCAAGGGGTCCTCCCGCGCTCCCCCTTCCAAGAGGGAGCGGGTCACTCTAAACAGGGCGGCCGTGCGGTTTCCTGCGGATGCAATAAGGGTGGAAAAGTAAAGATGCTTTGCCACCCTTATCGCCACTAAATAGGTCTTGATATAAGACCGTAAAAGTGTTCGGTCGGGTCCGGAGCGAGTAGTCCTCCAAATACTCTCCAGGAGTCTTTTCCGGCGCTTCATCTCCCTCAGCTCCCCAGAAAACCAGGGTGCCGAGCGAGAGCAGCGCCAGGTCAGAGGCCGCAAGGGCACGATCCGGTCCAGGGCCCCAGCCGCCACCCTTTCCCAGGTGGCGACTAGGTCCCCCACCGAGTCGTGAGTTCGAATGTCGGGATATGGCCCAAGCTCCATCAGGAACCTATCTGGATCCATCAGGCGCCTGGGGCGGTACCAACGTATTTGGTCCGCCTCCCTGCGATGGGGAGGAGTGGCCTGGAAGTCCAGCCTAAGGAGCGAATGATCTGACCATGACAAGGGTTCAACAAAAACATCTCCAACACCCAGATCATCCTGCCACTGTCCAGAGACAAAAACCAGATCCAGAATGTGACCCCCAGTATGCGTGGGTTTCTTAATTGGGTCAGGCCCAAGGCTGTCATGGAAGCCAAGAACTCCTGGGCAATCCCCGAGGCCCCACCGGCCGAAGGCAGGTTGAGATCCCCCATGACCATCAGCCTGGGGGTCTCAACCGCCAGACCGGCTATGACCTCGAGGAGCTCAGGCAGGGCCGATGTCACATAGCAGGGAGCCAGGTATGTGATCAAAAGGCTCATCTGAACCCCGGAACCACACTTAACAAAAAGAACCTCACATCCGGTCGTCTGAGGAACAGTGGATTCCCTAGGATCCAGATCCTCCCGAATAATTACCGCAACCCCCCCCACCCCTCCCCTGGGCCCTTGGCCAATGAAAAACCCGAAACCCGGCTGGGCACATCTCTACTAGAGGGACACCCCCCTCCTGTCCCAGCCAGGTCTCGGTAATGCCAGCCAGGTCCGCACCCCCCTCCGTGACAAGATCGTGAACAAGGGGGGCTTTATTCACTACGGACCTGGCATTGCAAAGCATCAGCCGAAGGCCCGGGGCCCGATCATTCAAACAACTCAGGGGGCGAGATGTGACCTGGGGGCCGGAGCACACCACCGCTTGTAAACAGCGGGGGTGGGCTCCCATTACTTGATAAGACCCCCTGTCAACACCATACCTGCCTCTCCCATCGATCGTAGGGATAACCCTTTCATCCCCCTCCCCAAAAGAAGCCCCCATCTTCGGATCGACCGTCCCCGATCCCAAGGCCTCCCGGTCGCAGGCATGCCCCGGTCTGGCCTTATCCCCAGATGGGTTGTCCCCCAAACCCAGTCTGGGCCCCCTCCCTAACCCGAATAATAAATTCCCTTTCCCTAACCCGATTAAAAATTTCGTCAGGAATTTAAATAATTTAAAAGAACCCTTAAAATCCCTATAATTAAAACCCCCAGCTGCGCCATGTCTCCTCTCTGGTACCCAAGAACCATCCTCGAGGTATGACAGGGAAAGGTCTGAGGGCCACACCTGAGAAAGGGGGGCATTCCTCAGGGCCCACAGTTCGGCTGCCGAATAAGTAGACTTCAGCTTTTCATCACCTCTGGGCAGTAAGGCCTGATCACGAAGCAAGGGCCAGAATAAGATGTCCTGTAAAGGAAGAGATCCTCTACCCCTATGACCCTCTCACGGTCACTGGGGAGTCCTGATGATAATAGGCCCACCATCCTCTCACGATGGTGAGGGACCAGATCACACGGACGACAAGGTGGAGGTTAAAGTTCAACCCTCTGTCCTCTCACAACAGTGGGGAGAGAGATGATATACAACCGCCATCGTCCTCTCACCACGATGACAGTCTAAAAACCTCCTCCTCTGGCACCTTTCTCCTGGTCAGGGATAGTCAGATAAGGGCATTTGCTGGCTGGTGGGAGATGTTGTTCCACTAAGGGTGACAATGGCCTGGAATTGATGATAATCAGCAAACAAGTTTCCAGAGCTCACACAGGAAAAGCAACAATGTCAAACGCTGCCAGGCAAAACGCTACAAGTAAAAGAGGGCAACGAGGCAAGACAGCAAATGCCAGCAGCCTCGTCCACCCACTAAAGCGAGAGTGAGAGGGGATCGCGGCAAAACAAACCTCAGCCGATCCTCTCGCCTAGAGTTCAAATATCCCGCCATCCAAGATGGCGGGCGCAGCTGTAGTCCCGCAAGCTCGGCGTCACAGACCCACCGCTCGGCCGTTGCGGCTCCGACACACTCCAGGATGGACTCAAGGTGACGGCCGGGTCCATCCCTACCAGCTGGCAGAAGACCAGGGGGGAAAACTCTCCCCCCAACGTCCTCCGCCCAGATCGAATGAGGCCCTCCGGAACATCTCCATCGCAGCAGGCAAACCTCGGCCGATCCTCTCGGCTGGAATTCAAATATCCTGCCCTCCAAGATGGCGGGCGCAGCTGTAGTCCTGCAGGCTCTGCATCGCGGACCCACCGCTCAGCAGCCACGGCTCCAGCACATTCCAGGATGGCCTCAAAGCGACGGCTAGATCCATCCCTACCAGCTGGCAGAAGACCAGGGGGGAAAACTCTGCCTCCGACGCCCTCCGCCCAGGCCGAACGAAGCCCTCCGGGACGTCTCCATTCAGACAGCCGACATCCCAGTCATGCGCAGTCATGAGAAAGTAAAATCAGATTTTTAGAAATGTTTGTAAATTTACTAAAAATAAAAAAACTGAAATATCATATTGGCGTAAGGATTCAGACCTTTTGCAATAACACTTGAAATTTAGCTCAGGTGTCTCCCAATTCCGGTGCTGACAAGTTTCTATACCTTGATTGGAGTCCAACTGTGGTAAATTAAATTAATTGGACATGATTTGGAAAGGCACACACCTCTATAGAAGGCCTCACACACTGTAGCAGACCAAAAGCCATAAGGTCAAAGGAATTGCCTGTAGAGCTCAGAGGCAGGATTATTGCAAGCACAGATCTGAAGAGGGGTACAATAAAATTTCTGCTGCACTGAAGGTTCCTAAGACTCCGGTGGCCTTCATAATTCTCAAATGAAATAAATTTGGCACAACCAGGATTCTTCCAAGAGCTGGTCGTCTGGTCAAACTGAGCAATTGGGCCTTAGTAAGAGAGGTGACCAAGAACCCAATGGTCACTCTGACTGAGCTCCAGAACTCCTGTGTGGTGATGGGACAGAGTTCCAGAAGGACAACCATCACTGCAGCCCTCTACCGTTCTGGACTTTATGGCAAAGTGGCTAGATGGAAGCCTCTCCTTAGTGCAAAACACATGAAAGCATGCTTGGAATTTGGAGAAAAGCACCTGAAGGACTCTCAGACTGCAAGGAAAAATATTTTATGGTCTAATGATGCCAAGATTGAACTGTTTGGTCTTAATTCTAAATGTTATGTCTGGAAGAAATCAGGCACCACTTGTCACCTGCCCAATGTCATCCCAAGAATGAAGCATGGTGGTGGCAGCATCATGTGAGGGTGTTTTTCAGCAGCAGGAACTGGGAGACTGGTCAGGGTTGAGGGAAGCTGAATGAAACAAAGTACAGAGATATTCTCAATGAAAATCTGTTCCACAGTGCTTAGGACCTTAGACTGGGCCAAAAGTTCACTTTCCAACCTGACAACGATCCTAGACACACAGCCAAGATAACACAGGAATGGCATAAGGACAACTTTGTGAATGTCCTGGACCAGTCAGAACCCTGTTGAACCATATGGAATATCTGGAGGGACCTGAAAATAACTGCCCACACTGACAGTTGCCATCTATCCTGACTGAGCTTGAGAGGATTTGCAAGGAAGAATGGCAGAAAAACTCCCCAATCCAGGTATGCAAAGCTTGTCTCATCGTACCCAAAAATACTTGAGGCTATAATTGTTGCCAAAGGTGCTTCAACAATGTACTGAGTAAAGGGTCTGAATCAGAGGTGGTATTCAGCAGGTTCTGATCAGTTCTGGAAAACTGGTAGTGGAAATTTTGAGTAGTTTGGAGAACTGGCAAATACCACCTCTGACTGGCCCTTCCCCCATCTATTCACTGCCTCCCGAGTCCCAGCTGATCGGCTGGGTCTTCTTTGGTTGCCCCACACAGGACAATGAGCTGGAAAGCAGGTTAATGGGGTGGGGAGGGAGTGGGGATATTGCAGTAACCTTCCCCCAAGAGTGGGGAGGGAATGAGGATTTTACAGTATCCTTCCTCAGCCATGCCACACCCACAGAACTGGTAGTAAAAAATTTTGAATCCCACCACTGAATACTTATGCCAATGTAATATTTCAGATTTGTTTTGTTTTTAATAAATGCAGAGATTTCTAAAATTCTGTTTCCAGTTTGTCATTATGGGATACTGAATGTAGATAAATGAGAAAAAAATGAATTTCAGCAACTGAGGAATCAGGCTGTAGCATAACAAAATGGACAAAATTGAAGGGGGCCTGAATACTTTCTGAATGCACCGTACATTGGAATACCTCAGCTTCTCTGTATGTGTGAGTTCTGTGTCTGTAAAATCTATTTTATATTGAATATGTTTCAATTTGAACTGATTTCACTTTGTGAACTGATTTCAGCTGACTGCAAATACAGGATAACAAAAATTGTTATTTAAATATTTGAAAAATAACAGGTTCAGAAGTAATTGTTGGAGTAAACAAATACCAGTTAGAAAAAGAAGAGACTGTTGAAGTTTTGGCAATTGATAATACATCAGTCCGTAACAAACAGATTGAGAAGCTGATAAAGGTAAATGTTGTGCAGTTTTTTTTTTAAGAAAAAAAAGATGTTTTGTTTTTCATTTTCTCAACAATAGGGTTATGGTCAAATTGCTCATCAACATGATTTTTAAAAAAAAAAGAATGCTTCATATCCTTTTTAAGAGTGCTTTATATGAGCTGTTCCTTATTTATGACTAAGTTTTGTGTTGGAGGTTTCTTGTGCAATCTCTTAGCCCCAGCTATCCATCTATGATCTTTTCTATAGAAGCTTCCAGAAGACTGTAAATGTATGCAATTTGGAATTTTACAGTGCAGGTTTATAGTAAATACATGCAAAAATCTGGTTCCCCTTCCCCATAGCTCCAAGAGTGCTGTTTACACTTTTCTTTCATTTTTTCCTTAAAGGTGAAAGCTTGCAGAGATGAAGTAGCAGCCCAGAAGTGTCTCTCTGCTTTAACTGAATGTGCGGCTACAAGACAAGGTAACTTGCTGGCCCTGGCAGTAGAAGCAGCACGCGCAAGGTAGGTGGAAAGGATTGTGCACATTTATCAAATAACTAAATGGACTTTAGAGCTACTCTTTCGGTTCAACTTGCGTGGAGTTTACAAGCACAGTGCCTCCCTGCACTTAATCTGCAAAGCAACGTTTGAGGCTCATCCAAGGTTTTCGTGGTATGAAGGAAAATGGAGATAAATTACCTTTAAAATACCCATTTTGTCCATTGCTTCCAAATATATATATCGAAGAGATTACTGCAGAACTGAAGAAGCTTCTTGGATGATAAGCGAAACATTAAGGAAAAACAAAGCACAGTTGCCTTTTTTTTGGGGGGGGGGGAGGGGAATCTTTGGAATAACCATGACCTGGATGATTGAGAATCTCCAGAGACAGATGAGATTATATACAAAAGAATTTGGTCTAGTGGTTAAGGCACCAGGCTCGTTTTAGTAATTGGATATGCTAAAACCTAGCTTTAATTTATTCATCTGTAATTCTGAATGCCTGCCACATTGACATGAAAGCCTACACAAGATCTGTAAAAGCCTATACTGTAGCTGAGAAACTGATATAATCACATATCCCAATCATGCAATTCATTGTAATGTATTCTGCTGAAAACAGTAAATTTCTGTCAATTACTTCAAAAACAGTTCTCTGTGAGTATTTAATGCCCTACAACTGAACTAGGAGCCAGTGTGGTTTAGCAATTAAAGTGTGGATTAACAGCAAAACTTCACTGAGTGATCTTAGGCCAGTCATCTATCAGCCCAACCTACCTGGGTTTGTTTTTCAGGGGGGGGTGCTAGATGAGAAGCGGGAAGCATGGTATATATTACCTTGCATTTTTGAGCAAAAATCAAGATATATATATCTTAAAAGATTATACATATATATGTAAACTATTGTATATTAAATATTGTTGAAGTGGAGAACATGTAGATAAGTATGCTATTCGTATGCTGTTATTGTACAAGAATATAGCTTTTGCTAATGTTATGTTTTGATAGTTTATACCTCTTCAAAAGAAATAAATCTAATGTTTTGATTGTATACTTGCTTCAGATGTACAGTTGGTGAAATAACGGATGCAATGAAAAAGGTATTTGGTGAGCACAGAGCCAGTGATCGCATGGTGAGTGGCGCATATCGTCAGGAATTTGGAGAGAGTGATGAGATTACTCAAGCCATCAGCAGGTAAGACATGTACTCTTTTCCTCTGTGTTTATGTCTTATTTTCCAAGAGTTCAAATTCTCTACAGGTAGTCCTTGACTTACGACTACTTGCTTAGGGAAGCAAAGAGAGATCTCCAAAAGGAACTTACAATCTGGTTTCAAAGTTCCAATGGCCACCCTGCATGATCTCACGATTATATTTACAGCTGTTTGGCAGTGTGACAATCATTTATGACTTTTTTTAAAACTTGAAAATAGTGTTTAATTCCAGCTTCCAACAAAAATGGCTAACTGGACTTGCTTATCAACTACCACGTTTAGTTAGCAACCATGGAGTTTGCTTAATGACCACTGCAAGAGATCATAAAATTGAGCACTCACATGGTGACTCAATGATTGGCACAACCTATGGTTGTATGTTGAGGACTAACTGTAGTTTATCTTAGGTCTTATATATTTTCTCTTCATTGTTAAATTAGGAGGTTGCTTTCTCTCTTTTCCTTTCTTTAAGCCAGTTATATTTCTTCAGTAAATGTAATTCTTCAAAATTTTGTAAGATCCACTAATATCTTCAAAGCTTTTGTATCTTTCTGCATATCTAATTTTTTTTAATGTTTCTATATAGGAACTCCACATTATTTTTTTAGTTTTATCGTTTAATAATTCATTCATTTAATCATTTTCTTAATGTGATTTGATAATATTCAATATTCTGAAATTAAAATTTAGCAAACAAGTATATTTTGAATATGATTTTAAAAAATCTTTTCTTAATTTTCAGTTTCAAAACTGATACGTACATGTAATTTTATACTTATAGTGTTTACACAATTCAAAGTTATGTCTGTACATTGCAAATGATAACTATCGCTTCTAGGATGAATGTGACATAAACCGCCATGTCTCTTTGTTTCCTTAAAGCCTTCTTTTTCCTGCTTATATATACACTAGATTTCTTTCTGTCAGCTTTTTTCCGCTACCTTTCACCTATTTCCCTTAATTTTTTTTCTATTCTTTCTCTCTCTACTTTTCTATACCCAATCCTCTATATCCAATCCTTTATCCCTCCTTCTCCTTTGCTTTATTATTTATTTATATTCTGCCATTGTTACTTTCATAAATAACTCAAGGCAGTGAACAAAACCTAATACTCCTTTCTCATCCTTTCTCTATGTTCCCCACAACAACACTCCTGTATGACTGGCCTAAAATCATCCAGCCAGCTTTCAGGCCTAAGGTGGGATTAGAAATCAGTCTCCAGGTTTCGGGCCTGGTACCTTAACGACTAGAGCAAACTGGCTTTATTTCATTGTTCCAAAAGAACATAAATCCTCAGCAATCTTTACGCTTAGTCGAAACAACAATTGCATTTACTAATGACCTTAATATGCCTTAATAGTGACTCAATTCTGCACTATTTTTAAAATGCACAAGGCTGCCCAACAATAATTCCGGGGGGGGGGGGGGGGGGTATTAATAAAAAAAACAAGAATGAAAACCCAACCAGTATAAAATCAATACAACAAACTATATCATACACACATAGCTGGAGCTAGAAATAACAAACCATGTTTCCTTTTTTCTTAAGAGCAGAATCTATGTGCAGGGAGACCTTGATTTAAAATGGTTCATTTTGTGATCAATTGAAGTTACAATGGTCCTGAAAAAAGTGATTTATCACTGTTTTTCATACTTATGACTGTTATACCATCTCCATGGTCACATGATGAAGATTCCGATACTTGGCAACTGATTCATATTTATGGTGGTTACAGTATGTTAGGGTCATGTGATCACTGCTTGCTATCTTGACAAGCAAAGTCAATGGGGAAGCTTAGCCGTGTTACTAACTGAACAACTATGGCAAGAAATGTTGTAAAATGGGACTAAATTCACTTAACATCTGTCTCACAACAGAAATTTGGAGCTCAGTTATGGTAGTAAGTCGGGGTCTACCTGCGCTTATATTGGAGATATATATGTGTATGAAGAAAATAATAAATCATAGAAAATTCAAAAATATCTCTCATTTAAAATCTTGTCCTCTTTTTTTGCAGTGAAGCCCTCAACATGCCATTACAATGCATGTGTAGTTCTTGCAATAGTGCACCCCCAATGTGATTCCTTAATGAATTTTTTATTTTCTTGGATGTGAACATGTTTAGTAGTTCTGTAGTACTCTGTCTGCTATTTATTATTTTTAGAGTTAACAAATTTTTGGAACGGGAAGGTCGTAGACCACGTCTTTTGGTTGCTAAAATGGGCCAGGATGGCCATGATAGAGGAGCCAAAGTAATTGCTACAGGATTTGCTGACCTTGGTTTTGACGTAGATATAGGTCCACTATTCCAGGTATTTAGTCTTTTAATTGTTTTGATGCTTGCTTTCTAATTGATTGATTGATTGAATCAACTATGTTTTCTCCCAAGTGACTCGAAAATGCTAAAATATTAAATAGTTAAAAAAATTTTTTAGAAAAAGCACCAGTTTGCTGCAGTAGTTCATACAGTGTTTTATTTCTGCTGTTGTATATGAAAAATACACACTTAATTTTTACATGTTCTTTATTTGCTATTTCTTGCTTAGACACCCCTTGAAGTGGCCCAGCAGGCTGTAGATGCTGATGTGCACTGTGTAGGAGTGAGCACACTAGCTGCCGGTCACAAAACTCTTGTTCCTGAACTCATCAAACAGCTAAACAGCCTTGGACGCCCAGATATTCTTGTCATGTGTGGAGGTGTCATCCCTCCTCAGGTATTGAGATCATTCAGTTCCCCTTGTTACTATAAACTTTGGGAGAAGTTTTATTTTATATCTGGGATTATTTGTTTGTGGTGGATTGGTGGGTTGTTTTTACATTTTTCTATCTTTTCCATTTCTTAAAAATTGTCAACATCATTCAAGGATTTTTTTTCCATCTACTACATCTTGTTAAATAATCAACATCAAGAGTTTGATGTTAAATATTTTCAAAATACTAAAGATACAAAATATATCCAGCTGCACAACAACCTCTCACATTAATTAAATTACCTAGAAAAATATTTTGCAGTTACATAGTTGAGAAAATATACCTTTCGGTACAAAATCTTCTAATTCAACAGTGTACCCATAGGTCATTTTTAAATATGTATAAACAAAGAAACTAATCTAAATCTATACTGAATACAAAGGCTATTTTTTCAGTGTTTTTTCCCTTTGAGTATTCTTCACTTCAGTAGCTGTGGGCCTAATAATCATGGTGGCCTCCTTATGCAGGAGGTAAAATGCACTTTTCTGAGGATTTTTAATTTTAGATTAGATTAATACTTGCTTAGAAATTGCAGATTTTTCAATGGCTTCAAGCAATGCAACTCCCTATGGCTATGCAAATTGGGTGAATTTGTAATAAGAGCATCAGTGTTCTAGCTAGCCCATAATTACTGTCTTGATGTTTTCCTACTTGCTGCCATCTCAGCAGGCCACCATGAAAGTGTCATCTTGCAATACATATTCTCAGAATTTTACTAACAAAATCTTATCTATATATGTTGATCTTCCTTTTTCTCTCCCTGAATAGGATTATGACTACCTGTATGACTCTGGCGTTTCCAATATATTTGGCCCAGGAACCCGAATTCCTAAAGCAGCTGTCCAGGTTCTTGATGATATTGAAAAATGTCTGGATAAGAGGCAGCAATCACTATAAACCATTATCATTGAATAATTCATTCTGCACATTATATACCTGTACAGATTTATTATATGAATGCAATATGATCAGTTGCAAGGAAAATAATCAATTTAAATCAGCTTCAATGCCTGATGTTTTGTTGTGCTTTCTAAGAAAGTAGAAAATGCATGTGGGGTTAAACATGAGAAAAAATGTTATGAATGGGTATGTATGAAAATTTATCAATAAAATCAAAATGGCACAATAAAAATTCAATTGAATGTTTAAATAGCTATTACATAGAAGTTATTTCAGATATATATTCTAGCAGCTTTATTTTACAATCCGAGCATTTAAACAAATTGTAAAATAAAATTGCTAGAATTGAGTAGAGGCGCAATATCTCAAATGTATTCAAATTTAGCTGTTAAACTTTTGGCACAAATCTGTCATTGGGAAAGTTTATACAATGTGATGGAAACTATTGATGTAACGAGCAATCTGCACAGAAATAAATATTCATGTGGATATTAGTCCTTACATGTTGATGAGACACCCCCTCATAGATACATTGTTTTAAAAAATTCTTAATGTTTTAATTGTATATTTTTTGACTTGTAAGCCTCCCAGAGTTATTGATTGAGATGGGCAGCAATAGAGAACAAATGAAATGAAAGAATGAGCTAAAATACCACAATCTGTAAGAAACCAATTACTAGAAGTCTTCAGGAGATCTTCAACACAGAAGAGATATATCACTTAACACAAGTTATAATAATATAATTTTTTAAATCATGATTTATTGAATAGATCTCAGTTGTTGTAGCTTTACAATAAATTATTTCATGAATATTGGCTTAATAAACTGCAGTGAGGAAATGTATACAAACGCAAAATAAAATGGAAGAAATTGCATGATTTAAGAATATGTCACAGAGTACTTGTAAGAAACTTTTTGTTGCAACAGAAAGGAAAATATTTTAGCATGCTGATAATTTTGGAGATCTTCATGAGCTTTTTTACAGGGAAAAGCTTATAGAATTATTCTTACTATAATTAAAGTTTAGTTTTCAAAGTTTCTGTTGTTAAGAAACTTATCAGTGCTTTGTATTTGTTTCAGAAACAAAGTTTAAGATAGGCTGGAAAATAGATTATTAAAAAATACGTGTTCGTTCTTAAGACATCTGTATGTCATTTGGGTATTAGAAGTACACATTCTTGATAGTTCATTTTACAGGTAAACAATTGAAACAATGAAAAAAATGCAATATGTGATACAAAATTCACTTTATTGTGGGTTCAAGCATTTCAATACTCCCAACTAAATAACAGAAAACCTGGCCTAACTCTTCTATCCTGCCATCCCTTAATAAATGTAAACAATTAGGCTTCTAAACAGTAAGACTTCTATGAAACACATACAACTGTTCTGACTTTCTGACAAAAAATAAGGGAGTAGACTTCCAGTCTCCATTACAGGTAGTCTTCAATAGGCAACAATTGTGACCAGCAGCTCTGTTGTTAACTGAAGCAGTCGCTAAATGGGAAATTACATGGCTGCCTATATTTCCCTTTTCCCTGCTGCCCTGCCTTTTGGACTGTTCATTCCAGTGCCAGGATGATTAAAAAAAGAAGGAAATTGATGTTTGTACAGATAGTCCTTGTTTACCAACTGCCTTAACCAGAGATTGTTTGAAATTACCATGGTGCTGCAAAACAGATTTATGACCAATGCCTGCATTTGCAATCTTTGAAGCTTTCCTCAGTCTTGTGATTGCCATTAGAGTCACTATGTCTATCCTCTACCTGGCCTGTTGTGTTTCTTTTTTTTTTCTGTTTCTTTTTCTTTGCCTCACTTCCAGACCAGATGGATAGGAGAGGAAGGGATTACAAGAGAGTGACTTAAGACACAATGACAAATATACAGTGGGGGCTACATATCGAAAGGAATACACTTGCACTTCTGAGTACAAACATCCTGATGTATTCCCTATTGTTTCTTGGTTATTCTATTGTAATTCCTAATGTGAGGACGAGGAAAGGACACAATCTCAGTCAAATAATTCCCCTGAAAGAGGATTCACTTTTGGCTGTGAAAAAATTAATTGGCCCTTTTTGCCTCCGGGGCAGTTTATTGCCGCTTCATTTCCACCTATGAATTCAAGATATGTGCCGATTGGCTCCTTCCACCTCTTTTGCCTGTTTGGTTAGAACCCGGTTAAGTATGCATTAGATTTTATTATTATTTGGTGCTACAAAGTCCCTGTTGTGTGTCTTGACAGTGGGACACTGCAACTCTCAATCCTAAGGGAATCATTAATGGCTTTTCTGGTTGATGAAGCATCTCCCTTTGGAAGTGGAGAGTCAGAGGGTGCAACTATTCATTTTTTGCGTCGCTACATAAGGCGCATTTAAAGAACCCCGTCCCTGTTTTTGATAACGTTTACTCTGGAGCTGGTGAGTCACGCTTTGTCCACCTGGGTGCCCGCGCTTACTCACCCTCTAGAGATGCGTCTCTCCAAGCTTAAGGCAAACAAGAGGAAGGAGGACGGGCCAAGCCCCCCTCCACCCCTTCGGCGCTTACCTTCCTGAGGCAGGGACGCCATCTCCTCCGCTGCCACGACTCAGTCAGCCGAACCAAAGCCGCCAACTGCTCCCGCTCACTTTTCAAGTTTTGAGTGCTCTTGGGATTAAAGCTCCCCAAATAGGCCTGTGGCGCCTCTCCATGGTTTCAGACGGCAGAGGCACTTCGCCTACGATGGAGCCTCTTTTGCAGACCGGAGCGCGCTTCTTTGAAGTCGAAGGGAGCTGAAGGGACGTAAAAGCAACTGGGAAGAACTGCGGGGGACACTGGGCTATTTTCACTTTTGAATCTGACTTTATGCGATGCGCAAAGTGTTTTACACACACGCGCGCACACAAAAAGAAATGAGGACAAGAAAGACTTTAAAACGGGAATTCTACAGAGCAGAAATGCTGGGCTCGGGCTCCCGCATCGCAGTAAGGAAAATCCAAACAAATTCCGATACATCAACCAGCACTGAGAGAATTGGAGAGAAAAGAAGCAGCACAGTGTAATTCGTTCAATTCATTTGACTTTGCCGTATGAAAAAGCTATCCTGCTTGCTGTTAAAAAAAGCTATCCTGCTATTCAGCACAAAACAGAAACCATCCCGCCCCGCGGGGAAACCAGCCTCCTTTCAACCCGCACGGATAAACAAGGAAGGGACACCGTCCCCGCCCACAAGAGGGCGGGGCTTCCTCTTGCCCAATCCTGAGTCCTGCTGGAGAGTCCTCGCAGGCGGCGTTCACTTGGCGAGAGTGCGCCTGTGCAAGTTGTCCCAGCTCCTCTCGGGTCGTTGGGGGGCTTGCTTGTTCTGCCGTTATTGTTTATCTCCCTTTGCGGGGTTTCATTCACCCTCCGTCAAGATGCCGCGGATCATGATAAAAGGGGGCGTGTGGAGGAACACAGAGGTAATGTTCTCACGCTTTCCCAATCTTTATCGGGCCAGAGTTGCTCTTTCTTATATAGGGCCTCTGCAGTTAAGGCCATGGCGGCGGACAAGCGCATGCGCAAAGGGCCCTGACGCCTGCGTGGAAGAGAAAATGGATCTGGCTAGCGGGTCTTTTTTTAATTATTGCGTCGGGATGGAAACTTACATCTTGCTCTCCCATGACGCCAAATAACAAGCGAAGCTAAATTCAGCGTCTGTTTCCTTCTCTGTATTGGGAGACTGGAGCTTCCTCTCCCGATCTCAATGACAACCAGCGTACTAACAAGTTAGACGAGTAGGAAGCGCTGGTTCTGGACTGCCATGGTGTAGGGCAGGGATCTTCAAACTTAACAGCTTGAAGACTTGTGGACTTCATCTCCCAGAATTCCTGCTCCAGTCATGTTAGCTCAGGAATTCTGGGAGTTGAAGTCTACAAGTCTTAAATTTGCCAAGTTTGAGGATCCTTGGTGTAGGGTCTCCTGCTTGGGTGGTGGGTTGGACTAG
Source organism: Bungarus multicinctus (assembly GCA_023653725.1). Taxonomy (NCBI): domain Eukaryota; kingdom Metazoa; phylum Chordata; class Lepidosauria; order Squamata; family Elapidae; genus Bungarus; species Bungarus multicinctus. The sequence continues at coordinate 158,603,133 of CM042836.1, forward strand.
ATGGCCTACAAGGTCCCTTCCAACTTCGTTATTCTGTTGTAGTTATTTTGGTGCACTGAAGCCTCCTGGGTGACTTTGGACACTCGTCCTAACCTCCTTCACAGGATTTGTGTTGAGGGGTGGGGAGAAACAACAAAAGAGAACCACCTGTGCTGCTTTTAGGTCCTGTAGATACAAATCAAGCATGCCTAAGTGCAGGATCCAATCTGGGTCAGTCATCGGGACCAGATATTTTAGTTTACCGAGTTTTTGGACTTGTGCTGGAGCTCATTCTCAGAGAATAGTTTTCTTTCTCTTACATAACTGCCGATAAGATTGGGAACCATTTTTTATGATTGTTTCAAATTGGCTGCCTTGTTTCTTCTAAACTGTTGGCCAGATGTTAAGGTGTGATAGGAAACCTGTGGTTCTTCCCCTTCAGTTTCATTAAAAGACTGAAGCCAATTCCATATTAGATCTTTTCTGAAAGAGGGGAAAATTGAGCCTGAAATATAAATGTACATGGATTTTTCAGATAGGGATATTGTAGCTGGGCTGCAAAAATGTATTTGATGTGGCAGAGAATTATGTGTTTGCTGCCATCTAGCCATCATTTGAATTTTTGTATCCTTAGTGCATTCCTGCTGTCACATGTAAATTTACACTGAATATGTGAGTGAACATTGGAAAATTGTATAATTTGGAATGAAAACTTAATTTTGTCAATTATGTGCATGTTCTTCCAGAAATTTGTTTTAAATATACATAGTTTTTGACTTATCACCAGAAGGGAGGGCAAATTTTCCATTGCTAAGTAAGACAAGTGATTTCTGCCCCATTTTATGAACATTTTTGCCACAGTTAAACAAATCACTGCAGATGTTAAGTGAATCTTTTGGTTGTTAAGTGAGTCTCTTCCCCCATTGACTTTGCCTGTTGGAAGCCAGCTGGGAAGGTTACAAATGCTAATCATATGATCCTGGGACAGTGCAACTGTCTTAAATACATGTCATTTGCATTTTGATCATGTGACTGTCAGGATACTGCAACTGTTGTGTGAAAACCACTCAATCACTTTTTTTCAGTGCCATTGCAACTTTGAACAATAACTGAATAATTGTAAATTAAGGACTATAATAGAGCCTGAACCAAAGCAGTATAGGGATCAAGCCATCCATATCTGACATTTTTCACTGTCTTGTCTAATTTAAATTGTCTATAAGGAAAAGGCAGGTAAATTGCAAAAAGTATTTTGGAATTCATTTTCACACTATATAATGCATTCAGTGAAATAAGCAAATGGATAGTTCAGGGTTTGCCAAACTTGGCAGTCTACTCATCATCAAGCTGCCAGGATTGAAAAGCATTGAGCTAGTTATATATTCAGTTGTATTTGGCAGTCATGGAGGAACATGTCTATTAACAAGAGCCATAACTGTACCTGAACATTCTAATAAAGAGCCATCACAGAAGTCTGCTCCAACATGCTGGTCCATACAAAGTCCAGTTCACCTCATTTTCTTAGTAAACAATCCCAAATCTTCTGTTTTCAATTTCATTTAATTTTTTGTTCTTACATTAAGGGAGGAAGAGGGGAAAGGAAAGGGGGTAGATTATGAAAGGGAACAAAATTGACCTTTAGTGTAAACCTGGCCCCTTTTTATGACAATTTTTGATTGGAACTGAAAACAAAACCTGTTAAATAAATATTGTAATAAACAAAACTTCTTTTCTTTTAAGGATGAAATTCTTAAAGCAGCTGTAATGAAATATGGCAAAAACCAGTGGTCTCGTATTGCCTCTTTGTTGCACAGAAAATCAGCAAAGCAATGCAAAGCCAGATGGTAAAGTAATTTCATGTAATTTTAAAGTAAATGTTGGTGAGAAATTTAGGTGGCAGAGGCCTTCTAAAAATAAATTATTTCTACAAGAAAAAAATAGTTTTGAAGTCAAACTAATGTCAGAAATACATGTAAAAAAAATTATACAAAAGAAATCTAAGCAAGAAATTTATTTCTTAATACTGAAGGTCAGTGCTGATATTTTTAATGTATTCTTATATTTGATAGAAATTTACTGTTAAGCAACAAAATTTTCATTTTGAATAAGGTATGAATGGCTAGACCCAAGTATTAAGAAGACAGAATGGTCACGAGAGGAAGAAGAGAAATTGCTCCATTTGGCCAAACTTATGCCAACTCAGTGGAGAACTATTGCACCAATTATTGGACGAACAGCTGCCCAGTGTTTGGAGCATTATGAATTTTTATTGTAAGTAATTTTTTGTTGTAATGGGAGGATAGATTCTTATAGACTTCCTGCTATATAAACTTTTTGAAGAAAACTTTGAAATGCTTAATAATATAAGAATTATAGTATTCCTAAAGTTTTGCTTTGATTCTTTTTCTTATAGCATTCTGGAAATTGCAGTGATTACTAAATTATGTAATTTTCTTAGCATTGTTTTCTTATCTTTGTGCTGGTTTTTGTATCATCTTGATAGAGATAAAGCTGCTCAAAGGGACAATGAGGAAGAAACTGCTGATGATCCTAGAAAACTTAAACCTGGAGAAATTGATCCAAACCCAGAAACTAAGCCAGCCAGGCCAGATCCTATTGATATGGATGAGGGTATACTTGATTTTTTTTTAAATTATGTCTCCCTTTGGTCGAAGCAGTTCCTGAGTATTTTTCCTTTTGTGTTTTATGTTTTTAAATTAATGTTTCACCTATTTACTTTCTTCATTAAATCAATAGTATGATAGTCTTAGCTACAAGAGGGGGGAAGGCAGAGCAGGGCAAGGAAGGAAGGAAAGAAGGAAAGGAAGGAAGGAAGGAAGGAAAAAGTTGGTTGAATTAGACTTGAGGGAGTCTTTCTCTTATAAACATGGAATGGGCTAATAATAATAGCCTTAGGCTGGGTTGCGCCTAAGTGTGCTTTTCTCCCTATGCATATCCTGGTGTGCTCATTGTTTTCTGAGGATCTCCAGGAAATATAGTTTAGGGTTAGGATACTTAAAGCACTCTTTCGATAAAGAGTGAACTAACAGCATGACTAAGAATTCATGTTAGGGATTATATCACAGCGACAAAACATCATTTCTCTGTTTTTTTATGTCTGCTGATAGCTGCCCTCTTTAAAGCTGAGTCCTATTGGGGAGGAATGGGTCACAAGACCATCTACCAGGCCATTACGAGGACATGGATTGTGACTAGACAGATCCAGTTGAAATAGCAAGGCTTTATGAAATAAGCTGGAGTGAGTTTGATTTTGTGACTCCAAAAGTCCCAAAATGAAAGAAACGAATAGGGTTCTCCAGTCACCAAATTAATAGTGTTAGCTTAGTCACCTTTTTGTTAGACCCAGCCAGTTTCACTCAGTGTTGACAGATAAGGAGAGATCATGTCCATCCTATACTTACAGAATGCTGCAGGGTTTGATGCTCCTTCCCCTTCTGTTTAACATTGCATAAAACTGTTAGGTGATTTCATCCATCAGTTCATGGTTACTTATATCATAGCTATAGGGCGGCTTAATGATAGTGTCAAAATCTTGGAAGTATTTATTCAAAGAGCAGGTGGCAGTTGTGACCAAAAAAGCTTTTTGCACAGGTACATCTAGTGTGCCAATTGCACTTTTCTTGGATTGGGGACCCTTCAGACAGTCATTCAAGCCCTGGTCACCTTATAATTGAATTTATAGAGAGCTATATATAGAACTGCCCTTGCAGACCATCCAGAAGCTAAGCTGGTCCAGAATGCCACATACAGGCACTATTGGTACATTATGCTCACATGACCTACTGCTTCATCAGTTGTTCTAGTTACCAGTCAGCTTCCTGGAGCACTTCAGGTTGCTAATTATTACATTTAAAGTTGTTCATGGCAGAGCATCTGGCTATCTAAGAGATTGCTTATCTTCATTTGTTTCTGCCCATCACAGTAAGACCAAGCAGGGTGACTCTGTTCTAATTCCCATTCAAACAATGTCACCTTGTGGTATCCAGGAAGTATATCAATTTTATTGCAATGCTGATCTTCTAGAATAGTACCCTCCCAGAGACACATTTAGGAAAACTGTTGAAAACATGGTTGTTCTTCCAGGTTGTGTGATAAAGTGTCCCCATTAGTAATGTTTGCTATGGTGGATGTATTGCTTTTTTGATTGGCCAGGATCTTTTCATCTACATTTAAATCTATTGGTCTATTTTTTTTATATAAGCCATCCAAACTCATAAAGGAGTTGGGCAGCCTCAAAATTGGTTTGAATAAATAGATGATGATCTTATCTAATGGTGCTGGGTATACTTTAGATTATAGTTTACAGTAGCTTCCTTAATTCACATGTGTGATGTTACCAGTGGCCTTGCAATGTAGTTTTCTGAATATTGTCAAACTACTGGGCCTAACAAGTCAGAAAAGAGAGGCTGAATGTAGACTGTTCTAGAAAATGATGTTTAAGCCTTAAATTTTTCAGTCTGAGATTCTAGCCTCATTAACATAGAAACAAATTATTATTTAATATGGAGTTAAATTTTTCCCTTGAATATAGAGTTATAATGGATCTACGTTAAGAATTCTCTCAAGCTAAATGAGTTCAAAGAAGACATAAGTGATGTAGAATTTGTATTAATCTATAGGGCTTTTTCCAACTTTTGAAAACTTTTCTGATCCTATGTTGGCCGTTTGTAAATGAATGAATGGTAACTTTGTATATTGGTTTTGCAGATGAACTTGAGATGCTCTCTGAAGCTAGAGCTCGTTTGGCTAACACTCAGGGAAAGAAAGCCAAAAGGAAAGCAAGAGAGAAGCAGTTGGAAGAAGCCAGGTAAGCCTACATCTCCTTTCATTGAACACTGTTGCTTCTAATCAGATTTGAGATTAAATCATAAATCATAACAAAGTTTTTATGCTCCAGTTTGGCATATATAGCTTGGATTTTTTAGGATTTGTTTTGTATGCATAGCAAATCTATGTGATGGGTTCTAAGCCAGCAGTTGCCAACCGGTGGGCCGTGGACCACCGGTGGGCCATAAGAAAATTTTGGTGGGCCGCAGAGAAATCTCATTCCCAGAGCACCTCCCCAAAGCAATTAATCCAGGCTGTGCAGAAACACAAGGCTGTGCCGCCCACATGGCCCGCAGGAACCCTCCCCGGACACTCAATCCTTATCAGAAAACCTGCCTGCTAAATTGCTATTTTACTTTTTTTTGACCATCAACTATCCTGCTGTGCAGGGAGATTTAGATTAGCTAGGAAGCAGGAAATGGTTGGATTTCTTGCTTTCTAGCTATCTTTAGATCTTCGGCTCTGCTTTTAACTACAGCCGAACCTCCCTTAGGACTGAAGATTCTGTTATTTAGTGCAGACTCATGGCAAGCAAATTTTATGTGACAGACTGAGCTAGCCGATGGCAGATAGATAGATCACTGAATGATTCTGTGAGCAACTCAATCTATCTGCCTGCTTTGCCTGATTTTGGTAAAAGGTGCTCTTTTTTTAATTAAAAAAAATCAATATTTACATACATAGTGTGTTGTGAGTTAATTTTTTGAGTTTGCTTGCTAGCAAATTTTATGTGACAAACTGAGCTAGCCAATGGCAGATAGATAGATCTCTGAATGAATCTGATTCTGTGAGCAGCTCAATCTCTTTGCCTGATTTGGGGTAAAAGTTGTTCTTTTTTATAAAAAATTCAATATTTATATAAATATAATATTTACATACAAGCCATGTCCAGCCAGTCACATGACCACCAAGCCACACTCACAAATTAGGCCATACCCACAGAACTGGTTAGTGGTCCCTGCGATCTAAAATTATGAGTTTGGTGGTCCTGAGGTCCAAAAGTTGGAGACCCCTGATCTAAGCCTAACTCCTTGCAGCTCCCAATACATTTGAATCTAGATAAATAGACTCCATCCCCTTCCTTATCTGATTTGCTTTCTGCACAATTGTGCAGAATTTCATGCATAATTGTGATAAAGCTAGTAGAACTAATCACATATTTTAAATACTGCATTAAAACCTAGAGTTTTTAATAAGTCTTATTTCACACAGATTTTTGTCTTTAAAAATTCAACAATTGAATGGAGATTTGGGGATTTTTTAAAATAAAGTATGGATATTTTGTTTCCTTCAACAAGAGGTCTATATGTTATACATAGCTTTAACATTCACTTCAAACTTGATTTTACTCCTCAGGCGTCTTGCTGCTCTACAAAAAAGGAGAGAACTCCGAGCTGCAGGAATTGAGATCCAGAAAAAAAGAAAAAAGAAAAGAGGAGTAGATTACAATGCTGAAATCCCATTTGAGAAGAAACCTGCTCCTGGTTTCTATGATACATCAGAAGAAAACTATCAGGCACTGGATGCAGATTTTAGGAAACTAAGACAACAAGATTTGGATGGGGAATTGAGATCGTAAGTAGAATTTGGATTGAAGTAGTACATGGAGCAAAATCTTGTGATACATCAAATTCTGTCTGAGGCATCACAAAGCTTAAACATTGATGTTGTTCCAGTTGTAAATGTTTCTCTTCACACACAGCAAGAGCAGCCATTTATCTCCCGAGGGTTTCTAATTGTTTAGGAAAACATAAGGATTGCAGAAGGATGGGAATACCTTTCTTTTTGCATAGAGATAGTGAATAAATTTTTTCTCTATTTTAAATCTAGCCACTTGCATTTACTAATCCCTATAATTTAAAAATAATAATAAAGCACTGGAATTTTTTCGGAATAATCACTCATTTTTATCTCCTTGTAAATATAGGGTAACCATATTTTGTACAGCTTCCTCAAAAGATATCTGAAAGACTGCCCTCTATTTGTGTTCCCGCTTCATCTTATAATTTTAACCATCTTAATATTTTTCAGTGCTAAATCTTTCTGAAAAAATGGCAACAACATATTTCAGATGCAGATTATAAATAAAATAATATACAGATAGTCCTTGATTTGTGACTGGTCGCTTAACAATAGTTTAAAGTTAGAATGGCCTTGAAAAGGGTGCTGTAAGTAAAACCCTTCCAAATGATGCACCTGCCTTCCCAGGATCACATGATAGGAATTTGGGCACTTGGGAACCAGTTCACACTTAAAACCAATTGTGATTATATGATTGCCATTTTTGATTATCTCTGCTGGCTTTGCCAGGAAGTCAGTGCTTTCTGCTGTTGAGAGGCATTTGTGCATGCTCTATCCTGGGCTCCAGGGCCCTAAGGTAGCCCATGCTCTTTATTTTATTGCTGCCTTCCCGCTCTGGTGCTTATAACCTCCCTGCCAAAATCTAAGCACATTAAACCTCCTCTTGTGCAACTGCTTAGGAAAAGGGGTGTGCCTTTGGCCTAGATGGCAGGAAAGGCAGGGCAGGGTAGAGCAGGAAGGAGCCCAAGAGAAGAACAATAAAGCATGTTCTTTCTCCTTTTCCTCCCCTTTGTCTGGTCTCCCTCTCACTTTACCCCACTTTTTTTCCTGCTCTTCTCCCTCATTCTCAAACTCAGCCCTCCTCTCTCTTTTATACACTGTTATACCATTCCTGTTTTCTCCCTTTTGTTTCTGCTTAGGCACTTAGCTCTGATTTGTCTTCCCTTCTCCCTCTTTTTCCACTCTCTCCCTTTCTCCCTTATCTTTGGAGAAGCACTAGCAGTGAGCAGCATGTCAAAGTTACAGTGTTAGGGAGTGAGGGAGGCTTACAATCTTTCCTCAGTTCCAGTTGTTTTAGTCCAGGTGCTTGGCACTCATCTTGCAATTACAATGTTGCAGTGAGCCACAGACATATGATTGCGTTTTCTAATATTTCCTACCTACTTTACACAAACAAAGTCAACAGGGAAGCCAGCAGAAAGTTGGAAGTTGCTCCTGCGCCCACCCTCAGTGCTTTTTTGCCCATCTGCACTTAGTGCCTGCCCGTGGCACTTGCACACCTACGTCTGCCAGTTTGCTTGCCTGAGACTTCCCATCTCTTCCCATTTGACCCGCGTGATCCTGAAATTATAACAGCAATTGGGATGTATTCAGGATTGCTGTCACGAGGATCTTGTGATATGACTCTCATTACATTTTGATGAAAAGTAAAACATAATACATGCTAATAACCAAGAATGTAAAAGGATTTGCAAACAACTGGAGTCACTGAAATTTAAGATGAGAGCTCCTATGAACAACAATCTTCCTATAAATTTTATCTCTTTCCTATCCAGTTCTGAAGCATGTCAGATGATCTTCGCAAAACCCCTGTATTTAACTTTTTTTTTTTTTGCTTTATTAGAGAAAAAGAAGGAAGAGAGCGAAAAAAAGATAAGCAACAACTGAAACGGAAAAAAGAATCTGATTTACCGTCAGCAATTCTTCAGACTAGTGGTGTTTCAGAATTTACTAAAAAAAGAAGTAAACTGGTGCTTCCAGCTCCTCAGGTACATTGCTTATTATTATCACTGGTGGTTCTTCTGTTAGTGTGGAAAAGAAATGTCTTCCAAGTTTCTTTAATAATGGAAACAGAACACTCATCAGTAGAAGCACAAAGTGTGTTTCATTTAGTATTGGAGGTTGCAATAACAAATAAGTTGTGATGCAGTTCCTAATATCAATGTATGCAAATCAATCTGCCTTTCTCTTTGTGTGTCTTGTGTATGTAATCCATGTGGTCAGAGATAGTGAGATAATGAAGGTAGAACTATAAAGGCAATGGTTTTATTATGATCTAGACAACCCATGTCCCCTTGGATAATCATTTCAAAAATATTTCCCTACCTAAACAAAGAAACAGAATGACCAAGTGCTAGCAAAAAAGCAGTGGGAGTAGGTGTGACTTCTAGCTTCCCACCAGCTTTCCCATTGTGGGAATCTGGCAAGGAGCATTGGAAATCTCCCTTTCCCGGCAGGTAAAAAAGTGACTACTCCAGGGTGGAGAAGAGAGGGGTTGTAAGATTGGCTGGGAAACTATCATGGAGCATTGAAAATAAAGAAGTAACACACAGTAGCACTGAAGAAGCCACAATTTCCCCAAATTTCATTCCCTCAGAAGTCATGGGTCCTAGATACCTCAAGTGGGCTAACGTCCGTAGGTTAGCCCGTTTGAGATATCTTGGTTCAGAAATTATTGCCTTGTAAGGTGTAATTTCTCCCAGTTAGAGGAATGACAAAAGTTTTATTAATATACGGATAAAAGATTGTGTATTAGAATAAATGTTACTGTTTAATTTGTTATTTTTAAGTGTACCTATCTTGGCCTTGTTCCCCATAGTTTTCCTCACTTCCAATTATCCTCTCCTTGTTAATGTCATGGTTTACCTTCTAAGCATCATGGCTGTATTCTTAAGAAATCAGGAAAAGTGACAGGAAGACAGGTGATCTGGTTAGCTTAGCTAACACCATTTTATCCTTCAGATCATTAACAAATCTTTCCCCTTCATTTTTCTTATTGCCATGGGCTCATTTTATAGTTCCCTTTTTCACCTCTCATCAGTTTTCTTCTTTTGAGAAATATTCTGCATGTATTTATTGTCACTCAATATCATTGTCTCAGGTATTAGGACTGCTGAGGGAGGGAGGGTGGGAGAAGGTATTTCTACTATTCATTTTTAAATGAATAGTAGTTGCATTCATAGGTGATGAGGCAAAGTGGCAGCACATATGCAGATATTTTCTATATTCTGCTTGTCAAGGAGCTTGGATGTTTACTATATCTAGTTTAAAATCTGTTAAATATATTTTGTGTTTACAGTGTAGTCTTAAAGATGAGAAATTTTATTTTCATCAACTGCTAACTGGAAGGACAAGTACCTCTTCTACATTAGCTATAATGAAAAAAGGAATTATCCATGACTAACCAGTTGAGGGCTTTGTTCTTTATTGCCTCTAGGTCAGGGGTGTCAAATTCAATTTCATTGGGGGTCGCCTCAGGGCTGTGGTTTACCTTGGGGGTGTGGCCAACTGGGTGGCTGTGGCCAGCTTGACACCACTTTCCAAACTGCTGGCATGTTTCCTCTTCGCACTGGGTAGACCGGGCCGAAGTAACGTGGGCTGGCCCCTTACATTTTCCAGCACGGCCCCATGGGTAGGATCCGACCACATTGCAGGCCAAATTCGGCCCACAGGCCTTGTGTTTGACACCCTTGTTCTAGGTGGGATATGTAGCACAAGCCCTGTCTTCTTTCATAAAACCCTTTTTTTCCCTGAAGTTAAAGTTGGGATTTTTACTAACTGTTGCCAATGTCTGTATATTACAAACCTGCAGTATTGTTTCTTATTTCATTTGCTCTTTTAAGATTTCAGATACAGAACTCGAGGAAGTAGTTAAAGTTGGTCAAGCAAGTGAGATTGCCCGTCAAACAGCAGAAGAATCAGGAATTACAAATTCTGCTTCCAGCACGCTCTTATCAGAATACAATGTAACCAACAACAGCATTGCCCTTCGAACACCTAAAACACCTGCAGCTCAGGACAGAATCCTACAGGTAATGCCTAAACAAACACTGATTCACTTGCAAATTGTCCTGTAACGTCCGTTACTACCGTTCTTCCTGCCATGGAATAAAAACAGGGAAGGGTCAAATACCAGCAGATAATTTTTATGTATTTGGTTCCTATATATAAATAGATAATTATTGTGTCTTGGTGGAAACAGTTTTGGTATGTCCTCCTTTTGAGGAGTGGGGACATTGCAAACCTATCCAGAGTGTGAAGGGGGGTGGATAAAGGCAGAAGCAGCTCAAATATAAGGTTAAAAAGAGACTTTTTATAACCAAAATGAACTCTAATTTAAAACATTCAGATGATGATTAAGACTGTAATTCCTTGTTCAGAACCATTAGGTATATGTTGGTAATTCTGTGTATCTGTGTATATGGTGATTCATAATTGTTTTACAATTGTTATTGTAATTGTTTGGTGATTTTGAAAAATGTTTATTTTGTATTTTGTATGTCTTCCCTACAGGAAGCTCAGAATTTAATGGCACTTACAAATGTTGATACCCCCTTGAAAGGGGGTCTTAATACACCCTTACATGAAAGTGATTTCTCTGGAATAACACCTCAGAGACAAGTTGTTCAGACACCAAATACTGTGCTTTCAACTCCCTTCAGGTAAATTAGATTCTTGAATTATTGAGAAGGGCATTTTAGATTTTCCTGCAAAAAATGAGGGATATTTTCTGCTTGGGTGATTAGGTTGATTCCTAAGATAATTCCCAGAAGCCTCTTAACAAATAGGGCTCCGTTACACAGAGGAAATTTGAATAGTTGTGGTTCAGTATATTGAACAACTTCACTGAAGCATCCTGCAATAAGGATGAAGTGGTACTTTTCGTATATAGAGTTGTACCCTTAAGGATCTTTACAAAGAAAATAAAGGTACAGTTATATAGGTATATGTGAAACACAAAAGTATGTTTTAGATAAGAACAGAAGAACCTTCCTTCAATGCTTCTTTAGAACATTTTAAATTGGCTGCATTATGATAAAACAAAATTTGAGATAGTGCTAATATTCTGAATTCTGCTCAAAACATATTGAGGTGTTGCATGCATATAGATTTGATGGGACCCTGAAAAGAGTTCCTTGCTCCTTTGTGGGTTATTGTTTTTTTTACCTCAAAGCTATGATGAGAGTGAGTAGTTCATAAATTTTTTTAATGTTTTCAAAAGTATTTTGAAATATCAAGAATTCTTCTTGGTTAATTTTTATGCTGGTTTTGAGTCCTAGTGACAATTTAAATGTAATGCATGTGTTAAAACAAGTTCGAAAAAGAACAGGAAGCCTCTTTATCTTCCAGTACAATTCCTGCTTTATTATTATTATATACACAACAATATGAAGTCACAGCTGCCAGTTCTTTAGGTGGTGTTGGCTTTCATACACATCAAGTATGATACCACAGTGTATCAGTATAGTATACGTATGGATCCAAGCAGGGTAGCCTTTTGTATTTGATAGATGGAAATTTTGTCAATGTATAGTGGTGTCCAAAATTTTTGGTATGGTGCCCAGTGTTCTAGAAACCATTTGGATCATGGCTGGTTTACTATTTTTACAGTACATTATTGTAATTATTATTAGACATTTTTGCTTGCTTTTTATTGTAAAAAATTACATTATTGTAATTATTATTAGACATTTTTGCCAAAGAAAAAAACAGTTTCTGCTTAACTGTATAATAGTAATACTCAGGAGCAAAAACAGACTCTACTACATTCACAGGCACTAGTCTGTATAAACTAGCAAAATATGCATTAAAATGCACTCTGAAAATCACTGGCAACCAAGTTGAAAAATATGCAGTATGAATGCACAGAACGCACCTCTAATGCAAAACAAAATTGAAGTCTATTTTCAAATTCAATCTGAAAACTCAGCATCAGCAAGTCAGAGAAATATGCAGCGTCCACAGAAATAATAAGCTAAACAAGATTCAAGAGCCACTCTATGTTCAACTATTCGAGATAGAATTATTAGAGATATATTTTTGAAAAGGCATACATTAGTTTCTTGAGTTTCAAGATTCATTTAAAGATGAAGACTGTGATTCAGATAAGTTGTTACGTAAGAAATAACAGGCTCATTGATTGATGAACAGGAGACTGTCTCTGATATACCCAAGATAGAACTGCTGAATTTTTCCTCCCAAATCTTCTAGCTTACTAGGTCTGTCCAATCTCATCTACTTTGTTCATCAAACAAAATTCCTTTTTGCTACCTCTTTTCTATGCCCTTATAATTTTGTTAGCTGCTGATTCAAAACTTAAAACACAGTTAAATTAGCAAGTGTTCTGATGAATAACTGATGCATTCTACCAATTTTGTATTTTTCTAGGACTCCTACTCATGGAGCTGAAAGTCTGACTCCTCACAGTGGAATGACTCCCAAGCCAGTGATAGGAGTGACACCAGGAAGAACTCCGTTGCGTGATAAACTAAATATTAATCCTGAGGAGGGGATGGCAGATTACAGTGATCCATCCTATACAAAACATATGGTAGGTAAGAAAATATTTTAATATACATAACATGCAATATATTTTTTATAATACAATATTGTATTTCATTAGATGAAGCTCACAAAATTGTAAATTCAATAGAATTTAGTTTGAAACTTCATAGCAAGACAGATGCAGTGCATATCTTTTAAAGCAGTAGTATTAACCACCAAACGTCAGTATATGACTGGATTCATCCACATTAGGATACTAATGTACTGTGGAGTTCAAAACTTTCCCTGGAAATTGAATTCATAGATTTTTGCACATAAAAGGATTATATACAGGACATTAGCTTTAGGAGCTATCCAGAACCTGGCACTCAGTAGTGTTGCAGGAAAGGATATATAGAATGCTATATACAGTCCATCTTCTTTTTGTTTTTACTAAAATATAATAAAATGAAATTTTATTAAAGTGGTATTGGGAGAATGTATATTCTACTTTTCTTCCTCACTAAAGATAAAATATAGGTACCTTTAGCAAACTCAGTTACCTAATGAGTTAATTGCATTGGTGAGCTGAACAGCATGGGGAATGTTAAAACCCATCTCCAGCTTTGCTATTAACGTGCTTTTATAACAGAAATTTGGAGGAAAGTTTTAAAGTTCTTATACATAACATCTGATGTGTACATACAATAAGATTCTCTTTTTCCTATTTTTTGGAAGAATAAAGAATGTCAGAGTACATGGAAAGATTTGAGGTTTTATTAGTAAATTAGAGGATTGATTACTTTCCTGTTGGTTGAACTTTAACACTCTTATGGAAATCCATGCCAGTTTGAGAAGCTGGCTTAAAAACTGCTTATGATCAAATGACAAGGAACTTCTGAAAGCTGTAAAGTAATAATTAGAAGATAAAAGCCATTGAAGAAGAGCAATTTAGTACATTGTTGAAATAGTTTTCAAAATTATTCAAGACTCTTGTATTAAGTAATAAGGCCCTAGTGACATTGCAAAGCTGGAAAGCTTTTTCTATAATCACATCTACTTTAAGAAAATGGTCCCCAAAACAGAGCACTGGAACATCAACTGAGGATTTTCTTCTATAAATAAACTTTAATTTTAACTTTTAGAATTCTTTTTCAACTTTGGACTGCTGTATTTGAGGTACAATTCCTATTTGAAACATCTCATCTGACTTCTTTTGTATGACATGTTTCTGACAAATTGCAAGCCTGGTCTGAGTCTGGCCACATTGGTATGTCAGAATGCTCTAGAGCAGGCACTAGTCATGGCCCATGAGCCAGATGCATCATAAACATATGGCCACCATGGGGAAAGGGGAAAAAAGTTGTGATACATCACATGATAACAACATGATACCATAAGTTTGACATCTCTGCTCTAGAGGAAGAATGGAACACACTTTGAGTTTTCCTCTGTGTAATGCAGATCATCCTGTGGATTCATAACTGGTTGGAAGCCTTTGTCCAACAATTCAGTTTTGCAAGGAGACTTCAATGCCTCATTTTTGCTTTACTATGCTGCAGAAATGTGTATGACGTACTGTATTTAAATGAATTTGTGGAAGGGATTCTTAACAGTTCCTTGCAAGATAATTTGCAAATTACATTTTTGGTGGGATAATTTAATTGTCCAGAAAATGAGAATAAAATTTGAAGTCCCCTTCAGAAGACAGGAAAAGAGAGCTGAAGCTTTCATCAAAAATTCAGCCAAGACTAATTTCAATATTTTCAGTTAAGTACAACAAAAACGACATGATTCATCATTTTTATTGCAACTATGGTGATCAGAGATAGAGATGGGAGCATCTTGGTGATCTCCCAGTGCTCCCTCTTATCCTAGGATTGATTATCATTGACTTTTGCAAGCTGGGGTTATGATTCATAAGCATCTTTTGAAGGAAAAAGATGAAAAGAGGTTGCTAGGATCCTAGTAAGTTTGCAAGAAATTGTGATTGAAAAAGAGTAAACATCTTATTTTAAACTTCGCAATACTAGCACTTGGTAAGAATTTTTACGTGCCACAATTTAACTGCTGATTTGCCACCTCTTTATTGTAAGGAACAACTGAGAACAAACTGAACAAACACAGCCAGTTTGGTCTAATGGTTAAAGCACCAAGCTAGAAAGTGGGAGACCATGAGTTCAAGTCCCACATTAGCTATAAAAACCATCTGGGTGACTTTGGGTGAGTCACTCTCAGCCCAATCCACCTCATAGTGTGGTTTTGTGGAGAAAATGAGGAAGAAGCAGTATTGTATATGTTTGCTGCCTTGAGTTACTTGTAAACATAAAGACAAAAAAGAAAAAAGAAACAAAAAAAAAGAAATTTATTGTGAAATGTGGTTTGTTTAGGTTAGAAATGAATTGTATTGTGAATTTTTCAAAAAATTTTGCCATTTTTATATAGACCTGAAAATGATTTCAGCTACTCTTCCAGAGAAAAAAGCATATTTGATTTTAGGAAAGCATTTTTTTTCTTGTATTGCCTTTATTCAATTCTTTTAACATTTTGTAGGAAAGAGAATCCCGTGAAAATTTGCGTCTAGGATTGATGGGTCTTCCTGCTCCAAAGAACGACTTTGAAATTGTTCTGCCAGAAAATGCAGAGAAGGAGCTTGAGGATCATAATGCTGATGATACATACATAGAAGATGCGGCTGATGCAGATGCTCGCAAACAGGTAAAATGTATAAAAGAGGAGTTGGCAGCAATTAATTTGTCATCATAGAACAAAAGGATGCTTATAATATATCTTCCCAGGTATTATGATTATTTAGATTATATGTCCTAAGGAATATTCTCTAACAGAGCTAATGATAAATAAATGCAAACTCTGTTAAAATGATAAATTGCAAAAAATGCAATGAAAAATACTAGAGATCAGAGTATCAGAACACAGAAGATCTCTTCCTGAGGCATGAAAATATAAGAATGGGATTCAGATAAGGCTCCTTCAGAAAATGTTCAATAGGCAGCATCCAGTAGACTTATGATTGTCTGTTAGAAGAACATGCAGGTTGAGCTTTGTAGTTCTTCAGTCATTACGTATAAATGGATTGAGTTATTATCCTGTGGTTGAAGATAATTTTTAAATTAAGATTCTTGGCCTTGGTCTACATTCAGGCATCTCTCTGACGTTATTTGAAAGCTTATACCTAACTACATCTTAACTTTGCACACTGCATGAATTCCACCATTGTGATTAGACTTTGACTCACTGTATTATGCAATCCTAATAAACTTTTGAGTAAATCACGGGTAAGTAACTGTGACTAAGGTAATTATCACTTCCTAAACCAATAAATATTTAAGAGACAGTTATATAAACCACCTATATACTCCTTCATTATCAATGAAAAAACAACTGCTAAATTGCTGGTTCTCAGAAAAGCAGTTAAAAATGAGACAGTACTAGGAGATATATTCATTTTAGAATGGGAAATTGTTCAGTTACTGATTTTCTGCACCATACTTTTGAGATTAGGACAATACAGAGATCAATACTAACTATTGTGTATAAACACAGACAGTACAGGTGGTGAGGTGGTTTCTCCTGCTGAGTCCTGTCAGTTGCAATTTGGATTTTGCAGTGTAGATTTCCTATAATATGATAGCTTTTATTTGCTGGCTTAGAAACCAGGAGGCTATGAGTTGTAATCCTGCCTTAGCCATAAAAAACCAGCTGGGCCACTCTCTTAGCCCATCTCACCTCATAGGGTTGCTGTTGTGGAGAAAATAGAAGAAGGAGGAAGTACTGATACATATTTGCTAATTTGAATTGTATTTGGAAAAAAGGGCAGGATTTTTTTTTTTTTTTAAAAAGTCTGGGACAAATTGTTCTGCTTTATGGAAGAATGTTTTGTATTGTGGAATGGGATTTCTTTTAAAAAAAATTATTTGCAGCACTACATTGCTCTATATTTGGTTTAGGACACTGTTTTCTCTAACAGATTTTGTTGGCTTTTCACTGTGCTGTGTTGCTGGGAAGTCATGCAAAAACTCACCCTAATTGCTGAAATCTCTTTTTAGACCATTCGAGAAATGGAGCGTCTAAAGGCTTTAAAGCGAATGCACAAAGCTGTTCAAAAAGATCTACCAAGACCTTCTGAAGTAAGTTATTCCTAATTCTAATAAATATGTGCCTATTTCCGTAAGAGGGTAAAAGAATAAGTCTTGCAAAGTTATACTATAGGAGTTAATTGTGAGGTCTGAGGTGGAGAAAAGGCCTTTTAGGATCATTCATTCTTTTTAAAGTATCCCTTTCAGAAAACCCATTGATGTAGTTTTGATTGATTACAAATATTAAAAAAAAAAACAGTTAAGTATTTCTAATTTTTTGTAAGCTTAAAATGTGTTTATCTGTGCTCTAGTTGCAGAGTACATGAATCTAAAAAAAGTAGAATTTAGATTATAAGAGGTTGCACCTAAGTGACAATGTGAATGATTTTTGTTGGTTTGTTTTAGGTAAATGAAACAATCCTGAGACCTTTAAACGTAGAGCCACCTCTAACTGATTTACAGAAGAGTGAAGAACTGATTAAGAAAGAGATGATCACTATGCTTCACTTTGATCTTGTGCATCATCCTTATGGGGAGGTCCCCGGCAGCAAGAAGATGAAAGTTCCAGGACTGGGAGCCAGCAGCACAGAACATATAGCATATCTTGAACACAATCCATATGAAAAGTTTTCAAAAGACGAGCTCAAGAAGGTCACATAATATTTATTGGTATCATTTTGGTCCCTGTTTTTTCAAACACACACAAAAGTACTTTAAAAAGCCGCCTTCTTTCAAGTTGAGAACATTTATAAAGCAGGGGTTGGGCAATTCTTTTGGTACCAGGGTGTATTTAGGGCTGAATATGCGTATTTGTGTTTAGAAGTATGGCCTCACCAGCTGTGCTAGAAAAGACAATTTATTAATCCAAGCAGTTGACTAATAGGCTATCATGGTACACTGTGGTATTAGATATGTGGGTCTGTTTGAAGATTCTCCTGATATTCTGCTCTCTAGTATTAGCAATGCACTTCTGCAACTATCTAAAAATCTAGGATGGATAACCTATAGCTTGCAGGTCTGATCCATCCAAACATCTGATTCACAGGGCCTTGTGCAGAGGTTTGTCTCCTCAGAAACCTTCAACCTTCCCTATGTATGCTTACACTTTCTCCCAGTGTAGTTTTTCTTTCATACTTTGTCTAAATTGGGGGGGTGGAATATCAAAGTATTCCAGTTGGACCACCTTTATATGGCTTTATATGGATCTGTGATTGCCTTCTCTAAAATATGAGGACTTGAAGTTGTATTGGTTGATAAAATCATGCCTGCGCATGACCCAGCTGGAGCTCCCAGTTTTTTTCATCTCTCCTGCACCTTATCCAAAGAGGAATGGCATGAAATAGCCAGAATTAGCAGAAACTACATTTCACTTCACCCCAACTGTTGTCCTCTCCTGTCCTGTTTTGCAGTTGCTCCTTCCCATTGTCCCTGGGACATGTATTGCACTAAAAGACTGGAACACAATTTTGGATTTTTAAGTTAGTCCTGTTCCACATTTCTGATGTAAAATATTTTTCTGAGAATGTTTAGAACTTGTACTAAAGGTTAATTATATACCTAAGAAGTTGCTGCTTGATCATTTGGATTTCTTAATGTTTTGAATTACTTTCTAACCAGTTTATTACCTATTAATACAACACATTTGATATGGCTTATCATAAATCGAGTCAACTTATTTGTGAATCTCAAACACTTTCTATTTCATGTTCTAATTTCATTATCCTGCAATTTTAGAATTCAAGAATAAGTTTAAGGCTTTTAGATTTTTTAGTTGGTGCTAGCATTGAGGGGAATATAATGAAGAAAGGAAGGAAATTAAAGCTTATGTTTCAGTTTCTCAGATCATTTTTTCTGGTTATCTCAGATAAAGTCTTTCCTTAAAACATTTATTTCAGGTTTTTATCTAATCAGTATCCCAGTTAGACCTAATAGAACCAGCTATTAGTTTCATGATTTTGTAATCTAATAATGTGAATACAGTGGGGGCCACCTCTCATTGTTCTTTTTGTAGATCCAAGTAGATCCTGACACCTTGATAAAAGGCTTACACTCGGCTTGTTCATGTTGATCTATGATGCCAAAGTGTATGGAACTGTAAAAAATCTATATTCAGTAGTGAAAATGGATTCCAAAATTTTAAGGACAGGAAACTTGAAAGAGAAATAAGAATTTATTTATTTATTGACCATGTATTGGCCTATACAAAATACAGATTGTCCTTGATTTACAACAGTTCATTTTGTAACTGAAGTTATAACAGCAGTGAAAAATGTGACTTACCACCATTTTTTCACACTTATGACCATTGCAGCATCCCATGGTCTTGTGATTTACTGTGATGCTTGACAACTGACTCACATTTATGACAATTGCAGTGTCCCAGAGTCATGTGATCCCCTTTTACAAACTTTGAACAAGCAAAGTCAATGGGGAAACCAGATTCACTTAACAATTGTGTTACTAATTTAAGAACTCCAGTGATTCACTTAACAAATGTGAGAAAAGTCATAAAACTGGCAAAAGTCACTTAATAAATTTCTCACTTAGCAACATAAATTTTGGGCTCAATTGTGATCGTAAGTTGAGGACTACCTGTATGTTCTTCTTATAGCAAAAATGCCCCTATAAACTTTCATTGTATATATATATTTAATTAGATTTAAATCCTACCATTTCTTTCAGGAGGTCAAGATGATTGCCATGGCACTAATCTATTTTTTTCTCCACAACCACCACTCTGAGGAAGTTGATCTCAGAGTAACTGGATCAAAGTCATAGTTGAAGTGCAACAAAAAGTTACAACTTTTTTATTCCAAACAGGCTGAAGACCTTCTGGCCCAAGAGATGGAAGTTGTGAAGCAAGGGATGAGCCATGGAGATCTTTCAAGTGAAGCTTATAATCAGGTGTGGGAAGAATGTTACAGCCAGGTACTGTTCCTTCCTGGGCAGAGTCGCTACACAAGAGCCAATTTGGCCAGTAAAAAGGATAGGATTGAATCACTTGAGAAGAGATTAGAGGTTAGTATAATCTTTTTTGTCCTGATTCTGTGGCAGTTTTTATTAGTTAAAAAAAATATAATTTAGATCCTGAATGAAGGCAATGGTAAACTTTTTATGCACTGTTACTAAGAGGAAAAAATGGGAGATCCTGGGGAGAGAGAGAGAGAGAATACAAAATTAAAAAGCAAAATTTACATACTAATGAACAACTAAATACTTTATAGTTTTAACCATAATCCTTTCGGCTTATGTATTAGCCAGGGGAAAAATGAATAAGATGTGTTTGAAATTTTCTCCAATGGAATGAGAATTTATCACCACCTTTCTGCTCCTAGGATGATATTTCTGAATGCCATCACCAGGATTAGCTGTGCTAGAAATAGCTAACATGATTGGTTCATGAGCCCAGAAAATAATATTTAGAATGTATAAAGGTGTTTCAAATTTACATTGGATGTGGAAATGTGGAAAATATAGACACTTTATCATGTCTGGTGGACTTGCAAAAAATACCACCTTTGTACTGACCAACTTCCTTTGCATTCCATAACCTTAAATCCTAGACATGATTATTGAATGGGATTCCATAAAGTTGGATACTTGAGGAAAAGAGACTGGTAAATACCGTATTTTTCGGAGTATAAGACACACCTAGTTTTGGGGAAGGAAAATAAGAAAAAAAATCTCTGCCTCTCAGCAATTTGCCTGCTTGCAGCAAGCAGCCTGTTTCAGTTTCAGCACAGTCTGATTAGCACAAACAGTGGATTGTCGGTTGGCTTCTGACAATCAGCCTATTGCCGCCTCCGCACGCCCCATTTTCGGCCTCTGCACACCCCGCTTTCGGCCTCCATGTACCCTGTTTTCCACCCATTCCGGGCGGCGGGGATCAGAATGGGTGGAAAATAAGGTATGCAAAGGCCAAAAATGGGGCGCATGGAAGGCAACTATAGGCAAGGGCAATCCCTGCAGCCTGAAACAGCTAATTGTCAGGAGGCTGATCCAATTGACAATTAGCTGCTTGTGCTGACCAGGCTGTGCTGAAACTGAAACAGGCTGTTTGTTGTATGCTGCAAGGTGGCAAATTGCTGGGAGGCAGAAGCCAAAGGGTGGGGGCCAGCGGGTGGACGGGGCTCCGGCAACATTCCCTGTATAAGAAGCACAGACATTTTCACCCACTTTTGGAGGTGGAAAAAGTGCGTCTTATACTCCAAAAATATGGTACATTAGCTTCTGAATTAGGGTTAAATTATCAATAATCTTAATAAGTTACATTGAAACCAGAAACACTGTATTTTGCTAGTCTGTCATGATAATGGATGTTTCTCTCAAGTTTCAAAGACAATTGATTGGCCATGCATGATACTTAAGGGCTTTCATAAGGTACTCAGGCTTCTGTGCTTATGATCTGGAATGGATGTTGTTATCATCCAAAACCATATTTAAGTCTACCAATTTTGCAAATTTGCAAAAGATTTGCAAATATGTAGTAGTGCTGTTGTATAATAGATTATCTCTATTGTCTTTGTTTTATGTAGTTACACTTGCATAAAATTAGTATTTGTGTCATCTAAATGAACATGTGTGGATTTAGTGATTTAGGGGTAACAAATATGAATTGTTTATTTATGAATATTGCACTGAAGTGTATTCTATCTTGAAGATGTAGCTGAAATTAACAGAAATGTCTGGTAAAGGTAAAAATAGTATGTTTATTTTTCAAAGAACTTGCAGTATGTATAATACACTTAATAGCCCAGCAGAGTGCACTATTGCTCTTCAGTGTCTTCCATTAAATGGTCATATAATATGGAAGAGGAACTGCTTTCTTAAATATTCCAGCATAGTATTTTTCTCACAAAATGAAAATTATGTGGTGTCTTAAATATGAATATTAAATATTCACTCAGCTTTTTGACGCTACAGATTAAGGCTCCCAATTTGTTGACATTTATTTGAAAGAAAACTTCCAAATTCAGTAGGGGGTTATTTCTTAATACACAAACACATATTGCAATCTAAAACCATGCTACAAATGAAATACTTTATTTTTTAAAAGCTATTGTCTTCACGTGTCTTCATGTGCATTGTTTGTTAGTCTTGCCTAGAATTTAGAGAATGATCTTTAATCTTCCTTTGATTCTCCTACATGCCCCTTAGGTATTTTGCTTTCAGCAAATAATAGCACACAAACTGAATTATTTATTGTACCATTTTATTAAATTATACATAAATGTAAGGTGAGTCCTCTGATTTTACATAAGTGTATCATTATGGCTTCCTAAGTCCATATAGCTATACACTGAGATACATGAATCTGTTTCCTTCAAATTTAGAAAATATACTCACTTTGTTTTTTGCTGAAATCTGCTAAAATCTATTTTGTGGGATGTCAGTGCAGGCTTCATGCTCTCAAATGCCTGGTAAAGGTGAAAATAGTCTGTTCATTTTTCAAAGAACTTGCAGTATGTAGAACACACTTAATAGCCCAGCAAATTGGGAAGGAACAAGCCAATTTTCTGTGATTGTCCTTTCTTTCTTTCTTTCTGTCTGTCTGTCTGCTGCAAAGGATAGAGAAAGAAGATGAATCCATTCTTCTGGCATATGCTATTTGGTTACTACATTTACATGAAATAGTGGCAAAAAGAACTCCAATGCTGCGGATCAAGTTCCCCACCATTCTTTTAAGGCTGGAGTTTCTCTACATTACCCAGAGTTATCTTCCTTTGAGCCATGTGTCCAATACAGATTTAAACTCCTAAAAAGATGTAGTACAATTTAGTGTCCTAATAAAGGAATCCTGACTGGTTAACTACAGAGAATATAGTGCTTTTTCTTCCTATCCCTGATCGGAATGCATACCCAAGTGCTGCAATCTCCCATAAATCAGTCTTTCCATTTAGTTCTTTACTTGTAGCACATTTCATTCCCTTCAAGGCCCTGTTGGGGGTGCTTTTTTTGGGTGGGGGAGTTGCTTCATTTCAGTCTGCACTATCTTTGCCAAAACCCATGTCAACTTCTCTTTTTCAATATGCGTTATTTTTAAAGTATATTTCATCTCTTTTCACCTACTACCTTTTTATTTCTATTTCATTGTTATTTTCAAGTAGGCCCTGATAGCAAGCAGTTCTGTCACATCTTGTGGCAGTAGTAAACAGTTGTGTGCTGATACTAATCTTCACATAAGTTTTTAAAAGTTGGGGACATACTTGTTTTTGGGGTGTTCTGTAGCTCCCCTGAGTGAGTAGCATAAAATTCAGACTACAGAACAAAAAGAGTAGTAATTTAGTGCAAAACCTTGATGTAGAATTTGAGAAAAAGTGATGGTGGAGGGTTTTTTTATCCATCATTGACCACTAATTTGGAATGTCAAGATTCATTTCCAACTCAACCATTTTAAATAATATTCAGAAATAGAGAAAATCCATTTTTCTGAACATTTTGAATAAGAAAATATTTCCATTACTCAAATTCAGATGGCTTTGTGAAATGTGTGCTTATATGTAATAAACAGAGTAGGGTTGCTGAGCTTTGGTGGCACAGAGTGCAATAATGCAAACTACTTCTGCTGACAGCCAAGTGCCTACAATTTGGCAGATTGAATCCCATCAGGCTCAAGGTTTACTCAGCCTTCCATCCTTCCGAGGTGGATAAAATGAGGTCCCAGATTGTTGGGGCCAGTATGCTGACTCTGTAAACCGCCTAGAGAGGGCTGTAAAGCACTGTGAAGCGGTATATAAGTCTAAGTGCTATTGCTATAGTAACTTTGTATTCTATTTAGACTGACTTTGGAATATAGGTACTGATCCATATGTATGAATATACATTGTGCTTCTCTATTCATTTCATTCTATTTTCCTTTATTTTCACAATCCATTTATTTGTGACTCAATATGAACTTTCATCTGTTTTCCTTTTCTTTTTGTTTTATTATTGAACTTGCTACATTTATATACCACATTTGTAACAGTGATTTACAATTTAAATTAGGGTGTTTTTTTAATGCACCATGCTAGCTTTTACACACTAATGTCAGTAATGTAATTTTTATTGCAGGAATCAGTAAAATTAATGTAAATGTATAAATATTTGTTTTGTATATGTAGAACTAGAGACAGAAAGACAGACAGAAATAGACAGACTGTGCAATCAAAACGGCAGTCTCTACAATTAAACACAGCTTCTTTATCATTGTGGTTTATCAAAAATGATGTCGGCTGCTCCTGCTTGTTTCCTTTTCCTAATAGAAGCAACTAAATATTCAGTTTTGCAAATGAATCAGGATTCTGATGCTGATTTGTTTAGGGAGGATTCTGAAGGGGGAAAAACAAACTTCCTTTGTCCTTTAGAATATGCTTGTTAGAGTTGCAATAGGAATTGTCAAATATTTCCATTTGTTTAAAAAATGGCTTTTTAACGTGGTACCTGCCATTTTGAATTTTCCATCAACTTTTGTGCTATGATATGATAAAGAGTGGAATTAACCAGTTATTTTAGGAGAATGTCCTTTTTAGTTTACAGCTAACATCCTTAAGCATTAACACTTATATACTAACATTTATTTCACTCTGTAAAAGTTCATGATTTTAAAATCCCACATTTGCACTGTTGAAAGGTGTGGAAAGGTTGATTTGCAAAGATAAGTTACATATGTAAGCACTTAAAATTCTATAAAAAATCTGTGTGTACTATCTTAGGGAAGAAGATAAATGTAAGATATAACATCCCTCCTTTTACAGCTCAATGCTGTGTTTTGTGTGTGTATGTGAGTGAGATATGTAATCATTAGATAATCATGCCCCATTCTCGATTGGATTTGTCAACAGATTAACCGAGGTCATATGACTACTGAAGCTAAGAGAGCTGCCAAGATGGAAAAAAAGCTAAAAATATTGCTTGGTGGTTATCAGTCTCGAGCTATGGGACTCATAAAGCAATTAAATGACTTGTGGGATCAAATTGAACAAGCTCATCTTGAACTGTGCACATTTGAAGAATTAAAGAAGCATGAAGATGCAGCTATCCCAAGGCGACTGGAGGTAAAATTGTGGAGTGTTAATCTACAAGCCATCTCTTTAATAAATGACAGTGGTAAAAGAAATAAACTAAGTAATGCAGTATTTGTAAATTCATTTTTTAAAAAATTTGTATGTCATACAATCATATTTAGATTTCCTTTTAGATTTGCCTTTGCTATACAGCACATACCATTTTATTCTTCCTAATTTTTTGAATATTTTATAAAGTGTATTAGAAATTAGCTCTCTCTACATAGTATTGCTGAACTCCAGATTTCTGTCACTTCCCATTGAAAATAAAGACTTGTCTGTGTGGCTTATTAGGAAGGTTTTACTATAATCCTTTACTTCCATACTGAAGATAGCATCCTATTCCTTCCAGGTTATTTCATGCTAACTTTATTACATTTGCTCTTACAGTGCCTAAAAGAAGATGTTCAACGGCAACAGGAAAGAGAAAAAGAACTTCAGCAAAGATTTGCAGAATTTGTGCTGGATAAGGAAACATTTCAGTCAAAATATTAAGCCTCCTATTTTCCTTTGACCATGATACCATTGTTTGTAACATTTTTCAGATGCAACTGATAAATTATGATACATCTCTCTCATCAAAATTAAGCACAAGCAAATGTGCTAGTAAATTTATGTTGTATTTTAAGAACATGCTTTGTACCTCACTGTCATGTACCTTTTTCTTCAGAAGAAAGAAGCAGAAATGCATATCCTGATTTAACAAGCATAATTTGCATGCTGTGAAAATGCTATACAGGGTAAACATTCCACACGAACCTTTTAATTCACCATACAATTATTTTGTTAAAGTTACTGTTTCCTTGTCCTTTTAGAATTTCACCTGAAATCAAGGAAAAGTATATATTTAAAACAGTCTTTGTGCCACTAATTACTGTGAATCTGGAATATAAAGCAGTGTATTAAAATGTATTTGTGTCTTAACGACTTGAAATTTGTTTGCAAATTAATTTTTTAAATTTAATTCTAAATTGAAACTAGGTAACAGCATTTATGATCATTCAAATAATATTCATATTATTATGGAATTTATGTATTTCATGTTTCATTTTGTGGCTATTTTGTTGATCATAAAATAAAAATTACAAGTTAATGAAACTTAATGTGTATGACATAAGGGTA
This sequence comes from Bungarus multicinctus, assembly GCA_023653725.1. NCBI lineage: Eukaryota > Metazoa > Chordata > Lepidosauria > Squamata > Elapidae > Bungarus > Bungarus multicinctus. Next base: position 158,629,288 of record CM042836.1, read on the forward strand.
GATTGAGAATATCTGGTGAAGATTACCTCAGACTTCAAACCTAGAACTTGAAGTATATGTTCACATAATCTTGGTAGATAGACTTTGTTTTTCTGCCCCCCCTCTTCCCCCCCCCCAATATCTGGGAGCTGCTGTTAATTCTGCAGAACTCTAGCTGTTGGAGCCTTTAGGGTCTAATTGCCTGGAAGCAGCTTGTCTGCAGCTAGGAAACTACTTGAGGACCTCCATGGCATTTCATAAGTTGGCCTTCTTGGGATGTACTCCCATGGCATAACACATTCTCACTTTAAGAAGAACTCAAACTCAAGTTTTATAGTCCCTCATTCCCCCCCTGTCTGCTTCCACTACCTCCCTGTGTCTCCCTCTTCTTTTTTTTTTTGTTGTTAGTTGCGAAGTCGTGTCTGACCCATCGCAATCCCAGGGACAACATTCCTTCAGACCTTCCTGTCTTCTACCATCTTCTGAAGTCCCATTTGAGTTCACACCTACTGCTTCAGTGACTCCATCCAGCCACTTCATTCTCTGTTGTCCCCTTCTATTGCCCTCAATCTTTCCCAGCATTAAGCTTTTCTCCAATGAGTCCTTCCTTCTCATTAGGTGGCCAAAGTACTTGAGTTTCATCTTCAGGATCTGATTGCCCTTTCTTACTTGATGCCTTATCATCTGCCAGTTTTTTCCATCCCAGTGCCTCATATTTTCCACCATGCACTCCTTGTCATAAAGCTTGTAATAGTCCACTCCAAAGACTTAACAATAGTTACTTCTAAAGCAAAACCCTCTTGTGTGAGATCCATTGTAAATGAAAGGATGTAGTATAAAAATAGAGTCCCTGTAATTAGGTATATTTAAGTAAAGGCACTAAGGAAGTTCTCATCAAAATGTCCCCTTCTAACTTTACAATTATATAAATCTTCCCATTTATAGATAGATAGTTTTATTGGTATCTGTGGTAAATACTGTGAGACCATCTTCAATCATAACTACATTGAATGTTATTCTCTGCACACTAGAATTTTTAAAGAAAATTTTCTTTGTTACTTAAGAAAGCAGTAATTTCTTCTTTGTTACTTAAGAAAGCAATAATTTCATCTGTATTAATGTAGTAATTTTTTTAAAAGCACTACAGAAAGAAATTGAACTTCTCTGCAATAAAGTAACATGAATTATGGTAGATGATCTTACTTCAGTATTCTCAGAGATTCCCCTTATATTGTGGGCAAATCTTCAGCTATCAGAGGAGGAACAAATAATAGTACTGGGTTAAACAGCCATTTGAATGCAGATTTATGAATTCTAAAATCCAACAATTCTAGAGAGCAAAATCGAACAAAGATATTTTTTATTGTTAAATCAACAGGTGAATTGAATTAGTCAGGTCGTAATAAATGCCAGCAGTCTCTTCAATTACACAGTGAACAATAGTTGATAGAAAATCACCTGTATTTGATTTGTCCAGACTTTGAACATAAGATGCTTCCATCCTTTTTTCTCCCCTAACCTTCATCAACCCCCTGATTTTTAGTCTATAGCTTTACCAGACTTGAGCTCTGGGATCTATAAGTCAAAAATTTCAGTATATATGTTTAGACAAGATTTCCTTCATTTGATCACGGGGGTATCTCCAGGTTAGAACAAAGATAGTTGCATATTTAAATGAAAGGGTTTAAAATGAGATAAAGCATTTATTTAAATCCCATTACCCGTCACTAGCATTTACAACAACAAAGGTTAAATTTCTATTGATTCAGATTTTTAAATCCCTGCTATTCGTTTCAGGCAAATATCTTGGGAGCCTACAGAATATTTCTTCTGCAGTACATCTCTCTTTAATCCTTCCTCTTTAGTCCATTTGGTACATGTGTAAAGTGCCATCACAATCATGCCAAAGTAAACAGAACTTTGTAAACAAGGATTTAGTGCTCTGCAAAACTTGTCTTTTAAAGCCTCTGAAACATTTAACAGGCATACTTGGGCTGGTGTAATTGGGAGACATTTAGGTAGCCCTCCTGAAAAATTAGTGTGCTGCAAAACTCAGCCTGATTTAAGGAATAGGTTAGTACTTGCTCACCTTGCCTTAACAGAGTTCCAATCCAGCTTCCAATTGGATGGGATGGGTGATGGTGTCTTACTTTTAAATTATGGATTTAGCACTATTTCTGAAAGGTTCCTTTTGAAACCATTTGTACCGCAAGACAAGCCATCTTGTAAAACCCACCCCCTCTCCTCCTCCACCCTACACAAAGGAAAGTGATTGGTTGGTATGATTGCCTCCATCTGGGACCTTCGATGGAAGGGCAAACAAAGCCAGACAAATCAACCAGTGGCTTTTCTCAACTTTCCCCACATTAAATCTCTTGAGAGGCAGCCCCATTCTTTGGCTTCGAGCAGCTGAATTGGACTTAGCAAAGAGGGTAGGAAAAATTATATTGGGAATTTTTTTTTTGTCAAGTCAAGAACAGGAAGAAATGTACATGTGTCTGATTCCCATTTTCACAAGAGCCTGAAAACTATGTTCAGCCAGATTTTCAGACATTAGTATCTTACCACTGGGCTCATTTTTATTTTGTTTTTTGGAATTGATATTTATTGGCCTGGCTTTTCTTGTGCACCAGGGCATGGCTTGCAAAATGGGGCAGTATACAATCCTGCACTATAAGCAAAGAAATGAACAAATAAGAGCAAGGAGGACCCTTGAAACTTCCACAAGGAAGTTCCATTGTGAGAGGTATGGGTGAATTACTTCAAGATAATTTTTGGGGAGAATACGGCACAGATCAGTCTGTCTCATTGTTATATTTAGGAGCCACTAAATCTCTATAGTTAAGATACAACTGCATTGCCTAAACAATTTGTGGACAATCAGGTTCCCACATCCCATTTGACTCAGAGGTGGTTCTGACCAGTTCTGGAAAACTGGTAGCAGAAATTTTGAGTAGTTCAGAGAACCAGCAAATACCACCTCTGACTGCCCCCACCCCCATCTATTCTCTGCCTCCCGAGCCCCTACTGATTGGTTGGGTCTTCTTTTGTTACCCTGCACAGGAGAACGGAGCTGGAAAGCAGGTTAGTGGGGTGGGGAGGGAATGGGATTTTGCACTAATCTTCCCCCAGGAGTGGGGAGGGAATGGAGATTTTACAGTATCCTTCCCCTGCCATGCCCACCAAACCACACCCACCAAGGCACACCATGCCCACCGAACCGTTAGTAAAAAAAAATTAATCCCACCACTGATTTGACTCACTATATTTTCACAGTAACACAATATTTCAGTATATTTATTTAACGGCATACGCTGTCCACTATTAAAGGAAATCCTATTTACATAAAGGAAAGGCATAAAGCCTAAATACAAATTAACAACCGAACAGGATTAAAAGAATTAAAGTTTAAAAGTTATACATCCTGAAGAAATCAAATTATTTTTAGCCTAAGAAAAATGTGCACTTTCAATATAGAGAACTGTCCGCTTAGCGAAGCACAGAGAAGAGGCGCAATGCAGTTATTAAGAACATGATTGATCTCTCTTACTATTACAGCTAAAGGGCATTCCATCAATATCCTTTTTCTGGCTTCATCATATGGAGTTGTTTAGCATCACTAAAACACCCTATTATTTAGAGTGTTTATAGTACATACAAAATATTTAGACAGAGTGGTTTCTGTTAATTATTAAAACAATAAGCAAGATACATTAACAAAATTATACCATGAAACAAAAGATATACAGCTATAGATGTCAACAGCTGGAAAGGGATTGGAGACTGTCACAAGGTGTTTGAAAGCCAGAAGTCTATTTAGGTACTTCTGTGTCTTTTCCATTTGGATTCAATCAGATTGGATTTATATTCACAGGGAAACTATTGCTCCTGGCAGAGCATAATAACATATGGGATTTCACAATCATTGACTATTTCTTTTCTCTTACATGAATTCATTTTAAAAGGCAGTCTCTTACAGTACAAACACAACTTCTCAAAAGAAATCCTGCAGCTAAATAGTATTCTAAGCCTTTAAAATATATACAGTATATACAAGATGGAAATGAATATTTATTTATTTAGGTCTACTATTTCAAACTTTATAAGGACAAAGATGGGGTGACACTTCAAAAGCTATCACACCTGGAATTTTGTCCTTATCAGCTCTTCCCTAAAAAATTGAACCTAGGTTTGAGTTAACCATCACAAAATTAATATCTTAGCAAATTCTGCTTCTGATCCTATGAGACCTTACAATGGGATCTTTTCCTGTTTTGTCCTTCTTTACCTGAGCAATTTTTATACAGGTAAAAATGGTTAAAACATAGGATTATGCACTTAATGGAAGAATTTGTTTGATTAGATTATGGTCTGAGGAGGACTACAGACAAAACCAGGGGGTTGCTGTTTTCAATTACATGCGATAACTAAGTTGTCAATATAAGAACTTTTAATATTAAATAAATACACCAAAAATTGGCAATGGATCAGGTAGTGATATACCCAGTGCTGATTGCATGAACAAGGACGAGCTGGAAAACATACTATGGTTAAACTATCTTCTCCTCTGCCATATAGTGGCTATGTAGGTTAATGCTGATCTGGATGTTTCTAGAAATCTGGCAAGTGGTTTTGCACACCTGGTTTCAAGGTGGGGAATTTGAGATTTAAATAGCGTAGGGTTTGAGCAGGTCAAAGTTGTGGAGGGGGGACACAAAGAAGTAGTAAAATGAAATCATAAACACTCAGGAGAGGAAGACAAATATGTTTCTTAAATTATCCCAGAGGAGAATAGAAAGGTAGGATAGTGTAATGGGGCTGTGAGACCAAGGTTTGAGCCCAGTGAGTCATGAACACTCACTGCTGATACGATCTGCAGTCCATTATTCTGTATTTTGACCACGTGGCCATATTTATTAATATTTCTTTTTGACATTCAGTACAGTTTAGTTGACTATAGTTTATTGTGAATGTTGTAATGGCATGAAAGGGAGCCTCCCCATGGTACCCTTTCACTGTTGGCCTAAGCCCTGGAAAACTGAGATGTATAAATATGGATACAGTTTCACAGGGGATCACAGGATATACATCAAGAGCTCATCTGGACATTTTTCTACATTTCAGGAATATAACTCAGCTGAAACCTTTCATATGCTTTTTCCTTATATACAGTTCTGAAATTGTGGTTTTGCGTCTATATTTGATCTTCTTCGCCTTCAAAATACATCAGATAGTTGATATTCTGATATTAGGGTCTTGGAAGCAAATGCTTTAATAAGATAAATAATTGAGACTGTGTTGAAATCCGGTATTTTAAAATTTTTCATCCAAGCTATAACAATAATCTTTAGGGAAAATAAAATCTAAAAAATTTCCAGTGCAGGATGGTCTTACTTAATGATGAATTGGCCAATACAATTTCCTCAGTAATCTAGAACATAATGCCCAAAGGCTCAGCTGAATTGTAGCCACTATGCAGTAGAGAAAGTTTAAGAAGGAAATATGTTTGCCAGCTCCTCTTTGGTTATCTCTTTTGTCTTATGAGTACAATCAACGTTGGGTACATTGGCATTACTTCTATGACCTGACCCATTGCCAAACTTTAGTCCATTTATTCTATATTAAATATTCTTGTTTATATTGTTGCCTTAGGCTTTTTTTTAAGCAAGTGCTTTTGAAGTACTGAATGGTCATTACAAATAAAGTACTGCCCGTGTAGTGTTGGAGATAGGAAAGAAATCCCTCTATACAATCTTATGTCAATTATTTACTGAATGGAAATACAGACACAGCTATGGCACTATCTTTGGAAGTTTTTGAAAGGAAACTCTACCTCAAAAGAACATGCATGGAACAGCAGGATGGGAGATACTTTGTTTTAACACTTCTATGTCCAAACCAAGAAGATGTTTTGTTGTACAGTATATCATCTAGTTGTGCATATAAATCAAGTTATACAAATTAAATACATAAAGTAAACAATCTCTGAATGACAGTGTATTGCATTCATTATCCATATTGTTCCATAATATAGCCATTGAAAGCTAAACTTGATACCATACAATCCAACTCCCAACTGTGCTGAATTCATTTAAGGGATGGTGATCTAAGGTGTAGCTCAGTGGTGGGATTCAAATATTTTTACTACCGGTTCTGTGGGCATGGCTTGGTGGGCGTGGCAGGGGAAGGATACTGTAAAATCTCCAGTCAGAGGTGGGATTTGCTGGTTTTCCGAACTACTCAAAATTTCTGCTACCAGTTCTTCAGAACTGGTCAGAACCTACTGAATGCCACCTCTGGTGTAGCCTGAGCTAATTTGGGTTGATTCTTAATTTTACTTGAGGACAGAGAGTTGCTTCTGATTTCAAAGACTACCAGCAGGAAAATAAATGCCTTTGGCAATGAATCTGGGAAGGTGGGTAGAGAAACCTATGCAGTGGAAAAGTTCAATCTGTATTCCCACTCATTCCCTTTATGGAAAAAAAAGAGCAAGTGCAAACTTTAAAGTTGTGAGAGGAATTATTTTACATACAGCAGACACTTTTAAGGAATGAAACCTATAGAAATGAAATGGCTTAAACTGTATTTCCTTTTATTGCAAAGAAATTAGTGACTAACAAAACTATTCTTGAGGTTTCAATATAGTTGTTTCTTTAAAAAATAAACATTTTTAATATACAAAATGCCAGTTATGTAAAGCTATACATACAATAGTCCCAGAAGCTGTCATTTTGATTGATGGTGTGGATTCCCTCTTCATCACAGTCATGTTAATGGTTGCATTGGATCCTTAGGTTTTTTCTTAAAAGTATCCCTACAAGTAATAAAAGTAGTAGAAAACATGCCCAGATAAAACCTTTTGTCAGCAGAAGCAGTAAAAAAACATGAATGGATAAGAGCCAGCAAACACAGCCATCAGAACCTGATATTTCTAGTTTAAATTGTCTTTCTCATTTTAAATGGTCTACTACTTTTTGGAAACCTTCTAAACTATACATCCACTGCTCTTCCAGAACCTACATAATCCCTGAATGGGGCCTGTGATGCCTGTGTTGAAGCTAGGGGCCTAATCTCACATACAACCCATAACAAAATGGCTCTGGAGGGGAGCACTAAGTTACTTGAGCAAAGGCACTCTCTACTAGTAGATTAAAATGACCAATAGGAGTTTGACTGATGTCATTTCTTGACCTCATTGTCAATGAGCAGCACCTGGATGAAGCTGTCTATTTGGATCCACGCCAGTCAGGTTTCAGCCCTGGGTACAGCACAGAAATGGTGTTGATCGGGTTGGTGGATGATCTCAGGAGGGCCCATGACAGGGGTTGTTCCTCTGTCCTGGTCCTGTTAGATCTCTTGGCGGCTTTTGATACTGTCAACCACAGTATCCTATTGCGGCGGCTGGGGGGATTGGGGGTGGGAGGCACCGTATTACAGTGGTTCTCCTCCTTCCTCTCCGACCGCTCGCAATTTGTGTTGGCAAGGGGGCACAGATCGGCCCCGAGGCCCCTGATTTGTGGGGTGCCTCGGGGGTCTGTGCTCTCGCCCCTGCTGTTCAACATTTATGTAAAGCCGCTGGGTGAGATAATCCGTGGCTTTGGGGTAGAGTTCCATCAGTACGCTGATGATACGCAGCTGTACATTTCTACCCCAGACCACCCCGACGAAGCCGTGGAAGTGATGACCCGGTGCCTGGAGGCTGTGCGGGGTTGGATGGGGCGAAACAAGCTTCAGTTCAACCCAGCCAAAATCAAGTGGCTGTGCTTTCCGGCACCCCGATAGAGCCAATTAGCTCCATCACTGGCCGTGGGGGGGGGGAAATTCTTGCCCCCATGGAGAGGGCACGCAATCTGGGTGTCCTCCTGGACATACGGCTGTTGTTAGAAGAACATATAGCAGCCGTTGCCAGGGGGGCTTTTTGTCAGGTCCATAGGATCTACCAGTTGCGGCCCTTTCTGGATTGGGATGCACTTCGCACGGTCACATCCGCCCTTGTCATCTCCCGTCTAGACTATTGCAATGCTCTCTACATGGGGCTCCCCTTGAAGAGCATCCGGAGGCTCCAGCTGGTGCAGAATGCGGCCGCGCGGGTGGTTTTGGGGGCTTCGCGGAGCTCCCATGTTACACTACTTTTGCGTGAACTGCATTGGCTCCCGGTGGCCTTCCGTGTGCGATTCAAGGTGCTAGTGGTCATCTTTAAAGCGCTCCATGGCTTGGGACCTGGGTACTTACGGGACCGCCTACTGCCACCATCAGCCTCCCATTGGCCAGTGCGCTCCCATAGAATGGGCCTCCTCGGGGTACCGCCAACTGGACGGTGCCAGCTGGCGACCCTGATGGTGCGGGCCTTCTCTGTGGGACCACCCTCCCTTTGGAACGAATTACCCCCAGAGATGAGGACCATCCCTGACCTACTAGCCTTCCGGTGTGCACTGAAAACCCACCTATTTCATCAAGCCAGTCTGGCCTAGAGTTATGGGTAGGGTTTTTAATTGATTTTAACTGGTTTTAACTTTTTAACCTTTTAACGTCATAGTTTGCTTTAGCCTCAGTCACTCATTTAATCTTTTTAATTGTATTTTAAATATTGTATTGGATTGTATTTTTATTTGACTGTAAACTGCCCCGAGTCCCGTTAGGAGATGGGAGCGGTATATAAAATTTGAAAATAAATAAATTAAATAAATAAATAAATATTGTAGAATGTTTGTATACTAAGACTTCTAGGAGAAGTGGAAACACATTATGACATTGGGACAGGTAAAAATGAACATATGGTGCCTCTGCAATAGGCAGGGGATGAGGCAAAGATTTGTCCTATAAAAATGGTTAATGGGATGTTTTTGAAATAACTGGATGAACCTCTAGTTTTGATCCTTTTCATAGAACAATAATCATCTTGAGGAGAAAATGAACAGCAAGTAAAACATCATCACAATAGTATGGCAATGATGGAGATAACTGCACAATTCTTAAACATACATAACCATAGACATACATGTACCATAAGCTTAACATAACCCACAACTATAGCCTTTTCTTCTTCGCAAACTCTGCACTGTAGTATCCATACATTATATAAATTCATGGTGATCCATGATGCATATTGCAAATAATATTTGGGTTTATTTGTATTGTTGACTTTCCAAAAAAATTAAGTCTCCAGGCAATTTGTTGGATCAATAAGGCTAGACCAAATTTAAATGAGACATTTTGACTTTTCAGCAATATTATTTTGCAAGGCAAGCATCTCTGCTTTGACAGCAGTTTTAGTACCCAATTCTGAAGTTTTAGATTACAACTGGCAGAAGATAGATATAGACAAATCAAAGGAATAACATACCCTTTTTATATTTGGCAAATTGGTTAGAGATTATTTTGCTCTGTATAAAAGTTGGACAGTATAGTCCAACTTTAATGCTACTGCCAGCTAAAACAAAACATTGTTTACTTTTAGAAAGTGACAAAATTAAACTTGAACAGTACTCTAAGAGTAGTGCATTAGCAGATTAAATCACAACTGACTGCATAAAGAAAAACCCTATTTTGTTCTATACATACTCATTTTTTCTTCTCTTCAAGATGGTATTTCTCAGTGTGTGCATGTTAAGAAAAATCCTATGACTAACATACACTCTATAAATCCATGTGGAAAAGTATTGAAGTGTGGAGTTTTGCTTTGTACCTGCAATAATCACCACATGGATTCCCAGTCTCTTGAGCACACTTAATGTAACTCTTTGATTCAACATCTCCAACCTGATCCACTTCAGAAGTACTGAGAAGTCAGTTTCCAGCTGGTTGATTGCTGAAGTCCTAACAAACCTTCAGGGAACCAGTTTGGGAAATGCTTGTGAATTAGTTCCACTAAAGATGAAAGTTTATGAATTTTATTGAATGATCATCTGGTTATGTGACTTAAAAAGGAGGGAGGAAATCTATGACATCCTAGTAAATATACTAGGTGCTGCAAGAGTAAATCTGGCAGCCAAGTTGAAATGGGCTACAATCTTGAACGTTTATGACTAGGTTTTGACAAATGACAGAAATGAGGGTAATTTAGATTGCAGAGTGCCAATCTGTGGATAATTTTAGAGAATGATGCACTGTTCATCTGTAAATATATGTATTACCATCATCATCATCATCATCATCATCATCATCATCATCATCATCATTATTATACACAAAAATGACAATATACACAGCAAACGAGATAACCATGCTGGGTTTCGTATCACAAATCACTAATTGAATACTTCCCAAGTGTTTAGGGCTGCATGATGTATCGGTGGATTATGCGAGCAGATGCCAGTAAGGTGGCCTTCTGCAGCTGACCAATGGTGATCTTGTCAGCACCAATTGTTTTTAAGTGCTTGCCAAGGTCTTTAGGCACAGCACCCAGTGTGCTGAGTACCAATGGAACCACCTGCACTGGTTTATGCCAGAGACTCTGCAGTTCAATTCTCAAGTCCTGATATCTAGTGACTTTTTCAATTGCTTCTCATCGATTCTGCTGTCACCAGATATGGCAATGTTGATGATCCACACTTTTTTCTTCTCCACAATCGTAATATCCGGGGTACTGTGTTCCAAAACTTTGTCAATCTGTATTCGGAAGTCCCACAGTAGTTTTACATGCTCATTTTCGACCACTTTTTCAGGCTTATGATCCCACCAGTTCTTTGCTGCAGGCAGATGGTAGTTATGACAAGTTCCAGTGGACCAACTGAGCGACTGTGTTGTGACGTTGTTTGTAGTCAGTCTGAGCTATTGTCTTGCAACAGCTCAGTATGTGATCAATGGTTTCATCCGCTTCTTTGCAGAGTCTGCATTTGGGGTCATCAGCAGATTTTTCTATTCTGGCTTTGATTACATTCATTCTGATGGCTTGTTCTTGGGCTGCAAGAAATAGACCTTCTGTTTCTTTCTTCAGTGTTCTGTTGGTCAGTCATAACCAGGTCTTTTCCTTATCTACTTTTCCTTGGATCTTTTCAAGGAACTGTCCATGCAGTGCTTTGTTACGCCAGCTGTCAGCCCGAGTTTGCATCACTGTTTTCCTATATTGATTCTTGGTTTGCTGCACTTTGAACAGCTTCCTCTTGTTGACCTCCATCAAAGCTGGTTCAACACTGTCTTTCACATAATCTGCCAGAGCATGCTTCTCTTCTTTGACTGCTTCACTTGCAAAAGTCCTCTGCTGCCTGCTTTTCTGGGCAAATATAGCCTGTCAACATCACTATGCAGGTGTAGTACACAGTGTATGGTCATCAGTTTTCTTGTTTTCCTATCCAAGCTATCCAGCTCTGCCAGTGTCCAGTTTATGATCCCAGCAGTATATCTGATGATGAGTATGGCCCAGGTATTTATAGTCTTGATGGTGTTAGCGCCATTCAGTTTGCTTTTTAGAAATTTTCTGACCCTTTGTGTGTATTCTTTGCTGACCACATTTTTCACTTGCCCGTGCTTGATATTATCCAGCTGCAGTATGCCCAGGTTTGTAGGCTTCGGGTTGGTGGCACTTGATGGTTTGTCCATTGGGCACGTCAATTCCATCACTTTCTACGATCTTCCCTTTCTTCAGTGCCACTGTGGCACATTTGTTCAGGCCAAACTCCATGCTGATGTCAGTGCTGAAAATTCGAACTATATTGGTCAGTGACTGGATTTCAATTGCTGATTTTCCGTATAACTTCAGATCATCCATGTACAGCAGGTGAGAGATTTTCTGTGAATTTTTAGCAGTTTGATAACCCAGGTTAGTTTTCTGTAAAATCGTTGACAGGGGGGTCATGGCGATGATGAACAGCCGAGGTGTCAAAGAATCACTCTGGAAAATCCCTCTTTTGATGTTGACCAGTCCATAGCTTTCACTTCCAATAAACAGTTCTGTTTTCCAGTGCTTCATCGCATTTGCAGTGAAAGTACCAATGCACTTGCATATTTCAATGACATCCAGGCACTTGATGTGCGGTAGTGAATCAAATGCTTTCTTGTAATCAATCCAAGTTCTATGCAGATTTGTTTTTCGGCTTTTGCAGTTCTCTAAAATCATTTTGTCAATCAGGAGCTGATCTTTTGTGCCTCTGCTTCCTCATTTGTTTCCTTTCTGCTCTACTGGCAAGATGTTATTTGCTTCTAGGTAGTCCTGGATTCTGTCAGCTATAATGCCAGTCAGCAGCTTGAACATGGTTGGCAGACACGTTATTGGCCTGTAATTTGCAGGTGTCGCCCCTTTTACTGGATTCTTCTGTATCAAATAGGTTTTCCCAGCTGTTAACCATTCACTGATGTTTCCTGTCTGCAGCATCTCATTGAATTATTCGGCCATTTTTCCATGCAGGTTGGTCAGGTATTTGAGCCAAAAGCCATGCAGTTGATCATTGCCAGGCGATGTCCAGTTCTTGACTTTTTTCACCCTGTTGCTTATCATTTCAGTAGTTATTTCCAGTTGGTCCATTTTGTTCCTGGAGAATTTCATCTCAAAATCTCTGATCCACCCAGCATTTTTGTTGTAACATTTCTCAGTCTCTCTTAGGTTTTTCCAAAACTGAGTAGTTGCTGTTTTTTCAGCTTTTTCAATTTTCGTATCCCCTGTCTGATTCAGACTCTGATAGAACCGTCTTTGGTCTGATTGGAACAATTGGTTTTGTTTGTACTGAATGACTCTGGCTTGGTATCTTTCCATTTTTCTTGCTGTTGCTGTTATCTGCTGTTTCACAATTTCCAATGCTTCGTCAATTTTTCTTGTGCTGAGCCCATAATTTTTTATCAGATGTTTCTTGATCTTCCTGTTCTTCAGCTTTTTCTCCTGCAAATGCTTCAAGTTGCTTGCATCTGCTTGCAGGCTCTTGATTTTCAACTCCAACCTGATTTTCCACTGTGGTTTTCCAGTCAATTTTCCAGGGGGCTGCAGCTGTTGAATCCCCAGTTCTTCTGTTACTATGACTACTGTACTGTAGGCAAGCTGATTTTTTTGTTCAATTGATGTTATCTGGACTTCTATAAGTACATAGTTCGCATCTATCATCAATGGCGTCAAATATTTTCTCGGCACAGTCTTCAATGTTGGAAGCCTTCTTCTTTCTGCATTTGTTGCAGCGTGTACCAAGATATTCCTGCTGTTTCAGTTCTTGCTGCCTGGCATTGTGTACTCCTGGTGTTTCAATGATGACTTCAAGCACTTGCTGATCCTGTTTTTGCAAAATATCTGCATTTTCTTCAAATTCAGGCTGTTCAGTTGCTCCAGATGTTATTGAAGTATTTTCTGCTGCCACTTCAGCAGTCTGCTGTTCCCGTTTCACAATTTTTCCATATTTCTTCAAGTTTGACTTCACTGAGCACTTTGTTCCGAGTGATGAATCATTGTTGATCGGCTTTATCGTAATTCAGTTATCCCTGAGTCTGGATATTTTTTTTTCCATAACTTGTACATCCTTTTTTGGTAGCTTCGTTTTTCTGGTTCTGCTTTATAGTAGCATTTCATTACAGTGCATTTGTCTGACATAGTGTATTTCTGCCATTTCTGAGGTTGTTCAGTTTCCAGTAGCCTTGCAGGCCCATGCCCTGGTTGCTCAGCTATGGGACCCATGGCCTGTAGCCCACTTGTTGATGGACGCCCAGGTTCCCCAGCACCTGATGCGATCCTTGTTAACCCGGGCGACAACTGAGCCGGTATAGGCTTTGTTCTGTTGTGTTTCACCATGATTCATTGCATGGGTTGTTGGGTGTACTCAGTTCTGCTCCTCAGCCTAGACCTCTCTGACATGGTTGGACCTGCTGGTAGTTTGCACTACCGCCAGCACAGCTCTCAGCTTCATTGTAACAGTTAAGCCCCCCTGCCACATCAAGGCGGCACCCCGTGGGTGGTTGTTGTTGTTATTATTATTATTATTATTATTATTATTATTATTATTATTATTGTTGTTGTTGTTGTTGTTGTTGTTGTTGTTGTTGTTGTTGTACCTACCTATTTATCTATCTATCTACCTACTACCTACCTACCTACCTGCCTCTCTATCTATCCATCCATCCATCCACCCATCCATCCATCCATCCATGTTCGAAGTGCCGGCCCCGCAGGCACATCGGGAAAATAGAGCAAAGCCAACCTGAGAGGGAGGGAGGGAGGGAAAGAGAGAGAGGGAGAGGGAGAGAGAGACACACACATAGAGAGAGAGAGAGAGACAGACAGACAGACAAACCTGATGCATCAGATTGAAATGAGGCCTAGTTTAGACGGAGACCCTTTTCCACATTGAAACCTCTTTGGCTTCTATTAAAGGTTTTGTGGACGAAACATGGTCAAGACTATCAGGAAGCTCTCACATTTTGTTGAGGCTTTAAACAGGATCCATTGGACCAGATCTCCACCCTAAAAATTACTTTTCCCCAATATATTACAGTGCCAATTCTGAAGAAGGCAAAACCAAAATGTACTGGTAAATTACAAGGAGAACACACACACACATATACTCCCTTCTAACCCTGCTGGAGCAGGTGATTGGACTAGAATAGATATCTCATTATCTTTCTCCTCCCTTCCTCTCTCCTTCTTTATTTCTTTTTCTTTCTGTCCCTTCCTTCCATCTCCCCCTTTCTTTGTCTGTCCCTTTTTCTTTCTTTCCCTTTTCTCTTTCTTTTCTTCCTTCTCTCTTTCTCTCTTTCTTTTCTCTGTCTCTCTTTACCTTTCTCAGGCTCACCCCATTGACTTGGTGCACTGCTCCACTCGGACTTGCTTTGGCAGGTCCCTCTGATGCAGCAGGCTCAATGGGGTGGACCTGCGGGACCGGCACCTAGAACGTGGCAGTGGCAGCACATTTGAAAAGCAAAGCCAGAGGCTGGTAATTTTTGCTACAAAGAATCACAAAAGGTTCTGGGTTGTGCACAAGAAGGGACACACATGTCAATGCAATTCAGCAACATAAAATAAAGAAATAAAAATAAAAATCAACAAGAATCGGCAAAGCATTTCTGATTAGATTCTATTCACTACTAGAATCTAATGAGAGATGCTTTGCCGATTCTAGTCCAATGACCTGCTCCAGCAAGATTGGAAGGGAGTGTGTGTGTGTGTGTGTGTGTGTGTGTGTGTGTGTGTGTATGTGTGTGCGTGCATGACTGTCAAAGCTCTGGGGAGGCCAGTCATAAATTAGAACACTTGCTAAACAACTGGCCATTAAGTGAGAACCACTTGTATTTGGTTTGCCAGTCACCTGGCCATGCCCACCCCATCACTTGACCACCAAACCACACCTACCCGGTAATGTGACCAGCAAGCCACGCCCACCCAGTCACATGACCAACAAGCGCGCCCATCCAGTCACATGACCAGCAAGCCACACCCTCAAATTAGGCCATGCCCACAGAAATTTGAATCCCAACCCTGGGTGGGGGGCACTGAGGATGAGTTTATAGCACCAAGGGGGCGGTGGACTGAAAAAGTTTGGGAACCACTGATGTACACTCACAATTTATTAACTTCTACAACTCTGTCTATCCAACCAATTTGACCTGACATCTATCTACTATGTTTGTATAGTTAGCAGGTAAAGTCAACAACAAAGTTAAACTTTAAAGCCCTCTATTAACAATCTATTGTTGTATTTCACTCACAGAATGTCCATAACAGCTTCTACTCTACCACATTAAACCACCACAATCTCTGTCTCTGGTCTGTCCAGGGTCAAATATACTTATTTGATTGTTAATAATAAGGTTTTACTTTAACTGGAATCTTTCCCAAAAATTGGATTTCATTTCCCCAACATAAAAAGTCTCTGCTATAGACATCATAGCAGCATTTGTTTTTTAAAAAACCTCCTACAGATTGAAACACATCTTTTAACATTTGTTTTGCAGTTAAATATAATGTTTATTCCCCAGTCCCCATCATTTTTCTTACAAAAGTCCAGTTCATCACTCATCAGTTCTGTCAACCCTAAGTCTTTAGAATCCATGTCCATGTCTCTAACAAGCCTGCAGTTTCCTTCTCCTTCAAATTTGCCACCAACAAATTAGATCCCAATCCATCCAATTTTAAGTCCAGTTTAACTGCTATTACTTGTATCTAGGTATTATCTTTAGATTGATTTAAAATTATTGTTATTTTATCAAAAATTTATTTAAGTTTTCAATTTGAACTTATAGGTTGAAAAGCATTTTCCACTGAAAGGCTTCCCAAAGGGCTTTATCCTCAAGTTGATGCATTATTTGCATTTTTATATAGTCCAAGACTCTCCTACAACTGAGCTTTTATAACTAAGCATAAACAGTTCCTCTCAAGGACAGGAGAATTAGATGTAGCATAACAAAATGACCTCAAAGAAGGTTGAGATAATATTTCCCACAATAGAAATGAATAGAAATAAATGAAATTCCTATCAAGTTAAAAAAAATAAGACTAGAGCTTTTAAAAATTAATAAAATGTAAAATCCTTGTGGGGAAATCCAGTGAAATGTAATTCAAATCAGATCACTTTCACTACCCAAGAAATCACCAATGACTTCCATACAGAGAAAGCAAAAATGATTCTTAACAGCAAAATAAAGGAGTAAAAAAAATGCCAAAAATTCATGTTAAAATCCAGTAAGGGGTTAGAATAAATCAGCATTCAACCAGTTGATTAACATTTAAAGATAAGAATCAAAATGAAAAAGAAAAATTCAAAATGTATAGTTAAAACCAAGGCATGCTTAAAACAAACAGCTGAAAGAAAAAGATAGAGAACCAATCTTCTAGCCATTCCTACCAAAAATTGCAACTGTTGAGATTCCACTTCCCAAATAGGTCTACCGTCATCCAAGGGCCATCTTGAGCCATTCCAAATTGCTCCCATGCCTTCAAAAAACCAGCTTTGGCAGCAAAATCAGTTGTTAGTCCACAGGAAAAAAAGATCATCCTGCTCAGCATACCATTTTCAGAGGACCCAGAATTAATTTTAAAATCTTATCGTAAAAGTTTTAAAATTCTAATTTTATCTTTATTTATCTAAAATATCTAATTTTATTTAGTCCACTTATAACTTTCCAAGATGAGAATTGTAGTTACCTTTTTGCTGTTTACTTAAGATTCTTTACATTCTTAAGTTTATAGTTAAAATTTTCTTTCATTTGGAATTATGTGAATCTGCTGACCCACGAACACTAATCTGATGTTTTCACTGTTGTCATTCCAAAGGTCTCTAATAGCTTACAAGTAATTAATGAGCAGTGAGAAGTAGTTATTTTCTAAATGTAATTCTTCTTCTTCCATGTCTAGATCAAACTTTAAAATGCCAGAATGAAGTCACCTTCTTGACTTTATTCTTGGCTTTGGTGATTGACCAAAAGAAAGTCATTATTGGTACATATTTCTGGTAGTTACTGTCAGCTTTGGAAGCCATATTAGCACCAGAAACTTCCACGCTGCCATATTCTTGAGCCTGGGAAGATGGGAGGGGGGAATTGCATGGAGTGTATGTAGTAGACATAATAGCATTCTTCTTTAGAGTCAAAGTCATGTTGTTCCTGCACCTGGCTGAGGAGGAGTAGAGGGGATGTCTCAAGTTGGCATGGATGGTGATTGGGACATGTGATGGAATGATGGGGGCAAGGGGTAGATTTGTAATATTTTACTTATTGGAGGGAAACCTGAAACTTTCAGATTCGGGATTTCCCAGATGTGCCAGTTTACTACTCTAATAAAAGGGAACTTTGAGAATATGTCTGGTTCAAAGTTACATACCAGCAGATGGAACGGGCTCTGTATCTCTCCACATTCACATAGTGTGTTGTCACTAAGAGCCTCCAATTGAGCATATTGGTTTTACATTTAGACGCTTCAACTCTCAACCTATTTAAATGTGATTAAAAAGTGAGGATTGCAAACTTAAGCGTTCTACTTCATTTATGAGCAAGATGGCTAATCCCATCATTGTTTGGTCCTCAAATTTGCAGAAAACTGCTGTCCTGAAGTCTCCTTGCAGGAAGCAGCTGTCCAGAATATACAGTACATTGGGTGATCTTTCATCCTCTCCTTATCTGGGGAGATTCCTAGGAACTGGTCTAATTACATTTGCCATAGTTTTCAATTTGCTATGTATCCCCTGGAAATCATTGAGTTAACATATTCTTAAACAATATGATTAATTTGGTTTTCATTTAGTGAGATATATGAATGAAAATTTGCAAAATATGATTTATGAATTAGAGTGATATGTTAATTTAGATAATTGTGGTTTATTTACAAGTTATAAACAAACTATGGTTTAACACAATTTGTAATCACTCTCTATTTGTTTTCTTTTTTAAAAAATTACAAGAAAGCCAAAGATCAGTTTTTCTTTGAAAATATTTGCCAAATGTAAAAATCAAACACAATTGGACTAGATATGTATATGCTAAGCTTTTTAAATTTTATTTTTAGATATGGCTGTTCACTTTAGTTGACTTCATATCATTTTGTAGCCACCATATGACTGAACATTTGTTTTATTGCATCTTACAGTTTATGACGAGGAAATTATGCTAAATTGCCCAGGGGAATGGTTGTGATTAAACTATTTGTTGTTGTTTCCTCAACTAAATTAACTTATTCCCCAAAAGAACCATACCTGGAATGTAGATATAATGTTCTCATATATTTCTCAAATGATTGGAATCTGGGGAAGGGACAGCTGTATTCTCTCTCTCTCCCTCTCTCTCCCTTCCCCCCTCTCTATCTCTCTCTCTCTCTATCTCTCTCCCTCCCACTCTCTCTCTCCCCCCTTCTCTTTCTCCATCTTTAGTTTGTTGGATAAAATTTTGGGCTGCCTTGCAAATCTAAGCTTATGATTTGGATCATTTAAATAGATCTGGTTTTGTTCCTGATAAACTGGCAGAGGCATTAAAACTCCTCTCTTTGCAATGCTGAGTTTGTATGAAGCATCAGATCTTCTCAAATGAAGTCCACTTCACATACAAAAAACACAGCAACACACCTACACCTATCCCACCCACAAGGTTCTCCCAAACTTTTAGTTCTTTGGAACTTTGGAGACACAAATGAGACTGAATCCTTAAAATACAAGATTTCCCCTTTGATAAATTGCTTTCATATCATTTTTCTAGACAGACTGTTATATCATACAAGTCTTTAGAAACAGCCCTATCTTATCATAATTTATAAAATAAAGAAAATGTGGTCAGGATGTCTTAAGTTGTAGCAAGACAATAATAAAAACATAGCAGGCTTAATTTTATTCTTACAACTCTATGTGGCTCAACATGTCCATAATTGTTATTGTATGAGGAGACCTCATGAGGAGTCTAAGTAGTCAGATAGTAGAAGGAGTCTGATAACATCTTTTCAGATAAACATGTTTTATCAAAAAACATTTTACTTATCAGATTCCTTCTGCTTTTTCACATAATTGCCAAGTAACTTTTAAATGCTGAAGTTTGAATCCATCCCTTTAGAATGGCATCTTAACAGATGGTATATAGAAGCAATCTTTTCAATAAAACTAGGTAGACAGAATTTTAATGGTGTGAATCCTGTTAGCTGCTTGCCTTTTCTATATAATTACCTTGTCTCAAAGTTTTGTTCTGAACCACTGCTTATATTCTGAGGGATGCTCAACTTAATCCGAATTAGAACTAGTCATATATACAGTGAACCTACTGAAAACAGTGGGATTTAAATTAAGCATAATTAACTTGACACAAATCCCAAAGATTTCAGTGGGCCTACTGACTGCGATTACATCCAGTTTAAAGGTTTTTTTTTAAATGCACTCCATAAATGCCTATACAGTTTTAATGACCAGTTCTGAAAATCGGTCCTAAACCCCCTCTTTAAATATTTCCCTAAACTAGAGCAGATTATGATTCTAACTGGGACTGCACACTGACTTATTCTGATATGCTTTCTCCTTTTGCTGATTGAAATTATGGTCTGAAAGAAGTTTTGTGCACGTGCATTCAGCAAAGTATTTGACAAAGTGTCCCATGACATTCTGAATAGCCAATTAATTAAATATAAACTAACTAGTACAATCTTTTTTTTTTTAAAGGGCTGGTTCAAAAATTGTACTCATAGAGTGCTAATGAATGATTCCTTATTAAATACAATAAAGTATTATGTGAGGTGCCACAAAGATCTACCCTGGGCATTGTAGACTTCAGAATTTTTCAAACAGATTTGGATGAAGTTATAGACAGAATGTTTATCAAATATGCAGTGACACAGAATAGGGTGGAGTACCCTCGAAGAAATAAATAACATTCAAAACAATCTTGATATTTGGTAGCAATTGGCTGAAAATAATATAATGAAATTTAACAGAGACAAATGCAAAATTCTCTACTTAGAAAACCGAAATCAAATGCACATGTATAGGATTGGGGATACTTGGCTTGGTAACAGTATTTATGGAAAAAAATCTTGGCACAACAGTTGGTAACTAATTTAATATGAGTCAGCAGTATGCTGTGGCAGCAAAAACTAGTAAATGCAATTTTAGGCTGCATGCATCACAGACGTATGGTTTCCAAATCTCAGGCAGTAATTGTTCCACTTCATTCTGTGTTTGTTAAATCCCAGTTAGCATCACTATATTTAAAAAGACTTCAAACAAGAACAGAGAAGTGCAACAAGGATGACTAGAGCACCAGAAATGTAATTTTAAGAAGAGAAATATAGATAGAAGAGAATACACAGTAGGAAAATCATCAAGACTGTTCTCAATAATCTCAGCAGACAGGACACAAAATAATGAAATTCAGTTATTGGAAAGCAGATTCTGATTTGCTGATCAAAAATGCTTTGTAATAGTAGAACAATGGAGTGATGGAAGAAGCATCTGGGTGTGTTCAAAGAGAGGTTTTGCAGTTGTCTCTCTGGAATTTCGCACTGAGGATGGTGTCAGTTTAAAGGCCTGAAAGGCTCTTTTTAATGCTAGGATTCTTAGATTAAATGTAAAAATAATGTCCCATTCACCATGCTTTCTTTCATAACACTCAATACACAAAAATGGCATGATTTAATTGCTGTAGCTGGCAAAGACACAACAAACAGGATAGTGATGGAGAGAGAAAGACATTTAAACACTGATGAGTTTAAATATTTTGCTGCCTAAAAATGAAATGAAAAATACCTTCTCTTTCTTGTTTGTTGGATGCTTTTGGATTTTACACAGTTATAGCAAAGATAAAAATGAGAATCCCTTTAACTCTTAAAAGAGAGGCAAGATATAAATATAATAGATAAAGATGAATAGATGATCTGGTAAAACCACAGGTGTGTGTCTTTGGATGACTTGCTGAGATTGTAGGATATGATTCCCAGGTCAACCAAACCTTGGGAAATTTTAAGGCTTGTTTTATTTGTTTATTACTCAATTTATGCAGCCAACCTCTTAAAGCTGGATGGCAGAGCAACATACAATTAAAATAACAACAACACATATTAGAGCTGTAATGGCCCATTCATTAGAATTTAGTATTGCAGACTAAACTCTGCCAACTGCCAGCAGTTCAATCCTGATTGGCTCAAGATTGACTCAGTCTTCCATCCTTCCAAGGTCAGTAAAATGAGGACCCCGATTGTTGGGGCAATATGCTGACTCTGTAAACTGCTTAGAGAGGGCTGTAAAGCACTATAAAGTGGTATATGTGTCTAGGTGCTATTGCTATTGCTACACACAAATCCAAACCCAATCATAAAACATAATAAAGCATGAAATACATCTTGAAAAAAGGAATTTAATGATCAGAATAATAACAATCAGAGATGTTTACAAATGATCCTGATTTTTATGGAAAGAGTCCTCTTTTGACTTGGAAGTTTTTTGTAACTATAGTCCAAATTCCAGTCTTTCCCAATGAACTTAAGTATGATATGATTCTTAGCTACTGGTCATATCTGCCAAAAAGCTTTCAGAGAATTTCCTCACCATACTACAAATTTTATGAGTCATATGAAAAACTGGGAAATGATTCAACTAGCAGCTTTGGCTTAATTTGTAGATCTTAATAATGACTTTTTATTTCATGTATTATTGTAATGTTGAGCTGTCCTGCTACAAGAATGCTTCCTGGTATAAAATAGCAAATATTTGCAAACAAGCCAGCCAATAATGAGGCAGTAGAAAAAGTACCCATGCCCTTCCCTACTGCATACATATTGGATGTAATGGCAGTGCAAAAACCAAAACTCCCCAGCCTGTGCTCTATGCCCAAATAAGCCTATGCCAAGAAGTTCTGATTAAATTTAGATTAGAAATTCATGTACTGAAGCAGACATGAGTTGATCTGAGCTTGGGATCTGATGGCCAAATCACTATATTATGAGTTACTTCAAGACTGAATCTGCAAAAGATGGATACAATGGGGAATGTGATGAATACCCTAGAACAGGGGTATCAAACTTAAGGCCCACTGGCTAGATCTGGCCTGGAGAGTGTTTAGATCTGGCCCTCAGGGCTGGCCTGAGAACAGCAAAGGACTGGCCCATCATGCTTTTGCCAGAAGATAGAGGAAAAGGGAAAGAGGAAAGAAAAAGAAGGAAAGATGGGAAGAGAGCAAGGAAGGAAAAAGAAGGAAAGAGGAGAAGAAAGCAGAAAGGAAAATGAAGAGGGAAGAAAAAAAAAGAAAAGGAAAAAAGGAAGGAAGGAAGGAGATTATAATGAGAGTGAGGGACTTTCTCAGAAAAGTCCTGCCTTAACACTTGGCCATCACAGGTGCCCCCGACACGAGTCCCATGTCAAGCCCTCCATGGCCACGCCCACTCCAGCACACCCACCATGGCCACGCCCACCTCCAGCCCTCTAAGGTCAAACACAGCCCTAATGCGGTCCTCAATGAAATTTGGCATCCCTGCCCTAGAAGACTGCCTGAAAAGGCTTCACATTTGAGTAGAATGTGATGAAATGCATCCTCCATACTCTGCAAAAAAAAAAAAAAATGTAAAAAATATTCTAGCCCAGTTGGGTTTTTGCCCAGATATCAAAAAGAATTAAATTAATTAAACTCAAACAAAATTCCATGGTGGATCACATGATCGGGAATGGGGCTATTCTACACCATTCTAAATATGGTAAATCTTAATGGGATATTTCTTTTCTATTGGATATTTCTTTTCTATTTTCTATTACTGCTAGGAACAGTGAAGTAAAAGCCATGACTTGAGTCTCAGAATGTGGTGGGTTTAGAAATGTTATTAATCATGGGGATAGTTTCACTTTCACCAAAAAGATCCAAGAAGGTGAAGCTAAAGCACTTTTCCTACCTGCTTTCTGGTGGGATAGATGTAGAAATAGTATACTGCCCGAAAGAGCTAGGGTAATCTTCTTCAATGTGACAGTTCCTGGGAAGTGATTATCAATTTTCCTAGAAGAGAAAAAGGAAGAATTTCCCCCAGTAGCTGAACATCCAGTCATGTTAGTCAAATGTCCCAGAGGAACCCCCGATTGTTTGAAAAGTCAATGAATAATAATCCTGAAATGCTGATTCTGCCAGAAGGTTACCCTGAGTACATCAACTTAAAACCTTGATAATCCGTTGGAATCAGCCAAAATGCAAGGTTAGAATGAAGAGGTACAAATATTTTTTTATTTGTTCTGACATAGTCCTTGTAGAAGTTTTAGAGGACATTGTCCTCTTAACAATTGTGATGTTCATAACAATTGAACAGATTTTTAAGCAACCTCTGCCAAATTCTACTATTAGACTGACTACCTTCCAGACTCTTTTATTTTTCCTGCAATCTTCATTCTTTCAAACTTCCATTCTTTCTGAACCCAATCTCTTAGCATGTTCACACTGTCAGAGTTACAAGGAGTTGGTGAGTTTATATGCTTATTTATAATATTATTCAAGAAGCCACATGGAATAATATATATATTTTAATTGCAAAACTCAAACCACATATCTTTCTATTACTCTCCAGTCTGATGCATTCAAACTTCATCTGCATTACTATTTTAATGTTCTAAGAAGTTTTCTTCTGTTGGGTTTTGAAAGTAGCTGGGTACTAGTTCTTCGTTTGCCTGACTACCCTCTCTCATTTACTCTCATCTTTACTCTCATATTCACATGTATATAGTCATATCTTCAAAATAAATGTAATTAGTAATCTAATAAACCAGATTCTAGACAGATTGGTCTGGAAGAAATGTCATCATGTCTATCCCACCAGGTGATTGGAAAATATATGCTATATATACACAACTTAATAATTTTCAATTAAAGGTCACCTCATATTTTCTCTACCACATATTATAAATTAAATAGTTCAAAATTGATTTGTATATTGACACCGGATATAATTATTATGAGCTCTAGGCTGTCCTCCTACTAGTACACATAAAATATAAACAGAATGATGCCCATCCTTGTTGTTGCTGAAATGGAGGCATCTTGAATTTAAGAATTTGAGGAAAATGCACAATTATCTCAGAATGAAAATTGACAGAAAATATGGCTCTTCAAATAGACAAAAACATAGGCACTAATTTCTATATTGTCTAACTAAATTCTGAAAATAATTGATTATTGGACTTCAACCCATTTGGTGTAGTCATACCAAACTTATAACAATACTTGCTGTTTAGGTTGATTACTTTCCTTGGTGACTGATGATGATTGACGTGTTTGCACCTCTGTGATAGTAGCTTTCTCACTAAATCTATCTTCAGTGATGTGGTTCAAAATTCAGTAAGTGCCACCATACTAAAATTCTGTTCTTTTTCCTTCCCATGAATAGTCTATTACCTCAATAAGAACCATGTTCCTAAAAGCTACTGGTATGGCTTAGATTTGTCAGAAAAAATGTGACTATGTTATTATTGCCAGCTGTTTAAAATCTCCAACAACTTAACATTGTCATCTAAATCCATTCTTTTATCATCAGCAAGCCTGTCCAATGTTTTATAGAACAAAAGGAAAGGTCAGCAAAGAAGGTCTATAAAAATAAAAATCTAAAGTACATCAAATATTGGGAGACAGTGGCTGAAATAAAAAGCGTGGTCTGTAAAGGACAGCCATAAAATAGCACCAAAAATTTCAAATCCCTAAGAATACTGGACACTATCATTGCTGTAATGCAAGATCTAGGTGATATCAGAGTATAAGGGCTGCTTCTGCCATTACCATAGTTGAGTAATTTGTCTCAAATTGTAATTGTATAGGTTTGTGGAAGCAATAATATGAGTAGCTATCTGAATGTCCTCAACTAATGCAACATAGTACAAGATATTCTAAGCAGTCTGTCCTGAACATGTTAACCAGATGCTTTCAAGTGAAAATTCAGCCTCAGTGTTGATACTAACTGAATCAGCTTCTGTAGGTGGAGGAGCCATCTTGTGCTACTTAGACAATATTTGTGAATATTTCCATTATTTATTTTATTTATTTATTTGATTTGTCAATCAAGATAATAGGTATAAGTATATACATAGTTATGAATACATAAAATAGGTACATATAAGAAAAATAAAAGAAACAATAGGACAGAGATGGTAGACACGTTGGTGCGCGCCCCCTACAGACCTCTTAGGAAAGGGGTGAGGTCAATAGTAGACAGTCTAAGGTTAAAGTTTTTGGGGTTTGGGGAAGAAACCAGAGTCAGGTAGAGTATTCCAGACATTGACCACTCTGTTACTGAAGTCGTATTTCCTGCAATCAAGTTTGGTGCGGTTAACCTTGAGTTTGTATCTATTGTGTGCTCTTGTGTTGTTATGATTGAAGCTGAAGTATTCATTGACAGGCAAGTCATTGCAATGTATGATTTTATATACCATACTTAGATCAGACTGAAGACGGTGTAATTCAAGGTTTTCTAGGTCTAGAATTTCAAGTCTGGTGGCATAAGGTATTCTACAACGAGTAGAGAAGTAGAGAACTCTTCCTGTGAAATATTTCTGGACTTTCTCAACTGTGCTAATATCAGATACGTAATGTGGGTTCCAGACTGATGAGCTGTATTCGAGTATTGGTCTAGCAAATGTTTTGTATGCTCTAGTTAGTAGTGTGATATTACCAGAGAAAAAGCTACGTAGGATTAGGTTAACAACTCTTAATGCCTTTTTGGCTATGTAGTTACAGTGGGCTCTAGCACTTAGACCATTAGAGATGAGTATTCCAAGGTCCTTTACAGAGCTTGGATCATCAACAAGGTCTTGACTATTCAGCTTGTATTTTATTTTCTGATATATTTTTTTTGCCAATATGTAAGACAGAGCATTTATTTGTTGAGATTTGAAGTTGCCATTTGTTTGATCATTTTGATACATAGTCAAGATCTTTTTGAAGGGTAGCAGTATTGTCTGTGGTATTGAACAGCTTTGCATCATCAGCGAAGAGAATGCAGTTGCTCTTAATATGATCACAGAGGTCATTTATGTAGAGTATGAAGAAAGTTGGTCCTAGAACATTGCCTTGGGGGATACCACTATTGACAGGTACAGAATTTGATAGGACATTATACAAGATAGCTCAGCTCATATCTGCTTCCCCTAATTTAATCGGAGGTATAGAGATTGCAGCCATGCCTACCTCACCCACTCTTTCTTTTCAGGCAACTCTGCAAGGTAAATGCAGTTGTGCCAGGCTCATCCTATGAAACATTCTTGCCAAAAATTTGCTGCCATGCAGAAGATGACATTCTGCAGATAAATTTGATAAACATGGTTCCCTGGGACAAAAAAAAAAAAGCCTGAATGTGAAAGCAGCCTCTATTCTGATTATTTCATATGCAGACCTGAAACAGATATTCACATATCATTCTCTGACACTTAGGAAGTAATGATGAAACCTTGGGTGTCTGCTATTTTGGCACATTTTTCTCAGATGGAGTGGAGGATTCTGTAAGTGATTAGCAGTTTCCAGTTCCCAACATGTGTATCCACAGCTCACCAACCAGGAAACTGATCAGAATGCGCTGGCCACTTAAGCATTTCTACTTGCATCTTAAGTAACCCAATTGTCAGTAATAATTATTTCAGTGTTATTAACATTGCAAAGGAAGTGTGCCCCAGCACCATGGTTAAGAAAATCCCTTTTCAAAGAATTCCTTTCCACAGAAAAAATCCACTGCCTTTTAAACAGTCTTATTTAATTTAGATCAGAGGCTACACTGAGTGTATGATATCTTTCAATTATTATTGCATCATGGAATCTGTAATCCTAACATTATGCAGATCTTCCCCAGTCATTCTTCATAAGTGGCTGGACTCTACATTTGCTGGCTACAAATTCTGTAGAATAGAGTTTGACACAACTGGAGGACATTAGATGGAAAAAGACTGCAAGACAAAAAAAGCTTGGTTGTTACCAGTATGTATTCTACTCCAGGTTTCTTTGCATCATTTTAAGCACAATTCCAGCTTCAGTTCCTTAATTCAGAAAGGAAAGAAAAAAAAGGGGAATTGGGGAATCAATCAATTGTCAAGTGTTTAAAGCAGTTTTCCTAGTATGAAACAGAACTTTGAGGGAATTAGACAAAATTTTAATATGTGCCTTGGAATCAAGAAGATAAATATCTGGAACAGCAATGACTTGAATTTGGTTTCACGTACCAGCTAGTTGTTGCTATCACTGGACATTACTGACTGATATCCTCACATTTCTTTTCCCTTTTTTCTTCCTGGATTGGTCCACAACACAAACATTGGGGCTTGGAACAGGAAGGCTAAACAGGCATTTAGCAAGATAAGCAGTACTAATTGTGAATTCATCTGCACAGATTTGGAGCAATTGGAGAAAGCTTCACTATTTTTTATTATGCAAGCTTTCTTAAAATAATATGAAAGGATAAAAATGGAAAGACCTTTTAAATCATATCTTTAAATCTCCAATTATAGGAGAACTAAACAGGCTATTAAACTCTTGCATTAACAAAATACAATTTAAAGAAAAATTGGTTTACCTATAAAAATACATTTTTAAAATGAGATGTTTTTTGCCTCTGGAAAAGTGTTTTTCTTCACTGCAGTTCTAGACGTTTCTTCATTTGAGTCCTCTCCTTAATGGAAAGACTGCTCAGGGATCGTGCTCTCATCATCTGCATATTCCAGGTTTGGTGAGAAAGGAGGCAGAGCTGTCTGCAAGATTAATATTAGCTAGCTGCTGCTTTTCTTATAATAAACATAATCAATACTACAAATATTTTTCTAAGAAACCTTGGAGCCCAATACTTTCTTAGAAATAAAGAAAATCATAGAAGCTGGCATTTTGCCTTTTCTTTTGTCAATTTTTTCAGTATACAATCTTTTTATTATCATTATTAAATTTTTCTTTTTAAAATTTTAAAAAAAGAGAAAAAAGGTGGACGAGGCAGGCAGTCTGTCACAGCTTCCATGTTGGGAGCTTAATATATATATATGTATGTATGCATATATAGGTATATATGTACTGAGTAAATATGTTAGAAGCTAGGTACATTCGGGACACAACCTGGAATAAAATTGGTGCTTGTACCTCTTATTACATTTATACAGTTGAGTAAGGGAGGGGGCAGATCAATAACAGGTTCTAGGATTTCTTGCATGACAGTTCTAATCAGAAGCTTTCAAGGAGCTTTGCTTGGAAAGACTTGTGCTTGGGAGATCTGAAATAACACCAATAAGATTTGATCATCTTAGGCCTGGACAATCTTTTCCAGATTTGCTACCTTCAGATACTATTTACCATAGGAGTAGGCAGTCTGGTGTCCACTTGATATATTAGAGTTCAATTTACATCAAACTATATCAAATATCCCCTATGACAAAGGATACCATTCTTCTTCACATCAACCTGTAAAAGATTTTTGTTTTGAAAAACCAAGAAGTTGCAGGAAATTATGGGATATATATACATATGTCTGATCAACTATAAACTGACAAGACAGGTTAAAATTCCTATTCATTCTGTAAGAAGAAAGAGAATAAAGCTATAGTATCCAGCAACTCTCATTAGAAGGGAAGTTGTAAGCCGGCTTTTGTAATGACATTAGTGGTCTTATCCCTGAAGAATATCTAATAAGATTCTACAGAACACACTTGGAAATCCTTATATTAGAGGCACATGGGATTACTTTTGTATTTAATAGCTCCTTAAATCTGTTTGTGATATGCTTAGAGAGTGCAGATGTTTTAAAACAGGTTTCTTGTGGCCACATGGCCACAGCATTATTAAGTAATCAGAGTTGTATATAGAGCCCAAACATAAGTACTATTGGAAGTTCTGTGGTGCCCATTAATTATTATGCACAATTCTAAATCAATTGTATAGGTGCTCAGTATAAAAATGGTATATCAGAACATGACTTTGTGATCTTATTAATGCTCACCCTTCAAACTCTGACCTAAGAGACTAAGTCCCAGCAATGGAGGGGGGGGAGGGGAGGAATTAATGCTTTGTTGTGGTTTTAACAATACTTAAATCTAAGGTAGTATGATCATAAATTACTACCTGAGGAAGCAGTATCATGTTGTTTCATGAAAATAGTAGTCATGGTTACTCTGACACTATTCTTGTCAGCCATAGAGGATTTTAAAGAATAATTAGCTAGGTTTGGATGTAATTTACATTTCAAATATTTGTCTGAAACTAACCGTTATTCAGAGTCTCAAGGGGTTGAAAACACATAATGAATTATAGAATTTATCATTATTACATTATCCCTTACTAATAGGATTATGCTGTTGGACTTGAATGTTGAAAAGGGTAGCCAATCTAGATTGAGGAGAAAACATTTGTGACTACATACCACATATGTTAATCATGAGATTAAACAGATGGCCCATTCATTCATCAGTGAAAGTCCACTGGGGGCTATAAGAGAGAAAGGAGATTTCCTATGCAACATCACAATTTGGACATCACAAGGTATAGAGTTACAGGCTTTGCTTTATCCCCACCTGAAACTCTTAAAGGGCCACATCAGGGAATTCCATTTGATCTTTTGATTCTAATCTTGTTTTATGCCATTTTGATCAGTTAAAAATGGCAAGCAGCACATGTGAAGTACATAAGTGCATATTGAACAGCAGATGGAGAATCCCTGTTCAGTGATAATTTCCATTTGGAACTCACAAATCTGTCATATATAAATAAATCTATGAATATGAGAATCCCAGGCCAAAAAAAAAAACACCCTTTAATCTCCGAGTATTGTCTGTCTATATCTATCTTGTCCCATCCCATCCCATTCTATTGTAAGGATCTCCACCTCAAATTTTAAAAGAGTGCTGATTTTTCTGAAAATGATCCATCTCTCACGGACAATTAGAATTGCAAACATGCACTCTGTGGCTGTTTTCCAGATGAGCATGTCTGACTGTGGTGTAGGTGAAACTGATAAACTGGATTGAAATAGATTTGTTTGGTCCTAATTTGATTCTATTGATTGTTTTATAGATTCATATTCTTCGAAGGATTCTTATAAGTGATCTAGTTCAACACTATGTTCATGCAGGATTATTAAAGCACCTCTGACAGATGACCATTCAACCTCTTTCTTTGTAATCTTAACTCTCTGAAGCAATAGAGAATAAATCTACTACCCCTTCTATATGAAAATCTTCAGATAGTTGAAGACTGTATAACATCTCTCTTTCTCTTATCCCTCTGTAGGCTAAACATACCTGATCCTTAACCATTTTTAATGGGGATTGGTTTCTAGGACCTTCATCATGTACCCCCCTCCCCCACAGAAAAGTTGTTTCAAATTGTCACTATGATTTTGAATGGTGGTATCCAGTACTGGACACAATATTGCAAGTGGAGTCTGATCAAGATGCAATAGAGTGGAACAATTAGTTCAGATCAGGATTCAATAATCTTGTTAATGCACATCAAGATAGAATTTGCCTTTTTAACAATTTCATCATGTTGCTGGTTCATCCTTGTGGTTAATGAAGATATCCAAATCCTTTTCACATATACTACTAGGAAGTTTGGTCTCCCCCATCTTATTCTTGGGTCTTTCATGTTTCCTAATCAGATTACAAAACTATACATTTCTTCATATACATTTTATCTATTCATTTCATCCTACTATTCAAGTCTGTCTAGTTCTGTGGGGCCCTTGGTGTTTACTGAGCTTGGTTGTTTGCTTGCAGACATTATGTTACCAAACTAGGTAACATCACCAGTGCAGTGAAGCAAACAACTGAACTCAAAGAGCACCAAGACCCATAGTTCAATCCCAAGCTACAAATGGGGATGACTCACACCCTGGCCAGTGTCTCTTTTCAATTTTACCACTGGGAAGAAGAAATTGAAGCGTAGCCAACTGGACAAACAGGTTTAAAAATAGCTTCTACCCATGGGCTGTTAGACTTCTAAACACAATCACAATTACTCCACATACATATGGAACGTATGATTAGTGTTTCCCCCCCAATTGCTTGTATAGGGATTATTCTCTATATTATCCATGTTGTCTTGTATTTTCTGTTATGACTAGTTTTCTTTTCTTTTCTCCCAATTGCTTGTATAAGGATTATTCTCTATACCTGTGATGGCGAATCTATGGCACATTTGCCACAGGTGCCAGCACAAATGGCATTAGAGCCATTTGTGCCAGCATGTGAGCTATAGGCAAACTTACCTCACTGTGCATGCATGCGCTTTACAGCTGATTTTCGGCCTGTTTGAGGCCTTTTTCGGCTTCCCAGAGGTTTGAGGAAAGCCTTTGCAGGCCAAAAAATAAGCCCGTTTCATCACTTCCTGTATTTCTGGAAATACCAGAAGTGACGAAACAGGCCCATTTTTCGGCCTGCAAAGGCTGCAGAAGTTTTCCTCAAGCTTCTGGGAGGCCGAAAATCAGCTGGGAGGCACAGTGCAGGTAAGGGGGTGGCAGTGAGGAGATTGCTCGTGCATGCAGGGGGCATGGAGGGGGTGCATGCATTGCCTTCTGGGTGCTGGCACACAAGCACAAGCATGCACACAATTTTTGGCACAGGAGCCCAAAAAGGTTAGCCACCACTGCTCTATACTATTCATGTTGTATTATATTTTCTGCTATTGATAGCACCAGTTGAGGCTGAACCAATTTCGTTGTATACATGATGTACAATAAAGGCTATTACCAAATATTTTCTTATTTGTTTAGATCTTTTAAAACTTATTTCTTCCAAAGCAGCCACCCCTTCTAGTTTTATGGCATTTACAAATGTTATATCTCCCTCAATTCCTCCAGTCAAATTATTGATAAAAGTGTTGATCATCACAAACCCAGGGCAGAGCCCTAAGGTCCTTCATTTTGTTTGTCTGAAATGGCATAGAGTTTCCTGCCTAAACAGGACTGACCTCCAGGGTTCCTCCCAACTCTTCTCTTCTATTCCTCCCTGCACCCCTCAACTGAAGTAATGTTGTGCTAGTTCTTGTCTCTTATAGGAAAAGGATAACAAACAGAAGTTCCTAGAGGCAGTGTAGTCTCACCATGTTGCATTGGTCATTGATAATGACCAATTAGAATTGCAGCCATGCATGCAAGATATACAGCTATTTTCATCTTTTGCATTCCATTGATTGTATTATCTGTTTTGAGTAAAGACACTTTCCCCATTGAAGACAAAGTTTTCTATGTGATTGCAGTATTACTGAAATAAACTTGATGAGCATAGCTACGTATGGCAGTTCTGGCCCAAGCCATAGCTGAGTTATTCAATACATGTTTAGCCATGTTAAAATGCTATTTGGAGGGTTTAACAATTTCTGTTTGATATATTAACTCTTTTTATTCTTCTGGAACATTATTAAAAGATACAATTTTCCCATAGGAAGAGTTGATAGCCACGGTTGATGGGTAGAGATTATGAAAAGAAGGACTGCCATAATATTGTTTTTGTAGTTTATGGAATTTAACTTTTGACTGCCTGTTACAGATTGTTGATCGGCTTCATAGTCTGATGCAGTTGTAAGCTTCAGCAATGCTGAGAGTTATGGTATGATTCAGAGTCAGATTTTGAAGACTTCTTTCAGGTTTTCAATAGCACTGGACAGTGGTGGGATTCACATTTTTTTTACTACTGGTTCTGTGGGCATGGCAGGGGAAGGCTACTGTAAAATCTCCAATCAGAGGTGGTATTTGCCGGTTCTCCAAATTACTCAAAATTTCTGCTACCAGTTCCCCAGAACTGGTCAGAACCTGCTGAATACCACCTCTGGCACTGGATGATTTGTTAATAACTGGCCAAGAGTTTGTAGGAAAGCATTTTCGCCAGTTCAGTACTGGCTAATGTTGAAGTAAGCGGGCACTGCATATTTCATTCTCAAGAGATTACAAAATGCAAATGCTAACCACCCTGCCTGAGATCAAGAAAACACTTGCTTCTAAAATGGTGTAGATTAGATAAGCCTTCCTACACCTGGGCTTCCCAGTCTTAAGACATCCAGAATTGCAACTATCATTGCTGGTGGAGCTGTAAACCCAACATATCTCAATGTCAAGTTTCAGAAAGCTATAAATTACATAATATTGTAGACCATGTTGCATTCTGTTTCTCCATATAAATCAAATATTCATTTTGTAGTATAAAACATTGTCAGTGTTCTAATTTTTTTTTGTGCTTGTTTCAGGTAGAGATTCTATAAAATAATTGTTACCTTGTTCACTTAACATATTGATAAACACCACTAACATGTACAGGGAAGATGGGAAACAGATGTCCTGGTGGCAGTTCATAGCTAAGCTTTTGTATCTCGTCATATCACTTTGAAAGCAATTTTCAACAGGTCAATTCTTATATTCAGCTTGGAGTCATGGAACAAGGAGATGCAAAGAAGGAATCTGCTCTTAGAAATGCTCCTTTTTAAACATTTCCTTTCAGAAACTGAGAAAGATATCCTGTTTTATTGGCAGAATTATCTTTATCAATGTCCTTGACTGAAAAGAATGTACCCCTCCTATTCTATAAATGGAAGTTTCATTTTTTTCACAGCAGCAGTAATGATGTAGGATAAATGCACAGGATTAACCTCCATCTGGGATGATGGCTAATGCCTCACACTGCAGCTGAGAATCATTAACTCCAAAATGTCATTAATCTCCCCAAAATGCTCCGTGCCTATGCAGTTATTATTGGCACATTCTGAAAGGAAGGAAAGAAAGATTGAAGTAAATACACAAAGAAGTTTCATTAAAAAAAAGAAAAGAATATCCTCACTCTTTCTTGAAGGGAAAGGCAGAGGGTAGAATGGAAAACAGAAATCTTCCTGGCTTCAGATAGTGAAGCTTAGGGTTCCCAGGTAGGCCAAAATCTTATGGGAGCTTGGATTTGCACTCCCCGTGCCATGAAAGAACAGCTCATGGAGAAGTCCTACCTAGGCCCCATTCTGGAGGAATTAAGCTGGCAGGCACTCAACTGGAAATTTCCTGAGTTTAGTCATGCTTTATATAGCTACAGATGCCCTTTCCATATATAACAGAATAACAGAGTTGGAAGGGATTTTGGAGGTCTTCTACTATAAGGTCCTGCTCAAGCAGAAAACCCTGTACCATGTCAGATAAATAGCTGTCCAATCTCTTCTTTAAAATTTCCTGTGATGGAGTACCCACAACTTATGGAGGCAAGTCATTCCACTGGTTAATTGTTCTCACTCTCAGGAAATTTCTCCTTCTAGGTTGGGGTTCTCCCCTTGTTTAATTTCCATCTTGTCATATTTATTCTGTGATTCACTTAGATAGTGGCTAGGTCTAAGCAGTCAGTTTCTCAATAGCACTTCGACTTATATATTGCTTCACAGTGCTTTACAGCACTCTCTAAGTAGTTTACAGAGTCAGCATGTTGCCCCCAACAATCTGGGTCCTCATTTTACTGACCTCGAAAGGGTGGAAGGCTTAGTCAACCTTGGGCTGGTGAGAATTGAATTGCTGGCAATCAGCAGAGTTAGCTTGCGATATTATATCCTAACCACTGAACCACCATGGGCTCATTCCAATGCTCTCATTCCATGGTGTATATTGTTGTGGTAGGGATAGTGGTGGTAGTTAGGGTTGTTTAAGAACCTTGCGGAGGGCGGCACATCCATGACATCCATGATGCGCCACTAAAGGTATGTTTTTCCTGCTCTTCCACTATGATCTCTGCAAATGCTTTCTTACTTTCTTTTATCCCACATCCTCATTCCATTCCATTCATTAATAAACAAGATAAGGAGGTGGGTAGCTATAAAATAAATATAGTTTCTTTGGGTAAATTTCAATTTAAAAAAAACTGACAAGGAACCCGCTATTTTGTTTCTGGTTAGTACAGGTAGTCCTCAAATTATGATGGCAATTGGGACTGGAATTTCATTGCTAAGCAGTTGTGTCTGTAGTCCCAACTGCCATAGTTAACTAAATCACAACAAACAAAGACCCCCTCTCAACATCTTATAAGCTTCCTAAAACCAAAGTCAGTGGTTGCTGAACGAATGGTCATAAGTTCAGGCCTACCTGTAGAACCAACATCTGGACCACTGGAAAGTTGCTGTGCATCAGATTACCCCTACATCTTATCAGCCCAGTTTGTGCAGTTCAGTGGAGGGATTCAATTTTTTTTACTACTGGTTCTGTGGGCGTTGCTTGGTGGGTGTGGCTTGGTGGGCTTGATAGGGGAAGGATACTGTAAAATCTCCATTCCTTCCCCACCCCACTAACATGCTTTTCAGCTCCGTTCTCCTGTGCAAGGCAACAAAAGAAGACCCAGCCAATCAGCTGGGACTCGGGAGGCAGAGAATAGATGGGTGTGGGGCCAGTCAGAGGTAGTATTTACCGATTCTCCAAACTACTCAAAATTTCCACTATTAGTTCTCCGGAACTGGTCAGAACCTGTTGAATACCACCTCTGGTGCAGTTGTTAACAGACAGACTTACAGTATTTGTTCTATTCATAGAGGAATTGACCTATAAATCTGCTATTCCTATTTCTTGGGGAATTGGAATTCAAGGGACAATCATTTTAGCAATAACATAAAATCATCTGGGTGATTTTAGTTATCAAATATATCTGAACCTAAATTTCTGAGGGGAATTAAAAGATGTAAAAAGGATTGATTTCACTTGTCTTGTTTTTCCTCCCTCGGGCTTGGATGTTTTTTCAATTCATTTACATATAGCTTTTATGTACTCAATTCAGTTTATCCATTTCTCAGAAAGTTTATTTGAATTTGTGTATGGGCTATATTGCAAGATATTTGGAAACTCTGCTTTAAAATGTTAGACCCATCTAACATTTCCCTTTGAGAACACACATAGTGTATAAACTAACATTTCAAACTGATCCAGATTTCAGTATTCCCAAACCACTTTTTAAATTTTAGCATGCATGAATTTGGGATAAAGGCATTTTAGATTGTTTCAGTAGTTCCAGCCAATGCATCTGGAACTTGCTTGGGTAGGAAATAATTATCTGCATTATGGAATAACCTTGGTAAATACTCAATTGGCTGTAGATACAGCAAGCAAAAGATCAAGAGACATGCACTGTCTGAGCCATTCTCTTAAAACTAAAGTTTTGAATTGCACACAAAAGGTTACCAGGGAAGCCAGGATACCCTTTTTCTGGTTATATGTGAACTGATGTAAGCTAACCCAAAGGTGCTTTTTTCAAGAGACAACTGGACTTTCTGGTTCTTCTTTGAAGACAGCACTGAAGAAACTTCTTGGATGAGAAGCGAAAGATCTTCAAAGAAAAATCAGAAAGTCCAGTTGCCTCTTGAAAAAGCACCTTTGGGATAACATGATCTGGATGACTGAAAATCTCCATAGACACGATGTAAGCTAACTTTATTTTTGCTCTGGCTGTAGTCTCCTTGAAAGGCAACTCTATGAACTACTGTTGAATGGCACTAAAGTGACGGAAGTAATCTTTTGATCTGAATCTGGATTTTCACCAAAAGGAATTGCCAAGAAGTCTTCCTGTTTGGTGCCAATGTCTGGAAATTCAATGCACATGTACAAAGGGAAGCTAGTTTACCATTGCTGGGTTACAGCAGTATTAAGTTTTCATTGTCAATTATGTACAGAGCAAGTTGGAGCCAATACAAGGCTGGAGGGTGAAAATTCCGATCTTGTATCAATTCAGAGCCTCATCCTACAATTAGAATAGTAGCCATAAGACTTCAACTGAGATTACTCTCGGAATTTTAAAGCTTAGGCCCTACAGTTGAACTTGCAAAAGAAATGAGTAAATGTGCAGCAGAATGAAGAAGCTCTGTAAGCCATTAGTTCATTAAGTGGAGTGAAAAATCAGAGTGCCTGGCTGTTGATTCAAGCCAAGGCTGGACTTGCTTTTGCTTTGAAAGCCTGATTGGATAAAGTATTTTTATTAACTTCACATTTTCCTGCTCATTTTCTTTTCCTCTGCTTTTCATATGGCTGGCTCGGAGCAACTGTGTGCCTGAAAGTGATGTTTATTGGTCCTGGCAGGTTGCAACACCCCTTCAAGCTTCCCACAGACAAATCCCAGAGCGCAGACCACAAAACCAGAGGAGCCTCATCTGTTGCTTGTGTTGAGGAATTGCTCAAGCATCTTTTCTTGTCTCTTCCTCTGCCATATGCATCTTGTCCCTTTCTTTGAAAGAGGTCATAAGTAGCAAATTGCTTCAAAAACAAGTGGTTTATAGGCACACCTACCCACATGTCAGGACTAGAAGAGGAGACATATGTAACACGTAGAGCATCAGATCATTTCTTTTGCTGATTCCCCATTGAGTCAAATACATGTGAGCTGTCAATCTCTAAAGTGACAGATTATACACAATCAGACATTAGCAATTATATTTGAAACAAAGTTTGCTACTCTGGATGCTGCCTTCTCTAAGCCTAAACCTCTGGTGGGATTCAAATTTTTTTACTACTGGTTTTGTGGGTGTGGCTTGGTGGCATGGCTTGGTGGGTGTGGCTTGGTTGGTGTGGCAGGAGAAGGATACTGCAAAATCTCCATTCCCTCCCACTGCTGGGGGAAGGTTACTGCAGAATCCCATTCCTTCCCCACCCCACTATCCTGCTTTCCAGCTCCATTTTCCTGTGCAGGGCAACAAAAGAAGACCCAGCCGATCAGCTGGGACTTTGGGAGGCAGAGAATAAATGGGAGCAGAGCCAGTCAGAGGTGGTATTTGCCGGATCTCCAAACTACTCAAAATTTCTGCTACCGGTTCTGCAGAACTGGTGAGAACCTGCTGAATACCACCTCTGGCCAAAACCAAGGACTTGTTTAAATAATGAGCAAGAATTAACTGGGCTGAAACAAAGCATGTCATTTATCAATCTAGTCAATCCTGAAGAAAAAATTTCCCTTGCCTGCATGTTTCTATATTTGAATTTTTGAATTTATTTGATTTGTCAATCGCTTACAAGATAATAGATGTAAGTATATACATAGTTATGAATACATGAAATGGGTACATATAAGAAGAATAAAAGAAACAATAGGACAGGGATGGTAGGCACATTGGTGCACTTATGCACGCCCCCTACAGACCTCTTAGGAAAGGGATGAGGTCAATAGTAGACAGTCTAAGGTTAAAGTTTTTGGGGTTTGGGGAAGAAACCACAGAGTCAGGTAGAGTATTCCAGACATTGACCACTCTGTTGCTGAAGTCGTATTTCCTGCAATCAAGTTTGGTGCGATTAACCTTGAGTTTGTATCTATTGTGTGCTCTTGTGTTGTTATGGTTGAAGCTGAAGTATTCATTGACAGGCAAGTCATTGCAATGTATGATTTTATATACCATACTTAGATCGGATCAAAGACGGCGTAATTCAAGTTTTCTAGGTCTAGAATTTCAAGTCTGATGGCATAAGGTATTCTACAATGAGTAGAGGAGTGAAGAACTCTTCTTGTGAAATATTTCTGGACTTTCTCAACTGTGCTAATATCAGATACATAATGTGGGTTTCAGACTGATGAGCTGTATTCGAGTATTGATCTAGCAAATGTTTTGTATGCTCTACTTAGTAGTGTGATATTACCAGCGAAAAAGCTACGTAGGATTAGGTTAACAACTCTTAATGCCTTTTTGGCTATGTAGTTACAGTGGGCTCTAGCACTTAGACCATTAGAGATGAGTATTCCAAGGTCTTTTACAAAGCTTGGATTGTCAACAAGGTCTTGACTATTCAGCTTGTATTTTATTTTCTGATTTTTTTGCCAATATGTAAGACAGAGCATTTATTTGTTGAGATTTGAAGTTGCCATTTGTTTGACCATTTTGATACATAGTCAAGATTTTTTTGAAGGGTAGCAGTATTGTCTGTGGTATTGAACAGCTTTACATCATCAGCGAAGAGAACGCAGTTGTTCTTAATATAATCACAGAGGTCAGTTATATAGAGTATGAAGAGGGTTGGTCCTAGAACACTGCCTTGGGGGACACCACTATTGACAAGTACAGAATTTGATAGGACACTCCCAATTTTGACCATTTGTTGTCTGTTTGACAGGAATGCTTCTATCCAGTTATGCAGTTGTCCAGAGATACCATAAGATTTTAGTTTTAGGAGTAGTTTGTCGTGTATCACTGAATCAAAGGCTTTACAGAAGTCTATGTAGATGGCGTCTATTGTTTTGCCTTGAACGAGTTGTGTAGTCTGTATGTTTTTGCAGTGTAAGAGTTGCAGATTACAGGATAGTTTTTTTCTGAAACCAAATTGTTTATTAGAGAGTAGGTTGTTTGTCTCTAAGTGGAGGATAATGGATTGGTTAATAATTGATTCCATGACTTTACAGGTGATGGAGCATAAGGAGATTGGTCTGTAATTTTCAATTAGGCTGGGGTCTCCCTTTTTGAAGATGGGGATGACTGTGGCTTGTGACCATAGTTTTGGCAAGGAGCTGGTCCTGAAAGTTTTTTCAAAGATTATGCTTAGAGGTTCTGCTATGGCAGTGGATAGCTTTTTTAAGAAGTAGGCACATATTCCATCCAGTCCAATAGATAGAGATGGTTTTAGATTGCGTAGTGCTTTTTCAACATTGTCTTCTGTAAAATCAATATGTATTAGATCATTGTAGTTTTCTGTGGTTCGGCTAGGAAATACTGGGCATGATCCATTGCTGTTTACAAATATTGAGCCAAAGAATGTGTTAAAGATGTTGGCTTTAATGGTGTCGTCATTGCAGTCTTTACCATTAGGTCCTATCAGGGGTAGGATGGACCTTGAATCTTTTAGTTTGTTGTTTACAAAATTGTAAAAAGTGCAGGTGAAATTGGTGCTTAGAAGGTTTTCCTCTTGTTTAATATCATATCATAATATGATATGATAATATGAAGGTTTTCCTCTTGTTTAATATGATATCCAGTTTTTATCTGGTGGCATAAATTTTTGTATCAGTTTTTGAAGTTGGCAACGTGACCAGATTTGTTTTTCCGCTAAAGTGATTTCTTTTGGGATTGAAGCTTACTTATTGTTTTGGGTAATTTGTTTTTTCTGGTTTTGGGAGTTGTTATTGGTACATATAGTTTGATGACTCTTTTGACTTCAAGGAAAAATATGTTGTAATGGTCTTCCAACAGTATTGTATCCAGTGGATAGAGATTGCCAATCAAGGGATGAGAGATCATTGTCTATAAGATCATAGTTGCCTTTTTTGAAGTTGTAATTGGGGATTACATCATTGTGATGATTTTTGTGTGGGCGTATGTTGAGACAAAAGTCAATCATATTGTGGTGAATCATATATGTGGCAGATTTTGCTTTCTGGGATTACATCAGAGGCTGTTGACCATTCAGTACTGTTGCATTTATTGAATGTATTGGCTTTGGATATTTCACAGCAAGAAAAACTTTTTTAATACTGGTGTGCTCTGTCCGCACCTTGCTTTTCGGCTGACTTCCCTAAGGAGCTTCTAATCTTGCATGTATTTTTCCAACGATCCCGAAAATACCTTCAGAGAAAGCAGTACTTTGTGAGACGGGTAGCACATAATTCACAAAATGAGAAAACACTGGAAACTGTGGTTGCCCAGTAGCTGGATCTTGCCTTTTAATAAAAACTGATCAATCCTTACTTCTGCAAATCACATGGCAGGTCAATCTTTGAAATGTTCATACCACATGAACACCATACAAAGATCATTTTGTCTGTTGTGTGGTAATATATCAGAAAATTATTCCAAAAGAATCTCTATCAATGGGTAGTTCAGAGTTTCTTTTCCTACAGGATCAAACACAGCTGCTGCCTTCAGTATTGGATCGTTGAGTAGGAATTTTTGCTTCATATACAGGAAGGCATTCCAGTTAATGTTCTTGCCTCAGCACAGAACTTGGCTATTTCAAAAGATCTATCAGGGTTTGCCTCTTGACCACCTGTGCTGCAGGAAAATCTATAAACATATCTTGGTAAGACTTATGAAAGACTTTCTTCATGATGTCAGCAGATTATTTTTGTTCACAAGTATGATTGATGGCTTAATAAAACATCTAGCAGGTCCACATATCATGGCAAGATACAATCTGTGCAGGCTGAAGAAACATACTAAAGTTCTCAGATTGTAGCATTACTCCATGCACAAACTCAACGTTCATTTCTAATCTGAACTCTTAACTGTATTCATTGATCTGCTCCCTCAGATTCTAGATAATACATGTTCATCTGTTCTGAGGCTTTCAGTGGAATAAGTATTATGGTGATTTGAAATATCATTTAAGAACATATCAAATATTTAAATCCCTTTAAAGAGTGCAAGATATGTCTAGCCATTAAGTTACCTAGTTTTTAACATACTGATAATTTATATATATAAAAGCAAATTACCATTCACGCAGCTTCACAAAATCTCCAGAATCGTAAAACTTGAAATTTGGCACCTATGTTCCTCTTGGCTTCTAGGTGCTCACTAAGAAATTATTTTTTGAAATGACCATCAGATCATTAGTATTTCTTAATATAGTAATTAACATGCTCTGATGCTAAGGAGTCTACTCCCCCTCCCCACCTGAAAAGAACTCTGTTCCAAGTGCCAGTTGCCTCACATTCCATTACCTCACCTTAGTAACTCCACAGCCATTTGCATCACTCAGGTGACCTGAAGACACAGACAAACTTCCAAGTTGCCTCAGCAACTCTCTAAAAGGATGCAAACTACACTTCGAAACAGGAAGCTACTTTGACATCAAAGGTTGTAATATTTTTATTATCCACCATCTAGTCAGAGCTGAAGAAGCTCCTGGGATGAGAAACAAAACATCTTCAAAGAAAAACCCAAAAGTCCTGAAAAAAGCACCTTTGGGACAACAGTTGGAGGTTTGTGTTTGACAACATTTTTACTGAATAGATAGATAGATAGATAGATAGATAGATAGATAGATAGATAGATAGATAGATGGATGGATGGATGGATGGATGGATGGATGGATGGATGGATGGATGGATGGATGGATGGATGGATGGATGGATGGATGGATGGATGGATGGATGGATGGATGGATAGATGGATGGATGGATGGATGGATTAGATAGAGGGATAGATAGATAGATAGATAGATAGATAGATAGATAGATAGATAGATAGATAGATAGATAGATGGATGGATGGATGGATGGATGGATGGATGGATGGATGGATGGATGGATGGATGGATGGATGGATGGATGGATGGATGGATGGATGGATGGGATAGAGGGATAGAGGGATAGATAGATAGATAGATAGATAGATAGATAGATAGATAGATAGATAGATAGATAGATAGATAGATAGATAGATAGATAGATGGAAAGGAATGGAAAGGAGAAAGGAAAGGAAAGGAAAGGAAAGGAAAGGAAAGGAAAGGAGAGAAGGAAAGGAAAGGAAAGAAGGAAAGGAAAGGGGAAAGGAAAGGGGGAAGGAAAGGGGAAAGGAAAGGGGGAAGGAAAGGGGAAAGGAAAGGAAACCCTTATGTGTTTCAATCACCAATCACCACTGAGCCAACAGATTGTGAACTGAATATCTCACGCATAGCCTGATCACATAGTTTCGTCGCAAGGCATGGGTATCCAGCTAGTGTATTTGAATATTAGTAGCTCGGGTTGGTAGTTGGGCTGTTGATCTGAGCTCCGAGTTTGGCAATTTGGTTGCAAACGTTTCATCACCATTTGAGGACCCATTGTCAGTGTTCTTTGAATTGTACTCATCTGTCAGAGCACCGGTCTTTAAATACCATTTTATATGATACAAATTAATGTTGATGTTGTTTTGTTTAGCTACTTCTGAGTCATGGTTTGACGTTGAACTGTTTGATTGGCTGGCTGTTGTTACTGAGGCATGGTCTTTGGTTTTAAGTAAATTAGTGTTGTTTGTTTGGATACTGCTGAGACATGGTCTGGTTTTGATCT
Organism: Bungarus multicinctus; assembly: GCA_023653725.1. Classification (NCBI taxonomy): domain Eukaryota; kingdom Metazoa; phylum Chordata; class Lepidosauria; order Squamata; family Elapidae; genus Bungarus; species Bungarus multicinctus. Next base: position 158,672,514 of record CM042836.1, read on the forward strand.
GTTTGAATGGCTGGTTGTTGTTACTGAGTTGTGGTCCGATTTCTTGTGATCTGATGGGTCCCAACCTAACAAATAACATCCACACTAATTTGCATCACAGTATTTGAAGACCACTGCTCTGACAGACGAGCACAATTCAAAGTGCACTGGCAATGTCTCCTCAAATGATGATGAAATGTTTGCAACAAAATTGTCAAGCTTAGAGCTCAGACAGCCCGTACTGATAATATAACATACTGAGATATGTTATGAGTTACTACTGAGTTGCAGAGAGTTTAATTAAACATTTTTTAAAAAGCTCATTGCAAAATGAAATCTATTCTCTGAGAAATTCTTTTCTTTGAGTTCTTTTTTTAAAATGTATCAACAATATCCAAAGTAAATATACCAAAAGGATGAGAACGTCATGAGGATGGGAAAAAAAACACCCCTTGCCCTATATTTTATGCTAAATAGCATACACAGCCAGCACTATAAATTTTTCTATCATTTGATTTCATTTACAGCAGCATCAGAACTCTGCCCTGCTGATCATCACTCTGAGACAAACTTGTTCAGGCTGAGACTTAGATATATTTTTCATTATCCTTACAGTATTTTCTGCATCTTCATGATTTATTTTGGGATATTCTGAGGCCTAAATGAACCGTGATGGTTTTAATAAGCAATAATGGGAATAACTTATTTTCCTTGTTGAAACTGCCATCCATATTCAGTTATTTTTATTTTTATCTTTTTTTAAAAAAAACACCAAGTTTTGTGATAGTTATTTTTGGATAGCATCACTGCTCTCTAATCCAATGGGGTCAATTTGATAGTAAGCACCATGGCTGCTAAGCAAAATATCATATGACTGTGGCAACTTATATCTTTACCTCCTCTTCGGTTGTTAAACAAAGCTTGCAATTTTATTTCTATCTTTTTCATTAATTCTGCTTGTTGGAAGTCACTTGTAAAGCATATAAATCATGATCACAGGACTGTGGAATGGAACAATGGTCAAAAGTGTGCACCAATTGCAAAAACCATATGACTGCAGAACAGCACAATGGTCATAAATGGGAATATAGGTCACAAAGCTATTTTTTTACACTGTTGAAACTTTGGATGGTCATTAAATGAGGCAGTCAGTAAGCGAAAACTGCCTGGTTCCTTTGTTATATTATGAATTGCATCACTGAAATACTGAGAAATCACAATCACTTGTTCAACAAAAATGATTTTTTTCTTTTTCAAAGTGTTGCAGATATTTAGTTTGTTCCTGCAAAATAGGGGGATCTGAGTGAAACTGAATTGTAGTTTTGCTTAAATATCTGTTCAAGAAGAGTGAAACATTATGCTTTTTTTAAAAAAAAGTTTTGGTTAAAACATGGCCTTTGCTGCAGCACTTGAGCAATTTTAAAGATAAAGTAAGATAAACTATTCTTGGAATACAAAAGGCCCCCGGCTTCAACTGTCAGGGAACTTTTGAAGATAAAAGCTAGTTTTGAGTAAGGATGCCCTTCGCTTGAGCTTTTAAGCAATTTTTAAGAAAAATGTTCTTTTGATTAACATGACTCTTCATTTTAAGCAGTTTGGGGGGGAGTTGTCGGCATGCAGAAAGCAATTATTTAAAATAAAAAAGGAATCTTACTGGCTTCAGTGACTATCAGGCATTCCCAAAGTTTTACCACATATGAAGAGCCAGGCAAATCCTAGGCAGCAGTTCCTCTAATATAAGCTTTTATATTCTCAGATGCCACTATACCTGAGGTGGTGTTCAGCAGGTTCTGACCAGTTCTGGAGAACCAGTAACGGACATTTTGAATAGTTCAGAGAACCAGCAAATATCACCTCTGACTGGCCCCGCCCTCATCTATTCTCTGCCTCCCGAGTCCCAGCTGATTGGCTGGGTCTTCCTTTGTTGCCCTGCACAGGAGAACGGAGCTGGAAAGCAGGTTAGTGGGGTGGGAGAGGGAATGGGATTTTGCAGTATCCTTTCCCTGCCATGCCTACCAAGTCATGCCCATCAAGCCATGCCCACCAAGCCACACCATACCCACCAAGCCATGCTCACAGAACTGGTAGTAAAAAATTTTGAATCCCACCACCATATCCAGTCAGCCCTAAGAAATCCTTGTGTAGGAGGAGTGGCACATGATTGTAGCTACATATACAGCAAGTATACAAGGATGTATCATTCAACCAGGTTTTTTTGGGGGAAGTTCTGTCTAAAACCTATTTTTTCTCATGTCCCCCTCTCTTCCCCAAGCAGCATTTCCTGAGGATGACTATCCAAAATACATGGCCAGCTCAACTGTCAAATATGTGGGGTAGAATGAGCAGATATATTGTTTATGGCGGGATGTAACAGATAATAAGAAAACACAAGGGCATTTATTATTGAAGTGCATTCATTTTATTTTGTAAGCATACAAATAAGATGTAACACCTGAATGAGACAAAAGTATATTTTGCAAAATGTATTTACGATCATTTAATATAAGCTTGTTAGGATTTATGATAATCACATGAAAAAATGAGAAGACAGAATGTATTTTAAATTTGAAAAAAATACTTTAGGAACTTTAAATGAACATGTTCCGTACATGTTCAGTATTGGCCTACAATTTACTCTAAATTTTTCACTGTTAGTTTGCCAGGATAGCTAACCCATTTATCACTGAAATGTATGGTTTTATAATTACAGTTAAAACTAAGATTAGAGTGAACACAAGACAAAAACAAAATTGTTGTATATATCTGTGAATAAACCCATCCATAGATAAGTTGACACTTGAATTTTTAACCAGCATACAGTGAAATATGAACCACCAATAGATTAGCCAGCACTTAAAATGTCCATTTGTTTTAATTTTCATAAGTGGTTTATCAATGGATACTATATCTACATCTACTGTATCTATCTATCTATCTATCTATCTATCTATCTATCTATCTATCTATCTATCTATCTATCTACCTACCTCTATGTACTCATAAATGAGCCTATCCAGAGGTAAGTTGAATCCAATTTTGGGGGCATATTTTAGCGCCAATAATTCTTATTTATGAACATACACAATGTCTACAGTAAATCATTAAAATACATTAAATATATAAAATTAGGAAAAGAAGGGTTTCCTTGAGTTTAGGTCCACTCTTGCTAGAGAATAATCAGTTAAGGTTGGAAAGATACAAAATTTGATAACAACTTTGGTATTAGAAATATTTTTTTCTAATTCAGGGTGTCTGTTTTGGATACCTCCTCTTAAGTTGCCTTTGCCAGCAAATAGAATTCAATTTAGAAAGCACTACCACTAAATCTTTGTGACAGGGTTGGCACATAAGGAAGACGATAATCTAAGAGATATCCAGCATTGAGATTAATTCTTCAGTGTAAGCACTTGAATTTGATTTGGTGACATCTTGGTAACCAAACAACTATGGATTAATTGGGTTAATATATCTGCAGAGTCTTAACTTTGGCCTTCAAAGACAGACAAAGCTCTACATATTCAGTTGGACTTGCTTCCAATTATTCATGCTATTGTGTAATAGACTTATGTTTTTTTAGCAATTATTTTATCCTTTTAGATTTGAGAAAGCAGATATTTAAAGATGAGGTGAATAATTGCAAATTAACATCAAGGAATCTGCAACAGAGCAAACAAACTGATCCCTCATCTTCTATGACTTGAGAAATTAAATTATGGGAAGTAAATGTGAAAGTGAGTTTCTGCTAGCAATTAAATTAAGATAAAATGCAGAGGGTAATTATCTTTCCTCCCAAACTCCTGTTTTTCACTCACATATTACATTTATTGTAGATATTTAGGAGTACATGTAAAGTGTATTTTATGGACTCTTCAAAACTTAATTATAAAATGGTTCAGTTACTCACGCACACATTACTGGAGCAAGCTAAGGTAAACTGAAACATAGGGCAAAACTGCTTGCAAAATGAATAAATCCATCAAGGAATTAAATAATTCCTTTTCAAAAGCCAACATAAGTAAGACTATAATCAAATAAAAGCATCATTCTAAACCAATCTCTCCTCCTTCCTGCATCCCTCCCACCATCTTGATGTAGAACCAGATCTTGACTTTATGTGTTTGGGCAGAGGAGCATTTCATTCCAAAAATTTTGGATGTCTTGGCAACATGATGTCTTATGAATCAGATGAGCAGCAGCAGCACCTGTGAATATTTGTTTCTCATGTTCAGCTGCTATGGAAATTGAAAAGGTGTACAGTTTCCTGTGGAACTTACAGATGAGCAAATCAGATCTGGCCACATCAGGCACACCTAACAACTGCTGAGTGTGGTTTATAAGCCAGATGTCAATATCATTTGATGTCACAGACAGCTATCCTTTCTATACTGACTGGCTTCATCTTAAAATCTTTAAGAAGTAGCTTTTAAAAAATTCATGTATTTAACTTGCCATATTTTACCCCCATAATTTTATATAAATATATTGAAATCTTATCACAATTAAAGATGATAATATTTGTCTTCTCAACCAGGGTGTCTCTGTGCTAACACATAACTGTGGACAAGCATTTTCTTCCAAATGTTTCAGGTACTATACATTACATAAAAGGTGAGCATTTATTGGAATTGCAAGTAAATGTAAATACTTTGAGTAATTAAATATCACTCTCTTGGGTATACACCTCAATGTAGTAATGTTTGGCTGATTCTTTATTTATTTATTTATTTTTATTTATTTATTTTGTCAATTGCTTACAAGATAATAGGTATAAGTAAAAACATAGTTATGAATACATGGATACATATAAGAAAAATAAAAAAAGAAACTATAGGACAGGGATGTTAGGCATGTTGGTGCGCTTATGCACGCTCCCTACAGACCTCTTAGGAAAGGAGTGAAGTCAATAGTAGATGGTCTAAGGTTAAAGTTTTTGGGGTTTGAGGAAGAAACCACAGAGTCAGGTAGAGTATTGTTGCTGTTCGACTTCACTCTGTTGCTAAAGTTGTATTTCCTGCAATCAAGTTTGGTGTGATTAACCTTGAATTTGTATCTATTGTGTGCTCTTGTGTTGTTATGGTTGAAGCTGAAATATTCATTGACAGGTAGGACATTGCAATGTATGATTTTATATATTATACTTAGATCGGACCGAAGGCGGCGTAGGTCTAGAATTTCGAGTCTGGTGGCATAAGGTATTCTGCAACGAGTAGAGGAGTGGAGAACTCGTCTTGTGAAATATTTCTGGACTTTCTCAACTGTGTTAATATCAGATACTTAATGTATCTCTATGACTCCCTATATACAATTGTGGAATTTAAGTACTAAGGTGTGGCTTTTTAACAAGCTCTGTTTGTTCAGTAAGCCACAATTGGCAGCATTCACCCATTACACCGAGCTATATCTCATGGTTCATAAATTGTAATAGATGGGTTTATATACTACATTAAATCTATACAACACATATATCCGTATAATCAGAAGCCTCCCCAAAGGTAGAATATGTGTGTGTGTGTTTGTTTGTGTTTCTGTGAGCTTGCACAGACATACACATATGCATACACACACACACACACACACACACACACACATTAAAAGAATTGTGTGTGCAAATGTTGCTGTAATTTTAGATTTAGGTCCCATGGAAAAGCAATTATTTTGGAATGCCAGAAGCCCTTTATCTAGAAACAGCCTCAGATTGACAATCAGCATTAGCATATGCAGAAAGAGAAAAGCAGCTGAAGGAGTTTCTGATTGAGATTTCTATATCTCTTTGTAGTACACAAACAACCTGATAAATAGATCTGCACTGATTAATAAATTTCATGTGCTGTATAACTGAACTGCCTGCTGAGAAAATCACATCAGACTTATTGAAAAAAAATCTTGTGATGGACAAAATGGGGAGGCTTTCAATGTTCTTTGTCCAGAATTTCTATATCATAGCATATTAATTGATTGTCTCCAAACAAACCAAAAAACAATAAATTCCAACGCATTTATATCAAGACATTAGAAAAAGCATGTAAGACAAATCAATATTAAATTGGTATTTCTAGTGCCAAATTGGAAGTGATTCCACATTTCCTTCAGCAGCTAAGAATGAAGTGTTGATGTAAAAGCATATGGCTGACATAAGCAGTTAACTTTTTATTTATTTTTAGGAAGAGTAGCTGATGTAGTCCTTCTCTGATCAAGAAAGTGGAAATTTTGTTGTGTTGACTTCTGGTGTCAAGCAACCTCTTGGTCTTTTCAAACACTGTTCCCACAGAAATGCATATAATTAAATGCTCTTAGAAACAGAGATATGGTACAGATCACACTCATATCAGTCTATATCTGCCCTCACTAACCTGGTGTCCTGTCCCCCAAATGATCTGAAAATTCTGGGACTAGTCCAACACATTTGGAAGACACCAGGTTGAGGAACACTACATTTTTAAAAAATCAATTAACTTTTAAAAAAAAAAAACAACCCACAATAGATTTAATAAGAACACATGAGGAGGAAAAAGGGTGGAAAATGAAGTTTTAAGTAGAACCACACCAAAATATCTGACAATATTGCCAAAAGAGAGAAAGATTTATTTAAATAAGATTTCATCTTCCACATCTCCTATACAATAGCTACAGAAGACTGTACACCCCCATTAAAATATCAGGTTTTTGATATGTAAAATATTGGACCAAGATAAATCACTTCAGGATTTAGTCCATCTTTAATATCTCATGTATCTTTTACAGCTCAAAAACCTGGCATTTTTAAGATGTAATAAATGTTCTAGATAGCATCCTTGTCTCCCCCACAACTTTTGATATATTGCTATACTCCAACTATATGTATTCCAACTATAACCAAAAAGAACCGATGTTTGTTTAGTACATAATGATGCATCCAGAATCGTATTAATTAACCTGTTAATTTTACCCTAAAATGTGACAATCATAGGACAAATCATAGGAGGTATTGTTCCAGTTCCCAAGTTGCCTCTAGCAAAGCAGTTACAACCACCCCTTATTCAATATTTAGGACTATCTCAGTTCAGTTCCAAAAAGCTGCTTCAAAACACATGTATGCACACAGGGAGCAACTCTCAGTGCTTTATTGAAGCTGCTACCTCCATTTCCTGAATCAGTTTCCTGTATCAAGCCTGGAAATGGATGATTATATGCCATCTTTTGATATTTTCTTTATTTTATTTTATGAAGGATTTTGATTAATCAAATAGTAAAAACTAATATTAAATTAAACATAAAGAAAAAGAAAGAATAGTAAGAAGGAATAAAAAGTGCAAAAAGAAAAAGGAACAAACAAAAATAGAAAAGCATATGATAGAGAGCCAGTTTGGTCTAGTGGTTAAGGCACCAGATTAGAAAGCATTCATGTCCAGCCTTAGCCATGAAAGCAACTGGGTGACCTTGGGCTAGTCGCTCTTTCCCAGCCCAATTCACCTCACAAGGTTATTATTACGAGGAAATAGGAAGAGGACAGTATATTGAATATATTTACTGTCTTAAGGTATTTGTAAAAATAATAAAGGTCGAATACAAATAAATAAATGAAAAGAAATATATAAAGAGGTGGTTTCCAAGCTTCATTACAAGATGTATAGACACATTTTCACCCTCTATAAACTTACAAACATTTGTCTCTTTATTCTATATTCTACCCCTTATCTATAAACGAAATCCATAAAACATCAGCTTTTCAATCCTGGTGTCAGTAAAAAGGCATAGTGTATCCAAACTCAGATAGGTTGAGCCTCATCATTGATTTTCATGGCTTTGTTTTCTAAGCCATACAAATCAACTACATTTTCTTCTTTCATGCTTCCAGCATTGGCATTCCACTCCATTCAGAAACAACATATCTAGCTTGCATGTTCTGTCAATTTCTAATAAGCCTCCCAAATCAACCAGACAGGAAACATGATTATATGAGCTAATTCTACTTTTTTGTAAGCCTACATTAATAGAATGTCGCAAGACTGAAAGTATAAAGCTCTTGCCACCATTTAAACAATTGGGTGGTCAATTAGCGCAGGTCCTACCTAAGTTTCTTGTCAGACTGTCAAGCCATTGCATTCATTGTGTTATTTTGGTTATTTCTGTAGAAGTTTAGTGATTCCTGACATACAATGCAACCGGGGGTGGGATTCAAATTTTTTAACAACCAGTTCTGTGGGCGTGGTTAGTTAGTGGGTGCGGCTTGGTGGTCATGTTATTGGCTGGGCGTGGCCAACTCAACATCACTCACATTGAGGCACGCATCTCCTCGCCTGACCTCTCATGACTGTGGGGATGCTGCAACAGTCGTAAGTGTGAAAAATGATCATAAGTAACTTTTTTCAGTGCCATTGTAACTTTGAATGGTCATTCCACACAAGCAAAGTACCAGCAAAGGAAGGGAAAAAAACTCCAGAGAAGTTCCTGAGACAGGAAGTCTAGTCCTGCCAAGAATGTAATAAGGGTTAACAGAGAGGCAGTTTCTGTAAGCAACACCAGAATGTTTCCTTCCTGCCTTCCTTACAGGATTAGGCCAGTAATTTCTTCTAACAATTGGTTCTCCGAACTGCTTAGAATGTTAACAACCGGTTCTAGTGAATAGGTGCGAACTGGTAGAATCCCACCCCTAAATGCAACTTCCCCTCTGTCGCGTTGTCGCGGTTTGCTCGTTGTCCTTAGGTTCTCTGATCAGCCCGTAGAGCCCCCGCAGGGGTGAAATTTAGAGGGACCCTCGCGAGGGTGAGTACTTAAGTACTAGAATCAATAATTGACACAGACACCATAGTTTCTCAAGGTGAGAGAGCACGTTGTGCCCGGGGTAGATGAAGAAATCCCCCGATTGCAACGCACCACCCTCTTTTATTTTGCAGTTTTCTAAGGGTGGGGGGAGCGAGACATATGTAAAGAGGAGCAAGGAAGTATAATTCTAATGGCGCCATGGCAAGATGCGACCACTGTTGTGTGCTAAGATAGCGTGATTATCTATTAACAAGATTTTTGTAGTCAGCTAGTTTCTGTAACTATTTGCCTACGTGTCGTGCCAAGATGAGCTTACCATGCAATTCCTAACTTGAGAAGGTCATTCTTAGGGCCTTAGGTCAAGAGGACTCTCGAGGTTTACTACAAGTCCTCTTTTCTTTGTTTTTAAGGTGCCGCGATATCCGATTCAAAATATAAGCCTTTCTCCTTTGGAGTATCATAGAGCTTGGATAAGGACATACCCTCCGGGACATCCCGATCCGATTGCACAACCTCGTTCAAGGGCAGGTTATCAGAGTCATCATCGGAATATAAGTGCAAAAGCGGAGCTTTGCACTCCTCAGTTGGAATTGCCATATATACATGATTTTGCATTAAGAGATTAAGTTGCGCAGCAGCTTTAGCTTCGGCAATAGCATTTAAACTACGTTTGATCATTGAAATAAAGATAGGTAATAAACAGGGTAGCAGAAAACATCCTATAGCAATTATAGCCACCAAAATAAAAATAGCCTTTAAACCGGGAAACTTGGGGAGAAACTCGTCAAACATTCCCCCTATGTCCACTCCCTTCCATGTTTGCACAGGTACATGTGCCAGTTTTATCATTTTTATGGCAGCCTCATCTACAGCCTTCATGCTGTTATCAATTTCAATACAACAATCGGTAAGGTTAAACTTTCCACATACCCCCCCTTCTTTTGCTAACAGGTAATCTAGTGCCAGACGATTTTGCATTATGTAGTACGAGATTTTACTGACTCTCTCGCAAGGGATCGCATGGTGGCCAATGTTTCATCAGTGATTAGCTCTACTACCGCTTGAAGACGGATGATGCGGTTAAGCATGTAGATGGGTGTTCTGTATCCCCACATGCCGTCCTCTGCCCAGGTTGCCGGATCATAATAATGAATTATGCGTTCTGGGGGCCACTCATCATCTTTCCAATTTACTTTATGAATTTGTGAGGTGTCTCTCGTCTCGCGTGTGGCCTCCCCGGCTTCCTCGTATACCGGGTGACCTAGGACCTGTCTTTGCGACAAAGGGAGCAGAAAAAAACCTGGACGTATGGTCCCTAGTACACAAGATCCTTGCCAGGCGGCTGGGAGGATGGAGAAGGCATTGGCGCCACATATCCAGTAAAGCCCTGTTGGTGCTGGCCAGGTGGCGGAATCATTCTCGGGTTGCCGTAGGTAAGAAAGGTAAGAAGTGAGGTTATGGGTGGGCCTAGGAAGGTTATTGGGAGAGTCCCACGAATCGTTGGTGAAAGTACCTAAACATAAAAGAGAGCCTGCTACAAACGTACGTGCGGAGGTATTAACTCTTTGATAGCATTGTCTGCCTATCAAATTAGTGGTCAGGGTCCAGTTTTCAGGAATTGTGTTCAGGGTATCAAAATTGGACCAATTAGTTATGACATGGGTGATGTTAATTTCCTGGGCCTGCCACGGCCATTGTTCCCCCATCGTAGTTCCCCCACACACAAAGCAATTTTTAACTTGCAATGATTTAGCAATAGTCTCTGCAAGGTGTACAAAGGTGTTGCGCACCTCATGTGGTACGGTCAGGTGAGTCAATTTTGCCAATTCCGAATAAACAGAATGAAATAAGGAGTGTCTGGTTGAGTCGATGGAAATTTTGCTTACTATTATTTTGATGGCTACTGAAGGGTTGGTTCCTGTCCCATCAATACCCAAGCCATAGTCATTGTCAGTACCTTTCCATGTTTGGAAGGAAAGCCAATTTTCCGGTACTGGAAACGTGAGATTGATGGGATTGCACTGATGTTGCATACAGTTGGAATCGGGAACTCTAAGACGGGTGATATAGAGTTTTTTAAGGTTATCCCTCTTGGGTATGGTGTCAGGTTGCACTGTGAGCCCTCTGGATTGAAAGGCCACACATTTCCATTCATTGCAGTAGGTGCCTTTGCCACAGGGGTCGTGTTGATTTGAAGTTCTGGCACAGATGTACTTTTCGTTGCTGGAATATATCCGTCGCCAGACAAGTGAGCCGCATTCGTTTGTGCCATAGTCCATGGCTTCGCAGGCATCAAAAGTGACCGATTGGGATACCTTCGGATTATAAAAGTCATGATTGACCAGTGTCTTTTTCGATGAGCCGGCTCCGACAGTGATGAGGATGTTGTAGCGATGAGTGGGGCCTGTGGGGTCATAACAGGTTTGTTTGTTGTTATCTTCACAAATACTATACGTCGTGCTATTCCACACACAGGTGTGCGTGGATGGTTTGGTGCAAATAAAATGAGTGTGATAGATTAATGTAGTTCTGATGGTCTGCCCCTGTTGAGTTTTTTGCAAGCAGGGGGTGCAATGTTTGGCATCTTGGGAGGTGAGTGCACTTCGTGTCCTCCGTTGGGGGGGGATAAACTTTTGGTGTAGGGATAATGTCAGCCGAGAAGAAGTGGCAAAGCCTCGTACCATTTTTGTAATTTCACATTGGTATAGACCAAAGTCTGAGAGGGTCAGATCAGTTACTGAAAGATGAGTTGCTCTAAAATGATAATTGATGGTATATTTGGGTGAGTCTTGTAGATGTATGGTATTGTTGAAAAACCAGCGCCAGATGATTCCCTTTTTCTTGATTGGAGACCTCTGGTAACAGGAGAGGGTCTGAGAGCGAAGATGTAGTGCTCCCTCATTGTTGTAACGGTGCGTGTGAATCAAGGAGTTGAATTTAGGATGTGGAGAGGACTCGAGAAGCTGTCTACGAATTCGTTGTCCGCGGAGCGGTGACCAGGAACCAGGATAGCGGTCAGGGAGATGGGAGCCAGGTGTATCCCATAGGCAGCTGGTGGTATCACAGGGAGGTTGGCAGCAGGAGAAGTGGCGCACCAGGGTATGGGAAAAAGATTGAGGAGAAGATTGAGACAAAAGGAGCCAAGAAAGAAACATAGAGGGTAGTGGGGGGCGAGTTACAGAGAAAATGGAAAAGAGATAAACTGTATGATTGAAGGATTGACGGGAAGCAAGAAAGCCTAAGCAGGAATAAGGTCCCACCGTATCCGCGGTGACATAGACATGTAGGTAGACCCGACAGGGTTGGTAGCCATACAGAAGAGAAACGTGAGGTGAGGGACGCAAAGCACGGCCTTGATTTTGAAAGGCATAATTACAGGCGGAAAGAGAGATGTCTTTAAAGGTAAAGGTAACGCGTGTGAACGGAGGGGCGAAGATAACAGCAGGATCAGCCCGAAACTGAGAAAAGACAGGAGATATCAGAATCAGAAGGGCTAGGAGAGGAACACTTGTCCTTAGCCTCCCCATGATAAGGTCGAACACAGCGCGCAGGCACCCAAAGAACACGATCAGGAAGTTGAACAGCAGCGTATCCTTTGCCCCAAGTGATCAGTTGCACAGGTCCCTTCCACTTCAGATCTGGAAGTTGCCTGAAATAAACAAGAGGTCTGGAGGTAGGGACAGGAGGTGTGGTAAAGTGACGAGAAGCAGCCGTAGAAGAAGGAGAGCCAGTAAGATTCAGAAAGTTCAAGGTATATAAACATACATTTAACACATTCTGTAACGCTGGGAGGTTCGGGGGGCGTACGCCTTTTTTCCCCATGTATCGATCAAGGGCCGTTTTGAGTGTTAAATTTGCTCTTTCCACAATAGCTTGGCCTTGGCTATTAAATGGAATTCCAAATTTGTGTACAATGGACCAATGATGACAGAACTCCGAGAAAGAGGAGCTCGTGTATGCAGGACCATTGTCTGTTTTTAAAATTTTTGGACATCCCAGTGTTACAAAGGTCCGAATGCAATGATTGATAGTGTTTTTAGTAGTCTCCCCCCTTTGCAGTGTGGCCATGATGAACCCAGAGTAAGTGTCTACAGACACGTGAATATACTTCCAGGGCGCAAAGGATGGATACTGAGTAACGTCCATTTGCCATGTGTCACAGGCCTCGGTGCCTCTAGGATTTACTCCTTCTGGGACACTTCGTGCCTGCAGACTACATGTAGGACATTGTTGAACAATTGCCGCGGCTTCTTGATGAGTAATTCCAAATTGTCTCACCAGAGCCTTTCTATTTTGATGAAAATAAGCATGACTTTCTCCTGCTGTTAAGGTGTTATTCTGCAGGATTGGTAACAAATGCAACTTGCAGGCCTCATCTGCCATGTGATTGCCTTCTGAAAGAAATCCGGGCAGATGCTGATGGCTTCTGATGTGGGCCACAAACAGAGATTCCTTCCTTTCCTTCAATAGGTCTTGTAACTGTAAAAAAAGCGTCATTAAAGGAGAAGGGGTTGCAGGAGAAATGTAGGCATCAAATATATTCAAGGCCAATTGTGCCACATACAGACTATCAGATATTACATTAATTGGCTGGTTGGGAAAAAGTGTGAGTGCCATATTGAAGGCAGACAGTTCAGCCTGTTGAGCAGAAGGTTGTGGTGTGGTAAGTTTTTTATGCCATTGATTGTCAGTTTGCCACACACAAGCCCCGATGGTTTTAGAACCATCAGTGAATACAGTAAGACAATCTTTCATTGGTTGTTGTACTAAAGGAGTCTCTAGAGTGAGCGGAATTGTTTTCAGCACTTGTATGCGTGGGTCTGGTGGTAGATGGCAGGAGACATTCCCTTGCCACCCTTCCAACGCATCTTGTAACGCATCAGAATTTTGGAAGAGTGGTTCCCATTGTGTTAGTCTGCAGGGAGTGTAAAGCGTGCAGATATCCACACCCATCAAGGCTCTAGCTCTTTTCCTCCCCCGTTCTATAAGAAGAGCCATTTGTGCAGCTCTTGTGGTGATTGATGCTTTTGGGGTATGAGGAAGGTGAATCCACTCTAAAATGTGTAGCCTCTTTGAAGTCGAGATTTGAATAATGATTGCTGTAAGGAGTGCGGGTGTGGGAAGAAGCGCCAATGAGAGTGCATGATTGTGTAATGAGCGGTCCACCCAATGGGTATGCAAGGCGCTGTTGATTTCTTTAAGAGCATTAAGCTGTTGCTCATTCAGCCAAATGAGATCTGCTGGATGCTTAAGACCGACCAATGCTTGAAATAATGGCGAGAGAGTATGAGTTGAAATGGAAAGATATGGGCGTGCCCAATTGAGCGTGCCCAGGCATTGCTGTAACTGAACCAAGGTTGCAGGTTGAGGGAGTGTGAGAACAGGAAGGTGAGGTGAAGCTGTGGAGGCTAAAACCTTGTGTCCTAAATATTGTAACGGATAATGAGACTGCACCTTTTCTGGTGCTACATGCAGTCTTGCAAGAGCAAGGAGAGAGAGAAGACATGGAAAAGTTTTACATACTGTACCTTTAGGACCATCAGCTGCAATCAGGATGTCATCCATGTAATGATACACTAAAAATTCAGGAAATTTGTCCCGATAGGGTTGTAAAGCTTTATTTACAAAATATTGACACATCGTAGGAGAATTGAGCATTCCTTGGGGAAGAACTTTCCATTGATATCTAGCTGTAGGTTTAGAATTATTAAACTCAGGAACGGTGAAGGCAAATAGTATCCTGTCCTCTGGTATCAGCGGGATGGAGAAAAAACAATCTTTGAGGTCAATGATTATGAGATCAAATGTTACAGGAATTAAATTTGGATTAGGAAGGCCGCATTGCAATGGGCCCATAGGTTGCAATATAGCGTTCAGAACACGGAGATCCTGTAGGAGGCGCCATTTGCCACTTTTCTTTTTAATTACAAACACTGGTGTGTTATATGGGCTGGTAGATGGTTCAATATGCCCTTCTGCCAATTGTTGTTGAACAAGAGTGTGAAGTGCGTTTAATTTTTCTTTTGTAAGAGGCCATTGATCAATCCAAACAGGAATATTTGATTTAAGAGTGAGAAAAAGAGGAGAAATAGCCATAATTCAAGGTATGTAGAGAGAAGTGTGGAGTTGAGATAGCAGGTCACGGCCCCACAAATTGCAATGTAATGGAAGGACAAAGGGTTTAAGATAAGCAGTCACAGAGGAATGAGGCGTAGAGGCAGTAAGCCAAAGTGAGCTAACCTTTGCTACCTGCGCTCCACCGACGCCTTGTACTGAAGTTGTTTCAGCAAGGGGCCAAGAGGATGGCCACTCAGAGGATCGAATGACAGAGACGTCAGCTCCGGTGTCAATCAGGCCAGCAAAAGATTGGCCATTCAGCAATATGGTTAACATAGGTTTGGAGGCTTGAACAGATTGCTGTAGAGCAAACAAAGAAGGGGGTTCAGGAGACGGAAGAAGAATGAGAGTAGCCACAATCGTTCCCGCTTTCAGGGAAAAGCACCGGTCACCAATGGCAGCGAGAGAGAGATTTTTCAGAGAAGAGGAGTCGTACAAAAAGGGTGCAGCGACTACACCTTCAATGGTAAGGGAGGAGTTAGGTATGAGCAAAACAGGCAAGGAAGGCGGAAGTGGCTTCAGAACAGTGATAGAAAGAGGGAGAGTGAAGACCGAACCAGGATCATCATAAACAATGTCCTCTGTCAGTTGTACAGGGAAAGAAGTAGGTTGTAAAAAGGAAAGAGAAGAGGAAAGAGAAGTTTCAGCCTTTGTAGCGGGGTTAGCTGAAGACCCCATGCCTAGTTTTCCGATTGCTGAGCAGGAGGAGGGTTAGAGCGACATTGGGAAGCCCAATGAAAACCTTTTCTGCAACGAGGGCAAACAGTTTTTGGCTTGGCAGCATAGGATGCAGTACCCCGAGACTGGCCACGAGGCGTTCCAGAGCGGTTTGCAAACGGTTAACGAATGAAGAGTAAGACTCATCAACCTCCTGCACTATCTTCAAAAAGGTGTGTGTGGATTTAGAGTCTGAGTCATCCACACGTTTCAGGGCATTCATCGCACAAAGATGAATGATTGCAAAGGCACGGCGAGGGCAAGTTTGTTGCTGAATCAGGGTGGAGTATAATCCAGTTCCCTTTAAGTGATCAGCAATGACCAGATTAGGGAGGCCTCGTCTTATTTCAGCATCTACTAATTTTTCATATTCAGACTGCCAAACAACATACTGGGCAGGAGTCATAAGCATAGAAAACAACATCTTCCAATCATATAACAGCATTACAGTGTTAGCAGACACGAGAGAATCAAGCATGCCACGAGTGTAAGTGGATTGCAGTCCATACATATTTACAGCCTCTTTTAAATTTTTCAACACTCTTAACTCTATGTTGGTATGAACAGGAGCGCCAGGGGCTCCCGGAACAAGAGTCATAGGGTAAGCAGAAGGTATATCACAAGATTCTAAGGTGAAGGAAGGAGAAGCCAGGATAGCAGTAATATTTCCCCCCAAGGGATGTGGGGATGGAGAATCAGTAGGAATAGGAGAGACAGAAGGAGAGGAGGGCTGCAGACGATTGTGCGGAGTGTCAGAGTGAAAAGGAGGGGCAGAGGCAAGCTGAGGAATATCATCCGAAGAGGCAACAGATTGGTAAGGTGGGGGAGAAGAATCAAAGTGAACAGCAGGAGGCTTAACAGTTTTAGAGGCAAGAGATAAAGATTCGGGGAGAGAGGTGGAGGGGTAAATAGTATTGAGCGCAGCCATTATCGCACGCCAGGACATAAGAATGTCTGGTGGAGCTCTGGGGACATCATACAGATATTTTCCCAAGCGTTCCCACGAAGTGCGATGCAGCGTGCCCTCAGCCGGATAAGCAGGACAGTGCTGTTCCACAAAGAGCAAGAAGGAGGTGATAGATTTTCTAGACAAGGTATATACAGTGGTGCCGTTAATTTTTTGCAAACAATTAGCCTTCTTCACTAAGTGGTAAAGTTCGTCCCTATGAACTGACGAAACTTTGTGAGGAGCCCATTACTTACGATTGTACAGAGCCTTTGCCAGGTGCGTAGCAACGGGAGTGAAGGCAGCGCACCTCTAGACAGAAGTCACGCCGTGGAGCTGAAGAAGGGAGAGATCCCGGACGAGCCCCCAGTTGTCGCGTTGTCGCGGTTTGCTCGTTGTCCTTAGGTTCTCTGATCAGCCCGTAGAGCCCCCGCAGGGGTGAAATTTAGAGGGACCCTCGCGAGGGTGAGTACTTAAGTACTAGAATCAATAATTGACACAGACACCATAGTTTCTCAAGGTGAGAGAGCACGTTGTGCCCGGGGTAGATGAAGAAATCCCCCGATTGCAACGCACCACCCTCTTTTATTTTGCAGTTTTCTAAGGGTGGGGGGAGCGAGACATATGTAAAGAGGAGCAAGGAAGTATAATTCTAATGGCGCCATGGCAAGATGCGACCACTGTTGTGTGCTAAGATAGCGTGATTATCTATTAACAAGATTTTTGTAGTCAGCTAGTTTCTGTAACTATTTGCCTACGTGTCGTGCCAAGATGAGCTTACCATGCAATTCCTAACTTGAGAAGGTCATTCTTAGGGCCTTAGGTCAAGAGGACTCTCGAGGTTTACTACACCCCTCCTCTTTTGTTCTGTTTCTTTTGAACAGTTTATAACTTTCTAGCTGTACATTCTAATCATGGGTTCCATCTCACCAAGTTTTAGTAATGGCAACAATATCATACCTGCCCTCACATACTAGGACTTCAATGTCTCCCTGCTTGCTCCCCAAACTCTAAACATTAGTGTATGGGTATCTGAGCTCTTTATGGCTGACCCTGCATTCCTGCTAAGTGATATGGTTGTGTAGAATGATATTATGTGGCTTTACTGACATACGATAGCAGTTCTGGCAGTCCCAGTTGCTGCTGTTAGGTGAATCCTGTGCAGTTGTAGTGTCCCATGATCACGTGACTGTTCTTTGTGGACTTCTGCCACTTCCCCATTGACTTTGCTTGTTGGAAGTCAGCAGTCAAGACTGCAAATGGTGATCATGTGGCTGCCAGTCACTGCAACAAAGTAATTGTGAGCTGGTTGCCAAGTATCTGAAGTGCAATCACATGACTGTGAGAATGCTGTAACAGTTGCAACTATGAGGATTGGTAATAAGTACCCCTCCTTCAGTGCTGTCATAACTTTGAACAGTCATTGAATGAGTGAACGTTAAATGATAATTACATATATAAGTATAGACTATGTGTATAAGTGAAAGATTCTAAGCCAAATTTAAAGGTAAAAGATGAAAAAAGACATATCATGACATGGACATACATTTAACAAAGGAGAGGATGCTTAAGCTTTGAAGAAATCATATCAAAACAAATATAAATGCTTGGTCCAAAAAATAAATGGAACCACTCAAAAATTTACAAGAAACTATATTAAAGGCTTTCTCAGCATCCAAAGGAATTATGACTTCTGGGTCTTGTTTATTTTGGAGTTAGACTAAGGATCTGATATTATCAGAAGCCTGACAGCTCTGTAGAAATCCAGCCAGAGAAGGCTGCACAGCTACTGAAAGAACAAGCTGTAACTCAAGGGCCAAAGTTGCTCTTAAAGTCTTAGCATCCACATTTATCAAAGAAGTAAATCTATAATCAGAATGCACAATAGGACCCTTGCTCAGTTTAGAAGTAACTATGGTATTTGCCTCATTAAAAATGCCATTATACACCTCAGTAAGAGATAGAAGCCCAATATATTTTTTGTTCCAATCTTCTGGAAAATCATTTGGGTTGAAGATCTTCTCCATTTCTGCAGATGTAATTATAGTGTCAGTTCTTTTAAGTGAAAAGTGTGAAGAGAGATTAGTGACCTGAGCCATGGTGGCACAATAGTTAGAATGCAGTATGGCAGACACAGCCAGGAGTTTGATCCTGACTGGCTCAATGTTGATTCAGCCTTCCATCTTTCCAAGTTAAAATGAGGATCCAGATTGTTGGGGGACAATATGGTGACCTGTAAATGCTTAGAGAGTGCTGTGAATCACTATGAATCAGTATATAAGTCTAAATGCTATTGCTATCTGGTCCTGTGATAAATGTGGTAGCTTTTTGTGAAACAAAATACAGCAATCTTCTATTGAAAAGAATTAGAAGTACATAATTTACAAACCTGGATCCTGACTTTCAGTTGGTATAAAGTGTTACTCCTACTATCTCTCTGTCTTTCTAATTCAAAAATAATTAATATCTTTGGAATTATTATTATTATTTAGGTTTTATATACCCGAAGGACTCAGGGCGGTGAACAGCCAACTAAAATACATGTAAACAAATATAAATAGTTAAAAAAGAATTAAACCCTAGGCTGTCCCTATAAAAATCTAAAAAACCCCAATTAAAATAAATTAAAACTTTGTACCCCATCCCAACTAATCTAAAAACCCCATTTAAAAATCCCATTTGAGTCAGCTCAGGCCGGCCTGCTCGAAGAGCCAAGTCTTCAGGTCACGTCTGAAGGCCCTCAGGTCACTGGTCGTTCGTAGTCCAGGGGGCATCCCGTTCCAAAGGGCGGGTGCCCCCACAGAGAAGGCCCTGTTCCTCGGGGTCACCAGGCGACACATAGAAGGCGTCGGGACCCGGAGGAGACCCTCTCTGTGGGAGCGCACCGGTCGGTGGGAGACTACTGGCAGAATGCGGTCTTGTAAGTATCCTGGTCCGATGCCATGGAGCGCTTTAAAGACCAAAACCAGTACTTTAAAGCGAACCCGGAAGGCCACCGGCAACCAATGCAGCTCGCGCAGGAGGGGCGTCACGTGGGAGTATCTCGACGCCCCCATAACTACCCGCGCGGCCGCATTTTGTACCAGTTGAAGCCTCCGGGTGCTCCCCGCAGGGAGCCCCATGTAGAGGGCATTACAGTAGTCCAGACGGGAGGTGACCAGGGCATGAGTGACTGTGCGTAAGGCGTCCCGATCAAGAAAGGGCCGCATCTGGTGTATCAGGCGAACCTGATAAAAAGCCCCCCTGGAGACGGCCGTAATATGATCTTCCAAAGACAGCCGTACATCCAGGAGGACACCAAGATTGCGAGCCCCTTCTGTGGGGGTCAAGATCTCATCCCC
Source organism: Bungarus multicinctus (assembly GCA_023653725.1). Lineage (NCBI taxonomy): Eukaryota > Metazoa > Chordata > Lepidosauria > Squamata > Elapidae > Bungarus > Bungarus multicinctus. Next base: position 158,692,356 of record CM042836.1, read on the forward strand.
AATAGCCAGCGACGGAGTCAGCTGACTATATCGGGCCGCCGGAAACCACAGCCACTCGGTCTTGGAAGGGTTGAGTCGAAGCCTGTTCTCACCCATCCAGTTCCGCACAGCCTCCAGGCAACGGGCCATAGCCTCCACAGCATCGTTGGGGTGGCTTGGGGTGGAGATGTAAAGCTGAGTGTCATCAGCATAAAGATGGCATTTCACCCCAAAACCACGTATGATCTCTCCCAGCGGCTTCACATAGATGTTGAACAGAAGAGGGGAGAGGACCGACCCCTGAGGCACCCCACACATGAGGGGCCTAGGGGTGGACCTCTCCCCCCCCGTCAACACAAATTGCGAACGGTCCGAGAGGAAGGATGAGAACCACCGCAAAACGGTGCCCCCAATTCCCAACCCCTCCAACCGCCGCAATAGGATACTATGGTCGATAGTATCAAAAGCCGCTGATAGATCTAAGAGGACCAGGACAGAGGAATAACCTCTGTCACGGGCCCTCCAGAGATCATCTACCAATGCGACCAATGCTGTTTCGGTACTGTGCCCGGGCCTGAAGCCCGATTGGAACGGATCTAAGTAGAATGCTTCCTCCAGATACTGAGGGAGCTGACGTGCCACCACACTCTCAACAACCTTCGCCACAAAGGGAAGGTTGGAGACAGGACGATAGTTATTCAAAAGAGCCGGGTCCAGGGAAGGCTTCTTGAGGAGGGGCCGCACCACCGCCATTTTCAGGGCAGTCAGAAGCGCCCCCTCAATCAACGAAGCGTTGACAATCCCCTGGAGCCAGCCTCGTGTCACCTCTCTGGAGGTAGAAACCAACCAGGAAGGGCACGGGTCCAATAAACATGTGGTGGCATTCAGCCTCCCCAGTAATCTGTCCACACCCTCAGCGGTCACAGGATCGAACTCCTCCCAGATAACCGTCTCAAGACCTGCTCCGGACACCTCCCCAGGGACTACCCAACTGGAGTCCAGCCCATCCCGAATCTGAGCGATTTTATCATGCAGAAATCGGGAAAACTCTTCTACCCTACCCTGCAAGAGGTCCTCCCGCGCTCTCGGCTCAAGCAGGGAGCGGGTCACTCTAAACAGGGCGGCCGATTTTCTGCCGATGCAATAAGGGCGGAGAGGTGTGAACGCTTCGCCGCCCCTATTGCCACTAGGTAGGTCCTAATATAGGACCTCAACTGTGTCCGGTCAGACTCAGCACGACTGGCCCTCCAGATGCCCTCCAGACGTCTTTTCCGGCATTTCATCCTCCTCAGCTCCCCCGTAAACCACGGAGCCAGGTGGGATCTATGCCGAGTCAGAGGTCGCAAAGGCACAACTCAGTCCAGAGCCTCAGCGGCCAACCTATCCCAGGTGGCCACCAAGTCTGTGGCCGAGTTATGAGCCAGAGTTTCAGGAAATGGCCCAAGCTCCATCTGAAACCGTTCAGGATCCATCAGGCGCCTGGGGCGGAACCATCTCCTCGGCTCCGCCTCCCTGTGATGGGGGGTGGCGGCACCGAAGTCCAGTCTAAGAAGAGAATGATCGGACCATGACAAGGGTTTTATAACTAAGTCCCCAGCACGATCATTCAACCACTGACTAGAGGCGAAAATCAGGTCCAGTGTGTGTCCCCCCATGTGAGTGGGGCCAGAAACTAATTGGGTCAGATCCATGGCCGTCATGGAAGCCAGGAACTCCCGGGCCACCCCAGAGGTTTCCCCGAGCGAAGGCAGGTTGAAATCACCCATGACTAAAAGCCTAGGGGTTTCAACCGCCAGTCCGGCTATCACCTCGAGAAGCCTGGGCAGGGCCGATGGCACGTGGCAGGGAGCCAGGTACGTTATCAACAGGCCCAACTGAACCCCCCGACCCCACTTCACAAGAGAGACTCACAACCGTCTGAGGAACAGTGGCCTCCCTAGGACAAAGGACTTCTCTAATAATCACCGCCACCCCACCACCCCTTCCCTGAGACCTCGGTCGATGGAATGCTTGGAAACCTCGGTCGATGGAATGCTTGGAAACCTGGTGGGCACATCTCTACCAGAGGGACGCCACCCTCTGGGCCCAACCAGGTTTCGGTGACCGAATCTGTATACATCAGCTGTTTGAATTGAAAATAGACAGTACAATATTATATTGGTTGGTTGAGTCTGAAAGCTAGTAGCATACTAGAATTCTTTGCCTTTTCCTAGTTGAATAGCTTGGGGGAATGTAATAAAAATTCTATTTGGGAAATGTATCTTTTGTTACATTAATACTTAAGTGAGATTGACATAATCTGTAAAACCCTGGAGATTGATGGGATGAATTATGAATTAATGATCTTTCACTTTCTTACTTTAAAAATTAATTACTGCCCAGATCTACGAAACATCACATGAATGCAATGTGATGCTATGAGTTTGGCACCCATGTATTAGAGAATGAGCTATCAAGAAATAATCTATTGAACACAGTCTCAGTGTAGAGTATGAAAGGAAAAATGTCTATCTCCATTAGAAGATTAGGGAAACCTTTGTAGTCTCTAAGCTTAGTTGTTCACTTGCAGACATTTTATTACCTGACTAGGTCACATCATCTATGCTAGCATGATGAAAAGTGCTACTAACAACACTGATCATATGACCTACTCAGGTAATGAAACATCTGCAATCAAACAAACAACCATCCTCAGAGAGACCAAGTATTTTCCAGTTCAGTCCTTAATTACAGATATTCTTTTCTATTGAGACTAGGGAAAAGATGGTCTATCTGTAGATCACCATTCTTCCATTTCATGTTTCAAAGATATTGCCTTCTTTTTCAAAGATATTGCCTTCGTTTTCTGTTCTTTGCTTTCTGAACAACTTTTCCGTTTTAAGAAACCTTTAAGAAACCTGAGACAAATCTTTCAGAACCATGGAAATAAAATATTATTTGAAACTTGTGTAAAATGTCAGTGACAGAGCCATGGCAACTCCACAATATATTCACTGGCTGAAAATGGCTTCTGTCACCTTCATGTTGTTGCTGTTTCTAATACAGAGGAACAACATGGAAAGCACCAGGATGGTGATGGGGTTCGAAGGTATTGTGCACCTGTTTGTTATGTCTTTGACCTTACCTATTTATTGCAATAAAATTGCAATATAATGAATATTGTTCCATAAAGCATCCTTCAGAATTCAGAAACACAACTTTCCTTTATGGAAATTCAAACCTAGATTACTCTGTAACCCCAAAAGCAAACTGGGAAGGTAGAATTAAAAATACCGTAGCATGTGTGGAACGAATGCTGGTATTGCATTATTTGTGTCTATGTGTTACTACAAAATCAAGACCAAATCTGGATTTCTAAGAATTTCAAATGAAATTATCCCAGAGGGGACAAGAAGCATTTATTATTTGATCCAGGTGGCTGTTTTTCTTTCTGATTCATATACGTTTGCTTTTAAAATATATAGTATTCCCCCACCTCTCTTCATATTGAGCTTCTTTTTCTTCACCCCACTTTATGTGCTGTCTGGATTTGCATCTGTTTTCCTTTACCTCTTTTACTTTTCCTTCATTATTTACTTTTGTAAGCGAACTGATGTTTTTATTCAATTCCCTTGGGTTTTTGCCCAGATTTTTAGTGTTTTAAAAATCTCTCAAACTGTCCCATTCTTTTGGTTACCTTCCATTCCATAGCACTGTCTGGGACCTGTTTCCAATTATGTATGTTTTGTCTTGTTTACTAGATTTTTCTTCTCCCGTATGCTGTTACAGTTGCTTTTTCAGCTGGGGTGGAGCTGACAGAAGCCAGAGTGAAGCACACTTTTTCTTCCATTTTTGTATTTTCAAGTCTGTTGCTTATTTATCTTTGCTTGTGAAATAATGTCAGCAGCTACTTATGGCTATGGAAAGTTTATTCTTAAATGCTTATAACTGGGACAGGTAGAATGTAACATCCTATACTACCTTTTGTAAGTCATAATATAAAAAAAATGAAAGACCAAGGAAACAAATATTTTATTTTTCATACCATTCTTCCTTTCTAAAACGTAAGCTGGTAACATATATGGATCTTCATGAAGAATGGTGTTTCAGATGTGTGATCTCTCTTCTATTTTGATTGCTGCTGCTTGTGACTGATTTTCAGAATAAACTTATAGGCACTGCTTTAACCAAAGGCCTACTGCAATGTTTCTCCCAAGACAAAAATGGGAAAATCTGGAGGTTACATTATGTTATGCCTTGCATGAAAGATTTCATATCTATCGAAACAAGAAAGAGAGTACAATGTTACAGAGAGTTGTACAGAGAGTACAACTTAAGCCTATAATTGGAACATAGAAAGTTAACAAATACTAGGTAAGACAGTCAAATCTTATGATGAATGATTGCAGGAACTGGGCATGGCTAATGAAGAGAAGGACCAGGGGACACATGATAGCAGTGTTTCAATATTTGAGATGCTGCCCCAGAGAGGAAGGGGTCAGGCTATTTTCCAAAGCACCCAAAGGCCAGACAAGGAATAATGGATGGAAACTGAACAAGGAGAGATTCAACCTGGAAATAAGGAAACATTTTCTGACAGTAAGAGCAATCAACCAGTAGAAGAGCTTGCCCTTGGAAATTGTGGGAACTTCATCACTGGAAGCTTTCAAGAAGAGACTGGACTGCCATCTGTTAATATGTTTTAGGGTCTGCTTGGGCGGGGTGTTGGACTAGATGACCTACAAGATTCCTTTCAAATCTGTTAATCTGTATCTGTAACTATATCTGAGTCAGGTTAACATGTAATGTATTTTAGTGCAGGCACAGAGGCCTTCTCCATCACTCACTGCTATCTAGGAATAAATCTGGGTGTTTGATTCCATACATTTCTTGGTTTGAACGATATAGTCCTACATGCGTTCATGGTCGGTTAGTTGGCCTGGCTAATTATGTATTGACTTTGCAAATGATTCAGAATTTATAGTAGTGTCATACAGATTAGGGGCAGTCTTGCCAATTCCATCCAAAGGATATAATTTCCTGTGCAAAACGTATGCTTTTGTAGTTGCAGAGGGCAACTACTTTTGGTTTCCAAGAGGAATCATGGCATTGCATCATGTTGCATCACCTCACTGGAGTATCTTTTAGAGTGCTTTAATATTTTGCATTTCTGTCTTAATCAGATTTGGAGTTTCAACTTTTTACTGAAGTCTGTATTTTATCACCTGTGATTTTTAGTCTTTTTCAGGACAATAGGGTCTGCAACTAAAATCTTCTCTGTAGGGTGCTGAACATAACTACCAGAAACAAAATGAGTTTGCTGCAGAGCCTTCACTTATAGTTACAGAACTGATCCCAAGAACAACACCAGAGCTCTCTGTCCAGAAGAGTCCAGTGCTAAGAGTATTCAGCTAAGATACTGTGCAAAAACCTCAAACTCCCAGGCCCCCACTAGAGCACCAACATTGAGGAAGGCACAGGCCACCCAAAGGAGTGAAGAGGGAATTTATATAAAGCTGTCCTTCAGGTTTATCTATTTTTCAAAAACTCACTATTGTCATAATTGGTACTACTAGTAGTATTTATTTATTTATTTATTTAATTGATCTTCTATACCGCCCCCTTTCCCGGCGGGACTCGGGGCAGTGTACAGCCGAATAAAAATACAGATATAAATACAATATTTAAAATGGAATTAAAAGAATTAAATAATTAAAACTATCAAAGGTTAAAAGCTAAAAAACCATTTAAAATCAATTAAAATCCTGCAACTAACTCTAGGCCAGACTGGCTTGATGGAATAAGTGGGTCTTCAGCGCACGCCAGAAGGTTAACAAGTCAGGGATGGTCCTCATCTCTGGGGATAATTCGTTCCAGAGGGAGGATGCTCCCAGAGAGAAGGCCCGCACCCTCAGGGTCGCCAGCCATCCATCCAGCGGCACCCTGAGGAGGCCCACCCTATGGGAGCGCACTGGCCGACGGGAGGCCGATGATGACAGTAGGTGGTCCTGTAAGTACCCAGGTCCCAAGCCATGGAGTGCCTTAAAGATGACCACTAACACCTTGAATCACACCCGGAAGGCCACCGGGAGCCAGTGCAGTAGTACTACAAATGATACTACTACTCATCCAGTTTTGGTCACCACACTATAAAAAAGATGTTGAGACTCTAGAAAAAGTACAGAGAAGAGCCACCAGGATGATTAGGGGACTCGAGGCTATAACATCTAACAAATGGTTGCAGGAACTGGGCATGGCTAGTCTAGTGAAGTGAAGGACCAGGGGAGACATGATAGCAGTCTTCCAATATTTGAGGGGCTGCCACAGAGATGAGGGGGTCAAGCTATTTTCTAAAGAAACCCGAAGGCCAGACAAGGAATAATGGATGGAAAATGAACAAGGAGAGATTTAACCTGGAAATAAGGAGAAACTTTCTGACAGTGAGAACAATCAACCAGTAGAACAGCTTGCCCTCGGAAGTTGTGAGAGCACCATAACTTGAGACTTTCAAGAAGAGATTGGACTCCCATCTGTCAGAAATGATGTAGGTCTCCTGCTTGGACAGGGGGTTGGAATAGATGACCTACAAGGTCCCTTCCAGTTCTGATTATCTCTTATCTGTTACTTAATGCATAGCCTTTATGGAAATTGAATTGTCTTTTTAAAATAAACTAGACATCCCTGTGACATATTGAATCATCCTTTGAGAGAGAGCTAGTGCAGTCTGATGTAACCAGAATGAACATGAAATTTTAGGCTGGCCGTATTTTTCCCCACAATGTTGGACAGTCAGTGATCATCTAAGAAGAATATACATCACAAATAGAAAAATAATTGTAGTGGCATTAGATGCAATAAAAAGTCAATACTGCTTACCTACCCAAATAAACAGAATGTCACAAGTGGGTAAAAAAAAAAGCTCATTTGAGGAGCCTTCCTTCAAAAACTGTTTTCTACAATGCACCATGATATGTAGGTAAATATATTCTGCACATTTACTAGAAAAGCAAGCTGTGCTCCCTGGTCATGTAAAAAGGAACAGCTGCAGCTGAGGAGCTGAACATGTATCAATCATCAGGATTCAAGTACCCATGCAAACTTTTTTTGATGTGAATATTTGTCCTGTAATAGATAAAAAGAACTGTGAAAAGTATCCAGATGTATGGGGCATGACCAGTTTGCTTCTAGGTAGCTCCCAATCAGAAATTCTCAAATGTTCATTTATAGTTGATATTGTTGAATGAGAATACTGGCCAAGAATGAGAAAAGGAATAATTTTCAAATTTCTCATTATACTTGCATGTTATATTTCTAGTTTATAATTATTAATTATGATGAAAATTCATGTAAAAAAACTATGCTTGGGCATAAACAAAAATAAAAAGCCCTGAACACTTCTGTTTTTATTTTTATTCTTTTTTGACCACAGTGCTAATCCAGCATGGCATGCATAATATGCACCAAGAAGCACCAGTCCAGGCATTTAACTTCATGCCATGAATCAGTGGCTCATAGAATACAAGATAAAAAGACATTCAATCCTGATTTAAAGCATTTGCACATGAAGCACCATAAACAGAACCAGTCTGATTTTAAAAAATGTAAGTAAGAGGCTGCTTGCTTTGACTGATTGCATATGGCATTGATCATAAATATGATACACACACACATACACGTGTGCATGTGCACACATACACACCTGTTCCAGCCCAGAGGAGCTAATGCAATAAATACAACCAGAGAAGAATGATAGATTCAAGAAGCAAAGATAATTTGGGGCATTCTTATCAATCTGATGAAGTCTAAGGATGGATGGTTGCATGGAGAGATAAAGAGAGAGACAGAGAAAGAAAGAGAGAAGATGGATAGATAGATAGATAGATAGATAGATAGATAGATAGATAGATAGATAGATAGATAGATAGATAGATAGACAGATAGATAGATAGATAGACAAACAGATATAGATAGTTACAGAGGTAGTCCTTGACTTACTGTTAAGCAAACTGGTTCTTAAGTACCAGGTTAGGGGATCGCGTGCCCGCTATCTCCAAGTGGTAATATGCTCCGACCCTCTCGACCCGTCTTGCAGGCCTGGTTGTGCAGAGTCTCAGGCCCTGAGCACCCAGCTGATGTTATGCAATGCCAGGTCCGTTATAAATAAGGCCCCCCTGATTTTTGATCTGATTCAGGATGAGGGCGTGGACCTGGCAGGGGTCACCGAAACCTGGTTAGGCCCAGAGGGGGATCTCCCCCTGGTAACGATGTGCCCACCAGGTTTCCAGGCATTTCATCGGCCAAGGGCTCAGGGTAGGGATGGTGGTGTGGCAGTAATTATTAGGGAAGATCTCTGTCCTAGGGAGGCCACTGTACCTCAGAGGACTGGCTGTCAGTCCCTCTTTGTGAAGTGGGGTCAGCGTGGGCAGATGGGTCTTTTGATAACGTACCTGGCTCCCTGCTACGTATCATCGGCCCTGCCCGGGCTCCTCGGGGTAATAGCCGAGCTGGCGGTGGAGACACCCAGACTGTTAGTTATGGGTGACTTCAACCTGCCTTCACTCGGTGAATCCTCTGGGGTGGCCCGAGAGTTCTTGGTCTCCATGACGGCCTTGGACCTGACCCAAGAATCGCTCAGATTCGGGCCAAGTTGGATCTAGTTGGGAGATCCTGGGGGAGGTGACCACGGTAAGTTTTGAGACAGTTATCTGGGATGAGTTCGACCCTGTGACCGCCGAGGGTATAGACAGGTTGCTGGGGCGGCTGAATGCCACCACATGTTTATTGGACCCTTGCCCCTCCTGGCTGGTCTCTACCACCAGAGAGGTGACGCGGAGTTGGCTCCAGGGAATTGTTAACACCTCTTTGATGGAGGGCTCACTGCCCACTGCCTTGGAAACGGCAGTGGTGCGACCCCTCCTTAAGAAGCCCTCCCTGGACCCAACTCTCTTGAACAACTATCATCCTGTCTCCAACCTTCCTTCGTGGCTAAGGTTGTGGTGTCAGGTCAGCTTCCCCAGTACCTGGATGAAGATATGTACCTGGATCCCTTCCAATCGGGCTTCAGGCCCGGACATAGTACTGAAACGGCATTGGTCACATTGGTTGATGATCTCTGGAGGGCCTGTGACAGGGGTTATTCCTCTGTCCTGGCCCTATTAGACCTATCAGCGGCTTTTGATACTATCGACCATAGTATCCTATTGCGGCGGTTGGGGGGGTTGGGAGTTGGGGGCACCGTGCTGCGGTGGTTCGCCTCCTTCCTCTCCGACCGTCTCCAATTTGAGTTGGCAGGGGGGGAGAGATCCACCTCTAGGTCCCTCGATTGTGGGGTGCCTCAGGAATCAGTCCTCTCTCCTCTCCTGTTCAACATTTATGTGAAGCCGCTGGGGGAGATCATCCGTGGCTTTGGGGTGAGGTGTCATCTGTACGCTGATGATACTCAGCTGTACATCTCCACCCCAAGCCACCCCAACGATGCCATGGAGGTCATGTCCCGTTGTCTGGAGGCCGTGCGGAACTGGATGGGCGGGGACAGGCTCCGATGCAACCCTTCCAAGACTGAGTGGCTGTGGTTTCCGGCATCCCGATATAATCAGGTAGTTCCATCGCTGGCTATTGGGGGTGAGATTTTGCCCCCTTCAGAGAGGGCTCGCAATCTGGGTGTCCTCCTGGATGTACGGCTGTCTTTGGAAGACCACATTATGCCCGTCTCCAGGGGGGCATTTCATCAGGTTCGCCTGATCCGCCAGATGCGGCTCTTTCTGGATCGGGATGCCTTACGCACGGTCACTCTTGCCCTGGTCACCTCCCGACTGGACTACTGTAACGCCCTCTATATGGGGCTCCCGAATGGGAGCATCCGGAGGCTTCAACTGGTACAGAATGCGGCCGCACAGGTGGTTATGGGGGCATCAAGGTTTTCTCATGTGACGCCCCTCCTGCGCGAGCTGCATTGGTTGCCAGTGGCCTCTCGGGTGCGCTTTAAGGTTTTAGTGTTAACTTTTAAAGCACTCCATGGCATTAGACTGGGATATTTACAAGACCGCATTCTCCCATTTTCTTCTCACCGTCCGGTGCGCTCCCACAGGGTGGGTCTCCTGCGGGTCCCGTCGGCATCTATGTGCTGGCTGGTGACCCCGAGGAATAGGGCCTTCTCTGTGGGGGCGTCTGTCCTCTGGAATGGGTTGCCTCCGGAGTTACGTATAGCTATGGACCTGGGGACCTTCAGGCGTGCCTTGAAAACCTGGCTCTTTGACCAGACCGGCTTGGGCTGATTTTAGATTTGGGTGTTTTAATTTTTATATTAAATTTTAGGGTTTTAGGGAGGGGTTTTAATTGTTCAGCCAGGGCCTTTAGTTTAATTTAGTTTTAACTTTTCACATATTTATTGTTTTAATTGTATGACTATGCACCGCTCTGAGTCCTTCGGGAGAGGAGCGGTATATAAATAAATATTTATTATTATTATTATTATTATGTGAATTGTGTCGAGTTTTACAACCTGTTTTGTCATGGCTGTTAAGTGAACCACTGGACTTAATTGAATCACATGGTCATTAAGCAAATCCAGCTTCCCCCATTGACTTTGTTCCCAGGAATTGACCGGAAAGGTTGCATATGGTGATCCCATGACCATAGGATGCTGTAACTGTCATATGCCAATTGCCAAACACCTGGATTCTGATCACACGACCCTGGAGGTGCTGTGATGTAAGTGTATCAATTGCAAGTCACCCTTTTTAGTGTTGTTGTATCTCTGAATGGTCACTAAATGAATAGTTGTAAGTCAAGGGCTACCTGTAGATCAGGGGTGTCAAATTCATATCGTCACGGTAGCATCACATGATGTATCGAGACGTTTTTCTGCCTTCGCTAAACCAGGTATGGGCATGGCTAGTGCGTGATGCACCTGGCCCCCGGATCATGAGCCCTGCTGTAGATATGATAGATGATTTATTCCCCATGCTGGCTTCAATTTTGGGAATTGAAGTCCAGACATTTTAAGGGTCCTAAGGCTGAGAAACACTGACATAGATCATATCATAATGTGAATAAACTGTTAAGCATGAGCACAAAATATGTAGCATAGACAACTGAATAATATATGAATGTACAAATGCTTAAGGGTCAAGCTTTTTAATGGTATACACGAAATACATGCATATTTAGAGGCTACAGACTCTAAACTGCCTTCAAATAGTGCAGAACATAGCTAAATAGAATGGAATGGAATGGAATGGAATGGAATGGAATAGAATAGAATAGAATAGAATAGAATAGAATAGAATAGAATAGAATAGAATAGAATAGAATAGAATAGAATGCTTTATTGGCCAAGTGTGATTGGACACACAAGGAATTTGTCTTGTGTGTAAATTTGTAGAGATTTCCATGTGTTTGTCATCCCAAAAGAATAAGACTTTTTTCTCCTCTGACATACCAGAATAATTTAACAGGAGATGCCACTAGGTCTGAATGGAAAGGTATAGCCTAGGCTAAATATAATTAAGAATAAATCAATGGAACGAAAACAATTTCACTCAGAAATAAGTGTAAAGCAATTTGCCAAGGACATCCATCTATCCAATTTTGTGTTTGTTATCTATGAAACCTTGAAAAATTAGAGTTCCCAGTTTCCTTGAATGTTTGCCAAACTTGACTGGTAGTCTACCATAACCACATATACAAGGTTAGCACTGAAAATCATATTTTAGCTTTAGTATTCTTTAAAAATCACATGGTTACAGTTGCTATCAACATCATTCTGGAATGCTTTTGTTGATTGAAGATGATAGCTGAAAATTCAGACAAAAAAATTAAAGTAAAGCACAAGCATATTTAAGCATAATTGCCTTAAAAACCAAATTGGCAGTAATATAATCTATGTTTTTGTTAAAAATGAAACATCCCAGAAGACTGACTCTAGCACAGAAATGGCAAAAGAAAAACAGCTCGTTTCAAGCAGCATGTGGATAGGATCCAGTCAAAATGAGCCACTTGTAAATTGAGTAAAGGTTGCTCTAATGTCACAGCTGCCATGGTGATTGTGAGGTGAGTCTAAAATATTTGTTGCCTTGAAGGTTTGGTTTGATTGCAAGGATACAGAGAACACATCTGTAGGAATTGTTTAATGTGGTGTGGGCAAGACTGCAATGTGGGGTGTAATTGCCACACTAATATAATTGCCACCGCTCATGATATTGTTGTTTTCTGCCTTGTCCCATGACTGAAACACAAAACAGTGATCTTAAGCCACACTGGATGTATTTCTGGGAAGGCTACTTTCTTCATACATGTAAGACTGTTGCATGATTTTTCAGGAAAAGATTTCCATGTTTGTTTATTAGATTTACATCCCATTTTTATTTGTATATCCAAGATACTATACCTATGGCTCCCTTCACTTACATACCTTGCAATAAAAATCTTGTGAGATATGTTGGACTAAGGGGCATCCAGAATCACCCAATCAGCTTCTATGTCTAAGGGAAAATGAAAACTCATAGCTCTCACTCTCTAGTCTTGCACTTTTAACTACTACACCACAGAAACCTGCCTTAGATTGAGTTGATTTCTAAACTACCTATTTCAACACTACATAGCAATTCATTCTTCTAGTGCCAGACTGGAGTCTTTCCCACCATCTGTCAGGATCTGGGTGACATCAGCTGATGCTAATATTTTATGTGAAAAGGAACCTTCGTTCTTTGGATAGGATTGCAGTCATCTAGCCTGGATAATATCCATGATTATCTAGAGCATAAATAACTAAAGCCAGTCGACTCTCTCTGGAAAGTCTTGCAGTTAATTTAGCAGGTTACCTACAGAATTGGCTTCACCCCATCACATCAGCCCATCCCACTCATTCAGGCAGGGAAGGCATGCTACACATCCCATCTGTTGGAGAGTTCTAACTGATGGAGGGGGTGGGTCAAGGAATAGGACCTTTTCTGCTGATGCCGCTGCTTTATGGGACATCTTACCCCCAGAGGTGAGGAAAGCCCCCAATCTTCTGACCTTCCACAAAGGGGTCAACTCAAAACCTGGCTGCATAGCCTTGTATAGGGGACACTAGTGCACACACAGCCATGGTGCTGCTGGTTGGCCCCATGAGAACCTCCTCCATACTTGTATAAACAACTCTTAGTTTTCCCATCTTGGATCTTTCCATCTCTTGCAATTTTATAATGTTGTTTTAGATTTTTAAATTTTTAATGTTAAATTATTTGATTTTATTGTATTGTGTTGGTTTTATTGTATTGTATTGTATTGTACACTGCTCAGAGGTCCTTTGTGAGGGAGATGGGCAGTTAAGAAGTTAAATAGCTAATAAATAACTAAGTAAATTATATACAAGTGGTGTGTGAACATAGAGGGGTGTGTGTGTGTGTGTGTGTGTGTAATGAAAACAGTTCCTCCTGTCCTCCTGAATTGTTGATTTAAAAAGCATATTGGTAGGAAATACAAATTATTTCCCCTCCTCCGTTGTTGATGCTACAACTGTGATACAATCATACAGTTATGCTCATTGCCATCACAAACCCCTTCCAAAGCGCTTCCTCCCTTCCATTGTACAAAGTTGTTCAATATATTTTCTCATTAGCAAGAAAGCAGTCATTCTGGTTTCTTAATGTTTTCTTTTCTGGGTGAAATGTTTTTTTCTCAGTTGCCTATGCAACCCAAAATGAACCTTTTTGTGGCCACCTGAACTCACTCTTAGTCAGCTCCAGCTCATTTTTGCCCCATCATTTTTTTCCTTCTCTTTCAGGCCTGCTGAATTTCTCTCTTTTCACCACCTGTTTTCTACCAGTCAAAAAATGACTGAACTACAAATGTTGCCAGTTGCCTGTAAGTCATGATTGTGGCAGCAAGTCATGATTGTGCAACTTTTTACCTTGCCTGAGCCATATGGAGTGAAGCAGAATTGCCTTGGGCCACATATAAAATGTATAATGTAGATAATGTATATAAATAACATACTTCCTTTATTTTCTTGTGGGGCTGCTTTACTAGCAGTCTAGGGCCACATGTGGCCCACAGACTATGGGTTGGACAAGCCTACCCTAAATTATAAATTATACCTGCCCCTTAATTCAGAAAAGAATAAAATAAATGAACTGAGCCAACTATTGATTTATAACTGGGATGGGCAACATGTAGCCTTCTGGAAGTTGAACTGTAATCTTCTTCCTTTTGTTCTTCCTTCTTTGATATGTCCTAATATTCAGGGGTGGGATTCAACCAGTGTTACTACAGTTCAGTCAACTACAAAAAACATCAGCTGTGTCGCCCGAACAGCTGATAAGCACTACACGCGGGTGCACAGGGTTTGAAAATCCTCTTCTTTCCTTTTTCAACCTCAGCTGTACTGTGCAAGGTTGAAAAAGCAGGAAATAAAGAACTGCCAAGAGCCCAGGCAGGCAGGTGAACCAAACAGATGAACAAAAGGTCATAGCACCGAACTGGTTTGGTGTCTGCTGCTCTTCAGAGCTACCAAGTTCTATAGAACTGTGCCGAACAGGTAGCATCCCACCCCTGCTAATATTGGTTGATGGGCTTTGTGCCTCAGCAGTATCTGGAAGGCCATTGCTTCCCCTCTGACACATTCTACACAATCCTTTTCACCCTCAATCAATTATTCAGTCATCCTTCAGATTTTGGATCATGGTTACTTGAAATAATATACTTAGGGTGTAACTACTATAATGATGTACCATAACTGAAATTGTTGTTGTTTGTGCCCTGATTTTTCTCTTTCTTGAAATAATAGACAGTAATCTTTCTGTATGTTGGTGTAAGTTTAGATAGAGCTGTATAGTACTTAACAGGAAAAGATCTATATAAAAATATCTACGAATAGGTCAGATAGAAGCATTAAAATGTATTGGTGCTGTAATGGTGGTTGCTATTCACATAAGTTATCTGTTTAAGTAAAGTGAAAAGAAAACTTCTACATTTTTAATACCATCATAATTCAGTACAAAGAGCAATTCATACTGTACAAAGTAAGAAATTGCCAGATAAAAAGTTTTACTGCTATGTACCATGCTTTCATCTCTATCTTAATTCATTTGTCACTGTTGACAGCAATGAATTTATGCTTGCAGAATTTTCCATCGGGGCTCCTGGAACAGATACTCTCTCAACTGGGAAAGCTCTTGTCATCAGTGTAGAGATACTGTCCTCCCAGCCTATTTTTCGATTACCTATCCTAAGCATCCTTTGCTTTTGGTACTGCATTCACCAGGTCCTAACTACATCTGATCCAAAATTATCCCTGATAATTAGAGGAAGAGTTTCACAGAGGCAGGCAAACTTGGCTCCCAAGCTTACTTAATTGCACTTGGACAGATCGGTGGTAACTTTATGCTAAGGAAAGCCATCTGGAACCACCATCTATGCTAATTTCTTTGTTATGGTTATTGCTAAGGTTTAACAACCTCAATTAGGAATTCATAACATTGTAAGTCCAGGCAAGGCAAATCACCATTTTTAAAATATGTGAGGTTTCTTTTTTTTTTCTTTGATTGATTGACTGAATGCCATGATTTACATACTTTTGGGGAAGTACTATGCAATCTACATGATTGCCATAACTAAGTTTTAATGCCAGTTTACTGCATGTGTAAAATACAGGTATGTCTGGCAAACATTTTTTTTAAATTTCTCCACAGCCATGAGGATGTACACTGCTGTATTGAAATCCTAAGGGGAAAAGTAATCTGCTCCACTTGGTAAATTTATTTGGGAAAGTTGGGGCTAACATTCACCAGCATGCAAGAAGGGCATGCTGGTTCCACTTTTGGGGAAAATATACGTATATTTTTTAGTGCCAGATAGGCTTCACTGCAGACCACAGTCATTTATGATTTCACAAATTAGACCTGGAAGAGGAAGAGGCATCTTCCATTTATTGTACATGGAAATCACAATTTCTTCCATCTCTAAACTCTCCTGCAGCTATTTTGGAAATATTTATTTATAAAAATGTTGCGAAAGAAGCTGAATGACCCTCCTATGATGACCCGGGGCGTGACACAAAAATAACCAAGTCGCAAAAATAGAAGAAAGTCCCTTTAATGCCTCCAACTTGGCCCCAATGTCCAATTATCCTCAACTGGATATCAAACTCGCAAAGAAAACAGTTTATGGAGGGAGTAAATGCATTCCGCAACCAAAGTAAAGTTAATTCGAAATAAAAAACCCAACACACCACACTTAAGGTATTATTACGGCAGGCAAGGATGATTAATTGCAGACTTCTACCAGATAACGCAGCAACCACAGTTGGGAGGAAGTCAAAGCACGAATAAGCTCTGACAAGAATGCACGCTTTGCTTCCAGCAACTTTGCCATGCGCAGTTTGTCCTTTTAAACCAAAAATGATGAAATTAAGTAACGATGGAACGATGTTTGAGCACACAGTAAACTAGCAATTGTCACCTAATTATGGGCATTTCTTTAGTTCTGAAGATCATCCCTGCACCCAAAGGTTGCATGTCTACATGTATACTGGAGCCTTATGCAAAAATGTTATGCTTTCTAATGATTTTATTGCTTTTGTAAATTTATTTATACTACAAGTATTGTCCCACAGGCCTGTTGCTTCCAATTCATGCATACAACACTTTAAAAATATCTCTCTGAACACCCTACATTCTTTGCCTCAGTTGTTTCCTGTGGGAGGGGACTTTTGAGGTAGATTATATGTTTCAAACTGAACTATTTCCTTAGATTCATTTTAAATTTACTGCATGTCAAATTGACTTGAGCTTTGCTCCCATAGATGCTTACTGATAGGTCAGGATAAAAAGGAGCATCTGGCTGGTTTTTCATCAAACCAGTCATTATCATGTATTCCAACCTTATAGAGAAGCAAGGCTTACTCATATAAACAGAAGTGTCTGGCTTCTTATATGCAACCAAGAAATATCAACAAATTGAGTTTAGAAAGTCAGCCCTTTTCTGTGTAACCAAAAAAAGAAAATTAAACAACAATTTTCTTCTTTCCATCTCCTTGGAATAAATATAGATTTATTAAGGAAGTTACATCAACCTTTCCCATGTGGAAAGGAAAGTTCTCTTTTGTTTCTTGGCATACTTTGAACTGGCTGCAATAAATTGAAATACACTAGTTATGTCCAAGGGTTTCCAGCAAGGCTTTACCAACTGTCAAAAATGCTGCATTGGTAATCATTGGCCCATTTAAAGCCATTGGTTTGTAGCAGTTAAAACAAGAGACAACACTATGGGAATGCTCATTCTACCTCCATTTCCATCCTCCAGTTTTTCGGAAGGGCTTTGAAGCTGAGCTATTTTGTCTTTACTGCCACAGACCCTCAATATGTCAAGACCCACCATGGGGCCATGTTCCCTCTAGCTAACCAAAGGCTATAAAAAAGGAAAAAAAGAAAGCCATATAGTTTGCCTCCTTTTCCTATTCATACTTGGTATGATTAGCTGGTGAGTTGTCAGAAATTGGAAGAATAACTGGGGAAGGCAACTGCAAAACCTCTAAGACATTGTCCCTTTTTTTAACCTAAACTAACAGCATCTCATTCAGCTGCTGTGACTTTGGATCTCTATGGGAGGGGGAAAATGAACTCAAGAGACAGGATAATAAGAGAGCAGGGTATCAGCCTGCCAAAATGCATTCCAGCTCTCAAGTGTAGCAATAGGGGAAATATTTAAACCTCATTTTGATATATATCATCATTGAGGTGCAAATAAATCATCCCAGAGAGCAAATAAAGGTAACACAGTGGGATCACTTAGGTGTGGAGATGAATAGCTCAAAGATCCATCATGGAAGTGTCCTGTATCTTTAGTGCTAGAATTACAATTGTTGGAGAAGCCAGCTGGAATATAAGAGGAAGTGACAGAGCAGTGTGTGTGAATAAGGTTGAAAGCTCACCAGTCTTCTAATTACTCAGGATGAACAGATGAACATAAGTGTTGAGCAGCAACCAACTTGATGGCATCAGACTCGAGAAAATATTTTTTTTAATAAAAAGTTCTTTATTTTTTACACATCTCTTAAAATGAGCAATGTAATTCCAGGTTACAACATTTATACATAGTCATAATTACATTTCCAACTTTCTTATCTAATTTCATATCAAATCATTATCTATTCCACTGATCTTTAAACAAGTTCTCATTTCATATTTCAATTCAATATCAAAAACATTTCATCCTCACATATATTTTCCACTCTTTATCCTCTATTATTTCCAATTTCAGCTTACCACCTATTTTATTTTACATTATTCATTATTATCTTCATTAACTTTTTCAAAGCCAATATATAATAAACAAATAAAAAAGATTAAAAATAAAATAAAACTAATATATTCAGAATCCACATGGTATATCCCCCAGTCTACAATAAATCTTATATTTATTCCAGAGATATTCATATAACCATTTCATATTTTTACTTTGTTTCCACTTAGCCAAAGTTTACCTATGAAATTTTATTAAATTTTCATTCCCCTCCTTTTAAATTATAATATAATACTCTCATTACAAATATTTTACTTTCCAATATAATTATTTCTGGTTTACCATATTTTCTATTTTCTCATATCCTTTATATAATCAATTGCATTTTCTATTTCATGTCTAATATAATATGTATACAATAAAGAAAAAGAAAAAAAGAGAAAATTAACTTTCCTTTTTGTTTCCATTTAACCAAGTTTAACCTATAAAATTTTATTTAATTTTCATTCCACACTTTTTGGTCATAATAGCATATTTTTTTCTAGTTTACCATATTCTCTGTTTTTCTAATATTATTTGAATAATCAATTACATTATAGATAGATAGATAGATAGATAGATAGATAGATAGATAGATAGATAGATAGATAGAATATACTGTACATTATTAATTATATCAATAGAAATCTCTCATACACAATATACTGTACAAATTATTCTAAAAAGGGCTCCCATGCACAAAAAGTTTGTTCAACACCATGAGATCAGAGTAGGACTCACTACTCCTGTCCATGTATTAATTATACACTAAATAGTTATCTAAATAGGATTTTTCATTATTGTATTAGAAACATGGATATTTGTTCATCTCATCAGTGTCTTACTCAAGGGAAAATATTAAACTGCAGGAATACATGTCAAGATCTGAATCTCCAAGAGAACACACAGTCCTACAACTGCAGATCAGAGGGTTCCAAACACATTGTACTAATGAAGCCAATGCTAGGAAGAAAACACAAAGGGGAAAATCCTGTTATCCCTACATCTGCTTATCTGAATCAGTAGATATGAAGTCCACATCCCTGTGGAGAAAAAGAATTTCCTCATTGGAGTCTGATTCAAACACAAATTTCTCAGTTATCCAAAGATCTGGCTCATGGTCTGACACTGTGTCACATGTCCCACAAGGCAGCAAAGCTTCTGGTTAGCCATGATAACTTTTGATATTTGCCATCATCAAGATATATGTGTTTAATCAGGCTCTTGACAGGTAAGGATTGTGAAAAGAGGATGGTTTGTTCTCCCAAGCTGTTCGATCTCTAAGGCCCCTATTTATTTTGGAATAGAATGAATAACATTGTGCTGGAAACGGAAATTAAAAAAGCAGGGCTGTAATTTACAGTAGGGAGAACAGCAGATGTAAGGGCTTTCCTCCTCTTTTTTTCTCCACCTCTTTTCACTACTCTAGTTCCAAAATTGATGCAGCTGAAAGAAGGTTTAAACCTTCCTTTATTGCTGGCAACAATTGGGGGTGGGGGGAGATCACAATTACCACATTCTGTATGCTTGCCAAAGAAGTGAACTGCTTCAACATACACACACACACACTTTATCAAAACCAAATGCCCCTGAAATCAGAATGTTGCAAAACCTACTTCAAGATGTCCGTTGAAATATATCCCCAATGATGCAAGAGGAGAGAGAGAAATAGGTTCTTTAATATAGCATTTAAAAATAAAACAATTGCTTGCCAACAAAGCATTCTCTCCTTTCTGGTTTTTATAAAACGGTCTCCATTTTTTTTTTCATCCATAAAAAAAAGTTCCAGTGGTTTTCTTTGAAAAGAGACTCCAGACAAGCACCTCCATTGCAAAGAGCTTCACATTCTTCTAATGAGATGTGATCCATGGTTTGAACTAGGAGGCAATCTAAGCAATGGGGGTCTCCCTTTATTGTGCCTTTATTTTTGTTTTGTTTTTTCTTCGTCAGGAACAGAGCTTCCTTCTTCTTAAAAATTTCTTCAGCAATGCTATACAACTACAATACTAGAATAAATGTTTTTTTTAGGAAGAATAATAACTTGGATATTGGCATCAAATAAAAAAAGTTCAGTGTGGCTTATACCCAAATCACAGGGAGATAGTTAAAAAAAAATCATTTAAATCATGATAAACCGCTTTGGAAGAGCATCTTAACAACAATGTCAAATGAGACAGAAAGCCTTTATTAAATATTCCAGGTCAATATGTGTGGAAGGGTGCTAGGGAAGAGAATAATGGTGAAATGTTCTACTCTCACCTATGCCTATTCAGCAGACCATTGGACCCAATCCTGCACACCTCTATGAACCTAGTTTTAAAAACATTATCATTATCATCATAAAGAAGTTTTCATGATTATCATGCACATTTCAAAACTTTTCTAATAGTCTACTTCTTACTTGCCAGAAAGTTGAAATTTAATATTCTTAACAAGGCTGGCTTTTCCATTCAGTAGAAATATAAAGGGAGCTTTTTCTTACTCCAACTCTACAGATATTTTTAGCAGGATTGAAATCCAAATAATGTTCACCTTTCCCTTTTAAAAGTTCAATTATTCTGAAACTTTGGGCTCTATCTTTTAGGAACAAGAGTGCCTACGATGGTGAAAGTGGTATTAATTCTCCACAAATTTTTTTGAAAGGAATGACATAACCTAACAACATTTTTGTAATAATAAGCCCAATCCTTATCACATCGTTTTCTGTCTGGATTAAACCATTATACCCAGACAGATTGGGAAGTGAGCTGCAAAACAGACAATGAAATTGATCCAATGTAAAATATTTTCTATTATTAAAGAAAGTGAGGTATGCAGTTAATTGTTACTTACTTGTTCAGTTTTGGGAAGGTGCAAAGCCTTACTAGCAAACAGATGGAATTGCTTCCTTGATTTATTAAATGAAAAAGGCCTTATAAAGAATCAACCATCAAGAAAGACAAAGGACTAAAAGTAGAAGTGTCGCTTTTCCAAGTATGTGTATTCCTTCCATATCTGTGATGCACATTTCATCCATGCTTGTACAACTAGCAAGGATCAATAGAATAAGATAACTAATTGATTATTGCTAAACACGAGGCTCCCTTAATCTGGGGGAAAGGAGGAGGGGTTAAAACTTACAAATATAGGGAAATTAACAATAAGCCACAAAACCCCAACTCAACATTCTTCATTCCACAGTGAGGAAAAGCAGAGCTGCTACATCTTTTGGTAAACTTTTGAATACTTTTAAAGAGGATTAGGTCAGCTCTCCCCCTTTTCACAGGAAATAAGAGAATTTTGCTTTCCTCTCCTCTATGTTGTTAGAATCCTTGAGAAATGTTGATGTTAATATACATATACTGACACACACCAGGACTAAGCCACTAGACAAAATGAATGATGAAGTACGAGTTGCAGGAGGAAACTGACAGGTACAAAAGGGCTTGGGAATGAAATGCAGGGTTACAAAGGAGGCTGGCTGGAGAGAAGAACATTGCAATCCATGGGGCGGCAGGAAGGGGGTTCTTGTTAAACAATTACATTGTAAGGTCACTGTGTAAATTCTGTTCCTTTTTAATATGCATAATGATGTTGTAAGGTATGCTGCTTTGGGGTACAATGATTCATCATTCTGAGAACTCCACATTTAATGGCCACCTCTGGAGAGGTGATTTCTCCCCCCCGCCCCCATTCTTGTCTGATTGCATCCCGATGTTAGCCAACTTTGCCTCCAGAATAATGAGCGTCAGATGCAAGCATGGCAGAGCCCAAGTTGTCACAAATTTGCCAAAAGCTTTGTTGTTCTCTAGGTGAACTGCAGAGGAATCAAAAGAATCTAAATTCTGTTTTGTGTTATCAGAAACAAAAAAAGAGAGACACCCATTGCCCCCACCCCTCACAAGGCTGCCAGGAATAGCATGTTATGGTCATTGGAGCTGGCTGTCTTAGTCTGTGGCTCTGGCAATATCACAGCAGCTGAAGTTTGGCCTGCCAGGGCTAGGGTAATAACAGCATTTGCATAATCTGTATCTGAAACATACGATGGAGGAGAAACAGCTGGCTGTTGCAATAGGATTGTGGTACTTTCCTCTGGCTGTTTCTTCTCTCATCTCACCTGTATAGTGATCCATGGGGCATTGGATGATATGCAGCCCCATCGATGAGCATCCCTTCAGACCTTATCAAATGGCACTCTTGGAATCACACCGTGGATTTTAATCCAGAGTTGTCGTGGTTAGAAGATGCTGAGAGAACTCATTTATCCTGGAAATTTTTTGGTCACTGTCAGAGGAAAACAGACCCATTAGCTTCCCAGCTTTCAACTGAGTGGGCTACAGGTCATCTTTCTCTTGGCTCAGCACAGCAGTAGAGCAAATAGTAATATGAGCCATTTCAGGGAAGTCTTGCAGAATCAGAGGAAATGTGATTCTGCTATTGGTCACATAGAGGAAGAACACCCCATAGGAGAACTGTGAACATGGAATGGTTCATTCAAGGATATCATCAGCAAGGGATAGGAAGAGATAGCCAGTAGATGTTAGATACTGTGAGTTTTTCTTTGAAAATGCTAGAAGCAGCTTAAATGAAGATACTATATTTGAATTAGACCTGTAATTATCTTTCCTAAACTTTTTAAAACTTCAGTATGGATTGTTACTATTGTATAAGCCAAAGCAGTCATTTGACTGAAACAGCAAATCAAGCTCATGTATGAATTGTGTATAAGCATCCTCCAAACTTTCTACAATACTGATTCTCTTTATTTATAATTTTATTATGTATGTTCAGCTGTGTTAATATACTGCAATTTGTTTCACTGCTGCTAACTTGCTGTCCTGATGGCAGGCAAAAAGATTCAGTAGAGCCTGCAAGGCAAAATATTTTACTTTAAATTGCTTTGTATGATTCATTAATTTTGTTCTGCTTTAACATGAAGTTAGGTTTGGTATCCCAGTATTACTACAAGTAGTAAGAGTAGTGTTATTATTTAGCATCCTTTGTTTATGGCTAGCAGGGAGTGTACAACTTCGATCAGCAACCTTTATTTTCTAAAGCAACCCTTATTATATTTGTCAACAGATGGTGCTCTTACTCCACAGTGAGGGTAAGAATTGGTGACCTTTTTTTCGTATTATCTTCCTGAGGATGCTACCAAAAATTGACCATGTATTTCAGAGAAATGGCTCTCTGCATCCATGGCTCAGGCAATCCAGCCTTGCTGATTTATATATACTTGGTGCAAAGCCTTTCCAAAATTAAGTTTTCATAAATGCACCTGATTAAATCTATCATGCATTGAAACTAAAGTCTAATTAAATTTAGCATGAAATCTAAATATAAAGGTCCAAACTCAAACCTCAATTTAATTCTGATCTCGTTAGAGATCATATGTTTCAACATGGCTTCATAGTACAGTATGAAGTTATAGTGGGGGTTCCAGAATCACTGAGCTGGTGCATATGAAGTGTTCTAATAATTTGGTAAAGCTTGCCATAAAAATACCAAGTCTTGATACAATTACTAGAATGGAATCATACTGATTTCTGGGGCACTGATTCTGTGAGTATAATCAGCCAATAACTGTAATGTATAAGTAGAGAGATAAATCTTTTGATTATTATTATTTTTAAACGGGGTGAGGGTTAGAGATCCAAAGTTAATGTTATTTTAACCTATCCACCCTCTTGAGGGTTTTTCAAGGTCATGATTTCCAAGTCTTGGAAATAGTTTGTTCAGAAACTGGGTGGAGAAGTGGTCAGGAGAGGCAATCTGAACTGATTTCTTCTCTCTATAAAGCTACAGTCCTGTGACTGACTTCAGAGGAAATTTAAGAAACCATTGGATTGCAGGCTGGGTTATGTAAAATAAAGTTTAATAAAAACAACTTTTGAACTGGGGAGTGCATAATTACATTCAGACACTAAGAGAAATCCCTGAAATTCAGTGGAAAATTATATTCTGATCCATGCATAAGTCTGGAACCAAATCTGTTTGCCCTGGAATTCATAAGGATCAATTTCTTCAAGCATAAATTTGTGAATGAACTTTGACTAGAAAAATCTAGATCTTGCCATTTAGATCAGATAGTTTGTTTAACTGGGCACCATTTTCCACTATGTAGTTGTAATGCCAACTTGAAATAACCCTCACTTCCACACGAATTATTTGGCAATACATGCTACAACACAGTGTTAAGTGTTCTATATAGCCATTTGGAACACAGTGCATCATATTCACATTTTGCCACACCACATTGTGAGTATTACTGGATGGAAGGACTTTTGGCACAGAAGATAGGGCATATTTCATGGCAGCTCAAGGAAAATAGAATTTTGGCAGGCACATGCCACATCAGTGAGGCAGGGATTTTCATATAAGAAATCCCTGCTACTCCATTTAGACTTGAGCACTTGGGATACATTTTAAAAGAAAATCTAAATGAAATGCAGGTTGAGCTGTTATGGAGAAAGTGGTGGAGAGCACATGAAGTCAAAGGCTGGTGCTTGGATCTATCCAGGGTTGGAGCTGAAAGTATAAAATTAAGGAAAAGGCAGAAGCAGGTGTTAGCATTCAGGCAGAAGCTGGATTTTATTCAGGTAAAGTCCGATCAAAAGTAGAACTTGCTTCATCTGCTATGTATTAACCAAATGCTCAGGGGTCTTGATTTTATAGACAAGGCAAAATAGGTGGCATAGATTTACTAGACTGTACATAAAGATCCTAATTTCAGGGTGAATAACAAATCCACATTGATCTTTAAGATTAAATACAGTTCAGTTCCATTTCTTCAAAATAAATTCCATGGTAGCTCTATTTCAAGATGGGTAAGTAGGTAGGTAGGTAGATAGATAGATAGATAGATAGATAGATAGATAGATAGATAGATAGATAGATAGATAGATAGATAGATAGATAGATAGATAGATAGATAGATAGATAGATAGATAATCTTTTCTCTCTCTCTCTCTTCTTAAAACTCTCCAGTGTTCACAACTTCTGAAGACAAGCCATTCCATTGATTAGTTCTCATTGTCAGGACATTTCTTTTTAGTTCTAGGTTGGATCTCTCTTTGGTAATATATTTGTTAATTCTTGTCCTGCCCTCAGGTACTTTAGAATATAAATTAATCCCTTCTTCTTTGTGATAGTCTTTCAAATATTGGAAGACTGCTATCATGTCACCACTAGTCTTTCTCTTTGTTAGACTAGACATATCCAGTTCTTGCAATCATTCATCATACCTTTTAACCTCTAGTTCTCTAATCATCTGTGTTGCTCTTCTCTGTTCTCTTTCTGGAGACTCAATATCTTCTTTTAAAAAATATGTCACAGTGAGAAAAATTGGATGTGGTCTTTCAAGTGTGGTCTTACTAAAACATTATATAGCGGCACTAATATGTCACATGTTCTTGATACTATTCCTCTAGGATTGCATTGGCTTTTTGGGAACTTGCAGCACTACTGGCTCATACTTAAGTGGTTGTCCACTAGGACTCCTAGATCCCTCTCTCAGTTGGAATGTGACATCATCTTGCCGTGGCCATATCACCATGGCCACCTCAGTGCAGCCATCTTGGCATGGGACAAATTGGCACAGGAAACTTGACACAGGACAACTCAGTGCATCCCCCTGTGGCACCTTCCTTTGTGGGAGCGGCCATCGACTACAGTGTCACAACAGGTCATGTCTCTGGACCCAGATCTGGCCTCCCCTGGCATGGCCAGTCAGTCAGGTTGCAGCACATCTGCCTCATAGTCTGCGGTGTCACCATCACAGCTGCTATCCACCAGGGAATTTTCCACTCAGGTTGCATTCTCTTCTTTCCCTGTGGGCTCTCATGGGAGGGTGAAATCCATGCCACTCTCAGTGTTGTGGACCTCTCATTTGGCATGTTGTGCTGGACCCTGATGGCTCCTGGGTGGGGTGAGGAACAAGCATGGAGTGTGACTGCTGTCTGACAACTATTGATGACTCCTGTTTAGCCTACCTTTCATGCTAGAAAGCAAGGTGAGGAAGTCTTCAGAGAAAGGAGGCAGACCAATACCCGAATACAGCTCATCAGTCTGGAATCCGCACTGCATATCAGACATTAATACAATCAAGAGAGTCTAGAAGTATTTCACGAGAAGAGTACTACACTCCACTGCTCACAACAGAATACCCTATATCACCAGGCTTGAGGTTTTGGGCTTGGACAACCTTGAACTACATCACCTATGGTTAGACGTAAGCGTAGCACACAAAATTATCTGCTTCAATATCCTACCAGTCAATGACTACTTCAGCTTCAGCCACAACAACACAAGAGCACACAACAGATACAAACTCAATGTAAACCGCTTCAAACTTGATTGCAGAAAGTACGACTTCAGCAATAGACTGGTCAATGCCTGGAATGCACTACCTGACTCTGTAGTTACATCCTCTAACCCCCACTCTTTTAACCTCAAACTAACCACTATTGACCTCACCCCATTCCTAAGAGGTCTGTCAGGGACGTGCATAAGTGTACAATCGTGCTTACCGTCCCTGTCCTATTGTCCCCATTTAATCGTACCTATTTCCTGTATTCTTACTCATGTTTATACTTATATCTATTACCTTGTAAGCAATTGACAAATCAAATAAATAAAATCAAATAAATAAATAAATAAAATGCCCTTATGAAAGGTGAGTCCAGTGCAGCATGTCAAAGGAGAGGCCCACAATGCCAAGACTGGCATGGATGCCGCCCTCCCAGGAAGACCCATGGGGAAAAATATATGGGTGGGACATACCTCTCTTGTGTGGGCATTACAATGCTGAGACTGGCAGGGACATGACCCTCCCTTGAGGACCCACAGGGAAAAGGGAATGGCTGAATGCATCTCAGGCAGAAGGTCTCCCCAGCAGATGGGCAGCAGTGGGATATGCCTCTTATGTGTACAGCGACAGGAACACTACAAACAGCCATGTGAAGCGGACAGGCTCCAACCTGACCGACCAGCCACATCCATGGAAAGTTGGATCTGGATCCAGAGATCTGGCCCATGAGGGAAGAGAGATGCTGCAGGAGGGGGGGGCATGGGAAGTTGTCCCATGGCAAGTTTCCTATGGCAATTTGTCCTGCGCTGAGGTGGTTGTGGCAAGATGGTCATGGCAAGATGGTGGCGCCAAAGTATCATAGACCCTCTCCTAGTTACTGTTGTCAGCCCATATGCCACCTATACTATATCTGTGTGTTTGGTTTTTATTGCTTGCATGTAAAATCATTGCCAGTGAATTGCATTTTATTAGATAGGGCCCAGTGTTCAAGTCTCCCTAGATCCTTCTGGATCTTGAGCATATCATCTAGACCATTGGCTATTCCTCCAAGCTTGGTGTCATCTGCAAATTGGAATAATTCCTTTTCTATGCCCCCATCTAAGTCATTTATGAAGATGTTGAATGCCTAAGACAGGTACCTACTACACATTTCCCTCCATCTAGATGCAATTTCATTGAGGACTACATATTAAGTACAATATGTTAGCCAATTACATATCCATCCAGTACTGAGGCTGTCTATTCCACAATTTTCTATCTTACCAAATAATAGGTTGTGATCTGCTTTGTCAAATGTGTTACAGAAGTCAGCTATGTCTACAGCATTTCACTGGTACACTAATTTAGTCTCTTTGTGAAAGAATGCAATAAGATTTGTTTGGCATGATCAGTTTTGACAAACCCATGTTGACTTCTAGTAATAGGTTTGTTTACTTCTAGGTGTTTTCAGATCTGTCGCTCGATTATCTTTTCCAGGATCTTTCCAGATATATGTGTCAGGTTGATTGGCCTATACTTTCCTCAATCCATTTTCCCCCTATTTTGAAGATGGGAACCACATGAGCTCTTTTCCAGTCCTCTGGCAGTTGCCCAGTGCCCCAGGATGTTTAAAAGATATGGTTCAGTGGTTCCGAGATCACATCTTCCAGCTCCTACAGAACTGTGGGATGTAATTTCAGCTTACTTCCTAGGTAGAGGATATGTAGGAAGTATATTACTTAGGAAATATGTGTAAGAAATATGTATAGGAGGTGTATTGCTTTTACACCATTATAAAACTGCAGTAAGTGCAATGTGGCAATTTTAAGTCCTGGTTTATTTTGGCTGAGCTGCCTTTGAATAGCCATGTTTGGAGAATAAGACTCAATTTCTTGTAGAGAAGGAAAAATAACCCAATTGTAATGTAAAGTACAGCAATAGTTGCAAATTTTTTTTTTTTTAAAGAAAAGATGATATAGTGAGCAGCCTAGAGAAAAACACCTGGGCTGTCAGTTGCCCAGTTATTAAATCACTTCTGCTCTGTATAGACTGTGCTATAATTCTTCTGCCTTCTCCCAAAGAATCCCAAGAATTATTGCTTAATGCATTGGCAAGAATGCCCTATTAAAGAGACTTCCTTCCACACTTTTCTCTCTCTAGAGACACGAAATGTCTGTATAACTGTGGGCCATTTCTTCCTTGCATCTAACCATTACACAGCTGGCAACATTTTTTGCCATGATATTGACTTCATCTTGTTCCCAGCCCATGAACGAGACAAGACTTAGTTTTCTTTACCTGTACTGTTGTCAATGTAGCATACTCCCATTGATTCACCTCCAGTTCAAGGGCAGCCTCAGGAAATGTAAACTGTGCTAGACCTCGTCACCCATTTCCTTGGAGGGAAGTCATGTGAAGAAGAGACAATGGAGATAGCAAGTTTCATGACAACTGAGTTTTCCGCTTAATGGATGGACAGTTTTTCAATTCAGCAAAGAATAACTTATTAAAGAACAAAAAAGCAGAGAGTAGAATAAACGCAGAGAGTAGAATACATGCAGAGCCTGTTTGGTGCAATGGTTAAGGCAACAGGCTAGAAACCAGAAGACTGTGCTTCTAGACCTGCTTTAGGCACAAAGCCTTGGGCCAATTTCTCTCACTCTTGCGTTCTCGGCCCTAGGAAGGAGGTAATGCCAAACCAGTTCCAAGATCTTGCCAAGAAAACTGCAGTCACCAGGAATCAAGACTGACTTGAAGGTGCCAAAAAAAGAAAAAAGGAAGAAGAAGAAAAGCACAGCTTTCAAATTGTAGAAATATGGAGCTGAGATTGCAGAATAGTCCATCTTTTTAACTTATTTATACCTGTACATCTCTGTGAAGGTAGCTAAGTTTGCTGAATAGAGAAGACTGTCTCCAAACTGAATGAGTGAGCCACAAAATGGCAGTTGCAGCAGGATTTTCATTCTTCTGACTAGGCTTACAATCTTTCTAAAGGCCTCTGTGAGATACTAAACACTGGATTTAAGAAAGTACTCATAACCGTCACTCCTCTTATTTCAAAAGGAACACTGAACTTCATTTTTTTTAAAGCAAGGTGAAAATATTGCCAGATGTTGGAGAAAAATATCGTTCTACCACTGAACCCAAGATCGAGAAAATTCAATATTTTACAACACCCAACTTCAGTAATAGCACATATGAAAGAAATAAAAATTGTCTCTTGCTCTGAGGACATTTGAAAATAAGATCCACTTTGACCTTCCCTCCCCCCCAAAAAAAGAGCTGGCACACCCCAATATTTGTGTTGGTTGATTAATCATTGTTTATGTGAATGCTGATTGTATTCTGCTTTTCAATAACTGCTCCCATCACGTCTTCTGAAAACTGTCTTCAGTCTTTCCTTGCTCTCATTATTTGTATTTTAAAAAGAAGATTCTTCTTTTTAAATTCTTCTCTTCTCTCTTAGCTTCCAAAAGCAGCAATAACTAGTGAATAATCTGAAATATTTATTTGCCCCATAATCATTTATTCAGAATTTTTTTATTTTCTGATCTGTCTCTCTGTCTCTGTCTCTATCTGCCTGACTGTCTGTCTCTCTCTCTCTCTCTCTCTCTTACACACACACACACACACACACACACACACACACACACACACACACACATTTTGTTTCTACTGCTGTCGCCTTCTGAAAACATGGTTCCTTAACTGGACTTCACTGGACTGCTAGCTCTGTGCATGGGCTGCTGGAAAGGAGAAGACTTCCAACAGACTCATAATTCTACATCCTGTTTATTCTCCTTCTTCTCTTCTTTGGACATATGGACTTCGCAATAGTGGGCAGAAGTTCCCAAATGACTGGGATGTTATGGATTCCAATCCCAAATCAGGCAGCTTTCCTGCTCAGAGTCTTTGCCAATTGGAGTCCAGTGCACAGATACTTTGCAGGTATGGGATTAACCTTAATACAACAAGGAAAAATTGGAGGGGGGGATGTGCTCCCCCTCCTCTTTCTTTTCAGCAACAAGTCCATCACCCCTGTTATCTAGCCTCAGGTTAAAGAATGGAAAATCTCATGGATGTTGGCTAGCACCAGGAAGGAGATAAATTTGTACAACTGTCCTCCTTAAAAAAATCAACACTCAACTCCCATAAATCCTAAAATAACCTTTTCTTGTTTCTGATGCAATTGCACAGCTACTGTAGCTGGTATCATTTTAAAAATCAACAATTTGAAAGACTCAACAAGAAAAATGTATTTTTTAAAAAATAAAATGCAATGGGAAAAACATTCATATTCCATGCACTGTGCTCCAGCACACGCATACACTTTTTGTATACCGCCTACATTCTACCTGACACAATTTGCCATAGTCTAACTTTTAGCAAGTTTGAAAGGGGTTAATGAATGGGAAGGTGAAACTTTTCTTAGAATTCCATTAAAGTCTAACTAGAGGCAAAGCCAAGGCCATTCCAAGTACCCAATGATTATGAATAAAGCCTGGAGTTCTCAACTTACTTGAGGAATGTTAGATATGAAACCACAATCAGGCTTCAATCTCCTCAACACAGCATGTTCCACAGGCCAGTCCTCGTGTTTGCTGGGGGGAAAAAAGTGCATTCTGGAGAAATAGGTTTTTGTTACAGGACCTCAGTGCAGATATTTTTCCCTGTTAGTATATAATCTGCACTGTTGATCCAGGCATTGACTGTTGCTTTTAATTTTATAACTGCACACAAATGTTATGCCACGTGATTCTTTTTCTCCTCCTCATTAGCGTTTATTTGCTTGGGATTTTATGTCAACTTGAAATGAGTATCACCTGAATTTCTATTCCAGATGGTCTGCAAAAAGCCAAACATAATATGGGGAATGACAAGAGCCACTATGTTTGTTTCACAGGACAGGTGCTAATCTTAGCTGTGAGATGTTTATTATCCACCAGGATCTTCATCATGGACACAAGGAATGAAGGAAAGGCGAGGAACTGAAGAATTGACAAATTAGGAGTTGAAGGATTTGACCAATCCATGAAAGATAGGAATGTCATTGGTATCTCATCTTGTTTATTTTATGGATTTGTTTTCTCTGAATATTGATATTTCACCTTTCAACAAATGATCAGGGTAGTTGCATAGGATTTCACATTGTTAGGCAATGCTTTCTTTTTCTGGGTTCGTTCTCTTATGGTTGTTGCCAGTAGAACATCCAATTTATCCTTGCAAAAACAGGGAGGGAAATTTGAACTTTACGAAAGACAAATTATTTAGCATTAGGATCTTATTCTTTTAAGCACAGTGACCTATTGGAAATATAGCTTTGATATTTTAGGGAAAAACAAATATTTTTTTAATAATAGCAATAAACTATACAAGGGGTAGGCAATTAATTTTCCCATGGCCACATGAAAAATTGGGACTGCTGTGGACGACTGAACCAACAGAGCTGTGAAGATGCAAAGGCATTCATACATGCACATACATAAATTAAAAAAAGAAAAAGCAGTCACCTTTAAAATAAAAGCAATCCACGTGGGCCAGATACAACCAGCCAAAGAGCAGAATCTAGCCTAGAGGTTGTAAAATGTCCAGATAAAATGTCCAGATACATGGAGAAATGGCTGGTGAAGTTGACAGATGTTGTAGAAATGGATGAATTAACTTATTTGATTAGAGAAAATATTTTTGTTTTTTTGTTGTTTGTTTTCTTCAATTTATTCCTGACTGGAAGTCTCTTACAAACTTTTTGTGTAAGAATGAAAAAAAAATCCATATGGTTTTGATGATTAGACAGCACAGATTGTAGAAAGAAGAGTATTATGGTGTATTCTTAGAGAGAGGTCAAAATACATTTATACATATAACTGCTTTGAAGAATATTGGAAGCCACTTCATTGTAGCTTTTTTTCTTTCTTTTCTACTCTTCAACCTTTTTCCTGCTCATACTTTTTGTTTTTTCTTTGACTTTTTCTCTTTTTTTTTCTTAGTTCATTGCTTAATTTGTGTTAAATTTTATCTTCTTGAATAAAAGTTTTAATAAAAATTATACTTAAAAATAGTGATGATCTTGGCAGTAATGATTCAGTTGTTAAAGCAGGACAGAGCTCGATCCATTAATGGAAGAGAAATCTCAGAGGTCTCTAGGCTATTGGGGGAACTAAAGTCCATCATGTAGACAAGGAAAAGGCAAGGTTGCATCCATCTGGTAAACTCAATTATACTTTCTAAGGTTACCATATTTAGCTGCACATTGATTCTTTCATAGTGTAGTGTAAAGTTTAAAGAGTATATAGTTTCACATACTGAATGTAGAGATAGTTTATTTCTATTAATCATTACCCATCTGTGACTTTTAATGAACCAAGCATCCTAATGAATTTGTTTTAGTTCTTTGCATCTGTTTTATTTGAAATGAATTCCTGAAGGGTGAGCCTTGATTAAAGAGCATATCACTAACTTCAGCTGCATATAGAGTGAAATTTCCCATTACCCAAACCATGTTATCATTCTGAGCTATTTTGCTATCTGATATGAAAAATTTCTGTTCTTAGATTTTATTTGTACAGATGCTAAATGCTCCCCCAACTACATAATTGCATTAACATTAATGAAGACCGAATTTAGAAGTATTTTTTTTTTCCTGATCTCATTGGCTCTCCCAGTCACTTTTGAATGATCTACCTTCATGTTCTTCTTGACTTCAATTTGTGCTTTTACGTTTTAATGTTTTATGGTTTAGGATGTGCATACCCTAGACAAGTGTAATTTTGGTGATATACAAATAACATAAAATAAAATATTGGAATGCATCTGTCTCTCTCTCACACACACACAAACACTCACGCCCACATATACACACATCTATATCTATCTATCTGTCTATCATTTATCTATCTATCTGTCTATCTACTATCTACCTATCTATCATCTGTCTGATTTGTATGTCACCAAGGTATAAAAATAGAATAAAGTTTAAAAAGCTTAAGATGCATAAAACCCAAACAATCCCCCCCAAACCCTTCAGAAAATTATTCAGCTTTTTCTGGAAGGAAAACACTGTTGGAGGCAAATGAATCTCAAGCTGGAGGTAGTTCAGAGGGCTAGTTCTATCACTGAAGATCAGGGCTTCTGTGGGACAACCACCTGCTTCTGGCATAAACAGAGTGGTTGGGCCAATTCTAAAGGGGAGATGTGGTCTGTGGATAACCTGGTACCAAGCCATAAGAAACTTACAAGTAAATGCCAGCATTTTAAATTGCTCTTGGAAGGTAATAGGAAGCCAGGGAAGACCTCATAAACAGCTCTAGTATGTACCCAGTGGTCAATTTCCATGAGCACCTAATCCACTTGCATTTTGCCCTGGGTGGTCTTTAAAGGCTACAGCACATTGCAACAGTCTACCCTCATGGGAATTAAGAATAAACTTAATTGAATACATATTTTAATTGATTAATGGTCTCCGATACCATATTATTGCCATATCAATGCTGGATTCAGCCTACCACCACTTAATATTATAAACATTTTAAATGCAACTTTAATAACTAAGTTTTTGATCATTAGGCAACCTTTTAGTAGGTCCTCGTTAAAGTGCCTTTTTTGAAGATATTGGAGCTTGCACAAAAATTGATAATATGTTTGAGCCAATAGCAATTGCTTTTACCTGTCTGATGTTACCAATTTACTGCAGTGTTTTAGATTTCCAAATATTCCCTGTCATTCAATATGTACTCGAGTGTAACATCTACTCAAGGCAGTTGGTGTTGAAGAAGAGTCTGCTTTTTAACTCACAGGGAAATATGATCTGTCTGAAGGTAAGAATGTGATCTGAAACAGTGGCACACTCCCTTTTAGGACCAAAGATCTTCCATCTGGATTTCCTACAGAAACGCTAATAAATTAATCTTTGTTTTGCCCATGATACTCTGTCCCAATGGACTGAGACTGAAATCTTGTTTAAGAAAGAAAAAAAAGGCTCATAACATAAAGCAAAAATCTAACAAAGGCTGGCA
Source organism: Bungarus multicinctus (assembly GCA_023653725.1). Taxonomy (NCBI): domain Eukaryota; kingdom Metazoa; phylum Chordata; class Lepidosauria; order Squamata; family Elapidae; genus Bungarus; species Bungarus multicinctus. Next base: position 158,726,856 of record CM042836.1, read on the forward strand.
AGAAATATCTGAGTGTTGCAACTGCAAATGAGCTGTTCTCCTGTCTGGAACATCCAGAACGCCAATGCCATATGTTTTTCCATCACAAAGATGATGAAACGCATTGTACTAATTAGAGAGTGAAAGTCTTTTTCCTCAATCTTTAAAAGAGAGGCTGAAATTCCAATCAAGATTTTAATTGTATTACATTATAGAAAACAAAAACAGCTGTGAAAAGAGACACATTGACAAAATGCCTTCATTTTTAAGCTGAATGCCGCATACTTTTTCCCCCCAATTTTTTTTATTTCAATCTGCATATGCACAACAATACATTAACAGTATGGCATCAATATATCATACATTTTAGTATAGGCAAAATTAATAATATCAATCATATCTGTCAATGCATATATTTCACATTAATTCATAATCCTTCAATGCTTATTTTCAACCTTTCAAAATGCCACATACTTGAGAAGAAAAGGCCTTTGCAGTATTTTGAAGAAGGAATACCGAAGGTGGATTTACTTTCTTTACATAAATTCATAGGAATTGCTATACTAATTACCCCAGGTTGCCTGCTACCTTTAGAAACTGAAATGTCTTTGCAAACAATTGGAATGCTGATTTGTTTTTAATAATTTTATTACCTTTTACAAAGCACGCAAATTAAAAAAAACATTAACAATCAAGAGAAAAGATAAAGAGTAAAAGAAGTGCAAAATATATATAAAGAAAAAGAAAACAAATATATATATAAAGAATTGTTTTCAACTTCTTTTTCCAAGGATATAAAACTATGCCTACATTTGAGTCTTAGTTTAAGACTCGAATATATTGTCCCTCCCTCCCCCCCAAAAAAGAAAAAGGGAAACAGAAAAAAATTCTTTTTAAATTTTTTAACAATTATCAAATGCATATGTCAAAATTTGTTTTTTCCTCCATTTCCTGTAAAATGGCTACAGACATTTTTCCAGTTACAGATACATTTCTTCTGTAATTTTCTCCATACAAGAGCTGTTAACTTAGCAATTGTTTTCAGTTCTCTTATCTTTATTAATCATTCCTGTATTGCAGGTATCACAGGCTCTTTCCAACACTGAATATATAAAAGTCGTGCTGCTGTTATCATGTGTAATAATAAAAATGATGTAATTTTTGCTAATATTTTATCCATAAACTCCAACAAAAATTTCTGGTCTGAACTGTATATTAATTTTTAATGTCTTTTAAATTTACATTACAAATTTCATCCAATATTGCTTGGCCCTGTTGCAGGTCCATATGAATGGAATGCTGATTTATGACATTCCTAGAAACTTGTTAGATACTAGATCTTTATTAGATTACCAGATCCTTTTAGTATTGTGCTGCTAATTGCTGCTAATCCAAATCTGGATTTAGTCAGGGAAAGGTATAACCATGCAGGGAAAGCAATAGCCTGACAAAGTGCCAAATGCTTTGTCTGAGCTATTATTTTTGTAGTACTAACTGTTACGGAAGCTGCAGGGGTGGGATTCAAATGGTAATACTACCGGTTCAGTGATTACATTTTGCACGCACATGCATGCTTTGTGTGCAGGTGTGCTTGATGTACACTGTGCGTGCATGTAAAAACCCTTAAGCTGTGCCGCCCGGACAGCTGAAAAGTGCTGCGCGCAGGTGCGCAGCATTTGAAAAGCCTCTTTTTCCCTGCCTTTTCAACCTCAGCTGTGCTGCGCAAAGCAGCTGAGGTTGAAAAAGCAGGAAATAAAGGTCAGGTAAGAGCCCGGGCAGGCGTCTGGGCCAAACAGCAGCAGACACAGAACCGGTTCGGTGTCTACTGCTCTTCAGAGCTACCGGTTTTATAGAGCCAGGCAGAACCGGTAGCATCCCACCCCTGAGAAGCTGACAGATTGAAGATGTTTCTACTATACCCATTCGAAAGTTTAAATTCATAATGAAAAGATTAACCTGTATCCCCATCTCTGTGTTTATTTATTTAGCGTATGGCTTCGTCTCTGTAATCAACTACCAAGACAGATAGTCCTTTACATTCCAAATTGAGTTCAAAGGTTAGAACACTCCAGGTTCCTTCAATCAAAACAATGCAAGAGCCCTGCCTTATTAGCTATGGCTGCCTTTTTCATTACGAAATGAATTTCCATCTTCTGGCTGCTTAAAAAATAAACATAAAAACATAACATTTGAAAACAGTTAATTTGTTATTTTAAAATGTAGTTCCCATATAAGGCAATATTTGTGTGGAGGTAGCCCATGGACAACAATAAAACTGTGGCAAGCTATGCAGGCTGCAAGTGAGCGGCAGCCCCTTGCCCTCACATGCAAAGTTATCCTTGCACGAGCGATGACCACTTGCGCTCACATGCAAGCCCGCCACATGCAAGACCTGTTACCAAGGCAAATATCAGGTGACTTATATCTCCAAGAAACTAATTTGAGAAAAGGCCCCAGAGTTCACATGAAGATAAAGTGGGAGAGAGAGGGAATCACATCCAGACCTGCAACATTCTGTTACTTTTGTATTCTAATAAAGGTTTGCATGGTAGCCAGAGGTGGTATTCAGCAGGTTCTGACCAGTTCTGGAGAACTGGTAGAGGAAGTTTTGAGTAGTGCAGAGAACCGGCAAATACCACCTCTGACTGGCCCCACCCCCATCTACTTTCTGCCTCCCAACTCCCAGCTGATTGGCTGAGTCTTCTTTTGTTGCCCTGCACAGGAAAATGGAGCTGGAAAGCAGGTTAGTGGGTTGGGGAGGAAATGGGATTTTGCAGTATCCTTCCCCCAGGAGTGGGGAGGGAATGGAGATTTTACAGTATCCTTCCTCTGCCATGCCCACCAAGACACGCCCACAGAACCGGTAGTAAAAAAAATTGAATCCCACCACTGATGGTATCTCTTTAGTGTACTAGGGTTGACACTATGATTAGTGGAAGCAAATATTTAGAAATCATCTCCAGAATCACATTCATCATCTCAGTTAGGCAGGAAAGAATGTACCAGGAAAGTCAAGGGAGGCATTTTCCAGAAAAGATAGCAGCAAACCATTTCTTTCTTGTTGTTGAGAAATGACATGGACATAGAAATGAAGTTACTTGGAATCAATCTGAACTCAAAAGACAATTTGACTCTGGCTATTATATGCAGTTAATACTCAATTCAGTTTTATATTTTTTTCTTTCTCAGTGCCTACCTGGATAGAATGTCTTCTTTAAAAAGCAAATATATAGTGGGCAATATTGTTGATTACTAGCAAGACTTAATAATAATGGTCTAAATAATAATAGGATAATATACCACCATTACCTGGTCCATCATGCATGACCATTGAGAACTGTTCATTAGTTTATGCTTCCCTAATTTATATGCTTTTCCAACACAATGAAATACTCATATGTATCAGTTTGCTTTCTCTTAGCTTGCTGAATACCTTTGTGAAACCTGAGGAGACTACTCTCAATAAATTAACCTTGCTGATTTTCTTCTTTATGTCCTAAGAAATTTCCATCAGATTTGTCAAATAAAATTTCTGCTTCCAAACCCCATACCCACTACTTTATATCAGCTCATTTTTCCAGATGTTTGGTGATCTCATCTTTCACTAATGACTCCAAGATCTTCCCTACTGTCAAAAGTAAACTTTACTGCTTATCTTCAAGTCCTTGACATCCTGCTCATCCTTGTCTTAGGACAGGGTTGCATTTACTTCATTCCCAATCCCTTGGTACTGCTTTTCTTTCAAATAAAATTAACTTCTCTATTGAGCTGATATAAATTCCATCTTCAGTTAGAGACCTAGGAGAATAACTTGTCCAAATTCAAAAGCTTGATCTTTCTCTAAAAATTATTCCTTTCCAGCATCCTTGATGGTGCAGCCCTTTAATTTTCAGCATCATAAATCGGCTTCGTATGATGAGGTCCCAGAGACCTACTTGTCATTGGCTTTTGAGGAAAAGACAAAAAGGACTATGCTTTTAATTGAGCACTGCAGAAAAGCCCAAGAGCTGGGCCCACAAGCCTTTACCAACATGCCTTAAAAGGCATTATACAAAATATCAAGCTCACAAGCTGTTTCTGAAACCTGGAAGTACTGTACATCTGCTGGGTAGCCTAGTCTACATATTGGATGAAGTAAAAAAATACCTTTGCTTTTGCTTGAATGGATTAGGTACATAATGGTTAATATCAAATAGCTGTTGACTAAGCATGTTGGATGAACCCAGGTAACAGTGATTTATTCCACAAGTCATGATTTAATAATCGCAATTTAGCATTAAGTGTGAAGTAGTTTGGTTATATACTAGACCAGGGGTCTCCAACCTTAGCAACCTTAAGACTTGTGGACTTCAACTCCCAGAATTCCTCAGCCAACAAAGCTGGAAGTTGAATTCTGGGAGTTGAAGTCAACAAGTCTTAAAGCTCCCAAGGTTGGAGACTCCTGTACTAGACTACCTGTGTTTCTGTGGGTCATCATTTCAAAGATATTTCCTTGTATCATATTGGCTGCCAGAACTTTAGCTAATCATGATTATTTTGAGACAACTTAGACAATTAGAAAGCTAATGCAATCCTAAATTGTATTAACAGAGGGATACAATCAAGATCAAGGGAAGTACTAATACCATCTATAAAGCCTTAGTAAGACCACACCTAGAGTACTGCATCCAGTTTTGTTCACCACATTATAAAAAAGAAGTTGACACTCTAGAAAAAGTACAGAGAAGAGCAACCAGGATGATTAGGGGACTGGAGGCTAAAACATACAATAAACGGTTGTAGGAACTGGGCTTGGCTAGTCTAGTAAAGAGAAGAACCAGGGGAGACATGATAGCGGTCTTCCAATATTTGAGGGGCTGCCATAGGGAGGAAGGGGTCAAGCTATTTTCTTTTTAAAAAAAGTTTTTATTCAAGAAAAAATAATTTAAAAAGAGAATCACATTCTCACATTTTACAGTGTTTTTATAACAGTGTAAATCTAGTGTACAGTGTACAGTGTAACCCATTTTAGGGTTTTAGGGAAGGGTTTTAAATTGTTTACAGCCAGGTTTTTGGTTTAATTTAGTTTTATTTTTCCACATATTTATTGTTTTAACTGTACGGCTGTGCACCGCTCCGAGTCCTTCGGGAGAGGAGCGGTATATAAATATTTATTATTATTATTATTATTATTATTATTATTATTATTATTATTATTATTATTATTATTATTATTATTATTATTATCTCTATTAGTGTTAATTGAAATCATTTACTACAAAAATATCTTAAATCTAATTCCTACTTTTTTACTTATCTATGTTATTAATACATCATGATACATCATTTGTTCTTCTATGTTACTACACTACTACACCTATATACTATATACTATAGCTATACTATACATATATACATAGCTATACATTTATCCTTATGTCTGTTGTTTCATAATATTTCTTTAATCATTTTCACTATGCATCTACATTTCCTTTTCATTTAACTATTTGTACCACGTATTCCATGTTGTAAAAAATTCTCCCTCTTCCTTGTTTTTTTAATATCATAGTTAATCTAATCATTTCTACACATTGGTCAAGCTATTTTCTAAAGCGCCCGTAGGCCAGACAAGGAATAATGGATGGAAACTGAACAAGGAGAGATTTAACCTGGAAATAAGGAGAAACTTTCTGACAGTGAGTACAATCAACCAATGGAACAGTTTGCCCTCGGAAGTTGTGGGAGCGCCATCACTTGAAACTTTCAAGAAGAGATTGGAATGCCATTTGTCAGAAATAATGTAGGGTCTCCCGCTTAGGCGGGGGGTTGGATTAGATGACCTACAAGGTCCCTTCCAACTCTGATTATCTGTTATCTGTTATCTGTTAAACTTGTTCTAGAATTGCTTGCACAGCTGCTAAATCTCCCATTTATAGAAAACTTTAAAAAGTAAAGGAATCCTCTTAGCTTTAGCATCTGATCCCATACTTGACCCACTGATGTCAATCTGTACCACTGTAAATTGTGGCTAATTAATTTTGAGAGGTGTAAGTACTGAGTAAGTGAATCCGAATGCACCAAACACAGTCAAGAGACCATGTTAGTAGCAATATAAGGGCATCCTAGTGAACGAGTGCTTTGTTAGTTTCTTTGTTTTGTGCATATGAAATGTATTGTTTTTCTGAACAGAATACCTCTTTAAACTTCCTAGATATTCTACATGTGCTTAGATTTATTGACATAAGTTACTTTCTATTTTAGACAGGTTAACTGTTTTTTCCTCAAACAATAAAAAGGTAATCATAACATGGATATAAATTTCCCATTAAGTGTTTCATGGCTGCAAATGAAAGATAAGTGACTTAGGCTTAATGGTGCTCAACTCCATTAAACAATATCATGGCATAATTAATTGATTTTTTTAATTTTAATTGATTTAATTATTAACAAATGATAGCTAAAACTAGTTCAAATGGACTAGTAATGCTGAAAAATTGACATTCCTAGTAACAAAATAGTAATGGAGAAGGTCTATTTAAAATTGTTTCTGGGCAACCTATTTATAAACTATTGCATCTAACTTCACACAAGTTATTTTAGATGTTTACATCTAACATAAAGAGCAATGGTGGCACAGTGGTTAGAATGCAATATTGCAGTCTAATTCAGCTCATTGCTTAGAGTTTGATCCTCCCCAGCTCAAGGTTGACTCAGCCTTCCTTCTTTCTGGGTAAGAGTAAAATGAGGGCCTAGCTTGTTGGGGACAATATGATGACTCTGTAAACCACTTAGAGAGGGCTGAAAAAACACTGTGAAGTAGTGTATAAGTCTAAGTGCTAGTGTTTTTTTTTTTTTAAGAATTCTTGAAAAAGGTAATGTAGAATTTTGAGAAGTAATACAACATGATTTTGAGCCTCAATGGTGCAGTGGTTACAGTGCTGTACTGCAGGCCACTATCAGCTGCCTGAAGTTTGGCAGTTCGAATCCCACCAGGCTCAAGATTGACTCAGCCTTCCATTCTTCCGAGGTGGGTAAAATGAGGACCCAGATTGTTGGAGGAAATAGGCTGACTCTGTAAAAAACCACTTAGAGAGGGCTGTAAAGCACTATAAAGCAGTATATAAATCTAAGTGCTATTGCTATGATTTTATAGAAAACTTGCTAAAAACCATTGTTTTAAAGAAACCTTAATGATTTTTTTCCTAGCCAATATTATTTCATTTCTGATGCCAGAGTTCTTGACACCAAATCAAAAAATTACCAAGTGGTTGACCCTTTTCAACTACATCAGGTATGGGTAAGCAGAACTGATTCATAATATTCAGGAAACCTACTGATGGAAAGAATTTAACTCTACACTATCAAGGAAGAAATTATCAACTCTAACTTTCCACAATGGGGCTAGTTGACTATTCTGAGGCTATACCAATTTTTCTCAAATACAAAGATGTGTATTTTTACTTCATAGTGCATATAAAATAATCAGTATAGGGTTTAACTATCAAAAGGAAGAGAGTCTCTTAGTTGCTATTATAAATGTGTAAGAATGTCATATTGCCTTGCCAGATCTGTTCTAGTTCAGTATAACTAGCAATAAAGAATTCAGCTTGTTTGTTTGTTTTTAAACTGTAATATATGTTAGGAATTTGTTTTTATTAAGAGAATTGAAAGACTGAATTGAAAGTTTCAAATAATTTAATTCTCAATCTCACCTATGCAGTACTAATTGGTGCATTTATCATCATTATTATGCATCAATTATTATTGCTTCTAATGATAAACACTCTATTTATAGATACTATAATTATAATCTATGGATAAGTATTCAAATATTTGGAATGCAGCCTAAGGTCCTGTCCTGTCCACACCCTTATTCAACGTCATAATGTGATGACTTGCATATATAATGATTATCATAGATATGACAGAACTTTAATGAGAGGTCATCTAGAGAAAAAAGCTGCGGTGAAACCTTTTTTTTTTTTTTTTGGTGCCCTGGATTAATACATTTAGCTGCTAATTCAAGCCTTACTAGAGTCACTATGTTGATGACCTAGACAAAATTGCAAAAGAATGTTTCTTTCAGCAAATTCTGAATGAAAAAATAATCAGAAAACAGATGGGAAAAAGTCTACCAATGTAGTTTTGCTCTTTTGGTCAGAAACCACACATCTTTACTTTGCTTGAACAAACACTGCAATATTAACATCTCTGTTGGATTAGTATATTCTGGATTTTAGCAACTGTATATTGGACAAAGTACCATGTGACATAAATGGTTCAGAAGCAAGTTATAAACTTTCTTCTATAAAAATCCCATAATACTGATAGATCTATCAAGTTCTGAAGTTTCAGCTCCAAAAATAATGATTTCCTGATCAAGCTGTAAACTCTCTCTTTTTTTTGTTTAACCAAAAAAGCTGTATCAGTTTCTTTTAGGTTAATCTTAAATCACAATATTATTGATACCCATTTGTGTAGATTTGATTTTGATTAATTTGTGCTCTCACCTTCCCCAAAACCCACTGCCAGATAACAGCACTCAATCAAGATCAAGAATTGCTCTAAGAGTAAGATGGATAGGATTTCTAAATTCATAATATAGTTAATGAATAAAGTAATAAATCAAGCCAATGTCTTCATCAATCTAACAATGTAGTAATCCCTTTCATTTGTTCACCCCATTCTAACTGGCTGTCACTTAACTGAGTTTACATAGAATCACCACCATGTCAGAGTGCAAATTCATTCATTCATTCATTCATTCATTCATTCATTATTCATCCATTCATTTATTAAATTTATATAGCCACCATCTCATATATGTGGCTCTGAGTGGCTCACAACAGTTAAAACAGCATCAATAAATGAAATACAAATTAAAACAATAAAACATATAAAACCATGTTTAAAACCATTTTATAACCACAGAGCATATGCTTTTTAAAATTATTCTCTCTTGTTCTTTCTCCACCAACATCGCTGATTCGCGAAAAGAATCAGGGCAGAACTGATATCAGCCAAATCAGCTTAAATACTATATTTTTAAAAGTTTCATTTTATTTCTTTTTATTTTTCATGTTGCACCATATTTATGTATTTTAATTTATGTAGCTGTCCAACTCAGTAATGTGACTCTAGGTAGCTCACAAGTTAAAAAAAAACAATAAAGTCATATAAATAAAAATGATTAAATGATTAATTTAATTTAAAAATGATTAATTTAAGCAATTAAACAAAATTATGAAAACATTGTAAAATGATTTGTATTGTTATTCTAAATGGGAAATAACCCTGACAAGAACAAATAAGGTCTAATCTAAGAACATTTGCCACTGTTATATGTGCAGCCCATTGGTAGCTAAGTGCACATTCCCCAAAATTTATGATTGGTCAGCCAGTTAAGCATTCTTTAGTGAAGGAGAACAGTAGAGGGAAAGGGGAGAATTTCAGAGGGATTCGTCTGTAATTGCTGTATTGTCTATCTAAATCTTGGAGGCAGAACAAACTGCTGTTACTTGTATAAGCAACATGTCTGTCCTTTGCCCTCAAGTATTTACGAAAATACCTATCTTCTTGGTATCTGATTGCTGATGTTGGCTTGAGGGACAGTGCAGTATTCATAACATCCCTGGCTGTATATTTTCTTAATTTCAATCCAGAACATAAAGATCTTACTTTCTACCTTGAATATTTTAAAACACATTTTAGCTATGCTGCTTATCAAATATTTTGGGATGGGAAAAGGAGGAATTATAAAGCAGCATTCTCTTCCATCTTCCAGCAAATGATTTCCTGTTTTCAATTTCAGTTATGTTCTTTCCTAGTCTTTTCCTCTGAATCTCTTAAAGTGTTTCTTACTAATTTAACTATCATAACCGGCAGCTCATTGAACAATGAGTAAGGGTAGATGACCAAAGTAGATGACCAAAGCGTACCAGAGGGGAGAAATTTTAAAAAAATGAAAAATTAAATTATGTGCCCTGCTCATTCTATTTCCCCTATTATACAATTTGAGCACTATGGAATTCACCTATGAGGGATTTTTTTCCACTATGGCTGATTAAATTTTGGGGGGAGCCTTCTTCCTGCTCTCTTGTTAAGCTCTTGCTCTCCTTGCCTCCAACTGCTGTCTTTTCCAGATCTCACAAATTTTTAATTATGGAAAATATATCTTTAAAAGCTGAGCAATGTGCTTTTCTCATACCATAATTTACTTCTTATATATTAGCACTAATGAGTAGCTAATGGGTACATTTAGAATTTCAAAACATTCTGAGAACATTCCTCAAAATGGCAACCAAGAGAACATAACCAATTACCAAGCAGTGATTGATCAAAATATAGAGATTGTCTTGTAAGCTTCCCCTCTTGCTTGACTCATGCTGAGTTCATGGCCATACTCCTATAATTTTCTTGGCAACAATACAGAATTGGTTTGCCATTGCCTTCATTGTCTCTCTCTGTCTCTGTCTCTCTGTCTCTCTCACACACACACACACACACCAGAGGGTGGGGAGAGAAAGAGAGAGACAAAGACAGAGACAGAAACAGAGAGGGAGAGGGAGAAGGAGAGAGAGAGAGAGAATAGATGTGTGTTAGCGAAAGAAAGAGATTCTGGAGGCAGATAATAAGTGAGGCAACGTAAGGTTAAACCGCAATAAAAAAGCAAACTTCTAAAAGTAAAACACGCCAATCAGGTTAGGGAAAACTCTGTCTTTCTGAATACCCCTTCAGCAAGAAAGAAAAAAAGTACAACTTTTGATATCAAAGATTCCACAGCTATTTAAACATATGTTAGGACTGCAGAAAAGTCTGGAGAAGAAATGTTTGATGACAGACATAGGCAATGCATCTGAAATATCCCCAATTTCTGTAGTTCTGATTTTTCTCTTTGCTATTTTTCCTTCCATCTTTACCTTTATATCCCTGTTCTATTCAGCCCTTTCTAAACTTTATTTTCAATAGCTGGAATATCTGTAATTTGTTGGCCTTTGAGGAAGAGTAGTGAAACATTACGTGATTTCAAGCCATATGTGTGAAACTAGAAAATAGAGGGTTTGACAGAAAAAAGTAACAAAGGTTAAGCCCACATGACCTGAACATTTCTTCTCTATTCTGCAGTTCACCTAATATTTTAACACCATTTGAAAACAATGTGATTGATTCTTATTTCCTGTGATTTCTGTTTTGTTGCTATGCTTCTTTGGCTTCCCATGCCCATTATAGACCATCAACCCTCAGCACTTGCTACAAGTACGTTGTTTAATAAAAACAGGAGGATAAAGCAGGGAGAAAAAGAGAAAGGGAGAGGCTATTTGGGTACTGGATTTTCACCATCCACCAGATCGCATCTCAAATAAATTGCCATTTCAGGCAACAACAGACAACTAGAAACTAATTATACCAGGTTATATGATTCACAAAGCAACTTCAGTGAATATCAACGAGTAGTCCTTAATGGGTCTAAGTCTACATGGAGGGAAGTAAGCAGTGGGGTGCCACAAGGTTTGGTCTTAGGCCCAGTATTCTTCAATATCTTCATTAACGACTTAGATGAGGGAATAGAAGGGGAACTTACCAAATTTGCAGATGATACTAAGCTGGCAGGAATAGCTAACACCCAAGAAGATAGGCTCAAGATCCAGATGGATCTTGACAGACTAGAACACTGGGCCATATCTAACAAAATGAAATTCAATGTAGAGAAAAGTAAAGTCCTACACTTAGGCAAGAAAAACCAGAGGTACACATATAGACTGGGTGGTCACCACATTATGAAAAAGATGTTGAGACTAGAAAAAGTACAGAGAAGAGCAACCAGGATGATTAGGGGATTGGAGACTAAAACATATGAAGAATGGTTACAGGAACTGGGCATGGCTAGTCTAGAGAAGAGAAGGATCAGGGGAGACATGATAGCAGTCTTCCAATATTTGAGGGGCTGCCACAGAGATGAGGGGGTCAAGCTATTTTCTAAAGCATCTGAAGGCCAGACAAAGAATAATGGATGGAAACTGAACAAGAAGAGATTTAACCTGGAAATAAGGAGAAACTTTCTTTCTTTTTCTTTTTTTTGTAAAATTATTTGGTTTTCACAAAACATAATACAAATAAAAATCTTTTTTTGAGAATAGCATGATCCCTGGTTGTCACTTTTCCATACAGACACAAACTCTATTTCATATTCATCTTTGTATTCTATTCCATATCTTATTACTATTTTAACATTTTCTCAGTGATTTTTCCCTTCCTTTAGTTTTCTCAACCTTGTTTTTAATTATTTAATTAATTCTAAGTTCAATTACATCTCTTTTTCTAAGTTTCAATATCTTTCTAATCATTATGTTTATACTTTTGTCTGTCCTGTTTCAATTTCATATTTTCTTTTCTCATTAAAGAAGTTTTCCCCTGTAGTTATTGATTGGAGTATGACACCTTTGTATCGTTTAATTTTTGTCCATTCTGATCTTATTTAAACTTCAATTTATGCCTTTACAGTTATAACATTCAATATCTAACCTCTATTTTATAATACATAACTTTTGCCAATCGAATTCTGCTTGGTACATTCTTAAAATACACACTAAGTTCTTAAAGATAATATATGTAACAATAATACATAAAATACTCATTCTATTCCAATTCAGCTCAACCATTAATGTTAGTTACAATCTTCCATTAATATTAATTAACATCTTTAACATTTCTTTTTGATTAAACATCATACTTCCTTAGGAACAGTTGTAATATTTCCATAATTTTTTTTCATATTTCTTTCATATTTCTCTTCACTTAATTTTTTATAAATCATTAATAACAATTAAAATGTTCCCATCCTTTCCTAATTTCATTATCTCATTCTCTTTATTTCATTTATTTATTAACAAACATTCCATTCCATTACAATAAGTATTTTATCTATCACTTTAATCACACTTGTTTCATATTTTCTAAATTCATTTCTATTTCTAATATAACAATACTATCTTATGTACACTTGCAGAATCCTCTCTTTCAATTAAATTTTCACCCATTATTTCCATGTCTTCTAAATAGACTTATACCTTTAATCCTTGTATGTTTTCTCTGTTTCTCTATATCCTGTTTCTGTCCTTTATAACTTCTTTTCCTTTCCTTCTTCCCCCTCTTCTTCTCCCTCCCCTTTTTGACCCCTTGTCTCTCTAATTCTAATTCTCTCTTCTGTAATCCTTTCTTCTGTTTCTTCCTAACATTGTAATTGCTTTTCAAACTATTCTCTTTTATTGGTTGTTTTTTCAAATCTTAAATTTTTCACTCTCTTCCCCCCCCGCTTTCCTTTTTTTTCCCCACATAGAATTACTTGATCATTAAAGATGGCTGCTTCTTTGTCCCACCCTTCTTGTTCTTCAAGCATTTTTTGTTGTTTCTCATAATTCAAGATCTCCATTTCTAAGAATTGAAATACAAAGCCAAAAAAACCTATTCCTTCTTGTGCATCTTCTTTCTGTTGTTAAGTTCCATTTTCAGTTCTTCCAAGAGTGGTGCCATGTTAAACAACCACCCAATTGATTTTAGTCATTTAAATCCAATAACCAAAAATCCAAAAGTCTTTGAGGTGGCCATTTCTGACCATCACTGCAACTGCCTTCGGGAAAGGGAGTAATGGCCAGCTGGGGAAGAGAGATGCGGCTCTCATCCACCCTGCTGGCGGTCTCCCCCCTCTTCACCACCTTATGAGGTGGCTTAGCCCCGAATCCAGCCAGCTCAGGGCACTCCGGTGGTGAGCACAGATCGAAACTGCACATAATTCTGGATTTCAGTCTGTTGCTGAAGAAGCCCAAACTGGAAGTTTCAGTAGAAACTTTCTGACAATGAGAACAATCAACCAATGGAACAGCTTGCCCTCAGAAGTTGTGGGAGCATCATCACTTTATTTTGTTTATTTTGTGGTCTTATCAGTTGTTGCTTGCAGGCAAATGGTATTTCTTCCAGGTCTTCCAATGCATCATTGTTGCAACTTGGTCAAGCCATTATTTGTAGTCACCCTGTACAATCTTCTTGCAGCAAACTAGGTAGTGTCCAATGTTTCTTCAATGTTTTTGCAGAGATGGCATTGCTCTCTCTTGTTGTCAATTTTCAATTCCGGCTTTGTATGCATTAGTTCTTAAGGCTTGGTCTTATGGAGCCAGAATTAGTCCCTTTGTCTCTTTCTTAAATTTTCTTGCTTTTAGTCATTGCCGCGTTTGATTAATATCAGCTTGCCTTCTATTTTTAAAAAAATGTACTGGTCATGTAATACTTTGCCTTGCCATGTCTCTTTGCTATTTTCAGTTGACCTTTCTTATACTCCAGTTTGGTCTCTCAAGTATTCAGTAAGCCTCAATGGTATACTATCTGCAGCACATATTGTTCACCGTCCTTTAGGCATTTTTCCAATGCTCTTTATCATTGCTGTTATTTACCTGGTCAGCCCAGATCTATGATTACAGCGATTTCTTTCAGCTTATAGGCAGAGAGACCTCTTTCCTGTAGCCTAAAAAGGACTCTATTCATGGTGAGATTCAAATTTTTTTGCCACCGATTCTGTGGGCATGACTTGGTGGGTGTGGCATGGTGTATGGCAGGGGAAGGATACTGCAAAATCCCCATTCTCTCCCCACCCCACTAACCTCCTTTCCAGCTCTGTTCTCCTGTGCAGGGCAACAAAAGAACTCCCAAGTGCTGGGACTCGGGAGGCAGAAAATAGATGGGGGCTGGGCCACTCAGAGGTGGTATTTGCCGGTTCTCTGAACCACTCAACATTTCTGCTACCAGTTCTCCAGAACTGGTCAGAACCTGCTGAATACCACCTCTGACTCTGTTGCTCAAAGCATTAATACCAACCACACTACGAGTGGGGATGATGATGATGGAAGAAATAAATGCATAGGAAAGGGAGCTGATGTTTTTGATGTTTTTGATGAACTCTTCACATTCAAAGATACAGACCTAGCCATGTCAATTCACACATTAAAAATAATTCCATTGGTGCTAATGAAATTGAGTAGCTGGTAAAATAAAGATTAGTTGGTTAAGAGTTGGAATTCTCTTGTATTTGAGAATAGGCATAGGAAATTATGTTTGGCTATTTGAAGGCTAGCATTGGCTGAGTGCTAGTCATTATCACTAACATGCATTATCAAACTTAATCATTTCCATTACATGATCTAATTGATTCTGCATTAATTTATTAACAATAAATAGAAATAGGGGTTTTCTAGCTCATTTTCTCATCTTTGAATTAAGATAAAATATACATTTAGTCCACATTAGCTATTCTCACTTCCTATGTAAAATGCTTTCATTTTGGAAAGAAAAGAAGTCTACTAAATAGAAACTTGACTTTGTACTGGAAAGAAATGTTAGCTTATATTTGGAAACTTTCACAGAGCCAAATGAAAAAAATAAATCTTTTTATTGTACATTTATACCAAACTGGCTTCCCAGTTTCCTCTTGTGTTTTTTTTTAGATTGCTATTTTGATTTTAAATGTAAATAAATAATGCAATATATGCTGTTGTTTTAACTTTTAAATTTATGTCTTCCTTGACAACAGATAGTCATAGTTGCATTCTTGGGGGAAAAAATTAAAAGTATAGATGGAGGAAACAAAATTAATTTTAAACTTTATGAAAACATACATTCTGTACATTAGCAGAAGCAAACAGGCGAGCTACTGACCCATACCCACCACAGACTGCAGTTTATTGAATTGATTGATTAATAGTACAGAAAGGAGGAGGTGTGAATTTACTTTGGACTTCAACAGAGTTGAAAAAAGGCTTGGCAAGAGCTGGCTGAGTTTAATCTGCATTTTGAAGCCTCTGAACTATGACCACCTACTGGCACTTTCTGCGTTTAGTCTCCTAGAAACATCCTGCTCTAGACCTTGTTTTGGCCCAGGCCAAAGTATTTCTAAAGAAACTTAAAAGGCAACAGCAGACCCATTTCAAAGGAACAGCCTACCTTTTCTCTTGGTGGGACTGACTCAATGTTTACAGAGAAAAATACAAAAGCAGTAAAAGGAAGAGGAAGGGAGCAAACACAGGTCTTCATGGCTGATATTAATTTTATTTTATTTTATTTTAAAAAAGAACACTCTGCTGAAGTGAAATGTGACAATTGGGTTAAACAGGTAAAAGCAAAGGAACAATAAATAATGCCTCAAAGGGGAGGAGGAAAAAAAGCTGGGGCCAGCATAAAATGCTGATTGAGAGTTAATTTTATCTTCACAGGGAAATGATCTGTGTATTATTCTTCTGTAGAGATGATTAAAACAAAGCCCTCTTTTTGAGAAGGCCCAGTGCTCCTCAATGTCCATTTTTTTCTGGCATGGGTAGGAAATGTAGAATAACAGTAACAAGACACTTTATTGAAGAAAATTTTGACTCATAGTTTAATCCTCTATGAACATTTCAAAAGAGAGATGTCCGAGACAACCCAGCAATTTACTTTTTTTAATGTTTGTTTAGTCTTCTGATTATTTTACATCTCTAATTAAATGCAGATTTTTTAAACTCTCTGATTGTGACTAGACTTGTGTACACTCAAAATGTCTCCTACCATCTTAGCGCACAAGCTTTATACACATTTAACTTCCTTAGAAATATTTTTTTTTCCTTCATTCAAAACAGATCTGCCTTACTTCTGTTTCATTTTGTTATGATTACTGGCATTTTCCTAATAGGAATTCTCATACTGGTTTAAGAATTACATTTCAGCTAAGAAAAGCTGTGAATAAGTGCTAAACATTTGTAAGAATTGTATTTTAACGAAGTATATGGAGAAGGGGGGAAGTGTCATGAATCATCTAATACATCACAAACATCTGTTCTTATATAGAAAATACAGTGCATAACAAAAAGTGTCAAAACTCTGATAGTTAAAAACAAATGAACAAACACATCTGGGACTAAAATGGTAAGTTTCAGACCAGTAAAAGTTTCCGTCCAGTATTCCTCTTTTTATCCTTAGTCACATTTCAAGAAGTTTTACTGAATGGACTACAGCCATCCCTGTTCTAGGAACTAAGAAAAAAATATCTTAAGTAGTTTCCCTCCATTTTTGGAATGGAATTTCCAACGATGAATAAAACATTGCACCTTGGTTTTTTTTTTTTAAGATTAAGAATTGATTAGAGGTATATATTACTCTACATCTCTAAAGAAAATCTATGAGTGTACATATGCAAGTTGAAAGAGTGCAGAGTAAATAGATATTTATTATTTAAAAGCATAGAATGTAATTAATTAATACAGAAGGATGCTACTGTGTAGTTGCCAAGATTTGGAGGAAACAAGATCAGTGTTGCAAGAGATTGCCTAGATAACTATTTATGTCCCCAAGTCTTGATATTGTTATCAGTTCAGGAAATGATTATTAGTGAGGCCGAACATGAGATGAACCTTCAGCACAACTGTAGGAGGAGACCTTACATGGTAAATAGGCGTTGGTTCTTACCTGATACGCCGGTTCTCTCCGAGCTGCGAAGGAGCATCCATTTGATTGGGTTGGTTCAGTCTTCGTCCTGATAGGCTGATCTTAAATTTCGGAACGCTCCTCCTCCATGAGACTCCTCCCAGCGTTCCCCAGTTTTAGCGAAGATCGCAGTGAAAAGGCAGATGTCACTTCTGAGAAACTAGTACATCAGCTTGGTCGTATAGCAGGACTCCCACAGACGGAAGGAATATACACAGTTAGCAATAACACATAGGGTGGGGATGGATGCTCCTTCGCAGCTCGGAGAGAACCGGCGTATCAGGTAAGAACCAATGCCTATTCTCCTACGAGCTGCTCGGAGCATCCATTTGATTGGGACATACCAAAGCTTGGCCTGGACTACGGGCAGGATGCTGCCTGGACCTGGAGTCTGTCGCTGTCCTGCACACACCCTGTAGCACCCTCCTACCAAAAGACGCATCTGCAGATGCAAAGATATCGACCTTATAATGTCTGATAAAGGGGGAAGGAGACGCCCAGGTGGTGGCCCGACCAATGTCAGAGATAGGAGCTTGGGTGGCCCAAGCCGCCGTGGAGGCAGCACTGCGAGTGGAGTGCGCCGTGATGCCCCTGGGAACTGCTAGGGCCTGGGCCTGATAAGCTTTAGCAATAGTGGCCCGCAACCAACGACCTATGGTGGTGGAAGAGGCCCTAGTACCTTGACTATGAGGCAGAAATACAACAAACAAGGCCTCTGTCCTCCTAAAGGATGCCGTGCGATGGATATAGATCTTCAAGGCACGCCAGACATCCAACTTATGCCACTGATGTTCCAACTCTCGGGAAGGATGAGGACAGAAATTGGGCAAGACCAACTCCTGTGCCCTGTGAAAAGCCGAATTAATCTTTGGAATAAATGTGGGGTCCGGCCGGAGGACAACCCTATCTGCATGAATAACACAGAGGTCTGACCTGATAGATAGGGATGCCAACTCGGAAATGTGCCGAGCTGAAGTAATGGCCACTAAGAAAGCAACCTTATATGTAAGAAATAGTAGTGATGTGGAACGAATCGGTTCGAAAGGAGGTTTGTAAGGGCCAGAAGGACCTTGTTCAAATCCCAAGTAGGATAACGATGAACCATGGGCGGTTGCAAATTAGTAGCACCCTTAAGAAAGGCGCGAATAAGAGGGTGATGAGAAAGAGATGGGAAATTCTCATGGTCAATCACGGAAGACAGGGCAGAAACTTGTCTTCTCTAGGTATTTGATGAAAGCCCCCTATCGAGACCAGCTTGTAGGAATTCCAAAATTTGAGCAATTGAAGGAGATCGTGGATCAATATGAAATTGGGAACACCAGCTGGTAAATATGGACCAAGTTGCATTATAAATGTGATTTGTTGAGGGGCGCCTTGCAGCCTGGATGGTTGAAATAACCTTGTTGGATAATTGCTTGCTAATTAAACGCGACTGCTCAACCTCCAGACGGTCAATTGGAACCACTGAGGGTTCGGATGTTGAAGAGGACCCTGGGTTAGCACAATCCTGTCCAGAGGAATCCTCCATGGTTTGAACACCGACAGACAACAGAGATCGGCGAACCAAGGGCGTCTGGGCCAGTATGGAGCCACCAAAAGCGGATCTGCCCATTCCTCTAGCATCTTCCATATGACCTGAGGGATCAAAGGAAGAGGGGGAAAGGTGTACAAGAGCCCTGGGGGCCACGGGCAGCGAAGGGCGTTGAAATCCTCCGCCCCTTGAGAGGGGAATCGGGACACGAACCGTGGCAGGTGGGCATTGAGAGGGGAGGCGAAAAGATCGACCTCCGGAAGACCAAACCTCGTGACTGCCTCTTGAAAGAGCGACAGATGAAGACGCCACTCCGTGGGATCGACTGTGGCCCGGCTGAGCCAATCTACCTGGGTATTGCAGATGCCCGAGATGTGTTCTGCCCTGATAGAAAGTAAATTTGCCTCTGCCCAATGACAGAGACGTTCTGCCTCCTTCATGAGAGGTTGAGACTCTGTGCCCCCTTGCTTGTTTAGGTGCGCCTTGGCTGCTGTATTGTCTGTGAGAACTAAGATATGTTGGTTGCGTACCTGCGGCAGCAGAGCCCGAAGGGCCAGATGAATTTCCCGAAGTTCCAGCCAGTTGATATTGTGGGACTGTTCCCTTGCTGACCAGCGATCTTGAACTGTGGATGAGTGAAGGTGAGCACCCCAGCCCAGCAGGCTGGCGTCAGTGGTGACAGTGAGTCTGCGGGGCTCCTTGAAGAGACAACCCTTGTTGGTTGTGGGCCGGGACCACCAAAGAAGTGATGTAAGAACTTTGGTTGGAACCTTGACTTTGTGACCGGAATTGCTGAGACTGGAACGTTGAAACGGGAGAAGGAACCACTGAAGGGACCTGGAATGAAGACAAGCCCAAGGAATAATAAAAATACCTGAGATCATTTTCCCAAGAAGGGTAGAAAGATCAGCTAAAGAAACAGTATGTCGTGATTTGAT
This sequence comes from Bungarus multicinctus, assembly GCA_023653725.1. Lineage (NCBI taxonomy): Eukaryota > Metazoa > Chordata > Lepidosauria > Squamata > Elapidae > Bungarus > Bungarus multicinctus. Next base: position 158,746,782 of record CM042836.1, read on the forward strand.
CAGCTGAACTAGTTGTTGTATACTTTTATGCCTTTCGTCAGAAAGGTAAACCTTGCATGCCCGTGTATCAATGATGGCACCTAAGTGTAACAATCTTGTAGAAGGAATTAACTGGCTTTTGTCTCGATTAATAGCAAATCCATGTGCTTGCAAAATGCGGAGAGTCGTCTGAGTATCTCGGACAGCTTGGGTAGAAGAGCTGGACAAAATTAAAATGTCATCTAGATAACAGTGCAACCTGATGGGAAGGGCGCGAATATGGGCAGCTAGAGCAGCGAGGACCTTAGTGAAAACCCGAGGAGCAGAGGCTAGACCGAAGGGAAGAGCCCAGTATTCGAAATGTTGACCGTTATAGCAGAATCTTAAAAACTTACGATGTGATGGCCTGATCGGAATATGCAAATAAGCTTCCGTGAGATCTACTGAGGTGAGAAAATCTCCTTCTCTGATGCTAGCAAGGATGGAATGTAAAGTGTGCATCTTGAATTTGCGATAGACTAAAAATTTATTGAGTCGCTTGAGGTCCAAGATAGCTCTCCACCCACCAGAACTTTTCTTAACTAAAAAGAGTAGAGAATAAAAACCATGCCCTTTTTGGTCTGCGGGAACCAGTTGAATGGCCCGTATGTGTAGAAAATGCAGTATGGCTGCTTCCATGAGGCTATGTTTAACCAATTTTTTGGAAACAGGGGATACCCTGAAAAAATCAGATGGGGCGGACTGGAATTCTAAAGCCAGGCCAAACCTCACAGTATCTCGGACCCAGGCGTCCGAAGTAGAAGCGTCCCATCTATCCGCATAAAACCTGAGATGGCCCCCTATGGGAAAGGACTCCTCAAGGCTAATGTGGACGCCTGAAGGATCTATTGCCGGAAGAACGGAATGATCGCCTGGATTGGCCGCCTCTCCGGTACCGATCCCCAGGGTCGAACCTGTCTGAGGAGAATCCCAGGCGAGGAAACTGGGATCTAGACGGTTGAGACAGAAAGGAACTCTGGGAGTAAGGCCGAAAGGAACTCCTCCAAAAGGACTGGGGATACCTTGGGGCAGACTTCCGAAAAAGAGAAGGAAGAATCCCTTTTCTTGTTCTGGGTCTCAATGAGAAGCGGATCTAGAGAGGGGCCAAACAGCTTGTCGCTGTTGAGAGGAGCAGAAGCAAGCTTAGATTTGTGCTCGATGTCCGCCTGCCAAGGCTTAAGCCAAAGGAGGCGTCTGGCTGAAAGATGAGATGCAATGGCTCTAGTAGAAAATTTTACGGCATGAAAGGTCGCATCAGCTGAAAATTCAGTAGCCGCCGTGAGCTTAGCAATGTCCTGATGGGCCCTTAGATTAGATGCAGGGACATGCTCACGAAGTTGTTTCAGCCATCTGAGTGAAGTCCTATTGAAAAATGAGGCCGCTGTGGCAGCTCTGATAGCCCAAGCATCAGCGTGATGGGCTTTGCGTACCTCGGCTCTCTTATCCTCAGGCTTTAAAACCTCAAGTGGCTCGCTTGGAAGAGAAGTAGGAGAGGCTAGACCCACAATGGGTTCATCGACCTCCGGGATATTTAACAAATTGAAGTATTCTGGGGCCATATTAAAGAATCTCCTATCGTAACTAGTAGAAGCCGGACATGGTACGGGAGAAAGGAACTGTTTTTGAACTAGTTCCATGAACATTGGAGGAACAGGGATCACTTCAGCCTGAACAGTAGGCTGATGAAACAATAAATCCTGAGGACCCTCCTCTACAGGACCCATGGGGGGAGCTGATGTGTCGATGCCAGACATGTTAGTTGCCTTAAATAGGAGGGATTTAAATAGGTGAGGTTGAAACAGGCCAGTAAAAGCCGGTTGGTCCGGGGAAAGACCCTCATTCTCGGACATCCCCCCCTCTAACAGCTCCTGTTCGGATAAGGAATGCTCCACCTCATGAAAGGACTCAAGGTCACTGTGGTCCAAATCTTGCATTTGAAACAGCTCCTCAGCCTCCATGTCCAGATCCCCTCTCTGAGTGTCCTGCATCGGAATATCCTCAAAAGGTATTACCTGATCAGCAGTTAATTCCGGCCTGACTAGAGGCTGGGGTGGCTGAGACTCCAGGTCAGCAGGGGCAGGCTGAGGTCGTGTCATAACAGCATGTTGTAAACCGGCAGAAATCCCCTGCCTGATTGCCATCTCCATCCAAGAACGCATTTGAGGCGGAATCTCCTCAGGCAAGGAAGATTCCTGGCTAAGGCCTGCAGCAGTGGGGGTAAAGGTGGCCTCAGGAGGACCCCTAGAGGCTGGCCGGTCGGATGACTGAGTCTGTTGTCCCACAGAACCACGACTGTGCCTGGAGGGGAGGGAAACATCTAGTGGGGGGGGACAGACATGAGAGGAGGGCCCAGTAGTAGAAGGAGAAAGGTGCTGAGAAGGTCTCTGAACCTCACGAGCACACTTATCTAATTGTTTCTCTAAGGCCCTATGGCGCCTTCTGGCATCACGCTCAGAAGCTTTAGAAATACCCCCCCACATTTTTGCATTTGGATTTTGACTTGGCATGCGAAGCAGAAGGCCGAGAACCGCTACCCCCTGCCATGATAATTCAGTATAATACAATCTGTTGATATCTATGCAAATGAGGCGGTTGGCACGCCCAGGGACCTTGCTCAGCAGGGAGGAAGCCCTGATATTAATATATATTCCCCTTGATCAAATAATTGGATTTATAAATTTGCAAAACTGGAAGAAAGAGAAGTGGATCACCAATCAGCCAGATTAAGAATGCCAGTGGGGCCTACTCAGAAAACAAAAGGCCCAGAACAGCAATAACTGCACAGGCTGACTCAGGCCTAGGGTGCTTGCTGTATGCTGCTAGGGAAGACTGTGAGGCTTAGCCAACAAGTTTCAGAACACTCAAGAATAATAAGGCCTTCTGCCTTATAGGATATCCTAAGAGAGCACAATTTAATCCCCACAGTCAACAATTAGGGCACAGGGAAAGGCCACGAGGCTCTGGGGCCATTGGAAAAACAAAATGGCGGCCGCCCAAATTTTGGCGCGCACACGATCCCTAGCAGCAACGGTCCAGCTAATGGAGGACCGCAAGAGAAGTCAACAGAAAACAAGTTAAGAGAAGGAGGGAAACGATTGCACTCCACTCCCTCTGAGACAGAGAAACGGCGTTCGGGGAATGCAGAGAAAAGCAGCTTGCCATGCTGCAAAAAAACAGAGCAAGATGAAATCGGCGGGGGGGGGGGGAGTGGCGGGGGGGGGCTGGAAAGCAATGTTCCAGGGGACCCCCTTTTACTAAGGGGGGGGAGCTGAAACTTCTACCCCCCTCAAATAATTATTTGAGCCTTGATCACCCAAAAGGGAGAACAGAGGAATTGCTCTCAGTGCCCAATTAAATATAAATAGAACAGAATTAAATCGAAATGCAAAAAAACGGAATAATAAAAGGACCCAAGACAGGGAAAGGACACTAAAGAATAAAGGAGGGATCAAGAGAATTGGTAAAATACAGAAATCACCTGCTTCGACCAGAACAAGCTCTTAAAACAATCTGTTTCAGACGAGGCTGAGCTAAAACTGGGGAACGCTGGGAGGAGTCTCGTGGAGGAGGAGGAGCGTTCCGAAATTTAAGCTCAGCCTATCAGGACGAAGACTGAACCAACCCAATCAAATGGATGCTCCGAGCAGCTCATAGGAGAATAGCCATAGTCACATGCTAAATGGTCTTATGCAGCTCCCTAATATCATCAAATCAAAGCAAGAGGCAGCTGGACAGATATATGAACAGTTGTGAGCTAAGACGCAAGCTATAGCTTGCACAATTGTGATGCTCTCCTTTCTCTAATGCTGGTATTCAATTTCATTGGAAACCTATGGAGTATTCTTCTACTGTAGCTTGGCAACTTCAGTCATGCAAATAAGGACTACCTCTTTTCACTTATCCCATTAAAATTGAGATGTACTAAGTCAGAACCCCATGGAAAAATCATATGCAGGTTTTGTATGCAATCATTCCTTCCATTCAAGTTCCACTAGGAATTGTTCTTTCCTCAAGGGCAGCTAAGGTTCTCAAAGCTTATCTGATCATGTCAGATAAACAGTAGCTGATAAAAAAGAGTATGTTTATTGTAGGACATAGACGCTCATGGGCCAAATCTTTAACCCTGGTGGTGCAGTGGATAGTGCTAAGTGGGCGCGCAGAGTGAAGAGGCAGGACACGGCACTGCAGGTAACTTCTTTATTAGGTTCTGTCTAAACACAAGCCGCTCAGCTGCGGCTGGCATTGACTTATATAGCCAGTGCTGTCCAGCGTTTCAGCCACTTTATTTCTCCCGCCAGTGGCTGAACCAATGAGTGGAGTCTGACATCAGACTCCACTCTTATGCCCATATTAGGTGATACTTAACACCCCTCCCCTCCTACTTAGGGTTCCACCAATCTGCATTGGTATACCTTACATAGTCATAGGTAGGCGGGGCTTCGCTAGGTGAGACCAGACCTGCGCACTTCACTCATTCCTGGGACGGCGGCCTATTCAGACAGGTTCACCATAGTTCCAGTCCCTACTTGCGGAACAGTTTTGAAGCTGTCTTGGGATGCAGCAGGGCCTGTCAACCCTGAGGCCTCAGAAGTACACCACTTTAGGACCTCCCTTCCTAAAGGTGAGTGTTCCAATGCTCCCTTTGGGTTTGAGACTAGGCTCTTACCTAATTCTGGTTGTTCTGTGGATATTGTATTTGCTAGGGCTGGCTCTGAGTGTGTGTGTCGGGCTTCTGGCCGGTTGTCCAAGACTGAGACCCGCCCTCTGATTTGGTCAATGTTCTGCTCCATAGTTTTCCCTCTTTAGTCTCTGCTCTGTATGACCTGGGGCCGGTGATTCCTACTACTTTGGGGGGATACAGGTTGGGCTCCCTGTTAATTGTATGCGTAGATGGAATCCCCTACTGTGAAGTGCCTACACTTTCCCGTGGTGTCTGTGGGGGCCTTGTTATTGTAGTTGGGATGTATTCGGTCTAGGGTTGACCTAAGTCTTCAGCCCATCAGTAGTTCGGCCAGGCTACTGTGTGTTGTGTTGGGTGTGATGTGTTGCACTAATAACATCCTGTCAACACTTTCCTGCCAGTCCCCTGGGCCCATCCTCTTGAGTGTTTCTTTCATAGACTTGACCATTCTCTCTGCTTGTCCATTAGTGGCTGGGTATGCCACTGCGGAAAGTGCGTTTCAGATCCCCAAACCTGCTAGGAACCCCTCAAAACCTATGCTGTGAACTTCGGCCCATTGTTGGACACTAGCACATCTGGCAGTCCATGGGTGGCAAGCAGTCTCCATAGCACACTCCATAGCATGGTAGTGGTTGACTTCATAATAATTACTTCCAACCACTTTGAGTAGGCATCCACCACTGTCCTTGGCAGGGTCTGGCAAGGTCAACAAGTACCCAGGCCCATGGGGATGTAGGTATTTCCCACTTCAAGGGGTTGCCAATGGTGGTGCCAGCCGGGATTCTTGGTACGTGGAGCAAGCGGCGACCCAGGCCTCAACCTCCTTATCTATCCTTGGCCACCACACATAGCTTCTGGTGAGGGCTTTCATCCGAACAATCCCTGGGAGGCCCTTGTGTAGCATAATCAGTACCTTGCTCTTAATGGTGGGGGAATGACTACCCTCTCTTCCCACAACAGGCAACCCTTAATCACCAATAGTTCAGTTTGTCTGTTTTTAAATGGCTTAAATTCATCCCCATCTATGGTTTCTGGCCTTCTCCTCCACAATTTGAAATCCATGCCATGGTTCTTTCCCTAGCCGTAAGATTCACAATTTCCATTAACGCCATCAGGTTGGGCCGGAGGTTTTCACTAGGAACACAGACGTGTATGGTGCTGGGTCTTCAGCAATGTCAGGGAGGGGGCAGTGGCTGAAGGCATTTGTGTTGGGGATTTCCTTTCCTGATCTGTAGATTAAGCAGTAATTGTAGACATCCATCTTAACAACCTGGGTGAAAGGATGTTCGGTGTGGGTTTGTCCCTGGCGAGAATGCCCAGCAAGGGCTTGTGGTCCATTACTAAGTCAAACTGCCTGCCATAGAGGTATTCATGGAAGCGTTTGCTACAGCGGCAAGGGCCTCCTTATCGATCTGACTGTAGTTCCGTTGTGGCTTGGACAGGATCTTTGAATAATAGTTAATGGGGGCTTCCCTCCCTCTTGGTAGTTTGTGGCTGAGGACAGCGCCAATCCCATAGGGGGAGGCATCGCATGTTAGGGTTAAGGAAAGTGTTTCTCTATATTGAATGAGGACACTGATAGACATTAGAATGCTTTTTTATTTTGTTAAAAGTGGTGGCTTTGCATTGCCCCCAGGTCCAGTCGGTTGTCTTGTCTAGCAGCCTATGCAGGAGTTCTGCAATGGTTGCTTTCTGTGGTAGAAAGATATTGTCAAAATTGAGCAACCCAAGGAATGCTTGCAGTTCCGCTTTCCTTTGTGGGGTGGGGGCTTCCCTTATTGCCTGTAACTTGCCGCTTGTGGGTCATATGCCTGACCCATTGATGAGGAAACCCAGGAATTCCACTTGGGGGACAGCCATGTGGCATTTATTCCTTTTTAGCTTAAGCCCCGCTTCCTGGAATCTCCCAGTACTGTTCTCAGTCTCTCTATTAATTGCTCTCGGCTGTTGGCTGAGATGATAACATCATCGAAGTATGGTATTACCCCTTGGATGTTATGTAACAGTCTCTCCATGATGCTTTGGAAAAGGCCAGGGGTTATGCTTACTCCAAATTGCAGCTGGTTGCACTTAAAGGCACCCCGGTGAGTTACTATCATCTGTGCTTCAGTGGTTGCCTCATCGACCAGCAGTTGCTGATAGGCTTGGGACAGATCTAACTTGGCAAAGATGTTTCCCCACCCCAGGGAATGTAGGAGGTGCTGTACAACTGGCACTGGTATGCACTTTGCTGCAGGGCCCGGTTCAGGATAGTCTTGTAGTCAGCACAGATTCTTACTGACCCGTCTTGCTTAACTGGGGTGACTATTGGGGTCTCCCACTTGGCATGATCAACCAGCTTGAGAACTCCCTGGGCAATTAACTTATCGAATTGCTCCTCTACCTTGGGCTGGAGAGAAAATGGAATTCTCCATGGCTTTAGTCAAACAGGGGAGTCTAGGTTAAAAGATATTGGGGTCCCCATGTACTTGCCCAGTTCATCATTGAACATGTCTCTGAAATCGCGTTCTAGTGCTGTGAGGTCATTGTCCAAGGGTGGGGTGGTGGTCCCCATGACATGGATGCCAGTGAGGTGAATCTGGAGGGGTTTGAACCATTCTCATTTCAGCAGGCTTGGCAGGTCTCGGTCTACTATAGTGAGAGGTAGGATTCCTTGGAAGTTGCCGTATTCTATCCGGACTGGCTTTCAGCCCAGGACGGGAATGCGGTAGCCCTGGTAGTCCTTCAAGATGATCTTTTGCAGCTCCAGTTGGTCGCACCATATGCGGGGCTGGAGTTTCTTGGGGGTATCCCATGAGATCATGGAGATGTAGGACCCCGAGTCTACTTCCATCTACTTCCTTGATGCTTATGGTGGCCATGATTTTGTTCAGTTCACCTCACCTGGGTTTGAGCGTAGCCCACGAAGGTGTAGTGCACTTCTTTCTCCCTGGCATTTTCTCTCCTTTTGAATTTCCTGCCTGGATTTTTCCGGCTCTCCCTTGGTGGCCATATTGCCTATTGGGGGAGGACGTTCTCCTGGATTGTCTGTTGAATGGTTGGCTGGCTCTGCATGCCTCTGCAATGTGTCCCTTTTGGTCACAGTGCCACCAGATAGACCATGCAGAAAGGTGGTGATTTTCTCCGCAACCCCCACACTGCTTGGTCCTCTGTCTCCCGACCGGCTTACTGGACCTCACTCTGTGAATGTCCTCCTCATCCTCATCACTGGCTTTGGAGTTGGAGGTGTCTCAAGCCACATGGTGATCAACCTGGGCGGCATGTACCTTCCCAGTCCCATTGATTCACATGGTGGAGCTGTCTGAGATTTCTGTGGCTCAGGCCTCATAGATGGCTTCCTTGAATGGGACATCCTCTTGGGCCAGTAGTCACTTCTAGTCCCTCATCCCGAGGACTTGGAGATCCCGGATCATGTCCTCGGCATCATGGAACTTGCAGTTCTTAGATAGCTTCTGAAGTGCGGCCACAAATGCATTTATCGTCTCTCCCTCTCTCTGGCTCCGCATATAGAATTAATGGTGGTTTTTCAGGTAGGAGGGAGTCGGGTCAAAGTGCTCCTTTAAGGCTCACTGAAGCTCGTCCTAGGACACATTCTCCAGTTCGCTGGCTATGAGGGCTTCAGCCAGTTCATAAAGCTCCGAGTTGCAATAGGTTAGGAATAGAGCCCTCTTTTTTGCATCAGGACTGCCTGGAATCCATTGACTTCCAGGTGTAGTTTGAATTGACTCATGTAGGAGAACCATTTCTCCTTGGAGGGATCATAGGAGATCGACATCGGGTGGTGGGCCATGCTGTTCATTGGGGTCACGAATCATTGCGGTGATCAGTCAAAATGGCTGTGGAGTCTCACAAGATTGTCCTTTGTACTCTCCTCAGGATCCCATCTTCGTCGCCTTGTTAAGTGGGCATGCAGAGCGAAGAGGCAGGACACAGCACTGCAGGTAACTTCTTTATTAGGTTCCATTTAAACACAAGCTGCTCAGTTGCGGCTTATATAGCCGGCGCTGTCCAGCATTTCAGTCACTGATGGGACTTTATTTCTCCTGCCAGTGGCCAAACCAATGAGTGAGGTCTGACATCAGACTTTACTCTTATGCCCATATTAGGTGATACTTAACAGTTAGAATGTACTATTGCATGCAAACTCTGCCAATAGCCTGGATTTCAAACCCGATGGGCTCAAGGTTGATTCAGCCTTCCATCCTTCCAAGGTCGGTAAAATGAGGACCCAAATTGGTAGGGGCAATATCTGATGCTATGGGGTGATATATAATAACATGAGCTGAAAATATTTTTATCTGGACCTGAGACATCTGCAATACTGCCCACTTCCCAGTTTCCTGATTAATTCCCTGGCCAATCCGATGGAGGGGTGATAAGTATGTGTCGCATTGTCGCGGTTTGCTCGTTGTCCTTAGGTTCTCTGATCAGCTCGTAGAGCCCCCGCAGGGGTGAAATTTAGAGGGACCCTCGCGAGGGTGAGTACTTAAGTACTAGAATCAATAATTGACACAGACACCATAGTTTCTCAAGGTGAGAGAGCACGTTGTGCCCGGGGTAGATGAAGAAGTCCCCCGATTGCAACGCACCACCCTCTTTTATTTTGCAGTTTTATCAGGGCGGGGGGAGCGAGACATATGTGAAGAGGAGCAAGGAAGTATAATTCTAATGGCGCCATGGCAGGATGCGACCACTGTTGTGTGCTAAGATAGCGTGATTATCTATTAACAAGATATATGTGGTCAGCTAGTTCCTGTAACTATTTGCCTACGTGTCGTGCCAAGCTGAGTTTATCATGCAATTCCTAACTTGAGAAGGTCATTCTTAGGGCCTTAGGTCAAGAGGACTCTCGAGGTTTACTACAAGTCCTCTTTTCTTTGTTTTTAAGGTGCCGCGATATCCGATTCAAAATATAAGCCTTTCTCCTTTGGAGTATCATAGTGCTTGGATAAGGACATACCCTCCGGGACATCCCGATCCGATTGCACAACCTCGTTCAAGGGCAGGTTATCAGAGTCGTCATCGGAACATAAGTGCAAAAGCGGAGCCTTGCACTCCTCAGTTGGGATTGCCATATATACATGATTTTGCATTAAGAGATTAAGTTGCGCAGCAGCTTTAGCTTCGGCAATAGCATTTAAACTACGTTTGATCATTGAAATAAAGATAGGTAATAAACAGGGTAGCAAAGTTGGACCAATTAGTTATGACATGGGTGATGTTAATTTCCTGGGCCTGCCACGGCCATTGTTCCCCCATCGTAGTTCCCCCACACACAAAGCAATTTTTAACTTGCAATGATTTAGCAATAGTCTCTGCAAGGTGTACAAAGGTGTTGCGCACCTCATGTGGTACGGTCAGGTGAGTCAATTTTGCCAATTCCGAATAAACAGAATGAAATAAGGAGTGTCTGGTTGAGTCGATGGAAATTTTGTTTACTATTATTTTGATGGCTACTGAAGGGTTGGTTCCTGTCCCATCAATACCCAAGCCATAGTCATTGTCAGTACCTTTCCATGTTTGGAAGGAAAGCCAATTTTCCGGTACTGGAAACGTGAGATTGATGGGATTGCACTGATGTTGCATACAGTTGGGATCGGGAACTCTAAGACAGGTGATATAGAGTTTTTTAAGGTTATCCCTCTTGGGTATGGTGTCGGGTCGCACTGTGAGCCCTCTGGATTGAAAGTCCACACATTTCCATTCATTGCAGTAGGTGCCTTTGCCACAGGGGTCGTGTTGATTTGAAGTTCTGGCACAGATGTACTTTTCGTTGCTGGAATATGTCCGTCGCCAGACAAGTGAGCCACATTCGTTTGTGCCATAGTCCATGGCTTCGCAGGCATCAAAAGTGACCGATTGGGATACCTTCGGATTATAAAAGTCATGATTGACCAGTGTCTTTTTCGATGAGCCGGCTCCGACAGTGATGAGGATGTTGTAGCGATGAGTGGGGCCTGTGGGGTCATAACAGGTTTGTTTGTTGTTATCTTCACAAATACTATACGTCGTGCTATTCCACACACAGGTGTGCGTGGATGGTTTGGTGCAAATAAAATGAGTGTGATATATTAATGTAGTTCTGATGGTCAGCCCCTGTTGAGTTTTTTGCAAGCAGGGGGTGCAATGTTTGGCATCTTGGGAGGTGAGTGCACTTCGTGTCCTCCGTTGGGGGGGGATAAACTTTTGTTGTAGGGACAATGTCAGCCGAGAAGAAGTGGCAAAGCCTCGTACCATTTTTGTAATTTCACATTGGTATAGACCAAAGTCTGAGAGGGTCAGATCTGTTACTGAAAGATGAGTTGCTCTAAAATGATAATTGATGGTATATTTGGGTGAGTCTTGTAGATATATGGTATTGTTGAAAAACCAGCGCCAGATGATTCCCTTTTTCTTGATTGGAGACCTCTGGTAACAGGAGAGGGCCTGAGAGCGAAGATGCAGTGCTCCCTCATTGTTGTAACGGTGCGTGTGAATCAAGGAGTTGAATTTAGGATGTGGAGAGGACTCGAGAAGCTGTCTACGAATTCGTTGTCCGCGGAGCGGTGACCAGGAACCAGGATAGCGGTCAGGGAGATGGGAGCCAGGTGTATCCCATAGGCAGCTGGTGGTATCACAGGGAGGTTGGCAGCAGGAGAAGTGGCGCACCAGGGTATGGGAAAAAGATTGAGGAGAAGATTGAGACAAAAGGAGCCAAGAAAGAAACATAGAGGGTAGTGGGGGGCGAGTTACAGAGAAAATGGAAAAGAGATAAACTGTATGATTGAAGGATTGATGGGAAGCAAGAAAGCCTAAGCAGGAATAAGGTCCCACCGAATTCGCAGTGACATAGACATGTAGGTAGACCCGACAGGGTTGGTAGCCATACAGAAGAGAAACGTGAGGTGAGGGACGCAAGGCACGGCCTTGATGCTGAAAGGCATAATTACAGGCGGAAAGAGAGATGTCTTCAAAGGTAAAGGTAACGCGTGTGAACGGAGGGGCGAAGATAACAGCAGGATCAGCCCGAAACTGAGAAAAGACAGGAGATATCAGAATCAGAAGAGCTAGGAGAGGAACACTTGTCCTTAGCCTCCCCATGATAAGGTCGAACACAGCACGCAGGCACCCAAAGAACACGATCAGGAAGTTGAACAGCAGCGTATCCTTTGCCCCAAGTGATCAGTTGCACAGGTCCCTTCCACTTCGGATCTGGAAGTTGCCTGAAATAAACAAGAGGTCTGGAGGTAGGGACAGGAGGTGTGGTAAAGTGACGAGAAGCAGCCGTAGAAGAAGGAGAGCCAGTAAGATTCAGAAAGTTCAAGGTATATAAACATACATTTAACACATTCTGTAACGCTGGGAGGTTCGGGGGGCGTACGCCTTTTTTCCCCATGTATCGATCAAGGGCCATTTTGAGTGTTAAATTTGCTCTTTCCACAATAGCTTGGCCTTGACTATTGAATGGAATTCCAAATTTGTGGACAATGGACCAATGATGACAGAACTCCGAGAAGGAGGAGCTCGTGTATGCAGGACCATTGTCTGTTTTTAAAATTTTTGGACATCCCAGTGTTACAAAGGTCCGAATGCAATGATTGATAGTGTTTTTAGTAGTCTCCCCCCTTTGCAGTGTGGCCATGATGAACCCAGAGTAAGTGTCTACAGACATGTGAATATACTTCCAGGGCGCAAAGGATGGATACTGAGTAACGTCCATTTGCCATGTGTCACAGGCCTCGGTGCCTCTAGGATTTACTCCTTCTGGGACACTTCGTGCCTGCAGACTACATGTAGGACATTGTTGAACAATTGCCGCGGCTTCTTGATGAGTAATTCCAAATTGTCTCACCAGAAAATAAAATAATCATGACTTTCTCCTGCTTTAATAATCATGACTTTCTCCTGCTGTTAAGGTGTTATTCTGCAGGATTGGTAACAAATGCAACTTGCAGGCCTCATCTGCCATGTGATTGCCTTCTGAAAGAAATCCGGGCAGATGCTGATGGCTTCTGATGTGGGCCACAAACAGAGATTCCTTCCTTTCCTTCAATAGGTCTTGTAACTGTAAAAAAAGCATCATTAAAGGAGAAGGGGTTGCAGGAGAAATGTAGGCATCAAATATATTCAAGGCCAATTGTGCCACATACAGACTATCAGATATTACATTAATTGGCTGGTTGGGAAAAAGTGTGAGTGCCATATTGAAGGCAGACAGTTCAGCCTGTTGAGCAGAAGGTTGTGGTGTGGTAAGTTTTTTATGCCATTGATTGTCAGTTTGCCACACACAAGCCCCGATGGTTTTAGAACCATCAGTGAATACAGTAAGACAATCTTTCACTGGTTGTTGTACTAAAGGAGTCTCTAGAGTGAGCGGAATTGTTTTCAGCACTTGTATGCGTGGGTCTGGTGGTAGATGGCAGGAGACATTCCCTTGCCACCCTTCCAACGCATCTTGTAACGCATCAGAATTTTGGAAGAGTGGTTCCCATTGTGTTAGTCTGCAGGGAGTGTAAAGCGTACAGATATCCACACCCATCAAAGCTCTAGTTCTTTTCCTCCCCCGTTCTATAAGAAGAGCCATTTGTGCAGCTCTTGTGGTGATTGATGCTTTTGGGGTATGAGGAAGGTGAATCCACTCTAAAATGTGTAGCTTCTTTGAAGTCGAGATTTGAACGATGATTGCTGTAAGGAGTGTGGGTGTGGGAAGAAGCGCCAATGAGAGTGCATGATTGTGTAATGAGCGGTCTACCCAATGGGTATGCAAGGCGCTGTTGATTTCTTTAAGAGCATTAAGCTGTTGCTCATTCAGCCAAATGAGATCTGCTGGATGCTTAAGGCCGACCAATGCTTGAAATAATGGCGAGAGAGTATGAGTTGAAATGGAAAGATATGGGCGTGCCCAATTGAGCGTGAACCAAGGTTGCAGGTTGAGGGAGTGTGAGAACAGGAAGGTGAGGTGAAGCTGTGGAGGCTAAAACCTTGTGTCCTAAATATTGTAACGGATAATGAGACTGCACCTTTTCTGGTGCTACATGCAGTCCTGCAAGAGCAAGGAGAGAGAGAAGACATGGAAAAGTTTTACATACTGTATCTTTAGGACCATCAGCTGCAATCAGGATGTCATCCATGTAATGATACACTAAAAATTCAGGAAATTTGTCCCGATAGGGTTGTAAAGCTTTATTTACAAAATATTGACACATCGTAGGAGAATTGAGCATTCCTTGGGGAAGAACTTTCCATTGATATCTAGCTGTAGGTTTAGAATTATTAAACTCAGGAACGGTGAAGGCAAATAGTATCCTGTCCTCTGGTATCAGCGGGATGGAGAAAAAACAATCTTTGAGGTCAATGATTATGAGATCAAATGTTACAGGAATTAAATTTGGATTTGGAAGGCCGCATTGCAATGGGCCCATAGGTTGCAATATAGCGTTCAGAACACGGAGATCCTGTAGGAGGCGCCATTTGCCACTTTTCTTTTTAATTACAAACACTGGTGTGTTATATGGGCTGGTAGATGGTTCAATATGACCTTCTGCCAATTGCTGGTGAACGAGAGTGTGAAGTGCGTTTAATTTTTCTTTTGTAAGAGGCCATTGATCAATCCAAACAGGAATATTTGATTTCAGAGTGAGAGAAAGAGGAGAAATAGCCATAATTCAAGGTATGTAGAGAGAAGTGTGGAGTTGAGATAGCAGGTCACGGCCCCACAAATTGCAATGTAATGGAAGGACAAAGGGTTTAAGATAAGCAGTCACAGAGGAATGAGGCGTAGAGGCAGTAAGCCAAAGTGAGCTAACCTTGCTGCCTGCGCTCCACCGACGCCTTGTACTGAAGTTGTTTCAGCAAGGGGCCAAGAGGATGGCTACTCAGAGGATCGAATGACAGAGACGTCAGCTCCGGTGTCAATCAGGCCAGCAAAAGATTGGCCATTCAGCAATATGGTTAACATAGGTTTGGAGGCTCGAACAGATTGCTGTAGAGCAAACAAAGAAGGGGGTTCAGGAGAGGGAAAAAGAATGAGAATAGCCACAATCGTTCCCGCTTTCAGGGAAAAGCACCGGTCGCCAATGGCAGCGAGAGAGAGATTTTTCAGAGAAGAGGAGTCGTACAAAAAGGGTGCAGCGACTACGCCTTCAATGGTAAGGGAGGAGTTAGGTATGAGCAAAACAGGCAAGGAAGGCGGAAGTGGCTTCAGAACAGTGATAGAAAGAGGGAGAGTGAAGACCGAACCAGGATCATCATAAACGATGTCCTCTGTCAGCTGTACAGGGAAAGAAGTAGGTTGTAAAAAGGAAAGAGAAGAGGAAAGAGAAGTTTCAGCCTTTGTAGCGGGGTTAGCTGAAGACCCCATGCCTAGTTTTCCGATTGCTGAGCAGGAGGAGGGTTAGAGCGACATTGGGAAGCCCAATGAAAACCTTTTCTGCAACGAGGGCAAACAGTTTTTGGCTTGGCAGCATAGGGTGCAGTACCCCGAGACTGGCCACGAGGCGTTCCAGAGCGGTTTGCAAACGGTTAACAAATGAAGAGTAAGACTCGTCAACCTCCTGCACTACCTTCAAAAAGGTGTGTGTGGATTTAGAGTCTGAGTCATCCACACGTTTCAGGGCATTCATCGCACAAAGATGAATGATTGCAAAGGCACGGCGAGGGCAAGTTTGTTGCTGAATCAGGGTGGAGTATAATCCGGTTCCCTTTAAGTGATCAGCAATGACCAGATTAGGGAGGCCTCGTCTTATTTCAGCATCTACTAATTTTTCATATTCAGACTGCCAAACAACATACTGGGCAGGAGTCATAAGCATAGAAAACAACATCTTCCAATCATATAACAGCATTACAGTGTTAGCAGACACGAGAGAATCAAGCATGCCACGAGTGTAAGTGGATTGCAGTCCATACATATTTACAGCCTCTTTTAAATTTTTCAGCACTCTTAACTCTATGTTGATATGAACAGGAGCGCCAGGGGCTCCCGGAACAAGAGTCATAGGGTAAGCAGAAGGTATATCACAAGATTCTAAGGTGAAGGAAGGAGAAGCCAGGATAGCAGTAATATTTCCCCCCGAGGGATGTGGGGACGGAGAATCAGTAGGAATGGGAGAGACAGAAGGAGAGGAGGGCTGCAGACGATTGTGCGGAGTGTCAGAGTGAAAAGGAGGGGCAGAGGCAAGCTGAGGAATATTATCTGAAGAGGCGACAGATTGGTAAGGTGGGGGAGAAGAATCAAAGTGAACAGCAGGAGGCTTAGCAGTTTTAGAGGCAAGAGATAAAGACTCGGGGAGAGGGGTGGAGGGGTAAATAGTATTGAGCGCAGCCATTATCGCACGCCAGGACATAAGAATGTCCGGTGGAGCTCTGGGGACATCATACAGATATTTTCCCAAGCGTTCCCACGAAGTGCGATGCAGCGTGCCCTCAGCCGGATAAGCAGGACAGTGCTGTTCCACATAAAGCAAGAAGGAGGTGATAGATTTTCTAGACAAGGTATATACAGTGGTGCCGTTAATTTTCTGCAAACAATTAGCCTTCTTCACTAATTGGTAAAGTTCGTCCCTATGAACTGACGAAACTTTGGAGAGTGAGGAGCCCATTACTTACGATTGTACAGAGCCTTTGCCAGGTGCGTAGCAACGGGAGTGAAGGCAGCGCACCTCTAGACAGAAGTCACGCCGTGGAGCTGAAGAAGGGAGAGATCCCGGACGAGCCCCCAGTTGTCGCGTTGTCATGGTTTGCTCGTTGTCCTTAGGTTCTCTGATCAGCCCGTAGAGCCCCCGCAGGGGTGAAATTTAGAGGGACCCTCGCGAGGGTGAGTACTTAAGTACTAGAAACAATAATTGACACAGACACCATAGTTTCTCAAGGTGAGAGAGCACGTTGTGCCCGGGGTAGATGAAGAAGTCCCCCGATTGCAACGCACCACCCTCTTTTATTTTGCAGTTTTATCAGGGCGGGGGGAGCGAGACATATGTGAAGAGGAGCAAGGAAGTATAATTCTAATGGCGCCATGGCAGGATGCGACCACTGTTGTGTGCTAAGATAACGTGATTATCTATTAACAAGATATATGTGGTCAGCTAGTTCCTGTAACTATTTGCCTATGTGTCGTGCCAAGCTGAGTTTATCATGCAATTCCTAACTTGAGAAGGTCATTCTTAGGGCCTTAGGTCAAGAGGACTCTCGAGGTTTACTACAAGTATGTTGTGTGAAAAAGTTTGGGTTGTATGAAAGAAATGTTCAACTTATTTAAAGAAACTAATTAGGCTTTATTGTTTTTGGATCTGAGTATGCAATGTTGCTCACTACACAAGTTTGTACTAATCTACCTGGAGATTACCAAATGTCCCTTCGTACTGGTGAGGTTCAAGCCATTAATGTGACTATATAAGAAATCAAAACTGTCTCCTTGGAACTAAATTCACCTGTAGCAACTGTTGGTGGAAAATTAATGCCACAAAGAGGAGGGAAGATAGCCTTGATAGAGATATACAAGAACTGTTACCAAAGCAACAAGAAAAAAATGTATTTTATATCCACAACAAACAGAAAATAACTGGAAGAAGTTCAGACAGACCCCCCCTTAATTCACATGAGTATAAGCAAGGGGAAGAGGTCAGCACAATCACATTTGCAAGATTCTGTTATTATAAGCAACTTTCAATATAAGTAGTTTTAGTTTTTTTCTGTGGATTTGACTCCTTATCTTCTTTATAGATAGGGCTGACAAGCAGGCATTGAATTCAAGACTTAACTTATTCAGCAGGGAGTCATGACAGTGAAATCAATTTTCAGAAAGCCAAGGGACACCTGCAAAGAAGAAATAAGGGCTACAATATGAGTTTGGAAGGAAATCTTCAGGGATTTTTTTTTCCAAAAGTTACTTCTATTACAGTAGAAATTTGACAGAAATCAGTTCTGGCTGTAAATCAAGAACACTTTAACCTATATGGAAAATACGAAACAAAACAATAAAAACATAACTTATAATTTACCTGAAATCAGTGTTTTTATAAATCTGAAAATTGGATCATTGAACTTTGAACTTTGAAGTACTTAATTTCAGTACCTCAATGTCTTGGAATAAAATATTGGTGAGATGCACACAGTCCATGAGTGACTACTTTGAGGGCAAGCAAAAGGCTCCATTATCATAAACGATGTTATACAACATCATACCAAATAGCACTTACCTGTATATACCACTCCAGGGTTCTTTATTGCATCTCTGAGCAGTTTACAATGCCAGCATGCTGACCCCAACAATTTGGGTCCTCGTTTTATTAATCTCAGAAGGATGGAAGGCTGAATCAAACTCGAGCGCCCTCAGGATCGAACTGCCGATTATGGACAGAGTTTGCCTGCAATACAGCACTTAACCACTGTACCAACAAGGCTCTTACATCATATTAAAGACAAAAGAGCACTTTCCTCAAAAAGAATATTAAATCAAGGAGGAATACTATTAAATATTAAATCAAGGAGGGATACATTCCAGATGGATTCTGCATGCATTAACTGGATTTTGTAAAGGAAGGTAGCTATAGCATGTATAACATTGTTAACATTATGCTCTAGTATTGATTCTGGGTGACTTCCTGCACTAGTGTCTGCAATTTTCTTGGCAGGATTCCTGAAGTGATTTGCCACTGCTGTCTTCAAGGAGAAAGAGGGATTGGCCCAAGGTCACCCAGCTGGCTTCATGCCTAAAAGGGATTAGAACTCGGATCAGAAAAATCTCCTAGTTTCTAGCCAGGTGCCTTAACCATTATACTGATTAAACTTATATTATTGGGTGAATTTTAGTTAATGCTATGTGTCTTAAAATATTAACCCTGACTAATTATTTTTTGCAATGTGAGAGCTAAACAGTTTCAAACTGTACGAAGGTATTCATATAGCAATTGGGTGGGGGCTGTTTCTAGACTTAGGAGTTCTTCATCATTATAGGCCAAATGATAAATCCTGGTTAGGAATTTGAATTTTTTAATTACCTGGATGGGGTTCCATTGTCCCAAACAGATCTGGTGCACAATGTCGGGATCCTTTTGGACTTGTGGTTCCTGATCGCAGTAAAAACCTGGCACAGTGAATATGTTGAGGATGGGTATTTCCTGGCTTTATTGCTAACTGGTGAAATATCTCTCTCTTGTGTATGTTGAATTGGATGTTTTTACTGGTTATATTCTTTTTCTTTTTTTAAAATGTTTTTTTTAATTGCAATATATTTTTTGTATTGTGAAACACCCAGACACAGATAGATGGCCATAGAAATTGAACAAATAAATAAATAAACAAATCTTCCATTTTGTGAGTGTCGTTTGAAAATGTCATATGTCCACTTTTTATTAAGGATTTGGGTTCAATATAGCAATAAATCCATGTGACACATGGAATATGCTACTTGCCTTCATTTCAAGAAGTCAATTTAATCTATTCTGGATTTAGATGAAGAATGAACTTCAATATTAAGTAAAATAAAACCAACAAGTTAGAATGTTTTTATACTTGAATTTCTAGAAGAAAGGCCTTGAATTTTTTTTTACTGTGACAGAAAGACTAGGCACTATTTGTAAAGAGAAACAAATTATTACCATAATAAACATCTTTTCTGCATCTTTAAGTCAAAATGCAATCCAATCTGTGGAGAGCACATTCTCCACTCTTCCCATTCCTTGAAACCTGGGCTTCAAAACACAGGATCCAGATGTAAGCTATTTTTTGTTGCCTGGAAGATCTAGCTTCTTGGCATATTTCCTCAAGCAATTGTGTGGGTGGCTTAAGACTTCCCTTTGTGTCTGTCATGTGGTTAAATCTGTCTAGCTTGCTCTGAACTTCTGGACATCATTGTCATTTGATGGATTAGAATTAGGGTGAAATGTTCATGTCATACAGAACTGTATAGCTATCATATCATGTCTGTTAAATGCATCTATTTCTATGACAGTTTCACTGTACAGATTCATGCCAAGTAGAGAACCAGAACATTAACTAAAATTTGAATGTAGTTCAATGAAGCTATCATGATTTATGATGGGTGAATTTCAGACATTTCAAATTCCATTCTTTACCAAAGAAAAGGGCACTATTGAAATTGGCTGATTGAATACAGTATGCGCTACTCTTCTAGAATTTTTGGTCCAACATATCATTCCAAAACACTTTTTGTTTCAAGAAATAGTTCTATCAATGATCAGACATTGAAATTGGTTAAGCTAACAAATGAAGACAATTCAAAATTGCACTGAATTAACTCCTATCCCATCTTCTTTGGACTAAAGATGTACTTTATTCAATCATTTGATTTCAATTTTTTCTTTGATAAAGAATGATATTTGAAACTTCTAGAATTCACCCAGCATGAACAATGAGAACATCATTGAACTATATTCAAATTATAGTAAATTTTCTAGTTCTCTATTGGGCATGAATTTTCTTCCATATCCTTGAAGATGCTCTTTCCTTAACTGCCCATTATTTATTTCTTATAAGGCTTTATCAGTGTTTATCTTAGCTGCCTTAAAGAAAAACTATAGCAACATGTAGTCTCCATGACATAAAGGAAGAATATTCAGAGGGATATCCTAGTTGAATACAGAATAACAGAGTTGGAAGGAATCTTGGATATCTTCTAATCCAACCTCCTGCCCAAGTAGCGGGAAATGGGGAAATGGCTGTCCAATCTCATCTTAAAAATGAGAAAAATATTGGAGCATCCATAAGCCAATGGAGACAAGCCATTCCATTGATTAATTGTTCTCACTGTGATGAAATTTCTCCTTACTTCTAGGTTGGATCTCTCCTTGATAAGTTTGCATTCTTTACATGTTGTCCTGCCTTCAGGAGCTTTAGAGAATAAGTTGACCCCTTCTTCTTTGTGATAGCCTTTCAAATATTAGAAGACTTCTATCATGTCACTCCTAGTCCTTCTCTTTGTTAGGCTAGACCAGGGGTAGGGAACCTTGGCTCTTTTATCACTTATGGACTTCAACTCCCAGAATCCCTGAGTGAGCCATAAAAGGTTCCCCATCCCTGGCCTACTGGTTTTTCAGTTGTGGGGGAAATCAATTTTTGACTGGAATGGGATTGTTTGATATACAAATGTAGGACATATAAAGAATATATAAAGAATATGTCCTACATTTGTATATTAAACAGTCCCATTCCAGTCAAAAATTGATTTCCCCCACAACTGAAAAACCAGTAGGCCAGGGATGGGGAACCTTTTATGGCTCACTCAGGAATTCTGGGAGTTGAAGTCCATAAGTGATAAAAGAGCCAAGGTTCCCTACCCCTGGGCTAGACACACCCAGTAATCTAGACAGTATCTTCTATTTGTTATCAATGAAGCTAGACATGGATTGCCCAATCCAGGATTTAGGAAAATGGACAAAAGATCTGCAAAGATCTTTCTTCAGTGCACTTTTTTGCTGTAAACACCATTAAAAGCAGCTACAGTATATGAACATATATAGAAAAACAGGCATAAATTGTTATAAAACATACAATGCTTTTGCTTTATAAAACATACAATGCAAATGCTTTAACAAGCAATTCATCAGAAACAAAGGAGCTGGATTAGATTTGTAATAGTACCAGATTCCTGCCCATCTTCTCTTTTTCCTGGATCTTTTGATTCACCAAAAGCAATGGAGCAAGCTGATCATGCAGTATAAGGTGATTGCAGATCTCCTGACCATTTTAGAAACACTCTGAAACCAGCCAGGAAAACTCACATCTAAACAAGCCTTAAATGTCATTGTGCTTATATAATGCCAAACATTTTCACCAGCTATTCTTCTTCTTCTGGCATTCATTCCATATTACTATGTAAATTGGTACAAAACAGATTGCAAGGGAGAAATATAAGGAGGCAGAAAAAATAGTTCTGTTGTAAGGCATATAATTCTTTCACCCATCCAGACAGAATAGGTGATATGCATCCCATAGAAAGCAGTGCAGCATGACTTAAGCATTTCCAATGCTATATGCGCTTACATATATATTCTCCAGCTAAACCACTAGCAAAATGCTGGAAGAAAATTCCCATCATACAAGCAATTGCAGCAATATAATTGAAGTGTCAGCAACAGAACATCATTTGCTTTTACAACAACACACTGCTACGTCATAAAAATCACATTGTTATAATTGCTTTATGATTCCCAACTGAATAATGAAGCTGAGAATGTGCTGTTGAAGCAACAGGGTATCAAGGCCTTGAAGAGGAATGAAAAAAAATTAAATTAGGTAGCTTTATTGTGGATTGTTTTCTGTACTGTTGAAAAGCCACTGCCCTCAACAATGGTGTAGCACTAATACTGATTTAATGCTGACTTAAACAGCACGTGGATTCCATTACTGTATGCTCATAGGACTCTTGATATTACAATGAGTCTGTTTCTGTCATTCCTCCTGTTTTACCCCCTCTTGTTTCTTTTCAAACTGACACAGAAACACTGAATAGAAAGTCAAGACAAGAAATGATCAGTTGTTTGCATCCAGATAATCTCCACACAGACAAAACCCACTTCTTTGATTGCTTATTTGGAAGTGTGCTGATTCATGTTTATGCATGTTTCCTTTGTTCACTTGAATAATACAATGACTCCAGACTGGGAGCCAAAGAATGAATCAAAACACTTTTTTTCCTAGTCTTGACATAATAAGAAACAGCTCTCCAAAGGCAATTGTAGTTATAAACTCTTTCTAAATTCATAGACAGTGATTTACAGATGTTGGCTTCATTAGGCATTTAGATTTCATTGCTGTTTAAAACGCCACTATAAAGAATTCTGCTAATCTAAATGAATGTTCTAATCAACTCTGGTCTTTCTGATTTACACCCACTTGGAAAGACCACCAGTCAGAAAGTTTCAGTATCACTCCAACTTCCATCATCAGTGACCAGAATATACTGAATGGCAAAGAGAAAAGTGCCAAAAGAGAAGGCTTCATAATATTTTATTTTTTGAAAGACAAATAAGAGAACATATAAGAATATACTGCATGTAATCCTCCAGATTAGACCGATATAATCTAATTCTGCCTTGTTAAATAAACAAAGAAACTGTTGGTCCTTCAAGGTAATCCAGATAAGAAGCACAACTATGAGTAAGGTTACTTTAACAGAATCTTGCAGCATTTCTCTCCTCTTTTCTTTATTCTCTGAAAAATTAGAGAGGGTCTCTTCTGGAATGTTTCCCATACTATTTCCCCTTCTGTGGACTGAGACTTCCTTTACATGTCTCCCAAGGTCATGCTCACTGACCATTACAGAAATGGCTCTGTGCATCTAGTTATAGCAGGATTCAAATACGAAGTTATTCATTCCTGTATGTCTCAACTCATTTGCCTTAGAAAACCAATCAGATTATCAAATCTGTTTGTTTGCCTAATTAGTTAGCTATGCGGTAGACTTCCCAGATTAAGTTTGGTGCAGGAGAGGTCTTTTGCAATGGCTAAGGTCACAGAAGCAAAGAATCGTCATTTATCCTTTATATCAGGGGTCTCCAACCTTGGGCAACTTTATGACTTTCTGGCTGAGGAATTCTGGGAGTTGAAGTCCACAAGTCATAAAGTTGCCAAGGTTAGAGACATCTGCTTTATATTACTTCTCCTGAGCCCAACGGAAGTATCTTGAAATGCCATCAGTCTTGCTGTAAGTAAATTCAAAGAATTGCCTGTCATTAAACCTGACAGATGGACAACAAGGACTTTAGATTTGTTCTCTAAAAGAACGTTCTGAGGGCACAGGAACATACATGGAACACCTGTTTGCAATCCCTTAAAGCAGGGGTCGCCAACCTTTTGGCACTCAGGGACCACCAAACTCATAATTTTAAGTGACTGGCTGGGCATGACTTGTATGTAAATATTATAAATATTTATATAAATATTGATTTTTTTATTTAAAAAGGGCAACTTTTACCCAAAATCAGGCAAAGCAGGCAGGCAGATTGAGTTGCTCACACAATCACAGAGTCATTCAGAGATCTATCTATCTGCCATCAGCTAGCTCAGTCTGTCACATAAAATTTGCTTGCAAGCAAACTCATAAAATTTGCTAGCAAGCAAACTCACAAAATTAACTCACAACACACCATGTATGTAACTATTGAATTTTTTAATAAAAAAGAGCAACTTTTACCCAAAATCAGGCAGACAGGCAGATTGAGTTGCTCACAGAATCATTCAATGATCTATCTATCTGCCATCGGCTACCTGAGTCTGTCACATAAAATTTGCTTGCTGTGAATCTGCACTGAATAATAGTACCTTCAGTCCTAAGGGAGGTTCGGCTGTGCTTAAAAGCAGAGCCGAAAATCTGAAGACTAGCTAGAAAGCAAGAAATCCAACCTTTTCCTGCTTCCTAGCTAATGTAAATCTCCCGGCACAGCAGAACAGCTGATGGTCGGAAAAAGGAAAAATAGCAATTTAGCAGGCAAGTTTTCCGGGTAAGGTGTGAGTGGGCGGGGAGGGTTCCCGTGGGCCATGTGGGTGGTGCAACCTTGTGTTTCTGCGCAGCCTGGATTAATTGCTTTGGAGGGGTCCTCTGGCAGTGACATTTCTCTGCAGCCCTCCAAACTTTTCTTGTGGCCCATCAGTGAGCCGCGGCCCACCGGTTGGCGACCGCTGATTTAAAGTAGCCATCTCTTTAAAGTAGCCACAAACTTTCTGACAGTGAGAACAATCAACCAATGGAACAGTTTGCCCTCAGAAGTTGTGAGAGCACCATCACTTGAGACTTTCAAAAAGAGATTGGACTGCCATTGGTCAGAAATGGTGTAGGGTCTCCTGCTTGGGCAGGGGAGTGGACTAAATGACCTACAACAATGACCCTTCCAACTCTGATTATCTGTTATCGGTTATCTTTTCCTAGGATTACACAGCACAGTACTGGGAAAAGGCAGGAGCTATATTTCATGCTTCCATGTTCTCCCTAGCACCTTTTGGAGCTCAAACCTGAAGCATGCATAGACCTAACACAGAGAATAGGCTTGAAATTGTAAGAGATGACTAGGCTGAGCCCAAGAGTGGAGTCAAATGCATCATCAGTCATAAGTACCTGTATGTCCACAAAATATCTAAGTCCAGCCCACCTGGAATTCCTTCTTATTCTTAACCCCCTGGTAATTTCTCTTGGGGGTTAGTTGCTCAATTCTTGTAGAGAGCATAAGCTTGCAATAAATCTTTATACTCCTGAATCTCCTGATTTCTCTGGTGCTTGACAGAAATCCTGAAGGACAAAAAGCATTACAAAGGATTGAAAATTCTATAAGTGCAAGCAATTTCCACAAAGTTGAAAAATGGAGAAAATCTAAAAAGGACCAGTGTGTATGTATGCAAAGCTCTCTAAATGCTGACCACAAAAAAGAATATGTACAGAAGTGGACTCACAGAGTCATAACTGAAAAAGAAAGAAGGTAAACCTCAGAAACAACAGGTAGTCCTTGAGTTATGATAGGTCACTTAGAGACTGTACAAAGTTATGACAGATCCCCAAAAGTTACCTCAGGTTTGGAAGTTCTGATACATGCTTCATGAGGCCAAATGCATTTTAGGCACTTGGAAACTGACCTGCATTTACTATGATTTATGTTTCCCCCCACCAACAAATACCCCAGTGTTTACTTCTGTTTTTTTTTGCGGGTGGGAGACACCCCATAGCAAACCATAGATTTTCTTAACAATTGAGACATTCACTGAACAATTGCAGCAAACAAGATTGTAAAATCAAGTCAGCAGGGGGTGCTGACAGTTGCTTTATAATTGTCACTATTTACTAGCGAAATGGGCAGGCTCCATTATAGTTATAAGTCAAGGACTACCTATATAGAAATACTTTCAGACAGTCTAATGTTCCTATTGAACTGAGGCTGGCAAGATATGTTAAAAAGAACAAAGAGAGAGATACTTTGGACATGATATAAATAAATGAAAGCTAAAGAGGGTCGAGATCTGTTGTATGAAGAAAGTGACAGAAGTTAGAACTTCTTAACTCCTGTTTTAGTCTATATACTCTCAGAAGGAAATGAATTTCTAGCTGGTTGTCATGCCGCTAGAGGGATGACAAACTTGAGCTTAGGGTAGAAGATAAGGGATAATTTAGCTAATTTAAATAAATTCAGGACTCCATGACCAGATATATCACACACATCATAGGATGGTGAAGGAACTTTCAGTAGCACTACATGCCACCAAAGTCCATGCTTTGTTTTTGTTTTTTGAATAGTAAGAGAGGTCTTCCTTTCCACCACCCCAAAAAAAAATTAAACCAAACAAATTACAACAGCAACAAAAACCCTCCAAATCAGGAATGAATTAGAACAGATTACTCCTGGTCAGTTTCTAGGGCCTGGATCCAGTCCTGAAAAATGGGTGAGGAGATTTCTGCATACACCTCATTCATAGGGTTTTGTTTTTAAAATATGTATGTAATCAGAAGTATTTTATTTTTTTATACCCTTTTAAAAGAAATGAGCAAGATTAATGAAAATCAGATTATGGTTTGATTACAGCTTAGTTATACGCTATATTAAAAAGCCTATTTTGCTGGAAACCTAGAGATCACGACATAATATGTATCAAGCTTTCTAATCATCACAAGTTTCTCTACTGACATTAAGTAACATGATTCAGGTTTAATTCCCAATTGGTACTCTTTGGCTTAGTTTACACTCTCTACTTCAGATGTACATAATTTCTACATGTAAGAATAGCAATAATGAACTATATTTCAAACCTGTAAGCCATTCAATTTCAACAATACTCAACAAGTAGTCCTTAATGGGTCTAAGTCTACATGGAGGGAAGTAAGCAGTGGGGTGCCACAAGGTTCTGTCTTAGGCCCAGTACTCTTCAATATCTTCATTAACGACTTAGATGAGGGAATAGAAGGGGAACTTACTGAATTTGCAGATGATACTAAGCTGGCAGGAATAACTAACACCCAAGAAGATAGGCTCAAGATCCAGATGGATCTTGACAGACTAGAACACAGGGCCATATCTAACAAAATGAAATTCAATGTAGAGAAAAGTAAAATCCTACACTTAGGCAAGAAAAACCAAAAGTACACATATAGACTGAATGAAACCAGACCAATAGCAGTAACTGTGAGAGGGATCTTGGAGTTTTAGTGGACAACCAGCTAAATATGAGCCAGTAGTGTGCAGCAGCAGCCAAAAAAGCTAATGCAATCCTAAATTGCATTAACAGAGGGATATAATCGAAATCAAGAGAGGTACTAATACCACTCTATAAAGCCTAAGTAAGACCACACCTAGAGTACTGCATCCAGTTTTGGTCACCACATTATGAAAAAGATGTTGAGACTCTAGAAAAAATACAGAGAAGAGCAACCAGGATGATTAGGGGACTAGAGACTAAAACATATGAAGAAGGTTAAACCTCAATAAAAAACAAACTTCTAAAAGTAAAACACGCCAATCAGGTTAGGGAAAACTCTGTCTTTCTGAATGCCCCTTCAGCAAGAAAGAAAAAAAGTACAACTTTTGATATCAAAGATTCCACAGCTATTTAAACGTATGTTAGGACTGCAGAAAAGTCTGGAGAAGAAATGTTTGATGACAGATATAGGCAATGCATCTGAAATATCCCCAATTTCTGTAGTTCTGATTTTTCTCTTTGCTATTTTTCCTTCCATCTTTACCTTTATATCCCTGTTCTATTCAGCCCTTTCTAAACTTTATTTTCAATAGCTGGAATATCTGTAATTTGTTGGCCTTTGAGGAAGAGTAGTGAAACATTACGTGATTTCAAGCCATATGTGTGAAACTAGAAAATAGAGGGTTTGACAGAAAAAAGTAACAAAGGTTAAGCCCACATGACCTGAACATTTCTTCTCTATTCTGCAGTTCACCTAATATTTTAACACCATTTGAAAACAATGTGATTGATTCTTATTTCCTGTGATTTCTGTTTTGTTGCTATGCTTCTTTGGCTTCCCATGCCCATTATAGACCATCAACTCTCAGCACTTGCTACAAGTACGTTGTTTAATAAAAACAGGAGGATAAAGAAAAAGAGAAAGGAAGAGGCTATTTGGGTACCGGATTTTCACTATCCACCATATCCCATCTCAAATAAATTGCCATTTCAGGCAACAACAGACAACTAGAAACTAATTATACCAGGTTATATGATTCACAAAGCAACTTCAGTGAATATCAACGAGTAGTCCTTAATGGGTCTAAGTCTACATGGAGGGAAGTAAGCAGTGGGGTGCCACAAGGTTTGGTCTTAGGCCCAGTATTCTTCAATATTTTCATTAACGACTTAGATGAGGGAATAGAAGGGGAACTTACCAAATTTGCAGATGATACTAAGCTGGCAGGAATAGCTAACACCCAAGAAGATAGGCTCAAGATCCAGATGGATCTTGACAGACTAGAACACTGGGCCATATCTAACAAAATGAAATTCAATGTAGAGAAAAGTAAAGTCCTACACTTAGGCAAGAAAAACCAGAGGTACACATATAGACTGGGTGGTCACCACATTATGAAAAAGATGTTGAGACTAGAAAAAGTACAGAGAAGAGCAACCAGGATGATTAGGGGATTGGAGACTAAAACATATGAAGAATGGTTACAGGAACTGGGCATGGCTAGTCTAGAGAAGAGAAGGACCAGGGGAGGCATTATAGCAGTCTTCCAATATTTGAGGGGCTGCCACAGAGAGGAAGGGATCAAGCTATTCTCTAAAGCACCTGTAGGCCAGACAAGGAATAATGGATGGAAACCGAACAAGGAGAGATTTAACCTGGAAATAAGGAGAAACTTTCTGACAGTGAGAACAATCAACCAATGAAACAGTTTGCCCTCAGAAGTTGTGGGAGCGTCATCACTTGAGACTTTCAAGAAGACATTGGACTGCCATCTGCCAGAAATGGTGTATGGTCTCCCGCTTGGGTGGGGGGTTGGACTAGATGACCTACAAGGGCTCTTCCAAGTCTGATTATCTGTTATCTGTTATCAGTAACTCATGACAATATGAGGATAAGAATAGTGCATAGTATTCGTCTTATTTATTTCGTTTAAATGTATTGACTGCCCAACCAGTCGACTTTTCTTGAACAATAAACTAGAGTGACTGGATAAAATGAAGCTAATAATAAAATGGACTCCCCACCCCCACAGAGTAGATGTTAAATTGTTCAGAATATATGTGAGGTGCTTTTAGCTCATTAAATTACAGTAAAAACCGGAATTGTTATATAAAGAACACTGCTTGTACTAGCTGCTGACAAGTTAGGGATGGAAAAAAACATGTAATGACTTTTACAAATTAGTATCACATGGGATTCAGATGTTTCTGAACAGAATTACTTTCTATTCTATGTTCTTCTAAGTCAATAAAATAATTTTTCTTTTATAAAAGTATGCAGAGTATTACTGTAAGCGCTAATAAAAACCATCATATATTAAGTGAATGTAGTTATTTTGCACTAAAGGTAAATACAGAAGGTTAATTTTGTTTTAAATACAATTGAAAACTACAACTAAAATTATTAAAAGAAGCAGCACTTTCCCCCCCAGATTAATTGGCAGGAGGAGGATCAAGGGATTAAAGATGAGAATCCAAAAACATTGAACTTTATTTTCACCTTTCCCTTTTCTATCTTCATAGATTGAATGAGTTTTTCTAATTATTTGGAAGAAAAATTGTTCCAAAAACACAAGCACAGACTTCACATTTCAACTTGGGGCTTTCTTCTTCTTTTTTTATGGCTATACTATAGACCTTGAAATAATAAGAAGCTTATATTATTATGATAACATTGAGAGTTCTTTTACCTATCAGAATATGAATGAAAAAGGGGTATATCAAAATAATGCCCCCAGTGTGGAAAGCAGCAGCAACAGTAGCAAAAAAGTGAAGGACCCCTTACTCAGCATGAGAAATTCTATATATCTTGGAAGGCTTTCCTCAACCTAAACATTATTGCTAAGAAAGGAATAAACAGTTTAAACTGCGATTGCTATTCACTGAGGGCTCACACTCCAAGGGATACACAAAGCGGGCCTCTGAAAGCTGAAGTGAAATATTCCAGACATAACTCTTTCTTGCTTGGAGTGGGGCAGACTTTTGAACAACTATTTGAAGAGCAGTTAGAGAAATCCCACCTCTCCCTGCTCGGGGAGAGCTTTCTCAAGTGAAATGATTGGTTTCATTCTCATGCCTACAGAGTTGAATCTGTAGTCACAACTACTCCCTTGTATAGTAGCAAATATTATTATTCCAGGCAGATATAATTTGATTTAAAAAAAAACAGCCTACAGGGAGGCAAACAGGTTGAGAGACTAATTTGAATCTTTCAGCTTCGTATGAAAATGAATGAATACTTTGGATATTATTGTCTTTGATCTCAAGAACAGAACAGGATCCCCCAAATAAGGACTGACAGGAATCCATTTAATAAACCAACAAACAATTCTGTCTTCGCATTTCCACATTGGGAGCAAATTTGTGATAGCATGGAGCTATTTAGACTAGGGTTACAAATACATGTATTCAATTTTATTTAGTTTTTTTTAAATTCCAAACTTTTCCAAAAATACTCCAATATTGACTTACATATATTTGGAGAAAATTAATGCTGCCTTAAGGCTTATAATCTAAAATATATGGTATATAAGGAGGAAGGAGGAGGAAAACAAAATTTGGATTTCAAGTTTTAAAACTGTAAAAAGAAAGAGAGCCTTGTTTGAATTGGTTCACATTGGTGTAAAGCCTTCCATACTCCCACACAGCTAACCTATCTTCAAGGGAAACACAGATTAACTACTTTTACTCATGGTTGGCATTGTAGTTTTCTTTTTCATCCGATTCCAAAAAGATAGAAAAGCCCTTGGACTAGTGTCTCTGTTCTATGATGGTCCAGAAGTAGAAACAGGACAGAGATGTTTTTGGGCAGTAGGAAAGCCCTTTTGAGATGAGGCATTTGAGGTTTTCTTCCAGTTTGTTTTCAATCAAGGCCCTCCCTCCTTCTTGAATAAACAGGTTTGCAGTGTTCCTCACACAAATCACAGGCGTATCTTTTTGGACTGTCAGGTTGACCAGTGAGTGATACATCTACATGATGTTCAGGCATTTGTCACTGCCTTCAACAATACTTTTTCATTTTCTGCCCCCAGGCCAGAGGTGGTATTCAGCCAGTTCTAACAGGTTCTGGAGAATCAGTAGTGGAAATTTTGAGTGGTTCAGAGAACCGGCAAATACCACCTCTGACTGGTCCCACCCACATCTATTCTCTGCCTCCCAAGTCTCAGCTAATTGACAGGGTCTTCTTTTGTTGCCCTGCACAGGAGAACGGAGCCAGAAAGCAGATTAGTGGGGTGGGGAGAGGTGGGAATTTTACAGTATCCTTCCCCTGGAATGGGGTGAAAATGTGGATTTTACAGTATCCTTCCCCTGCCATGCCCACCAAGCCATGCCCCACCAAGCCACACCATGCCCACCAAGCCATGTCCACAAACCCAGTAGTAAAAAAATTTGAATATCACCACTGCCCCAGACTAATTAAATAACTTAAACTTAAAAATCTTTATTTTATAATTTAAAAATAATTTTATTTCATTAGCCCTTCTGTCTGAGTTAGATTTCTTGGTATCCATCTTGGGAAAGGTTTGTTTTATTATTTCATTTATACTATTGCTGTTTGACTTTTGACTATTGACTTAGTAGGATTGTTTCTCGACATTCAGAGACCTGTAACCTGTCCAGAGTTTTCAATTCAAAAACTGTAAAATAAATTAAATAAAAATTAATTAAGCTATTGCACTGGGTTCTTGCTAGCACCCTATTCAAGCACTAACTAGACCCAAATGATGTCACTGGCTCAGATACTAACTGCTCTTCCAGCTTGAAAGCTTGGTTCAGACTACTGAGGATCACGTTTATAGTACTGAATATTTTTGTTACAGGGTATTTGAAAGAATACTTATCTGTTCCCGGCTTTAATTAATATACAAAATTCACGTAGAAATACCCAGGAAAGATCAATCCACTCTGATCTAGTGGCGGGATTCAAAAATTTTTACTACTGGTTCTGTGGGCGTGGCTTGGTGGGCATGGCTTGGTGAGTGTGGCAGGGGAAGGATACTGTGAAATCTCCAGTCAGAGGTGGTATTTGCCAGTTCTCCGAACTATTCAAAATTTCCGCTACCGGTTCCCCAGAACTGTCAGAACCTGTTCAATACCACCTCTGAGTCTGATCCCCCACATGTCTCTTCACACATAACTCCTCTAACATATGTAATCAGCAGAGAAAGTCAAGCATGGTTAATTAATCAAAAAAACAGGTTAATGTGTGTGTTTATGTTATGCTGTAACTAATCCCAGAAAACTGATAAAATAAATTTGTTATAAAAATATAGTTTGGGATGCATCATCCATTATGAACATATGAATCAGAAAAATCTGGAAGCAGTATCAGTCTTTCTCTTTCACTCTTAGTGTTTCCAGTAATTTCAAAAAAGAAGGAAATTATCTTGGCTGGTTAAAAATGTTTAGTGTTATCTTTTCCTATAAATATATATATATTTTGATCCTAGCCAATTAGAAACTGATAATCACTGTTGAACTGGAACTGTCTAATTTTCATTTCATCTTTTCTCAAGTCTTTCTGGAATGCCTGTGGCTGAAGGTTTTGGCCAACTGAATAAAATACATCAACGCAATCCTGTAAATAGATTTCATTAAGTTCTCTAGAACATTCAGTGGTATAGGACAGCAACCAATGCTATTTAAAATTACAAATAAACTACAGGTTTCCATATCTTCTTACTTCAACACAGATGTGCAATATACTTCAAAGTGAGATACTAATAGGGAGGATACTTTTAAAAATGAATATCATTTCAAATATTCAAAAAAAAGGAAAATAATATTTTACTCTTTAGTGGATTTCTTTTTTACTGCCAATATATTTTGATGAATAGCAGTGGTAAGTTCTTCTGTATCCAAAAATGTTGAATGTTGTTAATATTAAATAAGATAATTTCCTTAGTCCTCTCTCTTTTCTTTCTATAATTTCCAAATGTGCCAACATATCCATTTTGTAACAACATAGGTATGTTGTGGCCTTCAAACCTCATTAAACACAATTACATGCTAAAACTGGAAATGTTGCAAATTATGTGCAAACAGATATATATATTTTGTATAAACCTTAGAGTTTTGAATGGGCATCCAAAATCCCCAGAATTACCAAAGATTAGCTGAAGAAGGATTAAACCCAACACGTCATTCCGCTTTCCTGAATTTGGCAGGCTGGTATATGAACAGAGATCAAAGAGAAGAATATGGAATAGATGACCGGATATAGGGCTGCAATAACTATGGAATTTTTAACTCCAGAAATATGATATCAGTCAAAATTGGAATAAACTTCTAGCAGAGAAAATATAATTTAATTTGCCTTTCACTCTGAACAACTTTTATTCTGTTGGCCATTTCGAGTTATTCTTGTATTTTCTGGTAAGCCTTAAAAAAAAGACATGAATATCTTGAACTAAAAAATTCTTTAAAGATGTTTTTTGAAAGATACCTTCATCATAAAATATACTCAGAGGTGGTATTCAGCAGGTTCTGACCAGTTCTAGAGAACCGGTAGCAGAAATTTTGAGTAGTTCAGAGAACCAGCAAATACCACTTCTGACTGGAGATTTTACAGTATCTTTCCCCTGCCATGCCCAGCAAGCCACGCCCACAGAATCGCTAGTAAAAATTTTTGAATCCCACCACTGAATATACTACCGTGTTTCTCATATAATAAGGCCGCATCTTATTTATTTTTTTGAGCCCCCAAAAAACAACTAGGCCATCTTTTCGGGGGTGACTTAATTCCCCCCTTGCATCCTCGGGCAGGTGAGCGGCAACAGCTTGGATGTTGACCTTGGCATTGGTGGGGCACTTTGTATCGGGAGACCTTCTGCCACTATTGCTTTCCCTTCTCCCCGTGCCACTGTGGCATTTGGAGCATCGCCACAGCATTTGGTGAAGCCACATGGGGCCGGCCAGGGTTCCTCCCTGCAACCGGAGCCTGGCGGAGACATTTGGCTTCAGGTGCTCCTGTCGCCGGCTTCCCGGGCATCGTTCGAAGGCAAGGCCCATTCTTTTAAAAATGACAGCCTACTACAACAAAACCTCCCCTGCCCAAGAGGGCAGCCCAACCCCATGTGAGGAGGTGAATCTCCCGGGACCGCAGCGCAGGATCGGCCCACCCCGGGAAAAGCACCCAGCCATCATCCCTGCCTGGCGCCGGGCAGAGCGTGAAGAGCCTTGCCTGGGGCACCCCACGCAGCTGACAGGCGGACCCTCCTGCCTGGTGGCAGAGCTCTGGCCAAGACAGAGGGTACCTCCCTGCCAGGCCCTCCGCTCATCCCGCCAGGTCTGCACCAGAGCTGGGCGGGCTGGGCAGAGCTGGGAAAGCGAGCTGCGGGTGTGCACCCGCCTACCAAGCGAAAGAGCTGGGCTGACCCGAGCTTGGATTCCCAAGTCCCTCCAGTCCAACCCCGAAGGGGCTACAAGGAGAGACAGCCCGAGGCAGTGATAGCACCCACCCATCCGTGGACAGGGAGGTGAGGTGACGG
Organism: Bungarus multicinctus; assembly: GCA_023653725.1. Taxonomy (NCBI): domain Eukaryota; kingdom Metazoa; phylum Chordata; class Lepidosauria; order Squamata; family Elapidae; genus Bungarus; species Bungarus multicinctus. Next base: position 158,781,084 of record CM042836.1, read on the forward strand.
CAATGTTGTTTCCCCGGCTGGTGGGTCTGGCAGAGAGAGCCCTCAGCCGCCCATCCTTTCCACCCCTCGCCTAGCCCATCCCCGTCCCCATGCATCTCCAAACACAGCAGCAGCTCTAAACGTGGCGACGATGCTCCAAATGCAGCAGCGGCATGGGCATCGGGCAGAGGCGCTCACTCGGTGGGGCTCAGCTCGGAGGAGGAGGACATGGTGTGGGCCGTTGCCTTGCCTTCCTGTCCATGGACAGGTGGGCACTATCTCTGCCTTGGGCGGTCTCTCCCAGTGCCCCTTTGGGGTCGGGCTGGAGGGACTTGGGAAGCCAACCTTGAGTTGGCCCAGTTCTTTCACTTTGCCCGGCTCTGCTCAGCCCGCCCAGCTCCAGCACGGCCCTGGTGGGATGAACAGAGGGCCCGGTGGGGAGGCCCCCTCTGCCTTGGCCAGAGCTCTGCAGCCAGACAGGAGGGTCCACCTGTCAGCTGCATGGGGTGCCCCAGGCAAGGCTCTTCGCACTCTGCCTGGCGCCAGGCAGGGATGATGGCTGGGCGCTTCTCCCAGGGTGGGCCGATCCTGCGCTGCGGCCCCGGGAGGTTCGCCTCCCCATGTGGGGTTGGGCTGCCCTCTCGGGCAGGGGAGGCTTTGTCATAGTGGGACATCATTTTTAAAAGAATGGGCTTTGCCTTCGAACGATGCCTGGGAAAGCGGCGACAGGAGCTCCTGAAGCTGAGTGTCTCCGCCGGGCTCTGGTTGCAGGGAGGAGCCCTGGCCAGCCCCGTGTGGCTGTTCTAAACACCGCGGAAGCATGGGGAGAAGGGAAAACAATGGTTGCAGAAGGTCTCCCGATACGAAGTGCCCCACCAACGCCGAAGTCAACGCAGGCAGCACCATACCCGGGTGTGCAGCAAAAGTACTTGGTGAGAGTAGAGAGGTTGGTGGCATGGCACGGCTGCCCGCGGGGCGCTCCTAACAGCAAGCCCCCCCGCCTCCCCCCCCCATTTTGCATGTTTTAAAATAGGCTTAAATTTGGGGGGATGGGCTTACTTTAATTTTATGCCTATAAAACATGCTGGGACTTCCTATTGGGCGAGGCCATATTGTTGGAGAAACATGGTATATGTGTTGTACTGCACCTGGTGCTCACAACTTAATTCTGAACATGAAATCCTAGTGTTCATTGACTTCTCCACAAAAAGGAACATGTAAAGCTTACTGCCATTTTTTCAGTATCCAGCAAGCCAGATTTCAATGTGAAGAGAAGATGTTATAGCACTCCTGTAATAGAAGACTCTCATTTTGGGGTGGGGGGACTGGATTAGTATCATGTGGGGAACACCATGTCTCCCAAACGGCACCGAGGTTCGGTTCAGATTCTTATTTGCTTATGGGATCTCTTCTATATATCTGAAAAATACATGGCATACTATCAAGTCAAATGCTTAATGTCTCAAACATCTCAATCCAGGCAGTGTGTCATGCCCTGGTGGAGACTGACTCTGAGGGAGAGGAGAAACAGCTGACAGGGAGTGGAAGTGTGGCTCCAGAGGTTATGGAGGATGCTGGAGAAGGGCAGAGGCTGACTGGGCAGTCAGAGGAGGACCCAGGCCCATCCCCTCTCTATCCTAGGGCACGCAGGGAGGAGAGGATAAGGGAGAGATGTGGTCTATTGGTGAGGAGAGGGCCTTGATCCTCTTCATGGGCTGCAGCTGTGACAACTGGATAAGAGGACGGACATGTGTATGGGCAAGTGCTGGAAATAAAGCGTAGAAATATCTGTAGTTTATTGTTCTTGTCTGAGTTTGCCGTACTTCCCAGTGTGTGTTCTGATATCTGTGGACATCTTCAAGCTCTTATCTTGCCTGGTTTGTTCTGTTTTTTTACTCTTTATAATTTAAATGGCATTTCCTCCTTCTTGTAACTGCTTGTGTGGGAGTTTTTTGTCTCCAGTCAAGGATATTTGGAGCTTGGAAGCAAAGTGAAGGAATAAAAGGGGCTTCACCTGTTTTTTTGTAACTGTGTTTATTTTGTATCTCATCCTGGGTCATCACACAGTGCATATCAGAGGTGGAGAAATTTGAGTAGTTCGGAGAACTGGCAAATACCACCTCTGACTGGAGATTTTACAGTATCATTCCCCTGCCAGGTCCACCAAGCCACACCTACAGAACCAGTAGTAAAAAAATTGTGAATCCCACCACTGGTGCATATTTCATGAATCCTGGGCTTTAGTAACTTAATTACATGATCTTGTACAGGTAGATAGTCTTGGACTTACAACAGTTCATTTAATGACTGTTCAAAGTTACAACAGCACTGAAAAAAGTGACTTATGACCGTTTTTCACCCTTATGACCATTACAGCATCCCTATAGTCATGTGATCAAAATTCATATGCCTGGCAAGTATTTAATATGGTATTTATGATGGTTACAGTGTCCTGGGGGGGGGTGTCACGTGATAACTTTTTGCAACTTTCTGACAAGCCAAGTCAATGGCCAAGTCAAATTCACTTAATAACGATATTACCAACTTAACACCTGCAGTGATTCATCTAATAACGGTGACAGGAATGGTCTTAAAATGGGGCAAATCTTACTTAACAAATGTCTCATTTAGCAACATAAATTTTGGGCTCAGTTAGCGATTGTAAGTCGAGGACTACCTGTAGTTCTAGGTATTCTTCTTGAAAATGAAAAACATTGAGTTCAAAAAGACTTGCTCCTCAGTAAATTAAGAATTGTAGCCTAAATCATCTAGCTATTCTTAGCTGGTCCTTGTCCCCTAATAAATAAATAAATACAAACAAAAGGCCCTAAAGTTGTTTTTGACTGTATGTGAATCAATAATTATATCAATCAATTTCAATATTAAGCTGATGCTCAACTGAGATCCAATATTGGAACTTCAAACCATCTTTCTTGCCCAGAAAATGATATGCCCCAAAATAAAAGGCTTTGTGGGAGTTATCTCCCACCCTGGCCATCTATACCTGCAAAACGAACAACAAAATAAGCTGCAATTAAAAATAACAAGGGTAGAAAAATCAAAGCTTGCTTGACTCATGTATTCCACAACAAAAAGAAGAAAGAAAGAAATCCATTCCAATAAATAATTAAGTAACCATCTAAATCCATTATAACCCAAAATGTACAATAAAGAAGTAAAATATCTGGCAGGTATCCAAAGCATTATTTCTCTGGACATCTTTTGAAAATTTTATCCTTATACTATGTCATCTGAAGGTCTCAGATCTCTCTATCTGTCTTGAGAATATGCACTAAATTTCAGGCCAGCAGTTATCAAAGCCACTCTAATGCAAAAAGCGTTTTATGGCCAATTTAGTAAGGGCCCCATGCTGATGTTTGTACCTGCTAATTGTTTCTGTTTACGTGTAATTGAATTGCACTTGCAAAATGTACATTCAAATATCTTCACACTAAACAAGTTGCTTGCTTTATATGGGCAGTTCTATAAATTGAATAGATAAACAATATGTAAAACTTTCAAATCACTTAATTTTTCAATTTATCTAAGCAATCCTGAAGGCAGAGGAGGATTCTGAACCTATAAAAACTCCTGTAATTAGACTAGGATTTCTGGGGCATGAAAAAGAAGGCAAATCATCTTATTCTTCCCACCAATACTAGTCATTTGGAGAATGTTTTGTTTAATATACCCTTTAGAAGCTCTCTATACAGAAGAAATAATTGTGCTAGTATCAACCAAAATGTTGGGTTCAGCAATCTAAGGAATTAAACACAAAATAAAGTAAATGGCATTGAGTCATCTTGTTTCCAAAGGCCAGTCTAATCTAGACTCCTCTAGAAATGGATTAAAGATAGTCACAATCTTTATACATTTTCTAATTTTGAAGATGTTTAAAGTCAAGTGCAACTCTTAAGGGTGCATTCTATAGCCTGGGGAGAAAATAGCCTCAATAAAAGGTCAGGCTTCTAACAACTACATCTCTAAAAACGCCTCTCTCCAGATCTGAATAGCCAGATAGTTTCATGAATCACAAGATTTAACAGTAGATATATGGAATAAATGAATATTTATTTATTTATTTATTTAATCAAACTTTTATACCGCTCCCTCTCCCAAAAAGGGACTCGGGGCGGTGTACAGCCTACTAAAAAACATACAATAAATATACAATAAATACGATTAAAAATAGATTAAATAATTTGATCCGGCTGTCTATTCAAAATTCAATTAAAAATTAAAAGCTAATAAAACCCCAATTAAAATTAGTTAAAACCACAAACACAGTTACTGGGCCAGGCCGGCCTGTTTAAAAAATAGGGTTTTCACTGCGCGCCGGAAGGTCAGAATATCCGTCATAGCCCGTATCTCCGGGGGGAGATCATTCCATAGGGAGGGAGCTCCCACAGAGAAAGCCCGAACTCTCGGGGCCGTCAGCCGACAGCGGCCAGGCGGCGGGACCCCAAGTAGGGCAACCCTGTGGGAGCGTACTGGGCGGCGGGAGGTTGACGATGGCAGTAGGCGGTCCCGTAAGTACCCAGGTCCCGAGCCATGGAGCGCTTTAAATACCATCAATACCACCTTGAATCGAATCCGGTAGGCCACAGGAAGCCAGTGCAGCCTGCGGAGAAGCGGTGTAACGTGGGAGCTCCGAGGGGCACCCACAATCACCCGCACGGCTGCATGCTGGACCAACTGTAACCTCCGGAGACTCTTCAAGGGGAGCCCCATGTAGAGAGCATTGCAATAATCCAGGCGGGAAATAACGAGGGCGGACATGACTGTGCGAAGTGCGCCCAGATCCAGAAAGGGCCGCAACTGGTAAATCAGACGTATCTGATAAAAAGCCCCCCTGGCGACGGCTGCAATATGCTCTTCTAAAGACAGCCGTACATCCAGGAGGACGCCCAGATTGCGCGCCCTTTCCACGGGGGTCAAAACCTCTCCCCCCACGGCCAGCGAAGAAACCAGCTGGCTGTATCTGGGCGCAGGAAACCACAGCCACTCGGTTTTGGCCGGGTTGAGGTGGAGCCTGTTACGACCCATCCAACTCCGCACGGCCTCCAGGCACCGGGACATCACTTCGACAGCTTCGTTGGGGTGGCCCGGGGTGGAGATGTACAGCTGCGTATCATCAGCGTACTGATGGAACTCCACCCCGAAGCCACGGATGATCTCGCCCAGCAGCTTCACATAAATGTTGAACAGCAGGGGCGAGAGCACCGCCCCCTGAGGCACCCCACACAGTAGGGGCCTCGGGACCGACCTCTGCCCCCCTGTCAACACAGATTGCGAACGGTCGGAGAGGAAGGAGGTGAACCACCGCAACACGGTGTCCCCCACTCCTAACCCCTCCAACCGCCGCAATAAGATACTGTGGTCGACAGTATCAAAAGCCGCTGAGAGATCTAATAGGACCAGGACAGAGGAACAACCCCTGTCCCGAGCCCTCCAGAGATCATCAACCAATGCGACCAAAGCCGTCTCCGTGCTGTGCCCAGGCCTGAAACCCGATTGGAGGGGGTCAAGATAACTCGCTTCATCCAGGTACTGCGGGAGCTGACGTGCCACCACACTCTCAACAACCTTCGCAACAAAACGAAGGTTGGAGACAGGACGATAATTAGATAACAATGCTGGATCCAGGGACAGTTTCTTGAGGAGGGGCCGCACCACCGCCTCTTTCAAGGCAGCAGGCAGCAGCCCCTCTCTCAAGGAAGCGTTTATAATACCCTGGAACCAGCCTCGTGTCACCTCCCGAGTGGCCAAAACCAGCCAGGAGGGTCACGGGTCCAACAAACAGGTGGTGGCATTAAGTCCCCCCAGTATCCTGTCCACGTCCTCCAAAGTAACAGGGTCGAACCCAACCCAATTAACCCCACCGATATCCACCCCCATCCCCCCGCCCGGAGATGGCCAATCGGAGTCCAGTTCGCTCCGGATCTGAGCGATTTTGTCCTGCAGAAACCTAGAAAACTCCTCAGCCCGTCCCTGCAAGGCGTCCTCCCGCGCTCCCACCTCCAGGAGGGAGCGGGTCACCCTAAACAGGGCGGCTGGGCGGTTTTCCACGGACTGCAATAAGGGTGGAGAGGTAAGACCTCCTCGCCATCCTTATCGCCACTAAATACGTCTTAATATAAGAACGTAGTAGTGTTCGGTCAGACCCAGAGTGTCTAGCCCTCCAACTGCTCTCTAGGCGTCTTTTCCGGCGCTTCATCTCCCTTAGCTCCTCAGAGAACCAGGGAGCCACATGAGATCGGCACCAGGTCAGAGGCCGCAAGGGCACGACTCGGTCAAGGGCCCCAGCAGCCACCCTATCCCAGGTGGCAACCAAGCCCTCAACCAAGTCGTGTGTGTGAGCTTCGGGAAATGGCCCAAGCTCCGTCAGAAACCTATGAGGGTCCATCAGGCGCCTGGGGCGGTACCATTTTAATGGCCCCGCCTCCCTACGGTCAGGGGGCGCGGAACGGAAGTCGAGCTTCAGGAGCAAGTGATCCGTCCATGACAGGGGTTCCACAACTATATCCCCCATACCCAGATCACTCTGCCACTGATCAGAGACAAAAACCAGATCCAAGGTGTGACCTCCCACATGGGTAGGGTCCCGAATTAACTGGGTCAGGCCCATGGCCGTCATGGAAGCCATGAACTCTTGGGCAATCCCCGAGGTACTGCCGGCAGATGGCAGGTTGAAATCCCCCATGACCATAAGCCTGGGGGTCCCAACCGCCACGTCAGCTATAACCTCGAGGAGCTCAAGCAGGGCCGCTGCCGCATAGCAGGGAGCCAGGTATGTGACCAGCAAGCCCACCTGAACCTTGGAACCGAACTTCACGAAAAGGAGCTCACACCCGGTCGTCTGAGATACAGTGGCTTCCCTCGGACACAGATCCTCCTTAATAACTACCGCAACCCCCCCTCCCCTCCCCTGGGCCCTCGGCCGATGAAAGACCCGAAACCCGGCTGGGCACATCTCCACCAGAGGGACTCCCCCCTCCTGGCCCAGCCAGGTCTCGGTAACTCCCACCAGGTCCGCACCCCCCTCACAAATCAAATCATGAATGAGGGGGGCTTTATTAACAACGGACCTGGCATTACATAACATCAGCCGAAGGCCCAGGGCCCGATTGCTCAAACCCCCTGGGGAACGGGAAATGACAAGGGAGTCGGAGTGCGCCACAGCAAACAAACAGCGAGGGCGCACTCCCAGCACAGAATATGGCCCCCTACAACCGCCAAATCTGCCCCTCCCGCTCACCGTATCAATAGATTTAATTCCACCCTCCCCGATGACCCCCCCCATCCTCAATACAGTCCTGTCCGGATTCCGACTCTCTCGGCCACGCCCAACCCCCGGCCTGGTCCCAGCCTCCGGCGAGTTGTCCCCCAACTCCCGCCCGGACCTACCCAACCCCCTTAAAAACCTGACTAAAAATTTAGTGAGATACCCCTCCCTCCTACGTTTCTTAACACCCCACCATCTCTCCGGATCCCATAATCCGTCCTTGAGATGGGCCCTCGAGAGAGAAGAGGGCCATTCCCGAGACAGGGGGACACGTCTCAGGGCCCATAGGTCTCTCATGGAGTAAGACAGCGTCCCGGGCAGGATCTTCTCTTTTCGCTGATCAGTCCCAAGTCCAGGCCGCCCCTGTCGCCTCCAAACAGATGAAAATCGTGGGGGCAGTCCTCCGTCCTCAACTCCAGCCACAGGGGCAGCTCTCCGGCCCCGGCTCCGATAGCAGCAACAGTCCACCAGCCGCCCCGGCTCCAACTGTGGTGGCCATGTTCCGACCTCAATCCCAGCCGCCCGGACCACGGAGATGACTCTAACTCCGGCTGGGGCCCTTGCAATGGCCCTAGCCCCAGTTCCAGCGGCAGTCCTCCAGCCGCCGCAGCGACAGTCCTCCAGCCGCCCTGGCGGCTGTCCCTCAGCTCTGGCTCCAGCCGCCCAAAGCGCAGCGGCAGTTCCGATTTCGGCTGGGGCCCTTGCAATATATATATATATACACATTCATACATACAGTCTTGGTATGTTTGGGTCTTTTCCAGTGTAAGACTGAGACTATCTGGGCAACGTTTTGATGAGATCATACAGCCCATTACCCAGGTCATTACGACCCAGGAGATTATAGCACAAGACCCAGGAGGTCAGAAGATTAAAACTCAGAAGGTCATCACACAGCCCATTACCCAGGTCATTACAACCCAGGAGATTATAGCACAAGACCCAGGAGGTCAGAAGATTAAAACTCAGAAGGTTACACAGCCCATTACCCAAGTCGCTACAAAACAGGAGGCGGATACACACACAGCCAATACCTCAGCCACACATATTCTTAAGAAAAAGCCAGCCAATCTGCAAACATCAACTCCATCAACCAATCAAGAAATGGCAACACAGCCAACCTCCCCACCAGTATATATAGGGAGACAGCAGCTCAGATCACACTTTGCCGCACAAAGCCGAAAGCACCAGCCTGAAGATGGCGAGTGGGATCTCATCGAAGCGTTGCCCAGATAGTCTCAAACTTACACGGGAAAAGACCCAAACACACCAAGACCTGCATACCTTTACCCATGAAAATCTACAAAAATATATTATATCTTCAGTTCTTCGGGTTTTCTCCCATGTAGAATTGGAAGTTTCTAAGCGACGTTTCGATGAAGTCTCATTCATCATCTTCAGGCTTGTGTCTTCGGCCTTGTGCTTCTCAGAGTAATGTGAGCTTGCAGCTGCCTCTTCCTTTTAACTGCTAATGGGGGTATGTCTTGATTGGGTGGGGGCTTGGCTGTGTTCTGATTGGGTAGTAGAGCATTCTGTACAAACGGAAAAATATCCACCATCCTAAAAAACCCTAAAAACAAAATTGAGTTAGAAAACCAAGGAGTATACGAAATCCCATGCACCTCCTTCCCCACCACATACATTGGACAAACTAACAGATGAATAAGTGCACGCATTGAAGAACAGAAGAACTCAATCAAAAAAGAAGAACTGACCTCTTCCCTGGTCCAACACCTCAAAGCCACAGGACATAAGATTGACTTTAAAAATACCAGAACTATCGCCAAAACCGAACACTTCAACAACAGAATAATCAGAGAAGCCATAGAGATAGAAAAATGCCCACACAGCATGAATAAACGAGATGACACCTCCCTATCAGCCATTTGGAAACCCGCCCTCATTAACAAACGAGTACCTAACATGAAGAAGGACACCAGACACACACCCACGAGGGCCACACAAGAAGCTACCACCACACTTCCACGTAGAAAGCAGACTCACACTCACACAGAAGATGAGACACGACCACAGACCAGAAGTTGCACGGCAGCTGCATCACTACTTGTTTCAACCCCCCCCAACCCATACATGAAGCAAATTGACACCCACCATGAAGATGTGGCACGACCACGAACGCGAAGCCAAACAACACAGCTCACCAGCTCAAATCCCCCAGCAACTAAGACTAACCTGAGTACAACCAAACCCCCACTGGAACAGAACACACCTCCAGCCAATCAGAACACAGCCAAACCCCCAACCAATGAGAACACACCCCACCCAATCAGAACACAGCCAAGCCCCCACCCAGTCAAGTCACACCCCCACTAGCAGTTAAAAGGAAGAAGCAGCTGCAAGCTCACATTACTCTGAGAAGCACAAGGCTGAAGACACAAGCCTGAAGATGATGAATGAGACTTCATCGAAATGTCGCCTAGATACTTCCAATTCTACACGGGAGAAAACCCGAAGAACCAAAGATCCACATACAAATACCCGCGAAAACCTCCGAAAACAAATACATATATCTATCTATCTATCTATCTATCTATCTATCTATCTATCTATCTATCTATCTATATACTTTGTATTACTTTGTATTATATATATATTTGGCTTCGTGTTCGTGGTCGTGCCACATCTTCATGGTGGGCATCAGAACGCGAAGCCAAACAATAGGATCACAGCTCACCAGCTCAAATCCCCCAGCAACTGAGACTAACCGGAGTACAACCAAACCCCCACCAGAACAGAACACACCCCCAGCCAATCAGAACACAGCCAACCCCCCAACCAATCAGAACACAGCCAAACCCCCAACCAATGAGAACACACCCCCACTCAATCAGAACACAGCCAAGCCCCCACCCAATCAAGTCACACCCCCACTAGTAGTTAAAAGGAAGAAGCAGCTGCAAGCTCACATCACTCTGAGAAGCACAAGGCCGAAGACACAAGCCTGAAGATGATGAATGAGACTTCATCGAAACGTCACCTAGATATTTCCAACTCTACGCGGGAGAAAACCCGAAGAACCAAAGATCCACATACAAATACCCGCGAAAATCTCCGAAAACATATATATATATATGTGTGTGTGTGTGTGTGTGTGTATGTGTGTGTGTGTGTAAGGTTTTTAAGCTGATAATTTTAAATAATAAATAAGGGAGACTAGTATAGATCTATTTCGAGCTAGTTAGCTCTCTTCAGCTAGCCATACCGTTACTGGGATTCAAACCAGGGAAGTATTACATGTGAGACAAAGTATATACTTATTCCCCTGCCTCTGCTGATAAGGATAGAGCCAGTGGTGTAGTGGCAATTACAACTGCCTCACATGTAATACTTCCCTGGTTCGAATCCCAGTAAGGGTATGGCTAGCTGAAGAGAGCTAACTAGCTCGAAATAGATCTATACTAGTCTCCCTTATTTATTATTTAAAATTATCAGCTTAAAAACCTTACACACATGTAAAGAAAAGACAACGAAACCAATAGCTTTCTGTCGGTATGGTCTCTGGTGATGAGCCGAAAGACAGAAAAGAAAGCAGTAAGGTTTCTCCCTTAACTGGGGCTTAACAGGGTGTTGTAATACAAAGTATATATATATATATATATACTTTGTATTACTTACTGGTTCGAATCCCAGTAAGGGTATGGCTAGCTGAAGAGAGCTAACTAGCTCGAAATAGATCTATCCTAGTCTCCCTTATTTATTATTTAAAATTATCAGCTCAAAAACCTTACATATATATATATGTACATATATATATATGTAAAAATCATAATGAAGTAATTGTGAATTAACGTTGCATTAAAGAAAGCTGATTTATACAATACTAGAAATAACATAAAACCAGTTAGGAAGTTGGTGTGTGTGTGTGTGTGTGTGTGTGTGTGCAGATGTTTGTGCATGTGCTCAGAGTGCACACATATCTTGAAGTCATTGTTGACTCTTGAACTAGTCCCTCTAGTTTTCATGGCAAGATGTTTGGAAATGGTTTCTAGGGCTGAAAGCTCCTGCCTTGGGTGGAGGGGCTGGACTAGAAAGTTTCTGAGATCCCTTCCAGCCCTATGATTCTATGATAGTATGACTAGCCCAAGGTCATCCATCCAGCTTCATGCCTAAAGTGGGAAAGGAACTCACAATCTCCTGATTTTTATCTGGTGCCTTAACCACTATACCAAACTGACTTCCTTAACTAGTTAGCAGGTTATATAGTACAGTAGGTTTGTTTATATTTGACTTATATTTGACCAAATGTAGATACTTGGGTAGATGGGAGATGCATTAGCTAATCAATTGTTCAAGAGAGATTGCATCTAGCTCTTAAAAACATTTTGATAGCTTTGCAAGCCTACGGTAAAACTGTTCTCTTTAATATAGCAGTTCCTAAAATGGTAAAGTATTCATATCACATTATGTAGTCCTGTGGCCTCCTCTTTTCAAGAAACTTGTACTTTTAGTTGCACTTTTTAAGCATTAAAGGACAAGAGTCCCCATGGCTTTTTAGTAAAACTTAGTGTTACCAGGATCAACCTCCTTAGTTGATGTTTTCTGGGAAGGGATAGATCCATCCTGGCTGTTTTTATTCCACACTAGCCAATAAGCCGCGCTGTTATACTGTCTCTCGCGCAGCATCACAACTCTTCTATTCCTCCACAAGAGGGAGTCCCCCTTGTGGAATAATGTGAAGCTGTTACCATGGCAAGTCTACTGTGCTGTACAGTAGAAGCCATTTTAAGGCACATATACACCCCGAGGGGTGTTAGAGGTGTATTATTCCCCACAATATTTGTTTCCAGAGGGTAAGTCATCTGTGTACCAAGTTTAGTTGAATTTGATCAAGGCATTCTAGAGTTATGCTAGAACACACACACACACACACACACACACATAAAGAAAATGTACCAGATTGGCACTTATCCCCCCACCCCCTGCCATCATACATAGGATTTCTTCAATCACTTAAATAGCTCAAATTTAAATTCAAATTAATGTAAGTCAAAGCACAGGGAAACTGTCAGCTGACCACACTTCTTTTGCATCAAGGTAGGGTTTCTCTTCAACCATTCATATTCTGGATTTTTAAGTTAAACTTCAAGCCATGAAGTAGAACTATATTGTATTGTACTGTATTGAATTTGAATTTTATTACATTTGAATATCCAAATTCTGAAATGTGGTTAGTGGAATTCAGTTTACTTAAAAATATACATACATATAAATACATATTATATTGCATATATAAAGTGTATTTATGTGTACAGTATATATGTATATTGTACAGAGGGAGGGAGGGAGGGAGAGATCTACAATTGTATCAACATAGACTTCTTGCCACTTTGGAACTTTGCCATTGAAGATTAAAGGCTTCCTTTGGTGGATCTGGTTTTTGATGAAATTTTAAATAAACTGAAATTGGAAAGAACAATTGTACAAAGATAATGAGGGTGAAGGGGAATTAATTTGCTCTTTCAAATTGTTAGCAGTTTCAGCTCCTCTCCTTACAAATATCCTGAAATTCTGGGAATTCTGGCTCTATTTTATACCCTTAAGAGGTTCTAATCAGAAAATGATTCCATAAATATGGAACTGCCAGGTCTGGGGGACAATCTGATTGAGAGTCCATTATCATTGCTACCATATTTACATTAACTATAGTAATATTGTTTGTCCTGTTTCACAATGAATAACAGCAATGTTTGCACTGGGGACTCAGATTATAACTAAGTGTTCTTTCTATTTTTTCACTTTGACTGAACAGCAAATTATACAATTTTGACAGAAAGTGAAAACAAAGCTGTAAATAGTTTGAAAACTTTCAAATCTTATTAATCTCATTCATTATCTTTCTCAAGAGCCTGTGGTGTTTACTAACTTAGTAACTTCTACCATTCAAGTTTGCTGAAGCACATTTCTCCAATTCTGCGGGAGAATGAGAGGAGACAATGTATGAAACAGTTTCCTGCATTAGAACGGGTTCCACCCATGGTTCAAAATCTGTTTTTCCAAGACTTGCGTTATACCCCTTCTGAAAATTGCCCCAGAGTTTGGCCTTCATACTGAGAAGGCAGAAACAGGACTCTACGGCATGTAAACTACATTATGCTAGACCATTCCATTGAAAACTATTGGTTACTCTTGGAAGCTTTCATTTTAATTGTCAGAAGCATCTTAATTCATTTGGGCTTGAATAAACCAGTTGCAGATGTAGATTCTGTAAGCAAAACCATTTATTGAAGATTTTTTTAAAAAAATCCCTCTGAGGGAGCTCTTTCTTTCCAGCAACTGAAATGCTCTTCATTTGGGCAAAACACCTGCTTTAAAAGGAACAGGACTATCATGTTAAAGTACTTTTCTTGATATGATTGCAATGCAGGGGACTGATGGACAAAAAGGGCTGTTTGTCCAGAAGGGCATCTGGTTCTTGTCGGCATCGGAGGCACCCAGAAGTTTCAAAGCAGCCCCAGCAAAGGGCTCTTTTGGGGCTGATCTCAGTCTCTGTTTGCCAAACTACACTTTCAAGAGGTGTCAGGTGTCGGGAAGACTTTCCAAATGCCAAAGCAAGCATTGGAAGAGGGTTTTTTTTAAAAAAAAAAAAAAGTGGAAAAGACTGTGAGGGAAACTCCTTCTTGAAGAAAAAGGCAGTTGTTTCAGTTTGGCTGTTTCTTTTTAAAATGATTAAACAGTGTATAAAAACAGGTAAGTCTGTTCTGTATTGCTTAGGGACTTGGCAGCCTTCCTCTCTTCTGTTAGTAAATTTTTTTGTGAACTTCTAGTTCATAGGACAAGGGGAAGGAATTGTATCACCATGACCTAAGGCAACCCAGCTTGTAAGGTAAACCATAATTTTTTAAACCAACATGACCTCTCTGTTAACCCCTTCACTCTACCCTCTGTAAAGAGTGAGTGAGAGAGGCCTGTTTACAAAACCACTGAAAAGAAGGGGGGGGGGAGAGACTACTTGACAAGTACTTCTTAAACTTTTTACTTCTGTCCAGCTTTTCTTTCCAGTTATGCAAGCTTTCAATACAGCATTTGCTTAATATTACTGCACTTCACTGCTTGCCTTTTCATGTAGTGATAAAACAACTATTTTGAGAGAACAGCTTGTATCTGGGTGGATCAGAACAGAAGATTCCCCACCCTCAAGAGTAAACTTTTAAATAAAATGGCCTCCCCCCCCCCTTTTAAACAAGATTATCCAAGCCGTTTTGAAGCATCTGGTACTAGTGCAAATAGTGTGGTGCTAGAAGTAACATATGCTTGTTCAATTTATAAGCTTCTTCAATCATGCAAATGTTTGGACAAATGACAAACTTAAGACCTTCAGGAATAAGATAGTTGTACCAAGATATAGGAGGCCTAATGTGCATAAAAAACTAATTATCATTGTTGCTTAAAAGACAAATAGAGGGAAAGGAAATAGAAGCAAAATAAAGCTACACAACTGAGCAAAGCAATACTGAAAATAAAGAAAATATTCCATTGAGATGCTGTATTTTACTTTGCTAGCACCAGTCTTCCAATAATTTTGAATGGAGAGCCTGAAGCCCAAGGCAAGTCAGAAAAGTTGCTTATCCAATTCTTGCTACTTTTATGGCCTGCATGACTGAAGAACAAACTGCCTCCCTTCCCAAACTGCAATCTCTTTACCATACTAGAAAAAGACAATGGCTTTGTAAAGTGATGGCCACAAGCTAGTCCATAGGATTCCAAATACACATATACCATTGATTCACTAATAAAATTATTTACTATCCGAATAACCAACCTGCTCCAGCCAACTCCTCCAGTTGTTTCCACAAGGAGATTGTTTCCACAACTTAAAAGGACAATTTCAGTCTTACTCAAACTGCAGCAGAAAGCTTACTAATCTTAATAATTTGTTACTGATTTCTACTTTTCTGTATCTACAAAAAAAAACTTCATAGGGAAACTCTAGACAACCCGAAATCCATTGGGTCATCCTTTCAGATGTATTTCCTTACCTAAACAGAGAGACAGAATAACCATGGGTAAATTGTTTTGGATGGAAAATTATAGAAGAAAAGATTTTATTTAAAAAGAAAGAATATTCTAATGATTTTAGCTTTTTTTCCTCAGCTTAAATTGACATACAGCTGATCATTCTGGAATATCAGTTTCTCCAAATATATTAGCACATTCTTTACATTCTTCTTACATTTTTGAATAGTGAGAACAAAGCATGATTGTATTAAGTACTGTATTGAAGATAGATATCTTTATCTTCTGATAAATTGAGTGCAACTCTGAGAACCATAACAGTTTATTTTTGAATACACGTATATTTACCTTTACTACACTAAGATTCTTGTGGAATTCTTCTACAGTCACCTGTTGTTGTTGTTAGTTGCAAAGTCATGTCCAACACATTGTGACCTCATGGACAACATTCCTTCAGGTCTTCCTGTCCTCTACCACGTTCTGGAGTCCATTTAAGCTCACGCCTACAGTGTTCCATTGCAAAATCTTGGAAGATCCAAGTTTCTCATTAAAATTATGGGAAGTCCTATCTTCATTTCCAATATATGTGGTAGCAATCCAGAAAGTTCGATTGAATCAAGAAATACTGTTGGAAAAATGTTGTGGCATTAATTCCTTCACTGATCGTTTGTTCATTACTCAGTAGGGGCCACTATTTTGATTAATTGTACCATTTGTTGGTTTTGGCAAGTTATATTCTTCAAGAGTTTTTCTGAATATCTTATGTCTGTCTTGGAAATACAGAAGAGTGTGTTGATGATGCTTTTCATTCATGATGATATTTAGCACGGGTGGGATTCTACTGGTTCTGTCCACTTCTATAGAACCAGTTGCTATGAAAAGCAGCAAACAGAGAGCAGACATAGAACCAGCTCTATGTCTGCTGCTGTTTTGGCCCGCCCGCCCACCCGGGCTCTTACCTGACCTTTATTTCCTGTTTTTTCAACCACAGTTGCTTTGCGCAACACAGCTGCGGTTGAAAAAGCAGGAAAAAAGTGCTTTTTCAACCGCTGCGCACCTGCACACAGTGCTGCTCAGCTGTCCAGGCAGCTAGATGACAACAATATACATGCGCGCGCAACATGTAAGATCACCAAACTGGTAGTTACACCGGTCGGATCCCACCCCTGGATATTAGGATCATTGATACTTCTCATGATTTGTAGGAAATCTTCGAATATTGCACTCTTGAATTGATTCCATAATTATCATGGATTGCTGGTTTCAGTATTCATTAGCAAGCTAACAAACGAATCTCTCATTGCTCTGAGAAGTTTTGTTGGTGTCTTCCATACCTTGTTGCCAATGATCACCAACTTGCAACAGTCCTCTCTCTGCAGATGTCACATGGTGAAGGATATGTCGGTCCTGTACAAAACCAATTTGGTAGTGGTGAAGACATCAGGCTAGAAATCAGGAAATCTATTTCTGCTTTAGGCATAAAGCCAGGAAGGTGACTTTGGGCCAGTTTCCTCTCTCTCTTTCTGCCCTTTGAAGAAAGCAACAGCAAGCAAACTGTTTCTGAAACCTTGCCAAGAAAATTGCAGGGACTTGGAGTAGAAAATTGACTCAAAAGCACTTTCTATAATATAATGTCATATAAATATAGCCTATACTGCAGCAAGATGCTTTTTTCTATAACTTTTGGCTTTTATGTAACCCACAGAATCACTGTCTGTTTTTAATCATGACTTTTCTTTAAGTTTGCCTTTTGAATTTGGGTCTGTACAGTTCTACTTCTCATTTTCTATGGTGAAAAAGCAGATTTCTAGGATCATTAATATAATTTCATTAATGTTACTGTTACCAACACCAAGAAAGAACTCTACTAATTTTAAAAAATGAATAATTAAAAAAAGAAAACAAAAAACAAAAAAACTGCAAAGAGCATACTTGATGGACCACTAGATCTTTTCCTGCCATCAGTTTTCTGTTTCTTTGTTTCTCGATTCTACTCTATTACTTTTAGTACAAATTGTTAGTTTGACAGATCTTTGTCAAACTACATTGTTTCCCAGATAACTGTCAAACAGATACTTTGTTTTCTGGAATATGTATTTCTGAGATGACAAATTTGTTTCCCAAAGCAGAAATCTGAAGCTTGTTTCTCTAATTAAACAATGAGGAACACAACTGCTGGTGGATAGGGATGGGGTTTTTTCCCCGAATGCCATCACTCTGCTAAACAAATAATTCCCTCAACACTGTCCAACTATTTACAAAGTCTGCACTACTATTACTATTAATCTCCTCATCACTCCTTATCACCCTTCTCCTCCCATTTGTGACTGTATGATTGTAACTTTGTCTCTTGAATCCTTACGATTTATATGGACTGTTTCCTAGTATGATTTGATTGCTTATTGTATCCTATGACTATTATTAAGTGTTGTACCTTATGATTGACTCTTGATGAATGTATCTTTTCTTTTATGTACAGAGAGCATTTGCACCAAGACAAACTCCTTGTGTGTCCAATCACACAGGGCCAATAGAAGAATTCTAATTCTAATGGTGTCAATCCTTCTGGTCAACCTGTCAATTTATTTTCTCTAATCGTCTGCCACTGGTAGACATATGTATGTTTCTGTGACCATTTAATTGTAATGAAAGTGTCACTGTAGCACCTAGAAAGAAAATGGGTAAATTACTAACCTGTATAAATGGTAATTGGATAATTCATGAAAGTAAGCAGAAACATATATTTCATCATGTCCAACTGCTTTCAGAAAAAAATAAATACAATGTTTATTAATAGAGAGCTAATTTGGGCTAGTGGTTAAGGCATGGGCTAGAACCAGGAGGCTATGAGTTCTAGTCCAACTTCGCACTAAGCCAGCTGAATGACTTTGGACCAGTCACTCTCTTTCAACCCTAGCAAGGAAGCAATGGCAAACCACTAAAAAAAAAAAAAATCTTGCCCAGAAAACTTATCCAACAGTTGGTAGGAGTCCAGAACTGACATAAAAAATGTACAAAAATGATGAATATGTGCATTGTGAAATCATGTCTTTCCCATTCTTTATTCCATTTTATTATTTCCTTGGAAACAAGGCAGGGAAGAAAAACTTCAGAATCCGTGTAATGTTCTGAGGATTCAGCAGCAATACACTGTTAATAGTTATTTGCAGGTATGCTTCTTGTGTCTTTTGCCCAGAATCTACCAAGAAATAAAAAGGAAAATGTGTTCATAATGTTTGTACATGTTTCAGGTTATATTAGCCAGGTAATCTTCTTCATCAGGATGTTTTCTAGCAGGGATCTGCCAATGAAAAGTCCAAAACCTCAAGATAGCAGCAGCAGCAGCCATATGATTCTCCCTATCTGAAAACAAAAACTCATCATGAATCATAAGGAATACAGAAGAAAGGAGAGACATCCTGCCTTGACTTTTTGATGCACCCACAGATTGCAGACATTCTGGCCCCTGCCATGGCAAGAAACTATGGAAGCGGGAATCAGTTTTCAAGGACACAATGCAAGCAGCTGCAAGGTTTTGGAATTGGGCCCAACCGTATGTGCATGTAAATGACTAATCCAAAGTAACTTTAAGTATAGTAGGAATTTCTTCCACATCAGTATACAAAGAAATGCTGTCTTTATCACAGTTGTTTTGTATATTGACTACCATGTGTATACTTAACTGATTTAGCGGAATACCTTACATGAAAAAACTAAGACTGACACAAGTACTTGCGTATAAGTCCTTTGGACACAAATCATATAGAAGAGTGGCAGTCCTGCATTTGTAAATATATTTGTAATTTTTTAAAAGGTGTATAACTAGAATTAGATAAATTATTACTATTTATTAAATTAAATTTAAATTGTTAAATGTATTTGCACCTCATTTCACAGTGACTCTCAATTAAATAACATTACAATAAATCCTTTAATCTTGAAACCAATCCAGAATGAAACCAATCCACTGATAGCTTTGGAACCATGTAGAAATCATTTGTATACTACTTTAGTATCTGTCCCCATTGCATTTGTATCTTGGTAAATTTCTGCAAAGCTCACCCTTAATCATATTTTTATTGAAATTGGTGCAAAGTTTGCTTTCAGTTTCAAAAATAGTCCTAAATATTAACAATATTGCCCTTGAAATCTGTACTACATACAAACAGATCTAGCAGTGTACAGTATATGAAAACCTAATGTCTCCTACATTGTGCAGGAATAGAATCTGCATAACAGCCAAAGAGATTTCTCTGAATAAACTCAAACTCAACAGTAGCATTCAAATAAAAAAAATCTAAGAACAAAAGTAAATTTCTCTTGGAATCCCTCACTCATCTGGATAGGATTAGAGAAACCCCTGCTTTGGAATGTGTGAGTGATGGGATGAAAAAGAATGAAGCTAGTTTACAGCAGCAGATGAAGTTTTTGCATTTAATATAATACTGAAAATAATGGAGCGTGTTGAAGGTTGCTGACAACTGCAGGACAGAAATACTATCATAGCAGTGACACCATAAACAGAATTGGCCAAGGCTTAAGCCCCACCTCTGGAAGAGGCTAGCTCTCTGGACACATTTCTATTGAATTTTAAGAAGGATATGGCACTAACACTGCTTTGATCAGTGTTATGGATAAGCTAGGAGGAAACTGCTAAGAGGAATGGGACTTTATTAAATGTCTTTAGTGTTTGTGAAGATTTTGATGTTTTCTTCCATCTTCTGCCAGACTTGACAATGCAAGGTTATGAGAACAAAGTTTTTAGATGAGACACCTAGACCGGGAACTCTATAATATTCCATAGGATTATGCATGAAACCACTGGATGAGGTCATTCAAAGCTTTGGAATAAAATGTCATTAATATGCTGGTTCTGTCTAGCTCTATTGCTCTTTACTATCTAACTCCAAGAAAGTAGCTGAGAGCTTTGACCAAACTAAAATTAAATCCAGACAAGACAGAGCTGCTGTTAAAGCTCTGGAAAGTGAGCATTTTGGATGGTGTTGCTTTTTCACTTAAAAAGCAGACCCAGAGTCTGGAAGTTTACTTGGTCTCCAACTGTCTCCAAACTCCCAGATTGTTTTGATAGCAAGATAGATCTTTATACAGTTATTTCTAATCTGTCAGTTATGACCATAGCAGTTCATTATTATACATGAGGACCCAAATTGTTGGGGGCAATATGCTGACTCTGTAAAACACTTAGTGCTGTAAAACATTATGAAGTCTTAGTGCTACTGCTATTGGTATACTCTGCTCTAGACTCCTTGTCCTTTGCATTCTAAACTTGACTATGAAGTCGTTTGGTTTCAGTAAAATATCTAGGATCAAGAAGAGGTTCAAGCCTTTCCTCCAAATTAGTTTGTGTGTTTGTGTGTGTATTTGTGTATATGTGTGTGTGTGTGTGTGTGTGTGTTCTATTAAAGCAATGTATTTATTTTTGTGGTATAATAAGTGGAACATTGTATTTTTGTAGGATAATCTCAGTTATTTTAACAGTGAAGCCAGCTCCACATTCTAGAGTTGGAAGGGATTTGTGGTAGTGTGTGTGTCTTGTTAGTAGAGGAAGCTGGCACCCAGCATATATCTGGTGAATGACTGCACAGGCTCTGCTTGAATTCTTCCAGCAAAGAGGAGTCAGCCAGGGCAATCTGGTCTCTTGCCAAGCAGCATTAGGAAGTTTCCCCTCATATTTAACCAAAATTGCCTTCACTTTGATTTGGAACCAACTGAGCCTAATCCAATATGCTGAATCCATCTTTTATAGGATCCTTTAGATATAGTATTCTTGTTTAACTATAATGCTTTCCTTCATTTTCTCTTCTCTAAGATAAACATGGCCAGTTCTTTCAACTGTTGCCCATCACACTCACTTTCAAGCAGAAGAAATTAGTTGGTGTCTGCAGAAATTCCTCAAAAATAGTTAGGAGTCCCTTTCCTTTTTTTTCTCGTCACTTGTGTGCATTTGTAGCTCATTTTTCTGTGCATCCTGGGAAGTGTCCCAAATATCCAGAATTGTTTATCTTCTCTGCAGATAGCTTTTCTGTATTGTCTTATTGGTAGTCTCAGTTTATTGTGAGACAGTTATCTGATTTTCCACATTTGTCACACCACTAATTATTCACATCCAAATTAGATAATCAAGCCTAATTGACTTAAAAATATTTTATATGGGATTGACCTGATTGCAATGCTGAGAATCCTTAGGAAAGTTCAAGTGTTGCAAGGTATTAGTGCAAGAATTTTCAATAAAGTCAGTGTTTTATTCTTATATTTACAATTTTTACATCCTATTTATTTTCTGATATTGTGTTGGTTTTATTTGATTCATTGTAAACATCTCAGGATCTGTATTTTGGGGTAGAATGGAAGCATTTTAGGATTTCCGATAAATACATCAAATAAAACATGACAAATAAAACAATATGAATTAACGTAATGTTTCTCCCATGTAGCTGATTCCAATCCTGTAGTTTCTGAGCCGCCACTGTGGTTTGGTAGAGGTCAGATTCTATGAATTAAACATTTTTAAGTAGTAACCAAACACCATGGAAAAGTTTATTTGTCTGGGCATTATATATTCAAAATCCATACTTATTCTACTCTGAGTGCATTGAAGGAGGAATATCAACAATAATAAAAAGACTTAAAAATTGAAAGCACTACTAGAAGCTAAGTCATTTAGAAGAAAATATAGTCACAATATGGTCATAGGCTATATGCACAGAGAAGAAAAGAACCATAGATCTTCTGCGATGGAGGAATGGATGGTGAAATTAATGGAATTTTCTGAAATCATGAAACTACCTACTTTGATTTTTTTTTTAAAAAGGCTTTGTCTAGCTTTGCTTCTATGTGAAACCACTTTGGGACTTCTTGCTGGAAATGGTGTATTAATTTTGAATTTGACTATTAGAATTGTTTATTATTATAGAAATTCTGAGTATTATTGAGTTTCAGATCAAAAAGTTAATGTATATTTATAACTGTATTGATTAAAGTCAAAGGTGACTGTTTTTATTTCTTTCTATCCCTCTTTAAGTTTATGCCTTGTACATTGCTCTCCACGCCACATTTTCCCCACACTTTTTTGATTCTCTTTATATTTAATTCTTTGTATAAATCCAATCAAGTGTAATTTTTAAAAGAGAGAAGGAAATGCAATTTTAGACACATGACGTACCCTTTTCATTCACCCTCTGTGCCAACCAGGCTCATAATCCCAACTGATATTTTAAATTATTCTACTAATCAAAATGGATGGATGGAAAGCAGGTTGAAGTTCAGCTCTAGCAAATGGGCATATCGTCTCCTGTCCCCCAAAGGTTGGACACCCTTATCCAATGCATATAGGACAATGCTGCACTTTTTCAGGGATCTTTGGTGGAGTCTGCCACAAAAATATATTTGGGCCAAACTGGTCCTGGCAAAAAGATAAAGATGTATTTATGCCAAAAAAAGGGTGAGAGTTAAACATCTTAAAGTTGTGCTACTTTATCTCAATACTACCTCTCATTAAAGTGTTCAAAAGTGCTTTCCTCCCTCAAATAAACTGGTTTAACCTCCCCTGTTTTTCAGGCATATTCTTTGGAAAATTGCTTGTGGGAGAGTGTCTCTGGTGATCTTTTAAGGATTGGTAAATCCTTGTAATTCAACTGAGGTCATTTTGGATTTCTACATATTCAAACTGCTGCTTAACAACCTTTTTTTGGCTTTTCTCAAACCAGAAAGTAACAACATTCTGGAGAAAGGCCATAGGAGAGCGATTTACTTTCTCCAGCAAGTAGATTTATACCTATCAGACATTATGAATGGAAGCAGTCCCCCTAAAATTGGATTAAGCCATAGCCAAGCAAATAAAACCATTTGCCAGATTTTGGCTTCTATTCTTAAAAGACTGGACTCTAATTTCAAAGTGCACTTGGGACACATCTAGATGTCAAGAGAAAGAACATAAAAGTCTTGATTATACCTCTTTGTAACGATCAGAATTTTTACAAAATGTAAAACTGCTCTACATAGAAATGGTGCAACAATTTTGCTCTAGATTGAAGTTGTATGACTGATTTTGCAGCAAATAATAACTGCTGCATGGATTAAATTCCCAGCAAATGCATGGCACAGTCTGTATTCTATTAAGCTAAGAAAGAGCCATCATTAAATTGGAAAAGGCCACCACATTTATTACTTGATTTATAACCAGATGTGCTTTCTGATAATCTTGGAGAGAACCATCTTGGGTTACCAACAAAATAGTGGTGCCATTTGCATAAAGCAGAATGGATTGTTATTTATTTGTTAACTTGGTGGCATATATGTCTAACATTCTGTAAATATTTAGTAGATGAATATAAAAGCTGGACAAGAAAAATGCCTTGATAACCCTTGTTTCACACTTTTGACAATTGTAATCAGGTGCCATGAAAGCTGAGCTGCATTTACTATTGCAGATGGGTGCAGAAGCTTCTCATAGGTGCCTGTAGTGAGTGCCTTTTCAGATCATATGCAGAGCAGTGATGTGATGCCCCCTGCATTCTGCCTAGTACTAGTATTAGTGTAAGTTCATAATGCCTTTCTCTTCAAGAAAATTATATGTGTGTTTCTATTCAGACGCTATATGGTCTCTCCCTTGTGGATTTTGTAGCATCCCAATAATGTTGTGTTCCAATAGTGCTAAAAATGATACTGTTGGGACTTACACTCCCAGAAGTCTCCCTCATGATGGACAACTCATAAACGATCAGTCAGAGTAAACAGGACCTACTGGAAAAGGAAACAGGTTGTAGGTATGGAAGAAAACCTTCAAATGTTAATGGAAAAATACCAGCAAAAGGTCTAAAATAAAATGGAGAAAAGTAGCACTGTTTTGTAATGATGTTTAAACATGTATTTAATGCATGCACATTTAATGGCCTACTATGTGTCAGGCGTGAAAACCAGGTTCACAGAAGACAGTGCAATAAAGCTAATTTATTGCTAAGAGCTTATGTACCGAAATCTTCTCAACTAATGGTCAGCATGTGGTTAGAGTTACATACAGGTCAATGGCATTCAAGGAGGGTTGGACTTTGTTTGTGGCTACATAGGCATATAAGGCGGATCCCTCATTTCATTCCACCTGCAGGTTCTGCCATTTCTTGTCCTACATCACAACACTCAGGTCAGAGAGACATTAATGAAAGACTGTCAGTATTGGACCTCTGAGTGTGGAATGATGAACTAAACACATTTCTGAAAGAGTGGAGAGGACAACCATGGCAATGACTAAAGAACAGGTGAGTAGCTGAATTCCTTGGAACCCTCTCTGCATAAGAAAAAAATGGGCAATTGTCCACATGTGCTTTGGACAGTTGAACCCTACAAAAATACCATGGGATAGCTGTGTCCCATGGGTTTGAATCCAAGAGATGAAGAGATCAAGCCATCATAACTCACAACTACCGTGAAGCTTTTTAAAGGACACTGGATTCACTAACTTCACTTTTTAAGGACACTTTTAAAGGACACTGGATTCATTAACTTCACTAATTTTTACTGGAACTTTATATTTTAGTCATTTTTGGAAATGGCCTGTTTGCATCTGGTAATCTTATGGCTATAAGAGATCTTTGGAATGAGAAATTTGAAAAGCCACCTGGTAAGTTTACATTCATTCTTAAAGAAAAGCAAAACGAACTATTAAGTTTCTTCTAAATTAAATGTGAAAGCACAGCACAGCCATATTTACTCCCATACAATGAAATGTGGGGACAGATACATTTCTGTATCCTGCAATATTCATCCATCACTGGTTATTAGGGATCAGCAAATTCAGGTAAACTCCACTTTACTGTCTACTTTGGTAAGGCAAGTTTCTGGACTACTTACCATCTATTTTTACTGGAACTTTATATTTTTCATAGACATATTTAAATGTATGTCTGGAAGAGAAAAAGAGGAAAGCAACAGAAAAAAATGTGTGCTGAATGGAGGTAGGAAGCTACTGTGCATAAGGAATGCATGCCCCTCCCCCCAAAAAAAATCTGAGATGAAGGAAATGTAGAGGAAGAAAATGAAACTAGAAAGGAGAATCGGACCACCCAAGAATATATGATAGCTGGAAGGCATCTTGTGCTGAGAAACTTATCCTAGTAAGAATACTAAAAAAAAAAAAGTAAATGTTCATATAAGTTCTGATAGAAGCATGACTCTTCTTATTTTATTACTCAAACCAAAACTTCGACATTCTAAGTTCCATAGCCAAGGAGCAGAGTGCTACTTTCCTCCAGCAATGCCTCTGAAAAAGGAATGCAAATTGTTGTTGTTGTTGCGTTTGACCTTCACCTCTTTAAAGCAGAATAAACTGAGTGACAGGTGAACTGCTGAGAGACCTCTGAGCGACAAGTGAACTTCAGTACAGAAAAACCTGTCAGTGTTGGATCTGTGAAAACGAAATGTTGCATTGAAAAAGGTGGAGGCTATGCTGTTCTAAGGTGAAGTAATTCGGGTGGTTCTTGGGGAAAAGGAATCTGTGTGTGTTTGTGGGTGTGCATGTGTGCATGTGTGCATGCGTGTAAGCAGAAGCCAGCTGAAGCTGGAAAGGCAGGGCCTCTCCCTTCCCCACGTGGATTCTGAAGCATATTAGGAAGCTCTGGGTCAATTCCAGATGGATAATCTGGCAACACTGCCAAGGCTACTTAACATGCTGCTTAGATACTATTGAAGAGCCCAGAAACCTCTGCTTATAAGAGACTTCTGGAAGCTGCCATTTCAAGAAATTCATGTCCCTTGAGGCTGATGCCAAAATGCTAATCACCACCAGTGATTCAATGCTTATAGTTCCCACTCTTGATTACTGCTGGCAAGCAAGCAGACTTTACATCAGCCCTACCTCAAAATTATGAACAGATGAGTAGATTACTTACTTGAACTGTAGTCAGTCATGACATCATTTTTCTACTTGAAAGCCCAGTGCTTGGCTCTCCGTGTGTGTTTTTGCCTCTACTTTAGAATTTGGCCAATTGCTACTGGATTTACTCCCTCCATCTTACCTAACACTTTTACTGCTTTTACCAGCAGCCTCAGATTCTAAGCTTAGGCAGAGCCAACACATTGATCATTCCAATATGCAGACTAAAAATGGCAAGTGCTAAGCTGTTTTGGCTCCTGAAAACCCACCCATCTTCATCCAGAGGAAGAGGGGGAAATGGGGGAGGGGGAATCCTGTTACTCTCCCCCCTCCCACAAAAATATCCACAAATCATTTCTTTAAAGTGATGGCAACTTGGTGTGTAATAAGGAGAGATCTCTTTTTTTTCCTTTTCTAAACTACTTCTGCCATACCCCTACGTAAGGGGTACACATAGAGAATAGGTAACAGACAATAATATATATATTTTTGTAATTTAACTTTATACACTTTTACAATAGAGAATTCTGCAAAGAAAACTCCTTTAAATCCTTTTAAAAAATTCAATTGAAATATATGCAAACAGAAAATATAAAAGCCTAGTAATCAACAGTGTAACTGTTAAGGGAGGAAAGAAAAGCAGGTTTCAAAAGAATGCAGGCAAATATACTGGTCCCAGGATAGTATTGCAGGATCCAATCTGGGTTGGTGACCAAGACCAGAGGTTTTGTCTTCTGAGCTTTCAGAAGCATTCCCTGAAGATGGGCTCCAGCATGAGTCCAAAAGCTCATGCTGGAGTCCCAGTGATCGACCCAGATTGGATTCTGCAGACTTCAAAAGCATGAGCCACAGTGGCGCAGTGGTTAGAATGCAGTGCTGCAGCTACTTCTGCAGACAGAGAGCTGCCCGCAATTTGGCAGTTCAATTCTCATCGGCTTAAGGTTGACTCAGCCTTCCATCCTTCTGAGGTCAGTAAAATGAGGACCCAGATTGTTGGGGGCTATATGCTGACTCTGTAAACCGCTTAGAAAGGGCTGTAAAGCGATATATAAGTCTGAGTGCTATTGCTATTGAATAGCCTCAGTAGTTAGAAGCCATTTTAAAGCTTCTGTTCATTAGACCCAGACGTTATATTCTAAAGATGAATGCCTATCATTTCTGAAAAGGTCCTGCCACTTGTATTATACTGTGTTGAAGGTAGATAAATACAAGCTCAGACCTAGACTGGAGCATAAAGAATCCTTCAGATAACATTAGCTATAAGAATACGTTTAGCATCAACATCTTAAATCCAAACAATAAATAAAATGGTAACATATTAGGTGGAAAAAACATCAAAGTGATATGATCCGGCAAGCTATTTTGTTCTGGTATATTTTTGGACATTCTAAAAAGAAACAGTTAAGTTGATTGTATAATAAGTATTTTCCCCTCTCAATATATTATTCATCTGTAACAGAATTCGCAGACAATATAACCTTAGGTTCATCTAATAATTTAATACATTCTTTACCCTTCCATATCAATGTCAAAAACAATTTAGTTAAATAGAATAATAGTGATAATTTCATACATTTAATATAGTTATTTATAATATCCATAACTGGTTTTCACTGTTATAAATAAAGTCAAAGTGGGATTGTTTTTGTTATAGCTGGTTTCCAAAAGTGTAAACCAGCAGGGCTACAGCCAAAGATTGCTAGGACTCTTTAGTTTATTGATTAGCCATAGGCCATATCAAAATACAGAGTTCCAAATACAAATTATTAATAAATCCTATAAAACAAGTTAAAATGAGATGGGAATAAAATAAAAATAATTTAATTTATAGATAAGTAAAATAAGATAAAATTATATTTCAGTATCACCCCTACAATCTATCCCAATCAGTCCCACCTATGCCGATCTCAACTGAACCATTTTACTCAAGTATTTTGTTGTATTAAATGTTGTTTTCAAATTCTGGCTGCACATAAGGTATGCTGTTTTAATATGGGGTTCCCAATGGATTAGGGTTAGGATAGGATAGCAGAATGTGGAATCTGAAGGTTCCTCAACTCTAAGGATAAAAAGTAACCCAGGGCACTTCCATACTCTAACACAATGGATCTTAACCTGGGCAATATTGCACCCAGGGGGCGGTTTCGTTTTTCAGGGGAGCGATGGAATGAAAAGGAGCAATGCGGGGGCGAAGGAATGGAAGGGGGGCGATAAGGGAACAATGGAGCGAGAAGTTTTGAGGACATTTTGAGACTTTTTTCGTACAGTGAACCGCTGTATATCTGTCGTACAAAAACATCAGATCGCTCACTATTAGTGGATTGAACTGTGTTTTAAAATGTTCCTCCAGCTAGCTTCAGTACAGAACCGCCGTACATATGTGAATACGCATCACTCATCTTCATGCGCGTTGCGCAGCAGCCTCTATCACTCTACCCATTAAATTTGTCGCTCTGATTTTTGTTGCTTTCCTTCTGTAAAAATTTTCTTTGTGTCTTTTTAACCCTTTTTACAATGTGCATGAATATAAATTTTCCTCGAATCTTAATTTAGTTTCAGAGTTTTCATCTTGAAATTCTTAGTTCCTGCATTGCGGTTTGTTCTTATGCCCTTTTTATATTTCTTTTTGCGTCTTAAAATTCACTTGTAATTAAATCATTTAATGTTACTGTTTTTTTCAGGCATTTCATTTTCTTGCAATTGAATTTTGTCATTGCATTTAAGTGTCTTGAATAAATAAGATAATAATGAAATACATGTATCACGAAGTTTGGGAGTAAAGTGTTGGGTGGCATCAGAATTTTTCACACAGTTGAGATATGGGAAAAAGACTGGAAATCAATTATTTGCATCGATAAGTCCTGATGACAATTTTAAAGACAAAAAAAAAACGTGTTTGCATAAATCGAAGAATTATTTCCCTGTGTTGTGATTGAGAGGTTATGTTGGGGGAGGAAGGTGATGATAATTTCCTCAATGGCTCAAGTGGGTGATTCCTTCAAAAAGGTTAAGAACCACTTGCTCTAACATGTTCCTCTCTGACCGGATTGTAAATTGGATTAAGAAGATTCTGTTTGCGGTGCTCTTCTACAGCCCACCATCACCACTGGACAGTTCCTCTGGTGGTATGTCCAACTTTGCATGCCAAGAAGGAAATACCCACCACTTTCTTTTCTCTGGGTGGGTTTTACTGTACATACATACTTTTTAAAAAATTAAAATTAAAAGGATTTCACCCTAATTCCCAAATAACTCAAACAAACAAGTCATTTTTTAAATTTTATATGGGGCTAGGTTTAAAAGAAAAAAAAGCTCCAATATTTCCATTGTTGCAGCCAGCAGTCCTCACTCCGGTCTGCCATTGAGGCGGGAGCTGGAGCGAGCGCTGATTGGCTGAGCCGCTTGACAGCTCGCTATAAAAAGGGAGCTGTCAAGAGGGCTCAGCTGTTCGCTCCTGTCAGTCGGCAGCCAATACAAGCGGTGGCAAACCGGCTGAGATTACTAAGTGGCAATAAAGTCTGTTAGCCTTTAGCCTGCCTCTGTCTCTTCATTCCCTGCACGCGAAATACAAAATCCATAGTATAGCAATGCGATGAATAATAACAAAATATCTTACATTGCTGCATTTCAAGTTAGTCATCCTCTGCATATTAGGCAAATACTAGAACTCCTATGCTACTCCTATGCTACTCGGTAACAGTATCTGTTGTTAATTAGACAAAAAGCAAGAAAATAAATTTTATTTTAAAGTTGACTTCTGTTAATATATATGTACACATTTTTATACTTTCATTCTGTATATATAGATTTATGTTTTTGAAAAAGTATGTATAATTAATAAACCAAACCAATAAGTGTTGATGAACCCGGAAAGTCCCAGCTTTCAACAACTCAAGGATGGGGATCAGGGATTACAATGGAGGGAGCTGTTTCAAAATAAAGAGGGTTCCAGAATTCTGGAAGGCCCAAAAGAAGGAAACAGGCAGCAGGGACATTGTGCAACACAGTTTGAAATAGCAAAAAGCGACACTGTTGAATAGGAAAGCATAGACAGAGATTAAATTCTCAGTGGTCCTCAGAGTAAGTAGAGAAGATACCTGTAGTTGTTTAAGCTTGCTTTTCAGAAATGGTTGGTGGCCCATATTTGAGATAGGATGCAAATTGGACATGGTAGATCAGCTTATATCATGTTCATAGGTACCTAAGCTTTATTTTTTTTAATGCATAATGACAGAATTGATATGGGAAACTATCCTTTTAATTCTCCAATAAAATAAAGCAAAGCCTTTGTGAATAACTTTTTATTTAAACAGCCATTCGTTTTCAGGATAAAAGCACCAGAGATTGTGACCACTAAGTTCTTGAACCACACTAATATCTACATAACAGGGTGTTTATAAAAATGATTTTCTGTTATAGATGGTGTAACTCAGGGGTGGGATTCTACCGATTTGGACCAGTTCGGGCAAACCAGATGTTAAAGTTACATCTGGTTCACAGAAGTGGTATTTCAACCAACTGGCTGGCCCCTCCCACCCCTCCCCTCCCCGGAGTCTCCATTTTCAATGGAGGTAAGTGCAGAGTCTGCGTGGAGTCTCTAGGAGGGGGGAAAATGGGCCTTCCAGAATTCCAGAAACGGACCTGTTTCCGGCTTCTGAGGGCCTCCAGAGCCCAGGGGAGGCTTTTTTTGCCCTCCCAGAGGCCCAGGGGAAGCCTCCAGACCCTTGAGAGGGCAAAAATGGCCTCCCCCAGGCTCTGGAGGCCCACCAAAAGCCAGAAACAGAAAGATCTGGTAGGCCACACCCACATAACCATGCCCACCCAGCAACCGGGCAGCAAACCAGTTGCTGAGATTTTTGAATCCCACCCATGGTGTAGCTCGACTTACTGTACACTATTGAATCTTTTAGATAGATATGTCCACCTCATTTGGTTGAAGCAAATGAGATGAATTCAGTTCTGGATTCCTTTTTTTCTTTCACTCCTACTGACTGACAATTTCATACCATCATCTTTTTGTATTTTATCCTTGAACATGCACATCTTGTCCACATTTCAGTTTTTAAAAAATAGATTTTGGGAATGTTTTGATGTGGTTTGGAACAGAAACATGCTTGCACATTTATAAGAAATCCATTTAAAGAAAGGAGGAAGGGAAAGAAAAAATTCCATATACCCCTCCCACTTCTTACTCTCTTCATTTCCAGCACATGAAATCACTTTCTGGTCATTTTGGAACCCACAATGTCAAATTGCGGTTGCCCAAAGGGAGGAAAAAAGACAGTTCAACTTTGCATTTTCTTAGTCAACTATTCTGAAGTTGTTCTTGCTAAAACTGAATTTTAAAATGAGCTTTGTTCCAATAATGGTACTATAAAATGTGCTAAGAATGGTACTGATTGCTCCTGAAAGCACTTTTTTTTTGTTTTGCTAGCCAAAAATTGCACCAAAATTTGAAGGAGAAACATGTCATTGCAGACTTTTCATTACAATCGTACAATTGCATGAAGTAGCAATTAGCGCAACCTCATAAGACAATACAGTATTCCTGAGGAATTTATTTTATTTTTTATTTATTTATTTTGATTTGTCAATCACTTACAAGATAATAGGTTTAAGTATATACATAGTTATGAATACATGAAATGGGTACATATAAGAAAAATAAAAGAAACAATAGGACAGGGATGGTAGGCATGGAAGAATGGAGGAGGGTCCCCCTTTTTTTCTGGGAAGAATTCTGAAGAGTGTCAAAAGATCTTTTGTTTATTTCAATAAACCACTGCTAGTGACTAGATGTATGCTTTGTGGCGCCCCTTCTCCCTCTCCCTCTTTTTCCATTTCTTTCTTGTAGATTGTCATTTTTCAATCCATTTCCCAATCAATCTCAGTCTTGTCAGGTAAATGTATTTCTGTTCCTCAACATCTTTTAAATGAAGTCTATTTATGTAGCACGTAAAATTAACGTCTGAGTCCATTTTTCTACAATTCTTCAATATTTCCAGTATTTAATTCTATTTTTAATTAGTAAATCAACTTTAAATTACCATCTTCTTTCATTGTAATCTTTAATTCCTTCTGGTTCCCTCTAGAAACCAACCTTCAGAGCCCCATTTTACCATTTCAAAACAACAGCATTTTCCTTCTTATAATTAATTTCAAAATCTTATTTCAAATTGAAGGAACCCTGGTGACACAGTGATTAAAATTCAGTATTGGAGGTTCAAGGTTGACTCCATCCTTCCAAGGTAGATAAAATGAGGACCCAGATTGTTGGGGGGCAATATGCTGACATTGTAAACCATGTAAAAAGCACTATGGAATAGAATATAAATCTAAGTGCTATTGCTATTGCTAAATCCACATGGACCTCTAATCTATTTATAATTTTTTTAAATCAACATTCTAATAACCCTTTTGCTGATTATTTCAAAATAGGTTTTTTTATCTTTAATCTTATATTTAAATTTTCTTTTGCTAAGGGTTAAAGGAAAATAACCTGGTGTTTACTATAAAACTTGCCATTCTGAAGGTTTCCAATATTTGAAAAGCAATTAAAAAGTAATTCCAAAAATGATTGAAAATGAGATTTGGTGAACCTTGTTTCCATATAGGCTGCATTATGACTGTGGGGTTGGTTAGAACCACTTGATTTCCAGCCATTAAACTCACAAGTCAGTCAATCACAAATAAAAACATGGTTTTTGAAGCCTACTCCAAAAGAAGCAGCTCTCTGGAGTACATGTGGGTAATCTCACAATCTCTGCTATTTCCAGATAGACTTTACCAGCCAGTCTTCACCATCTGGCTGCTGATCTCTCCTGCAATTTCTTGCCCACTCTTTCAGGGATGGGGCATGAATCCTCACTAGAAATGCCTCAGAAATATCTTTGGAACATGTACTATTAAGGAAGCTTTGAGGAAACTTTCACAGTGATTCATATATTTTGAAGAGGACTCCCATATACCTGAGAGCTACGGATTTAGAAAGACATATCAGCTGCTCTGTGAAATGCCTTTCCAAAATTTTTGGCTAGATCTGATATGTTATTAGAATAATATTTTAAAACTACAGCACTAACTCAGTCTGAATCCAGATTGGCTCACACATTTCTTATACAATTATCAGATTTTGAAGAGCTATTTTTTCCAGTTAAAACCTTATCAATATCAACTCTTAAGCTAATAGAAGTTACTGCAAATGTTTTATTGGGATCTTATAGTACAAATATTCTGCAAAGAAGAAAGGAAACATGCATTTTACAAAACTAACAGAGAGCTTATGTCCTCACAAATTCCAACCATGTACAAAAAAACCTCCCAGAGCCTTCTACAATCTATGGTCTCCTGAAGCAGCATTCAGCTAGGCCTGACTCAAATAAACCCTCACATTCACTAGGCCCCAGTAGGATGCAGGGTAGTTTACAATTTGATAATCCCCTTCAGCCCTTATTAAATCAGCAACACACTGCAGGTGGGAAGCCAGACAAGAAAAATGAAAGGCTGGCAGAGAAGGGGAGGGAGAAACAACCCAATGCATACACCCTAGCAGCTAGAGTTTCACAATCCTACTGACAACTTTTGTTAGATGGATACCCCATGTCTTCACTCTTCCCAACAGTTGTGAACACTGCATAATGGGGAATGATGTCATCTTTATTTTTAGCACAGAGACTTCCTCTGCAGAACTCCAGCCAGGACATTAGAACAGAAGTATTTCATTCTTTGCTTGGATTTGACCTTCTTTCTCCAGAAAGTCTTTTAAGTAGACTTTTAAAGTCTTCCAACTTACTTTGTTACTGCTACCATATTTATGCTGCAAAAATCTACTATATGCAGCACAGAGATAGAGGGCTTTTATAACTCGTTACTCATCTGCATTGATTTGTTTTCAAAGCTTCTATTCAGTCTAACCTTCACCAACTCTCAAAATTTCTAGCATACCCATCAGAGGTGGTATTCAGGTGGTTCTGACCAGTTCTGGAGAACTGGTAGAGAACATTTTGAGTAGTTAGGAGAACCAGCAAATCCCACCTCTGACTGGAGATTTTACAATATCCTTCTCCTGCCACGCACATGGAACCGGTAGTAAAAACATTTGAATCCTACCACTGATATCCATATTCATCTAGTGATCATCCTCACATTTGCAGCCTAGAGCATACAGATATACATGTGTATGTTTGTTTAAAAAATAATAAAATTTGGATTTAAAAAAAAGTGTCTATGGAGAATCTTAGCCGTCTAAGTCATGGTTGTTGTCCCAAAGGTACTTTTTTTCTTTTCAAGAGGCAAACTGGAAAAAATAAGAAAGAAAGAAAGAAAGAAAGAAAGAAAGAAAGAAAGAAAGAAAGAAAGAAAGAAAGAAAGAAAGAAGGAAGGAAGGAAGGAAGGAAGGAAGGAAGGAAGGAAGGAAGGAAGGAAGGAAGGAAGGAATGGTAAGGAATGTTCAAGGATATACAGACACAAGTTAAACTGATGAGTATGATAGGACTTTGCTTGGATATACAAATATATAACTCTCTTCATAAATGCAGATATTTACTTCAAAATTACCCTGTGGTAAGGTGGGGTGGCTAATATACTTAATAAAAAATAAATATGGAGCTGAATGGCCCTCTCACCTAAGTCCTCTGGGATATTTACAATAAAAAGATAAAAAGTGGTATAAAAGTGAAAATAAAATAAAGATAAAATTAGAGGACAAAGTGAAAATTAAAATATTAAAGTATTGCAAATTGAAACACAGACAATACAACTGTCTCTTCCAAATGTCATTCTTAGAGGCCAATTAAGTCCTTCCAATGAATCCTTTCTTTTGTCATTATTCAAGGATAAATCCATCAGATGTTAATTTCCAGACCCCAGCCAGCAAACCAAATTTATTTCAGTTTTATCTCATGGATCCTCAAGACAATGTGGAATTCAAAACGTATATATTCCGCAATGATGGAATTCAACAAGAGGTTGAAGGAGGCAGGGTGGGAGGGAGGGAGAAAGGAAGGAAGGAAGGAAGGAAGGAAGGAAGGAAGGAAGGAAGGAAGGAAGGAAGGAAGGAAGGAAGGAAGGAAGGATTTCTGAAGCTCCCTGACAACTTTCCACAAGGAAATGCAAAAATCAAATTGTTGGTGTGTCAGATTTATAAACTATACTTTTCACCCAAAAACACTCAACTGATCTGAATCAGATTTAGATTACTATTGGTCACTGGCCCTTATTTCATCTCTAATTAATTTAACCATTGTTTTTCAAAAAGTTAATCACCAAATTATCTTATGAATAGCAAAAAAACCCTCTCGGCTGAGTTGAATTTAAGATACTTTCTGTAAGATGGGTGGACAAATAAATTGGATTGAATAAATAAATAAAACATTCTGTTGTTCAACTTGGGAAGGACTATAGTATTTGCACATCGAGGTTATGAATTTATTTTAAAAGTTTGGTCATATAAAGAAATGGTATCAAGAAGACTTTGTATCCATCAGTCTTATCCAGCTTCAGAGATTAATTATAGTGGCAATTTCATGAAAAAAGGTGAAGTAAGATTAGTAAACTGATATTTTAATATTTATAGTAATTCTAACATTCTAGAATTCCATCAATTATTCAATTTGGCAGGAGAGCTGTGCATGTGCTTTAATGTTGACATCTGCACACACTATCACTATCTGAATTTAAAATACAATGTTACATTGCTTGATTATTTAAAGGATAAATTTATCAGCCTTCTCTTCTTTTTCCAGTATCATTTGATTAGTTGAGGAATATTATATCTTGAAGGAGATCTACAGCATGATTCACATCC
The DNA here is from genome assembly GCA_023653725.1 of Bungarus multicinctus. Lineage (NCBI taxonomy): Eukaryota > Metazoa > Chordata > Lepidosauria > Squamata > Elapidae > Bungarus > Bungarus multicinctus. The sequence continues at coordinate 158,817,015 of CM042836.1, forward strand.
CCTTTATATATTACATAATTTACCAACTTGATGTAGAACTGTAAAAAAAAACTATATAATACATTCTGCAGATGGCTGATCACCTAGAATCAACAGTGATAAACACTGATTTTATTATTGCCTTTCTTCAAAGAAGGAAAGGAAAACAAAGAAAATCCCAAATTTTTATCATTCTGTGCCCTTTAGGGCACTATAAAAATAAACAAAATAATATTATGTTTACCATAGCCATGCCAGTTTAGCTTCTGCTACAGCAATTGTAATTAGTTTATGTGATAGCATAGTTCTTTTAAATATACTTTCTCACTGAACCCTAAATAAACAGGGACAATGATTTAGGTTGAAGCAATCAGGGGCCCAGACTAATACTGGCACAATAACCATTTTATAAATAGTAATTACTCACCCACACAAGTTGCCCCCCCACCTCCTCTCCTCCTCCTTCTCCCTCCCTCCCTCCCTCCCTCCCTCCCTCTTCCTCCCTCCCCCACTCTCTTATTTCAGTTTTCACAGCATGGCATCATGTCACACAGCAGCAGAAGTGAATTTATTGTTCATTTTCAGCTGATTTGGTTATTACAGTATACTTCGCCAGGAAAGCATAAACAAGGGAAGCAGCAGGGGAGAATCTAAAATGCTGTGCAAGATCAGAGGTACAGTTTTGTTACTACCCTTGGAAAAGTAGGTGGAATCATGCGTCACACACCTACCTGTAAGTTCAACGGATGTCTATGAGCCATGATTTTACTGGTTGTACTAGATTCCTGTTTTTATACTGTCTTTTGTTTGTGAGCCACCCAGTGACTTGTGTGGAGAAGGGTGGCTATAGAAATTTGATATATAAATAAATGTTAATTGCTCAATTACATTGTTGCAAAATCTGACTTAGCTTGACCTGGTACTCCTTAGGTCGGGGTATCAAACTCGCGGCCTGCAAGGCTGGATGTGTCATGTGCTGGCCACGCCTACCCCCGGTTTAGCAAAGGGGGAAAAAGTTGTGATACGTCATGTGATGACATGTCGTCACGAGTTTGACACTCCTGCTTTAGGTGGTTGGGCCATTTAATGAATAAATGAGAGGTATCCCCTCTATTTATACTGAACAATCATCATAAAAGAATGCACAATAACAATTGGTAGAAAGCTCAGTTGGAGAAAGGAATACTTTATAACATTTTAATGTTCCTCCATAAGAAAGTATATAGAAATACATAACTTGAGGCCTGCCTATGGGCCCTTAACTGTGGCCCAGAAACCTTGTAAAAGCTGCCACTAATTTGGAGTCAAAGGATGCAGGTAGTCCTCACTTTAGAACCAAACCTCACATTTTTTTGTACCATTGCAGTGTCCTGTAGTGACATAATCGCCATTTGCACACTTTACAACCAGCTTCTTACAAGCAAAATTAATGAAGAGTGGGAAGTAAAATCATCCTTTGCTGTCCTATGATGTCTTGTTTAATGTCTGTGGAGATTCGCTTAATGCCAGAAGCAGAACTGACATCATAAGTCTGGCACAGTCACATTGTTTTTTCACTTATTGATTGGAACTAATTTGCTTGTCCCAAGTGTGGACAGAATGCAAGGACTAGCATTCTGTTGATCAGAGGTACAGGACAAGCAAGTAAACATATTGAATTTAACTATATTTTTTCTTAAATTCAACCTAGAGTCCTTTTAATAATCCTTTTTACTTCTTAACTGTAACCCCCAGTATAGAACTCAGAACCAAACAAAACCCCAGATTTACTAACTAATAATTTAAGTGGGTCTTTCTTCTGACTTCTTCTAAGCTACATTTTTGTCCAATTTTGAAATCAAAATATTAAAAAATACATACATACTTTAATCAATCTCTGTAGGTTAATCAAAGTGATTCTTCATTAACAGATCTCAAATGTATTTCCAATAAATATCTTTTTAAATTTTGGAACAAAAAAATGAAAGTTTGTTTACTCATATAAAGCTAGTGAAATGGGAAAACTTAATTGTTAGTGATAATGTGGTTGCTTGGCTGGTTGTTTTTTTAAGTCAGGTCTTAAATAAATTTATCATTTAAAAAAAAAAAAGAAGAATATCTCATTTGTAAAACTGGCCACTCACCAAAAATCCTTTGTTTGCAGAACCCACTAATACTGAAACATAAAGTCAAAATGCAAGATACTATAAGACTCTTTTTATATCATGAATATTTAGTTTTGCCGAATGAAATGTAAACTTTCTTGGGAGGTTTAGTAGCTGGTGTTCTATAAATGTTTAAATAAACAAATAATGAAGGGAAAATATTTCAAGCTATAGTTGCTGATGGACTGAATTAATGGCATCCAGGAAGCTTCTCAGACATGTGACTAAACTGCATTTGATCCCACTAAACCATTAGTAAGTAAAGGAACAATGTATTGTGATTTCTGCAGGAGTAGTGCCTAGTTTCAGGCTATCTATATATTCACGGTTTATCAGTACTGCTGACACAACTTTATTCTTAAGTAATATCTATGCAAGGAATGTTCAGGAGGCATTACATGGGCACAACGTGAGTGAATGAAATGGATCGCTATAATCATGGATAATGGATGGATGGATGGATGGATGGATGGATGGATGGATGGATGGACGGATGGAAGGATCTTTATTACAGCCAAAAGCCAAAGGCCAAAGATGGAAGGTGTAACTGAAAACAACTTAAAAAAGTAAAAATAGAATACTACAGGTAATTGTGATAGTTGATGTAAAAAGCCACCCAATTTCTACTTCTCTGTGGCAATAAATAAATAAATAAAAAGTTGATGTTTTTAAATCTTTGGAGAAAAGTGTGTTTGACATGCTCAGGGCCCAAGGTTTGTAGAAACTCTGATGATATCCCATAAGTCGTTGGGAGGTTTTTTTTAATCTATGATGTTCTAGCTTAAGGGGCAATCACCAATCATTATTAATGGGTGTAGTCCCAGAGAAAGAAATAGACTTTCAGCACATAGTTTAATGTCAATTTCCATGCCATAACCTCAATTTTAGGCATCCCTTTTTCTAGCCTGGGAAAGGCATTGGAAACCACACTGAGTGCTGCAAGTATGCATCTTAGAAATTTAATTTGGAGCATCTTGAAGCATATGTATCTCACATGTTTCTCACTCTTCTGGGTAATAAAATTCTCTGTTTGCCTGGGCCTAACAATACCATTAATACAGTAAGGAACTTGCTCTCAGATTCTTATTTTAGCAATTAGATTAGATGTTTGTAAGAGGATGTCTCATATTTTTAAAAAATGGCTTTATTGTCAGCTTTAAAGCATATGGGAGAGGAAGTTTTAGACTGAACAATAGTTGGGTTGAAAAGCAGCTATCAGAAGTTAGAACACAAAAACTAGACATTAATTGAAGATATTGCCAAAGAAATTAAACAGGAGAAGACTTAATTGAAATGATGGATTTGACTGAAATTGGAGACAAAATTACATTCTAATTCAAACAGAACCTATGTTGTGTTTTCATTACTAAGTCTTTAGAGTATCCACATGAACTTGTACTCATCAAAATATTTTTGCAACTATGTACCTTTCATTCTCACACTAATTGGAAAGGCCTAAAACTGCATGGATATACTCTGCTATAAATTCCCTGCTCACTTCATCATTACTTGTATGTCTTCTTTACATTTACATTAATCTGTGTTGATGTCTTTTAAGAGGAATTCTTAAGGCATCCCTTATCAGTATTCAAAATGCTGTGTTTATTGAGGGGAGGAAGATAGGTTCTAACTTACATCTCTGCATTGAAAATATTTCATTGTTGTGTGCACATATCCTAGCAAAAGCTTATAAAATAGCAACTCTTTTTGACTGGTGAGAAACATTTAATTTTGTAAACATTTCCTGCATTTTGAGGGCCACACAATCTTTTCTGATGACAAAGAACCCCATTAAAGATGGGGTTCAATATTTTCTCTTGTGTATGTTTGATTATTTTATTATTTATTATTATGCTAGATTTTTTTTATCTGGCCTTTATTATTTTTATAAATAAGGCAGCAAATATACATAATACACCTTCTTCTTCCTATTTTCCTCACAGCAAAAACTCTGTTAGGTGGGTTGGGCTTAGAGAGAATGACTGACCCAAAGTCAGCTTAGTGACTCTCATGCCTAAGGTGAAATTAGAACTCATAGTTTCCTGGTTTAAACCTGATGTCTTAACCACTAGACCAGAATTATTCTTTTATGAGGAAGATCTTGAGAATTACAACACAGAAGAAATGGGAAGGGGAGTGGATAGAAAACCATCAGCTTTGTATCAAACATCAAAACTGTAATACAGAGGGGTTTTTGAGATGCTAGATAGATGCTGATGGAAACCAGGTTGCTAACCTGCTGTCTAACTGTCATCCTCAGTAAGGTGTCAATGGGTTACTGAGGAAAGAGTTAAGAAAGCTTTTTATTTATTTTTTCACATAATTTGTTTTACAATTCCAGCTATTACACACAAAAACCCAGCAGCTATGTTGTATAAAATCCTGTATCAACACTGGATCACATCTACTACAATTTTGCTGTCCAGTTTTGCCCTCGAAGGATAGGACAAAAGTAAGCAAGATCAGGATAAAGAAATGAATGAGGAAGGACAAAATAAAATTAGGTTTAGTTTAAATCAGTTAACTATACTGTTAAGTAATATGGTTCCTCCTCATAAAGGTATTAGTTATCTCTTCTTTCACATAAAATTAAGTTGGTGGCTTCCAAAACTATTAAAATTATATCATTGTGGATCCCAGGCTGGGTTTTAAATATATATCAGGTGAGAGAAAGAAATCTGATACATAGGTTCTTTAGACTCTAAGCAGAATTTCTTGAAATTATAACTTTGGTCAGTGTGCCTTTATCAACTTTTGGGTGATGGGGCCTCTCAAGCAATGATAGATATTGAGTTGGGTGGGCACATATATTAATATGCATTTAATTATATGAAAAAGGACACTTGCAGGCTCTTGTCTATGTACAGCAATTGTCTGTGTGCAGATCATGCAGGGAAATTTCCTCTACTATTTCGGTATGACTGAGATTGCTGGGGAGGCATTTTAATTACGTATTATAAGTATCTTTTTTATCTTATTAATCTTCTGAGAATGTACATCCTTCAGTTGTCAAGATTGGAGAGGCATATAAGCTTTGATAAATAAATAAGTAAATATTTATTATTGTTTGCGCTCCATGGTCCTGTTCCATCCTGGCTTACTACTATTGCAACCACATAAAGTCACATTTGTAAGGTGGGCATCCATATAAATTGATATAAGTAAGCAAGCAAACACATGGCCTCCTGCAGTGATCTGATGGTTCTTTCAGTCCAAAGTCAGAGGGTCTAATGCTTATAGATTTTGCAGATCTATGATTGCATTTTGCAGATCTATGGTTGTTTCAAAAACAGAGCTTATTGGAAAATTGGCTTTGGGTGAAACATGGGCAAGCAGAGATAAACAGTGATACAGATGGTAATGTGATCTTGTGGAATATTAAGGAAAGGATTCCAAGTGTTTTCTATTGCCTTGAAAGGTTAGGCATCTATTCTTCCACATGGTTATATTTTATCAGAAGTTGGCCTTGGATATCCGCAGGGCTGATCTTTAAATGGGCTTGAGGAAAAGGGAATGTGCTTTCAGATATGAGAAGCCCCCTCTCCTCTAGCATTCAAACATGAAGATAAAATGTAGTCTTCAGCCCTCAGGATGCTGCTGTGAGTAATTTAAAGATTTCCCTGTAATGACAAGGGAGACACTAGGGCTTCAGGTTCTTCCTTGAAACCTTGATATCAATCAACCGTTATTTTTTCTGGCATCTTTATAGCAAGATGAGTTTCACTAAGAGCATAATTATAGACACATTTAACCTACAAGTGTATTTGATCTTGATTTTTTTTTTAAAAAAAGGGCCCATTTTGTTCTCTGGCTTTATTGGTTGTTATGAGTTATGTCTGTTGTATTGTGCCCAAAGCTCTTTAGCTGTCATGGAAAGTTCCCGAGAAGCCTCTCTAGATGAAAAGCAATGACACTGCAACTTAACGCTCTCTACCATGTGCAGTAATTTATCAACAGCACTTACACTGGAGAAACCAGTGCTCAGATCAGTTACAAGTGCAGAGCTGGTAACATGACCTGTAAGCCAAATAGATGGAGATCCCTATGGAGATTAAACAGATGCCACAAGACTGAAGGAAAACGCCTCTAAAGTTACGACAGATAGGAAGAATCCTGTCCTCGGGTCCACCATCCAGGCAAACAGTTAATCACATCCTTTTTTAATATAATTAAATGCTCCTTTAAAAATTTTTATCCTTCCTCAAACAGAAAGTGGAATGTCATCTTTAAAAAATGGTACAAGGAGACTTGTCTATTCTTTGCTTTGTCAGCCCTGTCCATTAATGGTGATCATATGCTAATGCGAACCATTTGCCAAGTTGAGAGGAAAAGGAATGTGGCAAGCAAAACGGTTCAGTAAGATTTGAAAAGAGGTAGATGCAGTCTACCATTTTCTGTAAAATGAACCTTGATGAAACAACAGTGCCAATTTATACTATGGACAACAGTGTTTCAAAAGGCAGTTTCTGAAATATAAAGGCTTATTTCAATCCAGAATCATGAAAGCCAGAAATGACTGTGGTGCCACACGGAAGTAAAAAAAAAAAAAAAATCCAGCTCATATATATAGAATAATTACAAAAGGAGCCTGAGTCCACTGTCTGCACCCAAAACCCATCAGAACATTAAACTTTTAATCACTTTGTGAAAACTAAGAAAATGGGAGCTCTCCTTATTGCTGGGAGTTTCCACTACATGAGGGCTACATTAAAAGAGTTTGTTGCATTTATTTGGATTTGGATTTTCTTTTTATATATTTGCACAAAGAACATTTATTACTGGGCAGATTGAAACTCAATAATTAATATTATTAATTGATCAGCATACAAATGAAGATTTTAATTACCATAAAGTTAAATAAATATCTACAACACAAAAATGTAACATGGATAGGCAGTTAATAAACTATTTCACTTCAATTTCAAACTAATCTTCTCAGTTCTCAACAAAAGTCATCATAATAAAGTAAAAGATTGGAAGCAAATATCTTATCTCTTCTGCTAAGCCTTGTTCCTTCCCCAAATCATGAAGTCAGCAATATTCAGAGACCTACATGCAATTCTGAAATAAAAATGTGTTGAAATCATAAAAGCCACATTGATTTTCTTTTGGTTGATCAAATATATCAAGATGTTTGTAGATTTCAAAGCTATCCTTTTTGGCTAAAGACCTAGACTAAATGGTTTGGAACAAAATAATGCCTGTAATAACTTCCTGAATAGCAACGACAACAGTCTTGAATTCCAAGGGATGCCTCAAGTAAAACTCACATGGTTCCTCCCCCTTCCCAAACAATTATTGAGGATCTTGGAATGTACCATTCTTCCTGTTCCTCAACCCTTTAATTGAGAAGTGGTAAGTTCCCTTGATTAACTGAAGACACAGTGTATTGCTTAAACCACATGCATGCCAAATTGTGACAGTTGCTAAAGGCAGGGTGTTGTGTATAAAGAATAACACTGAAGTTATACTGAAACACCCCAAAATCTGCCAAAGAAAATAAATGATCAGTCTCTTCCATATGTTAAGGAGAAAAAAAGAGGGAAAGAAAAAACCGAGATGAATACTTTTGAAGTAGAAGTGTTAATGCATTGCGGCTGTTCTACTTCCAATAACAACATATGAACCCACATGTACTCTGCTATCTTATAATTCTTCCAGTATTGCTTCCTGTTATTTTCCCAAGAATCCTTTTGTTGCCTTTATTACCCTTTGTACAATCTTCCAGTTGGCTTTAAGAACTCCAATTTAAACAAGCAGATCATTTCAGATTCAGGATAGAAGTATATTTTGCTGGTGATTCACACAAAAATTCAAAAGCCCATTCTCGCTGATATTCACAATTTATCACACATTTATTTGCAGTAAATATCTAACAACAGAAGTGGAAATCTTTTTCTAGGTAGGGGCTGTATTTTTAAAATCTGCTCCACAGCTGTCAAGGCTATATGAATTGTTAAGGTGTGGAGGGTTCAGAAATAATTCAGAAAAAAATGGCTTGACGTGAGCCCAGAATTTCTCTGTTGCACATTAAAGCAGTCTTATTTTACAGTGAGGAAAAGCAGCTCCTGCTTTAAGAATAATCGTAAATGCACACAGTTTCACTGATTTGATTCATTAAAGCACACAATGTAGGAGATGACCAGGCTGAGTCTGAGGAAGGGGTCAAACCAGAGGTGATATTCAGCATGTTCTGACCAGTTCTGGAAAACTAGTAGCGGAAATTTTGAGTAGTTCGGAGAACCGGCAAATACCATCTCTGACTGGCCCTGCCCCCATCTATTCTCTGCCTCCTGAGTCCCAGCTGATTGGCTGGGTCTTCTTTTGTTGCCCTGCACAGGAGAACTGGATAGCAGGTTAGTGGGGTAGGGAGGAAATGGAGATCTTGCAGTAACCTTCCCCCAGGAGTGGGAAGGGAATGGAGATTTTACAGTATCCTTCCCCTGCCATGCCCCCCACGCCATGCCCACCTAGCCACACCAACAGAACCAGTAGTAAAAAATTTTGAATCCCACCACTGGATGAAATGTATCATCAGGCAGGAGTCCCTGTGCAACTACAAGACATCTAAATCCAGCCCATCTTGAATTCCTTTCTATTCTTAACTCCTGCGAATTTCCCTTGACCTTTAGTAGTTCCAATTCTTGTAGAGTGCTTAAGCTTGCAATAAATCTTTATACTCATTTACACTGCCTGACTCGCCTGATTTTCCCAGCACTTGACACCCAAGTCTTTTTAAGGATCCTGCAGTATTTTAATCATCACATTATATAATCACATGCAAGAACTGAAGCATTTCTGGATTATTTGGTAACCCTATACAATCTTATTCTGTTCAGGTAATTCCCCGACTTACAACCATTTGTTTAATGATGTTTAATGATGATTCAAGGCTACAACAGCCTCTGAAAAGTATCGTATGACCCGTACTCATGCTTATGACCATTGCACCAGTTGGCAACCAGATCATATTTGTCATCAATTGCAGCATCCTGCAGTCCCATGATTGTGATTTGTGATCCTGTTTGCCAATTTACAGAAAAACAGTTGCCAATGTGTGATTCTTTTAACAACCACCGTTAAAAAATGTCACAAAATTGAGTCTAACTCAATTTATAGCTGCAATGACTTGTGATGGAAATTTTGATCCCAATTGTGGTCATAAGTTAAGGATTTCCTGTAATGGCAAGGTGCAATCTGGGGGACCTATTTAATTTGAAGGAGGTTCAGATGGTAAATGGATGCCCTATATCTTGGGGGCAGGTAGGAAGATGAAAAATACATAGCCAAAACCCAGCAGCATATTTTCCATAACCAAGTATGTTTAGAAATGTAGCCTATATTTTAATGAAAAACATCAAATATTGAGCATATTGGTTTTGATATACAGGAATGTTAGCATTATCAACAATTTCTTTCTTTCTTTCTTTATTTGATTTGTCAATCCTTACAAGATAATAGGTATAAGTATAAACATAGCTATGAATACATGAAATGGATACATATAAGAAAAATAAATGGATACATGTAAGAAAAATAAAGAAACAATAGGACAGGGACGGTAGGCACATTGGTGCTCTTATGCATGCCCCCTAGAGACCTCTTAGGAAAGGGGTGAGGTCAATAGTAGACAGTCTAAGGTTAAAGTTTTTGGAGTTCGGGGAAGAAACCACAGAGTCAGGTAGAGTATTTAAGACATTGACCACTCTGTTGCTGAAGTCGTATTTCCTGCAATCAAGTTTGGTGCAGTTTACCTTGAGTTTATATGTGTTCTCCTGTATTGTTATGGTTGAAGCTGAAGTATTCATTGACAAGTAGGACATTGCAATGTATGATTTTATATACTATACTTAGATCGGACCAAAGGCAGTGTAGTTCTAGGTTTTCTAGGTCTAGAATTTCAAGTCTGGTGGCATAAGGTATTCTGCAATGAGTAGAGGAGTGGAGAACTCTTCTTGTGACATATTTCTGGACTTTCTCAAACTGTGTTAATATCAAATACGTAATGTGGGTTCCAGACTGATGAGCTGTATTCGGGTATTGGTCTAGCAAATGTTTTGTATGCTCTAGTTAGTAGTGTAATATTACCAGAGAAAAAGCTACGTAAGATTAGGTTAACAATTCTTAATGCCTTTTTGGCTATGTAGTTATAGTGGGCTTTAGCACTTAGATCATTAGAGATGAGTACTCCAAGATCCTTGACAGAGTTTGGATCATCAGCAAGGTCTTGACTATTTAACCTGTATTTTATTTTCTGATTTTTTTTGCCAATATGTAAGAGAGAGCATTTATTTGTTGAGATTCGAAGTTGCCATTTGTTTGACCATTCTGATACATAGTCGAGGTCTTTTTGAAGGGTAGCAGTATTGTCTGTGGTGTTGAATAGCTTTACATCATCAGCGAAGAGAACACAGTTGCTCTTAATATGATCACAGAGGTCATTTATGTAGAGTATGAAGAGAGTTGGTCCTAGAACACTGCCTTGGGGGACACCACTGTTGATAGGTACATAATTTGATAGGACGCTCCCAATTTTGACCATTTGTTTTCTGTTTGACAGGAATGCTTCTATCCAGTTATGCAGGTGTCCAGAGATACCATAAGATTTTAGTTTTAGGAGTAGTTTGTCATGTACCACTGAATCAAAGGCTTTACAGCAGTCTATGTAGATTGTGTCTATTGCTTTGCCCTGATTAAGTTTTGTAGCCCATATGTTTTTGCAGTGTAAGAGTTGCAGATTACAGGATAGTTTTTTTCTCAAACCAAATTGTTTATTAGAGAGTAGGTTGTTTGTCTCTAAGTGGAGGATAATGGATTGGTTAATAATTGATTACATGACCTTGGATTTCTCAAATAAGGTGAGGTATACATATCCAGCAAAATGCAATTCATTGGTGAGAAAAGTAAGTTTTTGCACTTCGGCAAGAAAAGCCAAATGCACGAGTGTAGAATAGATGGTAGCTGGTTCAACTCTTTGATTTTATGCATTCCTGTTTTTAAAAAACAGGAAAAATGATATAGAACAAATTTGCACAATCTGATCAAAAATATAAAATGAGGGAGTGTGATCTTCTTCATCTTTGTTGAAGGACAAACAAACAAAAACAAAAACTATTTTTCTTTGTTCACATATTATAGTATTCAACTAGTTTTCTTTTTTTCCTAATATCATCACCTTCATCAGACAAACTGTTGGTTTAAAGCCATCTCTTAAAAACCCAATGCTTTGCTCTGATGGTGTTGAGCCTCAGTTGGCATCACGGCAGGCAGACAGGCAATCTTGCCCTTTCAACCACATTAAATATGGACCCAGGAAAGGAAACTAATTGTAAAAGGTCCAGAGGCAGAGCTTTTTTTAAATCCCATCCCAATATAATTTTATATATGCATATTCACCTTGGAAAAATGGTACATACAAACAAATCCATTATTTCACATGAAGACTCATCATTACCATGATGAATTGAATTTTTAAAGAATTGTCTCTGCAGTGGGTTTAGAGTTCTGCTTCATTCTTTATTACTTTTCATTACTACTTTATTAAACTTGATGCATTTTTATCATTGATTTGAATTTTATAGTCAGCTTGACCTTGTGCATGTTTTTTGGGAGTAGATCTGATTCAGTGCAATTGGATATTTTCACTGTTTGCAGAGTCTTGCAGTCTTATCATCTTCATCTTCTTCTTCTTCATCATCATCATCATTATATCCAATTTCAAGACTACCCAACTCCTTAATGACACTTGGCTGATTACAAATAAAAGAGAAACAATGTACTCTAATATAAAAAGAGAACCCAGCCAACATGTATGAGAAATTGTCAATTATTTGCGCTCTAGCAGTGCAGCATAAATTGAATAAAATTTCAAAAGAATGCAAGAGAAACCTGCAATTCTGTTTAGAGTGAAATTGAATAATCTCTCAATATAGAATCTAGCACAGAAGATACAGGAGTAATTCATGGACTCCACCAAGAGGTCTTATTTTTGATCTAAAAGTTTATACAAAGCAGCATATGATACATCTTGGGGAAAGTTGATATGGAAAAGCACTAAGTTACTGGTGGTTGCATTAAAACAATGTTTATTAGGGAACATTGTGTACAAGACTGAGTTCACTACAAAACATTTCATAAAATAAATGGGTGTTTTTCTTATGGTTTCTCTAAAAAAATAACTTGAGGAAATTCAACAAAATGGAGTATTAAATAAATATTAGTGACATTGACCATATTTGACTGATCCGCATATTAAATGGGATAGACAAAATTGGAAACAAGATGGATTTGGATGTCACTTTCCCAAATGATCTATGAAATACCAAACCTCTTTGCTCTTCCCAGTCCTGCCAGTCAAGTGAAACTGAGATTTTGGAGACACACAAATAACTATTGCCTAAGCTGTATAAGACAGCTTTGCTCTTTCTGGTATTGATTTTGCTTATTTTAAAGTTAAGCATATCCATAAAAGCACTCTATTTCGCCTTGAGGTAAATCTCATAAGGTATATTAAAAAAGAAGAGAAAAATTCTTTGGCAGCAATTACCATCTCAAATAACCTGTTCAGGGTTGAGAAAGCATGCCAAAGGCATCTGCAGAAATAGCTTTCATTTGGGCTGTTTATTTTCATATGCATTGTTCAACACTTTACTGCTGTGGCAGGGTATTTAGCTGTCAACTTCCATTAAATGCTGTGTCAGTTGCCCTGGCTTTAAGTAAAATACTCCAATAATTGTTCATATCTATATTTTAATTTCAGTTACTGCTATTTTGGAGAAGTGAAATAACAAAGGAAATAATAATCCATAGGTTACATAATGATCTTCAGTTAAACTCCTTCCACAAACACTAATAAAATCCAGTAAAAGAACAATATCTTCAAATTGCCATGTTGGCTCACTTAAGGCAGTTTAGGAAAGTTGCTGGAGGTACATCTGCCGTGGGATGAGAGGCAGTATAACTTCTGTATATACTGAAGCACATCCAGCTATCACCAGTCTTAAAAACAAAAAAGGGAAAATAGACATCAGCAATTTCAGCAAGTACATTCTACAGATATTCCTGTACAATCCATTGCAGGGATGATAAGCTTTTGTTGGACATTAATGAATACAGGCAGCTATGTTCCTGAAAAAGTATCAGTACAGAATTGCTATGGAACACTATGAATGGGAATGCCTTTGGTGTGATCTTGGTGTGGAAGATCAAGGGCAGTAAAAAGACCAAGCAGTTTGCTTGAGAGGTCTTCTCATACAGCTATTACAAGATGGTAAGATGATTCAACTACTGGTGGCTTACTAGCAAGGTGTAAGTTGTTTGGAACATAAAACCTTCAACCTTACACAAAGAATATTCAGCAGCATCTATGAACTTCAGGAGAGGTCCAGTTCTTGGCAAAATTGGTTGCCACCAATCCAGAAGTATTGGAAGAAAAATCTGGTCCGGTTCCAAACCGGGAGAAACATGCTGGACATAAAATGGAGGCAGGCTGCAGGAAAGGAGGTCTCTGTTTATTTGGTAGCCAGATAGTGACAGCAGATGTTTCTAAGGTTGTTGACAAAATGAGGTTGAGAGTAGGTGGGATTTTTTATCCATTATTTGGGGCTTTGTGGTTTTAATCTTTGTGATTAAGATTCCTGTTCTTGTGCAGAATATGTCCGTTAATATTTTAATGGCTATTAAAACCTAACCCTATTTCCAGATTCCTATGGGGTCATGTAGGGGTCATGGCTAGCTCTACTGGCAAAAGGAAAAATGCAAATCCTAAAATGTTTTGTTTGTCTGAGTTAATCTTGTCAGCTTCAGCTCCTTGCCTATTGCATTGCTTATTTGGAGTTTCTGGCTGCTCTTTGCTTATGAATAAAGTAGCCCAGCTTTCTGAATGGACACAAAATATTCATTCTTAAAGATTAGTCTCTTCAGGTTTCTGCTTAAGACTCGGGCTGCTTTCTGCCTTTAAGAAGATGTTTCGCCTCTTCTCCTTCAAGGAAAATATTCTATTCTGCCTGTTTTTAATATTAAGAATAAAGAATATTTTATTCTAGGGAGAGGCTTTCTACGTAAAGAACCCAGAGACTTTCTCTAAAGTGGCACCAGCCCTTTGGAATGATCTCTCCTTAATGCTGCTCCACCAGGTTTTTATACTGGCATTTATTTTTTTGCTAGATTATAAGGCCATCTTGGAGTCATATTGTTTGAATAAAGCAGCCTTCTAAATTTAATAAGTAAATAGATATATGTATATACATTTTCTAAAAACACATATTTTTATGACTCTAACACCAGATATTTTTGCATATTGCTTTTGACTTTTATTATCATTTATGCTTTTCATCACTTGTTTTTATTTTTATACTGCATATTGTGTTTCGGATTTTAACAAAGATCTATGAATATTTAAAATTAAAATCAGAGTAATGTTACATTCTCACCTCATTACTTAGATTTTAATCACTCTCAAGGAAAATATATATTTTTAATTAAGACGTCAAGATGACTTATCCTGGAGTATGCGTAATTTAGAATCTAAATAGTGGATTTAGCTTCCAAATACCCATTAATACTCATTAAAGTAAGGATTAGAGTTGCCTGCTTATGCTCCTTATTCACCTCCATAACATTTTAGATACTAAGTTCAGTTTCTTATGAAGTGAACCTTAAATGAGTTTTGTTAATTCAACAATCTCATCAGTTCAAGCATCACATTATATAAATAGTCAGCACCTTATTCTCTCTTCTATGATGAAGTTGTTTTCACTGAACACATTTAGTGATTTTTATCTCAGTTAGGGTATCTTGTTACTTAGCTACAGTTTATCCAAGCAAGCCAAATAACAAACTAATATTACTTGATAATGAAAGGAGAGCTTCCAGCCTCAAAGGAGCAATGCTCCAAGAATAGGAGGACACAAGGCTTAATATTATGTCCAAACCTGGCCACTCAATAAAATTCAACAAAATACAGCAATATCTGACCACAGTTGGCTCTCCCAATTCCAAATTTTCCTACAAACAACAAAAACGTTACCAATAGTTGGTCTGTTTTCTTTAAAAAGTGGAAGAGTGAGAGAGAGTGGTGTCAAATTCATGTCATCATGATTGCATCATGTGATATATATCAGGACTTTCCCACCCCCCTTCGCTAAACCGGATGTGGGCGTGGCCAGCACGTGATGCAGGCCGGGAGTTTGACAACCCTGCTCTAAAGTAATAACAATTTGTTGCAGCTGCAGTGAAAACATTTGTGGAGAAAGTAAATAGTCAATCCACTGTTTAACAAACACATCAGGTTATCTTTTAGTTGCTTGCTTGCCTTTTAATGTATAACCTTCTTTGCTAAATGTCATAACTCATTTGCTGAATAGGCATTTTTTGTTGGAATTCAAGTTTGTTCTCTCTCGCTCAGATTTTGGGAAGTGGAATGATTAACTGGTTTCCATCATCATTCTTCTTGTAAGTCGCAGCTTGCAATGCTATTTCAAATTCTCATTGACAAAGATTTCATTATGCAAAGCCATAATTTTGAACCAGAAATTTAGCAAAAGGCTTTAGTCTTCACCATGAATGAGGCCCATATGTTTTAGTAGCATGCAGAAAACACACACTGGGGAAGGGAATAGGGGAGTGGAACAGGTCTGTTTAAACGTCCACCCACATCAGAGCACAAAGACACTCTGAATCAGTCTCTCTAGCCCCTTCATTAAAAGAATAAATCAAAAATACATTTTCGATGGATGCTGAAAGATTTGCTTTCATAGTCCAAAAGGAGTTTTAAGCATTCACCAGGTGAGAATTATCCTAAGAGTCGAACAATTTTTATTGATCTTGACAGGTGAAGTAGCTCAATTACCATCATTACAAAACTCTTTACACACTTCAAATCAGTGTATTATTGAAGTGATTAACTATTCAAAGCAGATACCAGTTTTGCATTTTTTATTACATTTATAACTCATCCTCTTCTCCAAGGAGCTCAAATGTCTGGCAATACTTACGCAGCAAACAATGTGTCTGAGTGGACATTTGAACCTATACTGATTTGGGGAGATGTGGGAAAGATGGTGAGGTGGACAATTGATGATATTCCAATTTTACAAATAATAACCTGAGACTACTGTTACATGATGCTCCAGGTCTCTTCAATCAAACACTCATCTTGTGGCAACAAGGAAGTATGTCTTCTCCGTCACAGCCCCTGCTCTCTGACTCCATATCCTGGATAGTGTCCATTCTCCAGGGATTCCAGAACATTCTTAAGACTTGGCTCTGTTCCCAGACGTGAAGATAATGTGCAATTAGAACTCCAGTGGTACATGTGTGGTTGTATGTGCATGTGTGTAGGGGGCATAGGGAACAGTTTTGAAGAATAAGAAGGGCAGCTACCAAGGTCATAGTCAGATAACAGGGGCTTGAGTCCAGGCTAAGAAAATAACTTGAAAAAAATGTCTTATACAGACTCCTGTCTATGTCATATGAAGATAAAGTGAGGAAGGGGAAAGCACATTCAGACTTGCAAGATTTTGTTATGATAATTGTCACAATAAAGGTAATTCTGACATAAATGGTATTAGTTTCTTAGTTTGATCTGCCTTGTTTGGCTAGCAATGTATGTGTTGCTGATAATTCTATATTATATTTAACACTCTTCAATATCTTTATAAATTATCAAGATGAGGGGGTAGAAGAGGAACTCGTCAAATTTGCAGACATTACCAAGCTGGGGGTAGGGTTGAGGTGGTAAGAGAGCTAACACTTTAGACAATAAACTAAAGATTAAGAAGGACCCTGACAGACTTGAACACTGGATTCTGAATTGACAAAATGCAATTCAGAAAAGTAAGATCCTCCACATAGGCAAGAAAAAACAAATGCACAGATATAGAATAGATGGTACCTTCCCAATAGCAGTAACTGTGAGAGGGATCTAGGATGGTCAACCACTTAAATATGAGCCAGCATGTGCTGCATTTGCCAAAAAAGCTAATGTAGTCTTGGGTTACATCAACAAAGGGATAGTTTCAAGATCATGTGAAGTGACAGTACCACTTTATACTGCACTTGGAATACTGAATCCAATTCTGGTCATCACAATACAAAAAGAGATGTTAAGAGATGTTAAGAAATAGCGTCAAGAAGAGCAACTAAGGTGAACTAGGTATGTCTAGTCTAACAAAGAGAAGGGCTAGGGGTGGTATGATAGCACTCTTGCAAATACTTGAGAGACTATCACATAGAAGAAGGAGTCAACTTATTCTCCAATAAGGACAGGACAAGAAAATGTGGAATGTCTAATTTAATGAAAAGAAGGACTATGGGTGACATGATAGCAATATTCCAATATCTCAGGGTTTGCCACATAGAAGAGGGGATCAACCTATTTTCCAAAGCACGAGAGGCAGGACAAGAAACAATAGATGGAAACTAATCAAGAAGAGAAATAACCCAGAACTAATGAGAAATTTCCTGACAGTGAGAACAATTAATTAATGGAACAACTTGTTTCCAGAAGTTGTGGGTGCTCTTGTCTGTATTATTTATTACTCATATTAATACTAAGTTCAGATTGTAAGCTGTTTGTAAAAGAGTATTCACAAATGTTGTGCTTTCCAGTTCAATATTCTGAATATATCTATAGGGTTCATATATGGAAGACAGTTTGATGTAATGATTAAGGCATCAGGTTAGAAACTCAGAGAATGTGAGTTCCCGTTCCACCTTAGACAGAAAGCTGCTGGGTGACTTTGAGACACTCACTTTCAGCCCTAGGAATGAGACAATTGGACATGACTGAACAAAAGAAAAAAATGGGGTTCCTATAAAAGCATAATGGGGTGAAAAGGGGAGAGAGAGAGACAGAGACAGAGAGGAGTGGGAGAGAAAAAGAGAGAGACAGAGACAGAGACAGAGAGAGGGGGAGAGGGGAAAAAGAGGTTATTTTAATTGCACGTATAAAAATTTAAAAAAAAATAGAAGACAAAAATTTCCCACTTATCTGTGCAATAAAATAACTTTTTATGACATTAGATACTATGCTTTTTACCACTTGTCTGAGCTGTATATAAAAGTCTTGTGTTCACCATATTTATTTATTTGTTTATTCAAACTTGTTATAGGTACCCACTCCAATGGACTTTGGACAGCATAGCACAATGAGCATCTTGTTTTATTGCATTCTTAAAAATTGTATTCTTGAGAGGTTTTTTTTGCTGTTTTCCTGTGCCTACTTGTCATGGAGGAGGTATCCTCCATGATTGAATCAATTCTCCCTAGGAGTGAATATCTCCAATGTTACTATGTTTGAATCACAATCTCCATGCAAAGCTATCTTCACTTAAAATAATGTCTTGCTTAGTAATCTCAATTATTCTATTGTATACAGCCCAAAGTCCTGCCTTGTAAAATAGGGGGGGGGGAATTATATAAACATGATCAATAAATAAAGAAGACTAAATACATATGCACTGAACTGGTCAATACCAATTAATGAACAAGGTCATGCAAAATTAAATAGAAGTGATATTCACCTCAAACTTATCAAATTTTAATGATGTGTTATACAACTAATTGCTTGCTCCTTTGAATTTTATACATTATGAATCCTTTGATAGCATGGTATATCTTAATTGTGTAAGGCCCAGCAGTAGAGGTAAAAGAACCTATGCAATAATTACAAAAAATTACAACTCCCAATATCCTTCATTTTTGACCATGCTTCTACAGGAGCTCTGTCATTCTCCTACAGCGTAAGGCAGGGGTCCCCAAACTTGACAACTTTAATACTTGTGGACTTCAACTCCCAGCATAACTGGCTGGAGAATTCTGGGAGTTGAAGTCCACAAGTCTTCAAGTTGCCCAGTTTGGAGACCTCTGGCATAAGGAGTAGTAAATAAATGTTCCATCAGACATGGAACAGTAGGGTAAATCAGGGGATAGAAGCAAGGGAGGAAAACAATAACGTTTTAATAAGACCTCTCCCTTTTGCAGTGAGCTCTAAAGTTTTAATACTAAATACCCCATCCTCTTCCTCAGCTTTAGACTGAGCATATTAACATTCAGAGTTAATATCTAAATTATCAGGTGCCTTTAGATGGAGAACAAGTAAATATTATATACGATTGCAACCTTCATATTAAGAAAGATCAAAAGGAAATCAGACTTCTGGCATCTCAAAGGTTTTCTCTCCCACTCCCATCCCCCTCTCTCTCACACACACAAACAACGAATTTTGGCCTGAGGTACTGCCTTGCATGCCTTCATTCCCAATTTAGCCACTAAACTTGTATTTTAAATTATCGTAAGTGGATGGTCACATAAAATAATGGAAATCTACAACATTTAAAACATACTGTAAATCACTTATTAGCAGGTTTAATTCTGAAGTATGATGCCTACATTCAGCCTCTTTTGAATTCTCAAATTAAAACCCAGAAGACCTGACTGCTGTCAAAGAAAAATGTAAGTTAAACATGTAATGTTTCTGCAGACAAGTTGCAGGTTCTAAGTCCCAAAAACAATTTGGCTCACTCACTACTCAATCATTTTTAAAAACCTGCTTTTTATCTTCCTTTTTTGTTTCTGAAAAGCAATATATTGAAGCAGCTGATCCTTTTGAATGTTTATTTAAAGTTAATATGATTTTCATCAACCTAAAAAAGGAACTACATTATGCTTTGTGAATCAACATACTCTTTTAGGTGTTTGATACTCACATAATCTTTATTATAAATAATGACTGTTTGAATGTTACGAGTGTACAAAAGCCTGAGAATGCATCCACGTTTTAGAGAAATATCTAGCAGATAGAGTTTTTTTAAAAAACTTCTCCTGCCATAATGTTATTGAGATCTTACACTATTCACTGACTCTCCTAGTCACAGCAGATATTCAAGTTTATATGTGTTTAATCCCTGCAAAGGCAGGAATTTATCTGAGGAGTTCCTTCCACAGGCTGGAGCTGATTCTTCTTTTGGCTGAGCACTCCTCCCTGGAGACTGGATTTAATTAACAAGATTTCAGATTTCTTAGGATCAGCATTTTATTCTTCACTTGGTACTCCGGGAATCCTGCAAACATCTCTCTCTCTCTCTCTCTCTTACAGTTACCTATATTATTGTTTATCTGTATTCTTTTTTTAAAATACATTTATTCCTGTGCTACCTAACCTGGAGTAGAAAAATCTGGATGAGCACTAGATGACAGCAGATTGCTTGTTTCTGTAAGCCTTTGCTACCATCAAGTGGTTATCTGCAGACCAGATCTGGTAGCCATAATTCTTCCTGGGTTTTTTCTTTCTTTCTTTTCAGACAGGTAACTTGGAATTAGTATAGTATAATCTCTCTGAGTCATAAAAAGGGATTAAATTATCCTTTACTTGTTTAATATTTTATTTTTTCTGTAGAAAGTCAAGGTGCTTTTTCTTCCTATTTTCCCCAGCACCACCCTGTGAGAAGACCTGACTGAAAGGAAGTGACTAGCCCAAAGTAGCCCAGTGAACATCTGTGACAGAGTGTAGAAGAATTTTTTATCTCCATGCTTTTAGTATGACATCTAAAGCACTATCTAACCACATCACCAATATGCCACATTATACATTAATATATGCATGTGTGTGTGTGTGTGTATTTAAAAAATGACTTCTGTGGGATTTTTTATTATATGAACAGAAAAAGGTAGTAGAAAAAAACTGTTGCTTAATGTAGAACACAATAGGTTACAGGATATGAGTTCCCAGATAACTGAAGCATTTGGTTCTTTTGAAGAAAGGAGTAATTTTTTTAATGTTTATTTTAAAAACTTGGCTACTAGCTTGGCTAAAGATTTTATACTAACAATTCGACTAATACATTAGTCCAAGCATTTTTTAAAATCAAAATACTCATTTTATTGCCTGGTGATGGCATTCCACTGATGCATTACAACCTGGTCAACCTCATCATTCTAATAAAGATGTTGAATTTGTTGGCTTGAAGATTATACTATATTATCTTCCTTCACTAAAGACTTTTATGCCCAAAGTGCTTTCACTGAAATCATTCCATGATGTCTTTTGTGATACATGAATCGTTCTTGCACAATAGCTTTTCAACTAGAGTTCTACCATAATGCAAGATTACCTGCATTATATTTTGCTTCTTCTACTTTGTGTCAGGAAAGGTGGATTAAGAGCTATATCAAATGTGACAAAGGTTACAAATTTCATAAAACTCTTTGCTGCCACCTATTTATAGCTTGGGTTTTTGCTGCCTATATATGATTGCCCTAGAACAGTGGTGGCTAACCATTTTGGATTCCTGTGCCAAAAATTGTGTGCGTGCTAGTGTGTGCACACTTTCGTACCAGCACCCAGAAGGCTATGCGCCCACCCACGCCCCCTGCACATGCACACGCAATCCCCCTGACTCCCCTGCCACCATCCCTTACCTGCACTGCGCCTCACAGCTGACTTTTGGCTGGTTTGAGGCCTTTTTTGAAAAAGGGTCTGCAGGCCGAATAGGCCCATTTTGTCACAAGAAGTGAAGAAATGGGCCTATTCGGCCTGCAGAGGCTTTTTTCAAGCCTCTGGAAGCCCGAAAAGGCCTCAAACCAGCCAAAAATCAGCTGTGAGGCGTGCGCATACGCAGTGAGGTAAGTTTGCCTGTGGATTGGGTGCCGGCACAAATGGCTCTGCATGCCACTTGTGGCATGCGTGCCATAGGTTTACCTAGAAGATACCAGTCCTGAGTGCCCTGTGAGATATCATGAGCAAGTCAGTTGGCTTTCTTGGACATTTCAATGATTTTTCAGAGTCGTGGGTTTCTTTTGGCTATATAACTTAAATAGAATAATAATGATTTTTCTCCACCTTGGATGAGCAAGTGGTACTGGGGGATTATTTCTGTGCTCAGTGAGGTTCCCCATAACTGTCCCCACATTCTAAATGCTCATTTAAATAGAGTTTATCCTGTTCAGGAAGGCTTTCTAGTCTCTCTCTCTCTCCTTCAAAAAAAGAAGATATATAGTTTCTGAATACTTACAGATCCAGAATTAACATTGGAAATTCAAGTGGCCTCAATTTTACCTATTTATCATCAGCTCAACTAACAAAGCTGATTATCAGTCATGACACTGAGATAGACCTGAAACAAAGGGACAAGAAAGAAATCCCCATCTTCCAAAGACTTCCGGTTTTAAGGAGATTTGGGAGAGACATCAGTGACTGATGTCATAAGAATAAAAAGATGAATATATCTGTCTTTGTAGTTTTAACCACTTTATGATAAAGACAAAAATGTGCAAACTTTGAGACTGGAGAGAAAAAAAGTAGGAAGACTGGAAGGAAATGTTTATAAGAGCTAACAACAACTAAAAGCTAAAATCACCCTTTCTTGCTATACAGAATAATAGGGGCAAAAGGTCATCACTTTTTGTAATAAATTTCGTTTGGCTCAAAAAGGAGGAAAATCCCCTTGAGCAAAAGAAAAAAAGCCCCTCTGATAACTTTTTGATTTAATAGTCTAATAATTAAAGGCAGGTAGGTTGATAATTAAAGATCTATAAATTGATAAGAAATTCCATTTGACTATATAAAGGCTGATGTTTAGAGTAGTAAATTAGCTGTTTCAGCAAACCCTCTTAAAATAGAGGAAAAATAATGTCTGGAATTCAGTATTGTATGCTTTTTATGTATGTTAATGTGTGAATGATATGTTTAATGCGTCTGTTTTATGTATTTCTTATCCTTAACAATGTTTTATTAATAACATAAAAGCAGATATTCAAAATGAAGGATAGGTTAGACTTTTCCTGTGTAGAGGGTTTATTTGGAAATTTATTGTCCTTACCCAGAAAAACTTAGGATATCAAACTCAGATATATATTTTGGGTAGGATTTAAAATTACTTGGAAAAGAAAAACAATGCCTCACTAAAAATCCATCAGCATATGAGGCAGTTTAGCTACTTCATGTAAGTTGCCAGCAAACTCCACTCCTCCAAGTATGGATGATATTACCCAGCCTGGGAATGAAAAGTCTGCAGGAAGAGGAGAAAGCTCAAACACCAAATACCTACAAAAGTGAAACCTGCATTAAACAATTAAGCAGTTTCTGATAATCTCACGTTGGGTGTAGTTGTGTGTAATGAAAAACTGTTGGGTTTCTTTTCCCCAGCCCAGCCCTAGTTACTTGCAATAGCCAATCTTCTTTTTAAGGATAACACCTCAGTTTTCTTTCTTTTCTTGGCAAGTAAGAAAATCAGGAGAAAAAATGTTGAATCCATTAGTAATAGTTTTCCATGCCAATATGAGAATTTAGTTAGTCATTATTTAGAATCAGTATTTTTGAATTGTCTATTTGTATATCTTGGACCAGTTATGAAATGGTTTTTCTCTGCTTTTATTTTGTTGCCATAATAGTTGGGTAAAACAATAAAGTTCTCATAATTGGAGCCAGTAGTTTTGTCCATGACTCACATTTGCTAATCTGAACACAGTTCAGCAAGGGAAACCAGAGGAGTATTGTTGAAGCTTAAGAGAAAACTTTACGCACTGTTTAGAGCTCATCACTTGATTCTTTGTATGCAATTCACCAAAATAGTTCTGTTTTACTCCAAATGACAGAACTACTACATAAATGAAAGCAAATATACGTTTCCCAGGATAATGTTGCAAGATCCAACATGGGTTGTTCACCAGGACCAGAAGTTCTGTCTTCTTCTGTCTTCTGCTTTGGACTACTAAGATTTGTTATGGTAGCATTTTCTTTTCTTCATCAAAACATTTCTAACCAGTTTGTAGACGGAGTCAACAAAATAGTTTAACTGGTAAATCACTGGTTTATTAGAAAACTGGATTAGTGAACAAAGATAATGTTAGACCATTTGATCAAAATCATTAAGGCCATCATATTCCTTTATCAAAAGAACAGAGAGAGCATGGCCATGAAGATACTAAGCAAATTTATTAGAGATACTTCAGACAACTCCTGGGCATTTCCAAATTTAGGTATTTGGCTGCCTCATCCATCTGGTGGCCTTCCTTTCTAATATTTTCTTCTTCTGCAAAAGCTAACTCTAACAACCATTGGCTATGTGGAGCTCTGAAACCACATGTTTATTTTCTACAGCTATAAAAAGTTTATAAGGGGAGCTGGTATTCTTATGGAGCACTGTACAGTGATTTGCTACTACATTCCACTCTTAAAACAGAAAGAGCTCTATGTTTCTTACCAGAGGGAAATCCTTGTGATTTTGGCTGTCAAGCAGCCAACAAGACTACAGACACCTCCTAAAATATATTGCTGATTTTGCTGTTTAACAAACTTTATGAAAGGGAAAGAACTTTACATATTTGAAGAATGGATCTGGCTAGTCAAGAATATTTGTAGGTAGAACACAATATTAAAAGTAAACTCTCTCTCTCTCTCTCTTTTGTAATGTAGGAAGTTAGCATCCACCCCTCTCCTAGAAAAATTGAAATAGCCCAGGAAATATTAAAAGGCAGAATATTTCTTCTAAAAAGAGTAGAAACTCAAGAAGCAGAAACTCACTCAAGAAGCAGAAACTCACCCCCACCTTTGTCAATGAGTGGGCCATTAAGGCTTGGGCCAGAATACTTTACATAAGAAGGAACTCCAAGGTGATGGGATTAAGGATGGCCCTCAGGAAATGATAGGATTACCCATCTCACCACATGGCCTGGGAAGATTGCATTAGCCAGCATTCAGGTAAAGCCATGTGGTCCAGACCAAGCCTACAGAGTTAAGACCCCCGCCCCTGGGAGTCTGACAACCAATTAGAATACAAGCTCCAATTCAAATCTCAACAGAGAGTATAAAACCCAGGTACTCTCAGCACCTCTTTTTCCTTCTTCCTTTTTTCTTTTTCCCCTTTTCCCTTTTTCCCTTCTCTTCTCATCTTGAAGCATGTGATCATTCTTCTCTGGAGCTCTAGGCCATGTGGCCCTGTAACCATTAAACCTTCCAAGCAGCCTCCATGTTTCCAGTGTCTTTTTTCCCCACTTGGAACTGAACCCAGAAGGATATTTCTTTCAACAATTGGCACCCAAGCAGATGGGACTCCAAGCTAACCTAACCAATGGACCAGGCCCAGGTAAGATTCCCTTGCTAGCAAACAGACCCATTGAGTCTGTGGGTGAGTTTTTCCTGGACCTTGGCCATTTGGAAAAAGGGTTTTAAAGGGGTTTTGAGTGTTGAGCTCAAAGGCTGCTTGGAAAGAAGGTGAGTACCTCTAAATTTTAATTTTAAAGCATGGAAAAGTATGGGAAATATGTGTATGTTTGCATGTGTGTGAGAGTGTCCTTCTCCCAAACACAATTGGATCTTGCTTCCTCTGTGCATTTCCTAACCGCAGAAAGACCAAGAGTCTGGAGAGCATGGGGGTTTTGCCAGAGCACAGGACCTTTTGTTAGGGAAAAAGGAAGAGCATGTTTATGAGTGGCTTCATCCTTGGACAGCAGCTGGATTTCATTTCTTTGTTTGGCCTCTAGCCGCCCTCTTGCCTGTTGTTAGCTCTACAGAGCCATGACCATCAGGACAGGAAAAGCAAGGGGGGGCCATCAGAGTGTGGGACCTTCTGTATATAAGAGGAAAAGTCAAGCGGGTTATGATTGAAGGGAGGGAAGAAAATTTGTCATTTTTTTTGTCCAGTGTATCCCAAAAGCAAACCCCAGCGTTTTAGGTAAACTTAGGTAGTTTTAGTGTAATTTGGACACTAAATTAGGAGCGCCAGTACTTGCCTGCATAAGAGCAGCAAGTTTTCCTCGGATCTGAGCTCTTCCAGATCTGTAAACGTGGGCTAGGAAGAAAAGAATAGAATAGAGAAAAGTGGAGTACTCGTACTTGTCTGAGGGGGGCAGAGAGTCTCACGGGCTGTTTTTTTTGGGGAAAGGAAAGTAGGCTGCATTGACAGCAACACCCCCAGTCCGAAAACCGTGGTGAAGTGAGAGAGATAGAGAGAGAGAAAAGTCTCGGGAATTTTTTTACTAAAAAGGGGAGCGCGCATACTTTGGGAAACACCTAGTTTTTTTATATTTTTGTTCTGAGGTTAAAGAAAAATGTTTGATTCCGTTGCGCCAGGAGCAACGACCAGTCTCTTTTATATTTTTGTTCTGAGGTTTAAGAAAAGTGTTTGATTCCGTTGCGCCAGGAGCAACGACCAAAGTCTCCCCCAGACACCCTTCTTTTTTCTTCTTCTTCTTGCTCGGATATTGCTTGTGTCTGAAACTGGTTCGCCTAGCTGACTGACCCGACTAAGCCAAAGTGTGAAACCCCACATGTAAGGGGAACATGGGAAGCGGTAGTTCGAGGGTCCTGGATGGAACCCCCCAGGGAGAGCTATTGGAGGCTTGGGATGAGCAGCAGATGCTGACCCTAGCCGGAATAAGCAAGAAAAAGGTAAAATGTATAGGTAGGGATTTGGCTTTGCTGAGGGATACAGGAAGACCAATGTGGTAAATAAAGGTACTTAAAAGGGCAATGTATAAACAGGATCACATGGAATTTTCTTAATTCTTTCTATCTTTCTTTCTTTGTCTTCTATGCAACCACATGGTTTGTTCCTTAAGATTTATGCCTTCCCCAATTTAACTAAGATATTTATTGTGGGAATGATCAGTGTGTGTGTAAATCTCAGAGTTTTGTTTTCTTTGTCCTTGTTTCTGTGTGTGCGCGCGTACGTGTGTGTGTCTAAGTCTTTGTGTGTCCTCGAGGTAACTGTTGCAACTGTTAAAAGTGTCTGACCTCTTCAGATATTAATTTTAAATTATTAAGATTTAAAAACACAGAGAGAAATTGTCTTCTCCCGGTCTGGTCTGGCCAACCAAACTGGATGAGGAACAGAGAAAATTTTCTTTCCTCTCTGTGCTTTTAAGAAAAACCCAAGGTTATTAGTGAATGTTCTAAGTTAATTTAGAAGAAAAGTTTCATACTGTGTGTTTAAATGATTTTACCTGTTCATCCTTTTTCCTGAAGCTTGTGAATCCAGTTTTTTTTTTCCTTTCTCATCTACTGTGTCTCCATTTTGTTGAAATTGATTTATCTTTTTAGTAACTGCAATACTAATGTGTTATTCTTCATCCTCAAACCATGCCTGCAAGCTATCTACCCCCCCCCAAAAAAAATCTCTAATCCTTTTACAATGCCTTTCCTGGTAGAATTACCAGTGAAGGGGGAAGGGACCCTTGTTCTGTGTGTTCCAGGCCTGCCACATGTGGAAGCAGATGCTGCCCCTAGAGACATTCCATCCATTGGAGCAAGGAATTGGGTTTGGATCCAGCCTCCACTGAAAGTCATTACAGTAAACCAGAGTGGGCAGACCTTCCCAAGCCTGACCCATACCACCAGGCCAAGCCTATGCCACCCAGAGACGTGAAGGAAAGGACCCTGAGATGGACCAGTAAAAGACTAAATGACTCTTTTCAATCCCCAGAAGACAGAAAGATTATGGGGGAGGTTGGAAATTCATTGTAACTGAAAATTCATTGTAATGTGAAATCCATTGTTATGTTTTCTTTCTTGCATTATCTATATTGTAACCAGTTTGATGTACTCATGTAAGGATTGTATTTGAGAGTGGCTGGCCCAGCAAGTTCTGAACACCTTGTACTTCTGTCTGGTGGGAGGGAAAATTGTCCCACATGTTTGTATTATCTGTATTGTAAAACTAGCTGC
Organism: Bungarus multicinctus; assembly: GCA_023653725.1. Classification (NCBI taxonomy): domain Eukaryota; kingdom Metazoa; phylum Chordata; class Lepidosauria; order Squamata; family Elapidae; genus Bungarus; species Bungarus multicinctus. Next base: position 158,844,801 of record CM042836.1, read on the forward strand.
ATACACAGGCACATACAGAGACACACCATTCAGAATTAGATAGAGGCTAACCCCTTTTTACCTACCTCCACAAAAAGCTGCTCCTAGCTTCAATTTTAATGTATTTTTTTTTGTTTTGTTTTTGTTTGCTGCTCTGAGGCACTAAAGCCCAAGCAGTCATATTGCCCTGCTAATTCCATGGAGGAGAGGGCATCTCCCTCAGGCAATTCCTGAAGAGATAGCAGAAAAGAGATCTCCAAACCCCAAGTCCTGACTGTGACTCACAAATGATGCTGCCCAGTTGCCCAGTAAAGCAGGATATGTTGCACTGGTGGTCTCATGAGTAGAAGTCTCAAGGCTCATTGTGTGTAACTTTAAAAATACTAAATAGTCTGGGTTGCATACTGGCTAACCTCAATTTGGCCTCACAAATCCTGGAAGCTAAGAGCTAGGCAGGTAGTAACCATAACCTTGGATATGAGCAGCCTGTAATTTAAAGGTTGTGAACACTGTATAGAGGCTTGTGCTTACAACCTGACTGTAAGCTCACAAAATGTATATCAAACATCTGAAAATTATTTGGCAAGAAAAATTGGATACTGTTTAAAAAAAAAAAAAAAAAAAACCAGAAGTTTTCCCAGAGCTTTATGGTTGAAAGCTTTTGGGAGCCACTGAAGGAATCCTTTTCTGTTGCTCTTTTTCAATGCCTTTCCTTTGCATCAGACAAAAAAAAAATTTTTTTAAAAGCACCCATCGAGTTTCCCTGATCTGATCACCTTTTAATTTTTTGTCAGAATTCTCACGTGTTTTCAAAAAAAAAAAAATGAGGGATTGTAGGAAGTTAGCATCCACCCCTCTCCTAGAAAAATTGAAATAGCCCAGGAAATATTAAAAGGCAGAATATTTCTTCTAAAAAGAGTAGAAACTCAAGAAGCAGAAACTCACTCAAGAAGCAGAAACTCACCCCCACCTTTGTCAATGAGTGGGCCATTAAGGCTTGGGCCAGAATACTTTACATAAGAAGGAACTCCAAGGTGATGGGATTAAGGATGGCCCTCAGGAAATGATAGGATTACCCATCTCACCACATGGCCTGGGAAGATTGCATTAGCCAGCATTCAGGTAAAGCCATGTGGTCCAGACCAAGCCTACAGAGTTAAGACCCCCGCCCCTGGGAGTCTGACAACCAATTAGAATACAAGCTCCAATTCAAATCTCAACAGAGAGTATAAAACCCAGGTACTCTCAGCACCTCTTTTTCCTTCTTCCTTTTTTCTTTTTCCCCTTTTCCCTTTTTCCCTTCTCTTCTCATCTTGAAGCATGTGATCATTCTTCTCTGGAGCTCTAGGCCATGTGGCCCTGTAACCATTAAACCTTCCAAGCAGCCTCCATGTTTCCAGTGTCTTTTTTCCCCACTTGGAACTGAACCCAGAAGGATATTTCTTTCAACAGTAATTAGACACAATGTTCAATATTAGAAAGTAAAAAAATCCTATCCCCAAATACCTTGCATCTATGTGTTAATAAAAATTAGGGATATATATAAATTATGTATATATATATGCATATATATGTATATATGATAACATAGCTTTGGAAGTTATGCATTTTTAAATACATTTCATTTTTAATTTATTCAAAATTTCTTATATTTATTTGGTGGTGAGATGCCTTTTATTTAAATACTTAAAGGGATTAAAATAATTAATTCTACATAAAATGCATCCTCTTCATTATCTTTCCCTTTTTCAAATAGAATAGTATCCTAATTTGATGTACCTGAGTTTCAGTGTTGCCAAAGTTGTGGTATTGTCATTTTTGCTGCTGTTAATAAAAGCCTACTTCTTAAATGCTTTTTCTCTTTAATGAACATGTTAAAAAGTCCCAGTTGCAACGTTTGCTTAATCTTACTAATATTTTATCCCTATTAAGACCAAAAATTCTGAACTATATTACAATACCACTATAAATGAATTAATATTCCCTTTTCTGTACTTCCTTTCCAAATTTCAGAATGTCTTCGATACTGTCAGGATGAAGAACTATTTGTTGAATCTGTTAAATACTTGAAGATGCCTTTCTTGTATTTTTCTGATAGTTTGACTTTCCTCCTTCAAACTGAAGAAGCACAGACTCCATTGTGGTTCCTAAGTCTCATGTTATCCTTAGCCCTTCTTTATTATTTATATCAGATTTAGTAGCAATATACATACTTCATTGTATAATCTGTACAGATTAGATAATCTGGCTAATATACTCAAGTTTCTGAACTTCACATAACTCAGAATATAAGGTAAATTGAAAATCAAAGAAAACTCAAATGAGTCTAAGGTTAAAGTTTTTGAGGTTTGGGGAAGAAACCAGAGAGTCCGGTAGAGTATTCCAGACATTGACTACTCTGTTGCTGAAATCGTATTTCCTGCAATCAGGTTTGGTGCGATTTATCTTTAGTTTGTATCTATTGTATTGTTTTGGTTAAAGCTGAAGTATTCATTGAAAGATAGAACATTGCAATATATAACTTTATGTACTATACTTAGATCGAACCAACGGCAGCGTAGTTCTAGGTTGTCTAGGTCTAAAATTTCAAGTCTGGTGGCATACGGTATTCTGCTACAAGTAGAGGAGTGGAACAGTGGTGGAATTCAAAATTTTTTACTACTGGTTCTGTGGGCGTGGCTTATTTGGTGGTCATGGCTTGGCGGTTATGTGATTGGATGGGTGTGGCTTTGTGGTCATGTGGCTGGGTGGGCGTGCTTGGTGGTCATGGCTTGGTGGTCATGTGACTGGGTGGGCGTGGCCAACTCAATGTCACTCACATCAAGGGGTGCCTCACCTGGTCCCTCCCCTCCCAGCCATTCCTTGTTACCCAGCCTCAATTTACCTATAGTTCTGTAAAAATGTTGTTCACCTTTTTTGACTTTATTATCTGCATACTATAGATGTACTTTCATGGATCACTGAAAGGAGGAAATGACTCACATGCTTTACCCAAGAGTGTGATAGGCAACAGGCTTTTAAGGGGCTGCCACAAAGAAACGGGGACAATGTATTTTCCAAAGAAGCAGAATGCAAACAAGAAGTAATGGATGGAAACTGAACAGAGAGAAGCAACCTAAAACTATAGAGAAACTTCCTAACAGTGAGAACAATTAACCAGTGTAACTGAATGCCTCCGGAAGTTCTGGGTGCTCAATCACTGGAAATTTTTAAGAAAAGACTGGACAGCCATTTCTCAGAAATGATATAGGGTTCATGTGCTGTCCCAGCCAGTCTATGGAATGGGTTAGTTACTTAGGATTTGTGAGCTGTCCCCTTAAGGGAATGCATCATAGGAAATGTAGGTAAGGGTATCCTGGGAAACGTAGTTCATATCACGTGGCCACATCTGTAATCCTGATTGGCCACTAGATTGACCCTCAAGGGGTTGAAGGAGGTTGCCCTCCATTCTTACCTGCACTCATTACTGATAACATCGTTTTCTTCTATTGATACAAGATGGGTTAGGAGATAACTATTTTCCACGTGCAAGGCAGATATACAAAGGATTGGTCATTGAAAGAGGAACTTCATCACAAATGTGAGTTACGAGGATACCTGATGTACCAATAAATGAACTTTGTTATGGAAGCTTTGTTGAGTTATCTATCTGCATTTGCAGAGCTATAAGTCTACCTCTGTGAAGGCAGGACAGTGGAAAATATATCCTGATTCATCTCAAAATTAAAGTTTAATGAATTTATGATATGCTAGTGATATTGAAGCCAGGAATGAATACGCAATGTTGACTTGAAACTGCATGCTTCATCATCTCTCTCTGTGAGCATCTTTGGAAGCTGTTTACATGGTGGGAGGGATCGGATTCCCCCACGAGCTACAGACAAAGAGAAGTTTCTATCCCCACCCACCCACCCCCTCCTCTACTCATTTTGGCTTTGGCTATCTCAGAGACCCTATTTGCATAACAAGGAATGTAATTACCCAGTTCCCAAAAGATCATCAAACCTTCAGTTTGAACCTTGAAGGAATCTTGCTTGTATTTTTAAATGTAAACCAGAAGCTGTTTTGCCATACTCATCTTGCAGGAAAGAAGCCTCAAACAGACTCTTTCCAGCCAATTTAAAACTGATCAAGGTACATCCTAAAAGGCTAATCCCTCTTCCACAGGAAGTCACTCATTAAACTACCTCATCGAACCCTTTAGCTCCAACAAAGCTGCAAAACCAGTTTGAGTTACAAGAAAGCCCCCCCCCTTCAACGAGAGAAGAGACTCAATTTGTAAAACAAAAGGAGGAGTCAGAGTTACCCATCTGCCTGACTTCTCCCCTACTGCTACGGCTGATTCTACAGTTTTTAGCAACTGAAGGCGATCTGCCATCCCCTTTTTCTCTTTTTCCTTATAAGACAATGACTGCATCTAGCCAGCCAGGAATTTCAACAGGAAGTCAGTAATAAAAATACCTCTTCAGACCCCTGTGTCTTATACTCTCTACATACTGTTTACATGGTGGGAGGGACTGGAGTTCCCCACATGCTACTAATAAAGAACTTTCTAACCCCCTTCTGTGCTCAACTTTCAAAGAAACCGTGTGGCTGCTAGGAAGAATTCCTTCCCCTTTTCTCTATGGAGTCTGTCTGGATTACACAGGGGAATATTATCTGGACTTTGTAATATTTCTGAATATTGAAGCAGCCCACAGCAGCACGTTTTTGCATGATAACTCCTTTGAAATTATTGTGAACATTTATTCAATTTATTTCGAATATTCCAAGATTACCTACAACCTACCAGCTCCACCTGGTGGTCAAGAAGAAATTTAAAGTAAAATCATTTATTCCTTTTTCTTCAGCCCTAGCCCCATCTGGTAGTCAACAAAAGATTTTTTTCTTATGTGATTTTTCCACAATTTCTCAAAAATCGACAAGAGCGATTATGAAACTATTGTGCACCTTTGAATCAACTTAATTCAAAAGCCTAGCTGCAACCTAACATGGGCATAGCAACAGCATCTTCCAGACTCTCTGCTGCCAACCTGTGAAGCAAGCGACCCTTTTAGGAATATTTTGCGACGCAACCTCTACTGCCCCCTTCTGTCGCAGGCTCACACCGCACCCTAGAAGCAACCATTCTGTGTGCTGTGTTGGCATTACCCAGATTCTGCAGTACCGCCTACGTGCTCAAGTATTGCCCTCAGCAACAATTCTATTTCTGCTCCTTGCTTGCAGCATACCCTATTACAGAAAGGAAGTGCACAAACAACCACTAAAATTTCTAGAATTTTTCCTTTGCCAATTTACAGCATGGCAACCTCCTCACCCATGATAGATGTACCAGAAGACACAAATCCTCCACCCACCCTTGATGTAGACATGGAGCCTGTTTCCCAACAACCGCTTTTAGATGTCCAACCCTATGGAGAAACCGTGATACCTCCAAGGACCTACAACCTTAGACAGAGTAAGAAGCTTACCGAACCTATGAAAGAATCCTTGAAGAACGATTGGCAGCAGCAATATCGTTGCTACACAGAAACATGGGCAAAGCTCGAGAAGATCCATGATGTCCCAAAACATGGGCTGCCCCCCGAGAAGTTCCGTACATTGCTAGATGATCTAGACACCCTTTTCGCACGATGGAGACTCAGCAAAGACAACCTCAAGTCCATCCAGTCAAGACTGGGTGACCCCAAACTCCTAACACACATCCAACACTTCGAGGAAATTCACACGGAATGCAAAGACAAAGTCCAGGAAAGCAAGACAGTCCTCCAAGCAGCGCTCCACGAGGTGCTACGGCGGGGAGCTGCATCACGGGAACAGGCCACATCTGACTTAGCTCCTCAATCACATGTGTCTTCCGCCATCCATTTTATACGGGCTAGATCGCAGGCAGGTTCTAGTGTCTCGCGCCAAGTCTCTGCTGCTGGCTCCCACCATCCTTCCAAGACATCCTCCCATCGTAGCGGAGCATCTCAGGCCTCCAAAGCAGCAAGTTACGCTAAACGATCTGCAGAAGCTGAGGTAGAAGCTGCAGTAGCAGACGCAGAGTTACGCGCCACAGAGGAGGTAACACGGCAGAAGACGGCAATGGCGACTCAACAGGCGGCAATGGCGACTCAACAGGCAGAAATGGCCAAGCAACAGGCAGAAATGGCCAAGCAACAGGCAGAAATGGCCAAAGCCCAAGCCAAATTGGAGTTGGCCGAACGGCAAAGAAAAGCCACAACAAAAGCAGCACGTGCTGCAGCATGGCGGAAGCTGGCCAACAACACTTCCCTTCAATCCGACCTCGAAGAGTTGGGAGAAGAGAGCCCAGATACACGGGTCCAGGCCTACGTGAATGAGCAGCATTCACTTTGCAATGAATACATACAACCGCCTCAGTTGCCTAGCAGTCTCCCACAACCAGGGAAGCACAGGGAAGAATCTCAACCACAGACTCTGTATGTGAGTTACGCTAATGACGTACGTCCTAAAGTACGAGGTTCACTTCCCTCCAACAGCAAACCTTCCCCAACGGATGTTGTCCATGATAAGGTCTGCGATTCTCTGCCCGACACTACCAACCCTACTCCAATATTGCATGGCCTAACAGGTGAACAAAGTAGACCACCAGTGCTCACACCAACTTCTCGACAAGTCGACATGCCATCAACCACAACTGCCATACTCAACCCACAGGCAACAGCATTCCTGCCCCAACCTCATTACCAGTACGGCTCCCAGGCACTACAAGGTAACCAAGCCCAGCCTACACAGCAGCGTGACACTCGACCATCATCCCCAGTATGGGAGGACGACATTCTCCGTAAGTACTGGGAAGAAGACTACATCCCGTCATCACCTTCCAAACCAAACCCACCCTACGAGCATCCAGGGGGAGAATCCTCTACATCAACACCTCCCCGCATCTCAGCAAATGCTGAAGATTACTGGAGAAACATGGCTGTACAGAGTGGAAAGCTCAATTTGCATGCCCACGGAGTTCGCAGATTCTCTGACAAGCCAGGCGGAGAATATATAGTTTGGAAGAAACTTTTCCTACGCCCCATTCAGGCGGCACGCCTCAACCCCGATGAAATAATCGGACACCTGATAGCATGGCTAGGGCCACAGTCTTCTGACATACCAAGAGCTCTTATGATATCCCACTATGATGACCCAGCCGCCATGCTACAATTATCATGACAAAGGCTTGACGAACTGTATGGTGCTCCCGAGGACGTAGAAGCCACACTCTTGGATAGCCTCAACAGTTTTCCTAAGATTCCTATCGACAAGCCTCACCGGATCATAGACCTTGCTAACATACTCGTCCAGCTGAGAACGGCAAAACGGGATCCCAACTTACCGATACTCGCCTATCTCGATCATGTTGACACACAGAACAAAATTGTTCGAAAACTTCCTCATGTGCTAATTGAAAAGTGGATCCAGTTGACTGACACCTTCCTGGCCAAAGGTCGCCATCGCTTTGTACCCTTCACACTTCTGGAAGAATTTGTCTCCCACCAAGCAACAGTGTGCAACACATACCGTGCTCGTGGCCTCAGAGCTGTTAGTCCTCCTAATACCAGAAGATACAACAGCAACCAAATATCGTCCTCAGGCCCCATACTTAATACCAGAGACAAACCCTCCAGGGTGACCCGGGACACCGAGATCAACACCTCATCCTATACACCCCAATCTACATCTCCCATTACAAGGAGACATCAGTTTTGTCCTATGCACAACACTCGTCACTCGCTGAACAGCTGCATTGGATTTGCAGCGAAATCACTGACACAACGAAAAGAATTGCTAAAACAGTACCAATACTGCTCCAACTGTTGCGAATCCAACCATCCGCCCAAATACTGCACAACTAAAGTACAATGTCTCGTCTGCAAAAGTGACCAGCACCCGACCGCGCTGCATCCAGATGACGAGCAGCCACGGCAGACACCTCGTAACCCTCCCTTGGACAAGGAGCCGCAACATGACGCAGAAATAGTCAGGGCTCCTCGGCAGACTGACAAACCTCAACCTAAACCAAGGATGAGCGTCAACTGCACAGCACTGCGCACCGACACACCAGCCCCTCGTTCGTGTCTTCCCATCTGCTTAGCCAAAGTGTACCCTGACGGATGCCCTGAAGCCGCCGTGAAAATGTATGTGCGGATAGACACTCAAAGCACCTGTACCCTGGCCAGACCCGCATTCTTCGACCTCTTTGAGGTACAACAGGCCACACTTCCCTTCACGGTATCAACATGCCATGGACCGAGAAGCATGGCGGGGAGGAGAGCTACTGGACTTTGCATAGAATCCTTAGATGGAAGTACCCAGTTCCCGTTACCGCCCATATTTGAATGCGATGGGATTCCGAACGACCGCAGTCAGATCGCAACACCTGAAGTCATAAGTAGCATTCCTCACCTACAGCACCTTGCTCCTCACTTTCCCGCTCTAGATCCAGAGGCTGATATCCTACTCTTGCTGGGAAATAATGTCCCACATGCCTTTCTCTTCTCTGAGTCGGTAGGCGGTCCTGTAGATGGCCCAGTGGCCATCAAATCTCCTCTAGGATGGGGGATCGTAGGAATTGTCAGTGATGCCCAGATGCAGGCTCCAAACCTGGCAAATACCTTAGCATCCATTCCACCCGCTTTCCGACGCCCGTTGGCGCCATCAAAAACAAGAATGAAGTTCCCGCCTCAAAGGACCGCTGCCGATTAGCACACATTCATTAGGACACCCTAAACGGCCGCCAACAACCACTTAGAGGTCCACTAAGACACTCTACACAGGCATATGCCTCTTCAACACCCGTTCTAACAGCCCCCCGACGTTCCCGATGTCCTTTGACACCAGTGGAAGCAAGAGTACCATTCCAACTCTAGAAGGCCACCAGAAGAGGCATCCAGACTTTCACCTTTGCCATCAAGAGTTCCTGAACATCCTAAAAGGCCACCAGCGGTGACCAGCAGACTTTCGCCTTTGCCACCAAGTGAACCTATCAACCCTACAAGGCCGCCAGACGTGACCTCCAGACTTACACCTTTGCCTAAGAGAAAAAAACTCCAAGAGAAACTTTCTGTACTCCAAAAAAACTGGCAGAGGCGACCAGCAGATTTGCATCAAGGGGCCGAACTTGAAGATTGAACCTCAAGCTTTGCATGTTTTGCTTTGTTTGATGCTTATTAATGTTTACATTTTTTCTTAGTTATATAGCTGTTTATCTTAGTTATATAGTTACATGCTATTCAGTTACTATAATTGTTTACTGCTTATCTTAATTTATAGGCAATTTTTTTTTCTTTTCTTTTTTTTCTCTTCCTTTTTTATAGTGGAATTTATAATTCCAGGCGGGGAGTGTGCTGTCCCAGCCAGTCTATGGAATGGGTTAGTTACTTAGGATTTGTGAGCTGTCCCCTTAAGGGAATGCATCATAGGAAATGTAGGTAAGGGTATCCTGGGAAACGTAGTTCATATCACGTGGCCACATCTGTAATCCTGATTGGCCACTAGATTGACCCTCAAGGGGTTGAAGGAGGTTGCCCTCCATTCTTACCTGCACTCATTACTGATAACATCGTTTTCTTCTATTGATACAAGATGGGTTAGGAGATAACTATTTTCCATGTGCAAGGCAGATATACAAAGGATTGGTCATTGAAAGAGGAACTTCGTCACCAATGTGAGTTACGAGGATACCTGATGTACCAATAAATGAACTTTGTTATGGAAGCTTTGTTGAGTTATCTATCTGCATTTGCAGAGCTATAAGTCTACCTCTGTGAAGGCAGGACAGTTCACCCCAAGGTCCCTTCTAAATATTATTCTGACACCTTTCCCAGGATTTCTACTCAGAGTTTGGCATCCTCGGTTTTCTTGCCTGAGCTGGGGGTTGGACTAGAAGACCTCCAAGGTCCCTTTTCAACTCTTGTTAAACACATGTGTATTTTATGCTTTGGACTATTGACATTGAATGCATGTAAACCCTGAAAAATATGTGGTAGCCCTGGACAAAAGAAAGGCAGAAAAATCACTTTATATGTAGGGACAGTGTAAAATATTAACACATGATAAATAATGGAACAATTAAAAATAATAGCACAGAGTTTTATCTCTCTCTCTCTTCCTATTCTTTCTTTCTCTCTCTCTCTCTCTCTCTCTTTTCCTCTCTCTCTTGTGCGCGCGCACACACACACACATACACACACACACATAGAGCACTTAACAGATAAGCATTTTGGAAGCAGCTCCTTTAAATTTCTCCAAGGCTGGAGTGGATTCCCCCATCCCCTCTGTCAGACCGCAGGTCTTCTCACTCCAGCACTTTAACTCACAAGGGGAAAGCGATACTTGCAGCATTTATGGGGAATCCTTGGAGAAGCTGCTTTCAAAATGCATTTCTTTTACATTGCAAAAGTGCTCCAAGGCTCGATTCAACCCCACCTCCTCCGTCAGACCGCACTCCTTCTCACTGCAGACATTTTAATTCACATGAAGAAAGCGATACTTGCAGCATCCAAGCCTTTCTTCCTTTCCCCCAGGGAGAAAGAGGACATGGAGAATGGAAGCTAGGAGAGCGATCGCAAGTGAGCAACTGGGAGACCAGGTTGGGGGTGTGGCCAGCCAGGGGTTGCCATTGGTTCGGCGACCCACGCCAAATAACTGCCACTGGTTTGCCCGAGCAGGTGAGAACCGGTTTTAATAGCACCTCTGGAGTGGAGGACTCTTCTCGTAAAACATTTCTGGACTTTCTCAACTGTGCTAATATCAGATACGTAATGTGAGTTCCAGACTGATGAGCTGTATTCAACTATTGGTATAGCAAATGTTTTATATGCTCTAGTTAGTAGAGTGATATTACCGGAGAAAAAGCTATGCAGGATTAGGTTAACAACTCTTAATGCCTTTTTGGCTATGTAGTTACAGTGGGCTCTAGCATTTAGATCATTTGAGATGAGTACTCCAAGGTCCTTGACAAAGTTTTTGTCATCAACAAGATCTTGACTATTCAGCTTATATTTTATTTTCTGATTTTTTTTGCCAATATGTAAGACAGAGCATTTATTTGTTGAGATTTGAAGTTGCCATTTGTTTGATCATTCTAACACATAGTCATATTCCCATAGTCACATACCCTTTTTGAAGGGTAGCAGTATTGTCGGTGGTGTTGAATAACTTTACATCATCAGAAAAAAGAATGCAGTTGCTCTTAATATGATCACAGAGGTCATTTATGTAGAGGATGAAGAGAGTTGGTCCTAGAACGCTGCCTTGTGGGACTCCACTGTTGACAGGTACAGGATTTGATAGAACGCTCCCAATTTTGACATTTGTTGCCTGTTTGACAGGAATATTTCTATCCAGTTATGCAGGTATCCAGAGATACCATAAGATTTTAGTTTTAGGAGTAGATTCTCGTGTACTACTGAATCAAAGGCTTTACAGAAGTCTATGTAAATTGCGTCAATTGCTCTGCCCTGATCAAGTTGTGTAATCCATATGTTTTTACAGTGTAAGAGTGGCAGATTACAGGATAGTTTTTTTCTGAAACCAAATTGTTTATTAGAAAGTAGGTTGTTTGTCTCTAAGTGGAGGATAAAGGATTGGTTAATAATTGATTCCATGACTTTATAGGTCATAAAGCGATTGGTTTGTAATTTTCGACTAGGCTGGGCTCTCCCCTTTTGAAGATGGGAATGACTGTAGCTAGTGACCATAGATTTCGCAAGGAACTGGTCCTGAAAGATTTTTCAAAGATTATGCTTAGAGGTTCAGCTATGGCAGTGGATAGCCTTTTTAAGAAGTAGGCACAAATTCCATCTGGTCCAATAGATAAAGATGGTTTTAGATTGCGTAGTGCTTTTTCAACATTGTCTTCTATAAAATTGATATGTATTAGATCATTATAGTTGTCTGTGGTTCAACTAGGAAATATTGGGCATGATCCATTGTTGTTTACAAATACTGAGCCAAAGAATGTGTTAAAGATGCTGGCTTTAATGGTGTCATCATTGCAGTCTTTACCATTTGGTTCTTTTAGGGTTGGGATTCTTTTAGTTTGTTGTTTACAAATTGTAGAAAATGCGGGTGGAATTGGTGCGTAGAAGGTTTTCCTCTTGTTTAGTGTCATAATTGGTGCATTCAGTCTTTATCTGGTGGTATAAACTTTTGTATCGGCTTTTAAAGTTGGCAACGTGACCAGATTTGTTTTTCCGTCAAAGGGATTTCTTTTTGGATTGGAGCCTCCTTATTGTTATGGGTAATTTGTTTTTTTCTGGTTTTGGGAGTTATTATTGGTACATATAGTTTGATGACTCTTTTGACTTCAAGTAAAATTATGTTGTAATGGTCTTCAACAGTATTGTATCCAGTGAATAGAATTTGCCAATCAAGAGATGAGAGATCATTGTCTATAAGATCATAGTTGCCTTTTTTGAAGTTATAATTGGGGATCCTGTCATTTTGATGATTTTTGTGAGGACATATGTTGAGACAAAAGTCAATCATGCTGTGGTCACTGTTGGAAAAGGGTTCTTTAATTTGTATTCCGTAAATGGAATTCAAACTGTTGCAGAAGATGAGATCAAGGCAGTTGTTAAGTCTAGTATTGTTGGTTACTAGTTGTTCCAGTCCTAGTGTGGTAAAGACATTGTACAGGGTTGGATGAATGGGTTCAGATGTACATTCATTTAGTGTCCAATTTATAAGAGGTAAGCTGAGCTCACCAAGAAAAATGAGAGAGCGTGGGCAGCCCAAGTCGGTAATGAAGTTAGCTTGTTTGCATGAATTATATCATAGTCAGGGGCACGATAGCAAAGTAAGAAGCGGATTGAGGTGTTTAAGGATAGTTCACAGACGATGGTCTCGAGAAGAGCAAGCTCTTGTATAATTTGGAACTTTTTTAGATTTAGAGATTTTTTATAGAATATAGCAACTCCACCATCTCTACGGATTTCGCGATCTGACTGAAAGACTTGATATTCTCTTGTAGTGGTAATGGAGTCTGGGAAAGATGCATTTAACCATGTCTCACAGACAAATATAATGTCAAATGTGGCTGAGCTTAGAAGGATGAGGAATTCATGCATTTTATTTGCTGGGCTTCTTGCATTAAGTAGTTTGCATTTAAGATATGAAGTAGTGAGTCTGGAGGAAGTAAGGGGTGTGCATCCCTAACATTGGATGTTTGGGTGATGGATATTGTGACGTGGGTTGTGGCTCTTGCTTTTGATACAGTCAGCATGGTAATCAATGTATAGATTTGTATTACCTAATTCATGTAATCTTTTGAGCTCAGAACGTAGCTCACGGGATCATACTCATTGCTGTAAGGTTAGATCAGGGCGAGAATGAAGTTTCTTACGGTTGTTGTTGCTCTTTGCAAGTGAATTTATTGAGAAAATGAAACAACCCTGCAGAAGTGTGGGATCATCAAGCCATCTTTGTTTTTATGCTCAGGACCAACATGGGAAATATCAAGTATTCAGGGGAGATAGTTGATGCTTGATTTTCTCTAATGATGTTTCAAACATTAGAGATGTCATCATTGTCATTGACCTCTAGACCAAATAAGATGGCATTTGGTCACTTCCATTCATGCTCAACAGCTTCTTTGATGAGGATGAGGATATCAATATTTGTAGGATTTGTTGTTTTTTGTGGATTGGGTTTTGATTGCAGTTGTTGAGTAGATATGGTTTGTAGGTGTTTGATGTTCGTTTTTTAGTGCTGTCCTTTTTTTTCAAGGTTTGCCAATCTAGTTAGTATAGTGTCCAGGGATGCTACAATGGTGTCAAGGGATGTTATACGTGTTTCAATGGTATCGACTCTTTCAAACAGGGTAATGTATTTTTCTAGTTTGGGTCTGCATAGTGGACAGAAATATGGAAAAGCATTGGCAGATGTTTTTAGGAATAGAGCCATTTTCTTGGGTAATCCTAAGCAATTATGGTGAGCGTAGTTGGTACAAAGAGAACATTTGATATAATCTTCATTCTCCTTTAAAGATTCCTTACAAATAAGGCAAGAGCAAGAGTCTTTGGTCCTTTAGTAGGGTTTTCTTTCTTTTTAGGTTGAGGTTTGACATTGGATTGTTTTCCTGGCAGGGTGGGTTTGTTGAGATGGTTTGTTGATTAGGTTGTTCAATCAAACAAGGTATTGTGGTAATCAATAAAGTAATATCGTGCCAAAAAGTCTATTAATCACACTAGTCAATTAATTTAACTAATCAATAATCACCCTAATAATTAATTACACTAATCAATAAACACACTAGTCAATTAATTGTCCTAATCATTAATGTGCACTAAACATACTAATCATACTAATATTCAAAATAGTTAACCAAATTAATCAATAGCCACTAGTCTATGATAATCTATAATAATGTATTACTCACTAATGATAAAGAATTGTAAAAATTAATCATTTAATAAGATCAATTAATCAATTAAACAGAGTTATATTGGAAAGATTAGGGCAGGAAGAGAATGGGAGGAAGAGGAGATTTGGTTTGGATGGTCCTGGGGGGTATAGGAAGAGGGCATATATTAGGTTGGAAGTATAGATGAAAGTCTTTTGGCAGAAGATTACTCTTTACTCGTTTTTTCGGATCTTCAGTTAGTGATTTTTGGGAACCAGATCTGTCTTCACATGGATCTTCTTGTCTTCAGGCATATATTAGGCTGAAAGTAAAGATGAAAGTCTTTTGGCAGAAGGTTAATCTTCACTCGTTACTTCAGATCATCAGCTAGCACTCTTAGGGATTAGGTCTGTCTTCACACAGATCCCCTTGTCTTTGGTCAGCAATATTAGGAATTAGGCTACTGTGTGAATTAGCAGGGTTGTGCTCTGAGATCAGGACTTCCTATGTGGGATTTGACGATCACAGATGATCGATGATGTAGGTGCCAGTTTGGGCAGCAGTTTTACTGGAAGGTTAGCGGTCCGGGAATCAGGCCCTCAGCCATTGGAAGTTCAGCGGTTGGAGCTCTGCCAGTTGATCTAGGCTCTAACGGGCTCTGGGCCACAGCTCACCCCAAGAAATTAGGAGCTACGGCTCCCCGGGATCTCCATTGCAGGCAGTGGACCCCACAGGTGGCATGCTTTGCTTTGATATGAAATTAGATAGGTTTCAAGAGAAAGAAAACTACATGCTGAGATGAGGAGGCTTCAAGGCCTGCCTTTAGTACATCATTTCCCTCTTTCATCCAAGAAGCTTGTCTCTTTCTCCTTTTTCCCATTTTCACTATTTGCATAGCTTTTTATACGGCATGTTTCTTCCAAAATCAAGAGAGCGAACATGGTTGCATGGATCCATACCCTTGATACTGTCCTCTGGTTGTGATTATGGGTGATATGATCAGACCATGATCCTTCCCCAGCCTTCTCCAGCTTGGCTTCTTTTACGTGTGCTGAGACACAGAATCTCTCATAATAAGATCATGTTCCATTCATACTCTCTTCCTTGGGCAGCAAAGCCTACTTTTTTCAGTTTATGTGATGTACCTAAAATAGCAAAGGTTCTGTTTTGTGATTTGCAATGCTGGTGCTCAAGGACTTACTTGGAAGTAGATTACTTTCCCATTCACCCTCCTTCCCTATTAAATTTGGAATTCTTTAGTAGAATAATAATAAGCTACTTTGTCAAAGAGAAGCATTAAGTCAGTTACAGAATTCACCCTTTTCTTTTTCTCATGTATATATATATATTTATTATGTTTTATCAATAGGAATAAAATACACACAAAGTACCTCCAGAAAAAAAATATATACATACATACATTTATTTATTTCTTCGATTTGTATACCGCCCCCTCTCCCAAAAAGGGACTCGGGACGGTGAACAGCCACAGTAAAAAAAAATAGAAAAGTTAAAAAGAGTTTAAAAATTAATTAAATACATGGCTAAAACCAGTAAAACCCGTAAAAAATTAAAATTGAATTAAAAACCCTACTCATAACATTATGCCAGACTGGCCTGTTGGAAAAGGTGGGTCTTAAGTGCTTGTCGGAAGGCCCGTAGGTCAGTAATGGCTCGCATCTCCGCCGGTAGTTCATTCCAAAGGGAGGGTGCTCCCACAGAGAAGGCCCGCACCCTTGGGGCCGCCAACCGACATCAACCACCCAGTGGCACCCCGAGGAAGCCAACCCTGTGGGAGCGCACCGGCTGGCGGGAGGCCGATGGTGGCAGCATTTATATATCGCCCTCTCTCCCATTAGGACTTGGGGCGGTACACAGCCAGATTAAAAACCATACAGAGATTTTAAATTAAAAATAGATTAAATAAGAGGCTGATAAATAAATTAATAAAAACAAGGGAATATTAAAAATAGCAAATTTAAAACCCCACAATACTGCTAGGCCAGACTGGCTCATTGGAAGAGATGGGTCTTCAAGGCACGCCTGAAGGTCCGCAGGTCAGGGATAGTCCGTATATCCGGGGGCAACTCGTTCCAAAAGGAGGGTGCTCCCACAGAGAAGGCTCTTACCCTCGGGGTCGCCAGCCGACATCGTCCAGCTGACGGCACCCCAAGGAGGCCCACCCTGTGAGAGTGCACAGACCGATGGGTGGCCGATAGTGGCAGAAGGCGGTCTT
The DNA here is from genome assembly GCA_023653725.1 of Bungarus multicinctus. NCBI lineage: Eukaryota > Metazoa > Chordata > Lepidosauria > Squamata > Elapidae > Bungarus > Bungarus multicinctus. The sequence continues at coordinate 158,861,378 of CM042836.1, forward strand.
GTAAGTACCCGGATCCCAAGCCATGGAGCACTTTATAGATGACCACCAACACCTTGAATCACACCCGGAAGGCTACCGGAAGCCAATGCAGCTCGCGCAGGAGCGGTGTAACATGGGAGCTACGAAAAGCCCCCTACGCGGCCACGCTCTGCACCAACTGGAGCCTCCGGATGCTCCTCAAGGGGAGCCCCATGTAGAGAGCATTGCAGTAGTTGAGACGGGAAATGACAAGGGCAGAAGTAACCGTGCAAAGTGAGTCCAGATCTAGAAAGGGCCGCAGCTGGCAGATCCGCCGGACCTGATAAAAAGCCCCCCTGGCGACGGCCGTTATATGGTCTTCCAGCGACAGCCGTACATCCAGGAGGACACCAAGATTGTGTGCCCTCCCCATGGGGGTCAGAATTTCTTCCCCTACAGCCAGTGATGGAATAATCTGGCTGTATCTGGGCGCAGGAAACCACAGCCACTCGGTCTTAGTAGGGTTGAGTCGGAGCCTGTTCAAGCCCATCCAACTCCGCACGGCCTCCAGGCACCGGGTCATCACTTCAACGGCTTTGTTGGGGTGGCCTGGGGTAGAAATGTATACATCCAACAGTAACAACAACAAAAGAAAAAAATGTCTACATATAAGGAAATGGTGGTGGTGGGGAATGACTCAAACATCCAACATTAAACTTATTAAAAAATCCACCCTGGCTGGATGTTGAAAATAAAATAAAATAAACCTGATAAATTACCCTCCCTTTACATAATAAGTCTGTAAATAATTATAAACTTTCTCATCTTATTTAAGAAGAAAAATATATTATATAAACAAATATTTCAGATGACGTCTTTAATAATTGAATCAACTCAACATCTTGTATATATTTCTATCGCTGTCTGTCTGTCTGTCTGTCTGTCTGTCTGTCTATCTATCTATCTATCTATCTATCTATCTATCTATCTATCTATCTATCTATCTATCTATCTATCTAATAAAAATTTAAAAAGTCATTATCCACTCCTTTCTTTGTAAGCAATGTACATCATATTCTTGCTTCTGAGCATTTCTTCCTCTCACTTCTACAATCACAGCGATGCTACTGGGCCACCAAATGACAGGATTGTTGTTGGAAAAGTACTTGGCTGCAAAACAATGGTATCATCATCAAAGTTTTGATAGAAAAGATGTCATCTTGATCACTAGATGACATCCTTTACATGCTAATAGCCCCAAATGTTTGCAAATGGCCAAATAGCATGTACTGAAAACACAAATGGGGAAATAGTAATTGATTCCTACTTTTTCTCTGTGGAAATATGACACAAAGATTTTTGTTATCCCAAAGGTTGTGCAGGGGACAGAATATTAACTAAAGGATATTTCTAAACTCTCTTATTTGAGGAAGTACTGATTAATTCATGATTTTTTCCCCTAATTTGGAGGTTCCAAAAATCAGGTGTAAAGACAATTTTATGACCAATTTCAAAATCCTTTGGAAAGATAGAGAATAGAAATGGTGCTATGTGGAAGTGTCCTGAATTCTTCAGAATCTATCTTGATGATTAAGAGAGATTATACTTAACCATCATATTCATAATATTTTATCTAATAAAGGACAATATTTGTAGTATTTGTAGTTTATCCTTGGTGCTCTCTGAGTTGGTTGTTTTCTTGCAGATGCTTCATTACCCAAACTAGGTAAGAAAACAACGTTAAAAAAACGATCAAGTTCAGAGAGCATCAAGGACTTCTTAATATTTTATCTTTATTGTTAAAATCAAACCGAACTAAATCAAATTATGGGGATTGAAGCTTTTTTAAAACAATGCCTTTCACATCTGTGAAAATTCCTGTGTTCAAAATACTACGGTAGTCCAAAGGGTTACTTTGGATGACTGAAATTGATGTAAGGGCCCTTTTATTTTAATTGAAGATAAACAACTGTCATTTGCCATTAACCAAGCCTACCAGGCCTAACTAGTTATGTCTATGATACAAATTTCTTCCAGTTTTTTAGGAAATGATGAGGCAAAATGGTAAAATTGTATAATCCTATGCATTGGCATCTTTTCAACATGATAATTCAGAGAATGTTAATCACAATTTTAAACCAATGCTAAGAAGTCCACCTTTCTGCATAGCTTTCCAATCGAGAAGCAAATGTATCAAATGTAGAACCAGATTTCTAGGGTAACTAAACTTCTTTTACAGTGGGAAGATTCAATAATAATTTCTAACCCAGGAAAATTCAGTGTTTATCCACTTAGCATTTATCACTTTCTCTCACTTGAAAATTGATTATCTAGAAGACTGCATCTGCTAAACTTAGCATGAATATATTAATGGCAAACTCAGGGTATGTAGAACAGGCTGTAGCCCAACTTCAATAAATGTGTTAAAAAAAAATACCCACACTAGATTGTTTGACTTGAAGCATAAACATGTGCTTAAGGAAGAGAAGTTTGACAGCTCAGGGACTTAATCTTTTTATTAGCAGCCTTCAGTGTCCATTAACCTGTCTCCCTAGATTTCCTTTTGTGCCATACTAGAAACAACTCTTATAACAAAATAAATAGGGATATGTAGAAATTTACATTCTTTATATTAAAAATGCTTTAGGTAGTTTTGGGATTGTTTTCTTATGCAGCAGAGAACCATCTCTAACAGTTTCTAACTCCTAGGCAGTTGCTAAGTGATTTGTTGCTGTATTACTTATGCTTTGCTCGATTCATAGGACAACTCAAAAGCTCAAAAGTAGCTTCCTATATAACTGCAGAGTGGTCTCTTAAAATAAAGTGTTAAAAAAGCTGTGAAGTGACATTGCAGTGTAAGTGGAAGCACACACACACACAAAGTGGATGGAATTTTTGCTTTTGAATGCAATGTGTTACAAACCGTTCCATTCTATCAGTTCAGGTAGCATATACGTGAATGAATCTTGCTAATGTAAATAAAGTATTACCTGAGAAGTCATACTCTATTCCTTAGCGAAATGATATGAAAAGCAAATCTTGCTAATTTGAAAATACATTTGCGAACTCTTAAGATTGCGTATTGTACTGTACCTGGAATATAAACATGACCAAGTATTTTTTTATGGATAAACATAATTTGGATATCTAGAGCTTGATCTATTTATAATCAAGAGCTCAGGAACTCTTGAGTTCTCAGTGCAGTTATGACGCTCATAGCCAGCATTCCCCCATTTATTTTTTAAAGAGAAAGAAGAAGGTAGTAGAAAGGTAGGGATGTGTCTGTAGTATGTGTCCCTTAGAAGCACATTACTTGGGTCAAGCAGACTCTCAAAAGCCAAATCATAGTAGCTAAAGAAAAATATCAGTCTTTGGGATGAAGGAACAGGCGCCATCTTCTGGAATTTTGCTTCCCCAAGCCCATTATGTCATTCTTATTTAAAAATGAAATTACCATTGTTAGGTTTAGATGGCATTTCAAGATCAGCATGATCAGAACTGATACTTTCCTGATCAAGATATCTTGCACCCTTAATGCCAGTGGATATTAGTTTCCACTTTACTTCTGTTTGCATAACAGTTTCTTTCTCATCAACCTTCCCCTGAGAAAGTGATGGAGGTGAGATCTATGGACATACAGATATTGCAGATATTTCAATCTCAGTGCTTGTATAAGCTCAGTGCTTGTTTAATACCTCTTCTCCTTCAACTAAGCTCCTCCAGTGTTTCTGGCGATTACTATGCATATGGCCTTGAGTTCCTGGAAGAAAAGTAGATTATAAATGTAAGGGTATAAATACTGTAATATTTGCTATGTGCAAGGACACTGGTAGAAATTATTCTTGCAGCTCTTGTGACAATTATGATTGTGGTGAGGTCTATATAGCTACCATTTTTAACATACTTCTTATGTGTATGTATAAAATAGTTTTATATGTTTGCAAGGCAGCTCATAATGAAACCTTAACTATAGTTTTTAAACGTTTAACATTTAAAGTGTATGGTTACAATTGGGGCTAAAACATATTTCTATGTCATTTTGATGCCCACCATGGGACATTCATACCAGAAAAATACTTAATGAAGATCAGTGTATAAATATGTCAAGTATGTTCTTGTTTTTAACCAAAGTGCATAATTTAGGCATAACTACCTCACACAGAGCCAAGTAATCTAGAGAAAGGGAAACCAGGGAGTCTCAGAGGCTGGTGCAATTGAAGTAAATCCCAAAGTCTTAACTCCAAACTGGGAATTAAAAAAAAAAACTAAAATGTGACTGATTAACTGACAATAATCCCTTTTAGCAATATATTTTGTTCTACTGTAAAGGCCAAGTTTTCTTTTAATAGAAGAAAAACAAATGAACTTACTTAGGTCAGCCCTCAAAACAGATTGTCAAAAAGAATGACAGTCAAAATGTTTTGACATGCAGAGTGGATATTATATTAAAGAAAGGCATTGTATTCTATTTAGAATTCCAAAGTAGTCTCTCTGTCTGTCTCTGTGCCATTACTTTGCCTCAGAGAGCACAGGCTACTGTCAAGACTAGAAGAGGAATTCCCGTGGTGCAAAAGTGAGCCAAGATCTTTTTCCAGAAGTATTCTGGTAAGTGTTGCTTGTGGTTCAAGGCTTGCTCCTAGCCTTGTCTGCAAAGCTACCTTAATTACATGTAAACCACAGGTTCTCCCCTCCTGTTGTACCATGAAGAAAAAAAGGGTGAATAGCTTCAGACATCCAAGTGGTGGTAGGTTACAAATTGTGTGTAAAGTCATTTCCAGAGGACAAAAAAAAAAAAAAAAACCACTAGCAAAAACACTTGAATGTCTCCTCACTATATGGTCGTACAGGAGACTCTCCATCATGGCTTACCAGCAGTGAGTTCATACAGAATTACTAAAGCAGAGATTCAATCTATACTCCATGCTGCAACTATGGAAGAAATAGATAGTGGTGTTGAAATTAGGCCAAGCTGTGGATGTCAACTCATCTGATCCAAGAGAGAACTGAAGTTGGCTGGACTAGCTAAAAAGAGTAGCCTCCGATATACTGGCGTTCGGAAGGTCTGTTTCCCATTTCTTTGAATGCAGTGGCACTGCTGGCTTTTTAACGAAAAGAAGCCTACCCAGGCATGACTCATAGGACATCCGCATTAGATTTTCTATAGTATTTAATTTTCCACAAAGGCAGCTGCAACTAAAGCAACATTAAATATAGGCTTGGTAATACTTTTGACATACGTAGGCTGTCATGAAAAATTAATGGAAAACGAAAGGGGAAAAACCACATGAGGGAGGCAGCTGACTTTCTGAAATAGGTCTGTAAAGGACTTGTGGTTTATATCCCCCAGGGTTAAAAAGAGCATTTCACATAGGTATTCTCAGTTTGGGAGTAAAGGCTTGCCCTAGGAATCCAATCCTAGCCAATCCTTTAAATGTTGACAATGATTCTAATGGAGGCAAAATTTTTATACCTCATGGATCAACATTCAGGACAACTTTCATTTTTATGGCTTGACTTGATCCTGAGAGCAAAGTCACCATCCATACTCTATCACGGCAGCCTGGTGGCCTTCAAATTCTGTCCCTGTACCCCTGAAGGATGCCAGGTCAGGGAAGACTGCCAGATTCATTGATACAAAGATATACATTATTCATGTACAACATACCATGACTATTATGAGAATATCAGAAATATGCTTAACTCACGAATGGAATTCAAATATGCTTGGATTTGGTTGAATCATCCACCCAATATTTCTTAAGAACCTGATGTCTACTATTTTCATCACAAACCATTTTAACATATGATATTTCAAGATCCAACCTAGAAGTCTTCTAGCGATTATTTTATTGCCTACCGATTTTGTTGACCTCAGCAGATTTGAGGCATCGTGACTTTTATGAAGAACTTTATATTGCATCTCAGATTGCATGCCATTGCAGAACATATGGCACAAGTTATTAATTCTTCCAAAAGATATGGTTCAGAGATTTTCCTATATCTCCTCTTTCAGAACTTCATTTCAGCTGCTACGAGCAAGTCTCCTTTCCAGCTTAATACTGCCTATTCTTTTCTAATGAAAGATGTGCAGCCCAGATGGAGCTTCTGACACCCATCAGAGTAGCAATTCGGAAAAACAAAATAATCACACAGGAGGAAATCAGCACATGCACAGACAGCTATTAAACATTTGAGAAGGGTTTAAGACTCAGGATTGGGGTAGAGTAGGCTCATTTCGCTGCAGGGCACTTTGCCTTCATACATTTTCCTATTTTACTAAAAAATAGTTTGAGACTGAATAGCCAGAACTTGCACAGGATATTTTTTTAAAAATGGTTCTATTCTGAATTTATAAATCAGCATAAATTGATGTATTTAGGCGTACATTTTATATTGTATAATGCAATCACATTGTTTATGATTTGGAATGTAGTTGCAGTAATAGTTCGAAAGAATGAGATTATTTTGCCATGGCATGCGTTCTAAAATAAATTATACCGCACATTAGAAAATAGGATTCCTTGCAGAGTACCACTTATTAAACATCTCACATTGATTTGGTGGCAGGATTCTGGCCTCAACCAGTGGCAATCCTTCAGAAATTGTTAACAGAGTAGAATCATGTTAAGTTCTTTTCCTTAAATCTCTTCTACCTTTTTGTAATAATAAATTCATTGCTAATAACATACGTGGAAAGAAAGATTGCTTAAATACTGGAAAATCAAATTTATGATGGCATCTTAGAGCGGTAATTCCCAGTGTGTTCCAACAAATTAGGTAATGTAAGACTCCAAGAAACTCCCCCCTTCCTCTCTCAACAGGCCTATTATTATAGTTCTGTCTCCTTCCAGTCTTTTTCAGTCTTCTGATCAGTAAATCTGCTGTGTTTGGGCATCAAGAGTAAATGAGAAGGACCAGAAGCTCAAAAACCACAGTATGCACTAGTCGCTACCACAGCAACCTATGCAGTTCAGTGAGCAGGAGCAAGCCAAAATACACATGAGGTATCCCATTTGAGATGGGAGGGATCTTAACCTACTTCACATGCACATTTCCCCCTCCCCAAAAGGAAATGCCTTCAGAAAGATTCAGAGCTTCCGTCCCAATATCAAGTCATGTGGACGATATTGATCAGAAATATGGGAGGGGACATTTTTATAGAGTGTCTTGTTAGACAACAGAAGGAGAAAAAAAGTTAGTCTGAATTCAGTTGTACTAACTCAGTTAGTACTGAATTCAGTACTTTTACTGTACAATCTGATAGATGTGTAATAATGAGTCTCACTGAATTCCAAAGGACTTACCTTTGGATGATAGGATACAAAACTGCTGCATTAATCTTGCAAATAAAAAATTAGTAGTTTTTTCAACTGAAGAATCGACTGAATCAGTTGAAGAACAAGAAACTGTGAGCCAGTTACACTCATACTATCCTTCTAAAAAGTATTTTAAATATTATTTGTTGCAAAATACAACATGTTTAGGTCATCCTGGTTTCTTACATTACATTATATTCTTACATTTTTACTTTTGAAAAAAGCCCTGCTAAAGCATTAATACTAAAAGAAAGACCAACACGCTGAACATTTCCAGAAATAGTGCTGATGACAGTTTTAACTAAGAAGTAAACAGAAAGGCAGTGCAAGTTTGGGCTATAAGAAGAATGAAGAGATAGGCTTTATTTATTAAATGTGTCAAAGTAAAAACAGGTAGTATAGAAAATCCAATTTTTTTATATATAAACTGAAAGGGAATATAGTGATGTATAACATAAATCAAAGTCTAAGAATTGTGAGGGAAATTTTTCTTTCATTATAGTAAAATCATGATTTTGTAGACTAAATGGGAGAAAAAGGTATTCATTAAAGACAAATGCCTATTAAATCAGATATTATGGAATGTATAGACAATTTATGGCCTGGAACATTTTTTTGAAGTCAGTGCATGTCATTTTTACAAGTCCAAAGATTTTACTAAATGTAGCCAATAATACAATCAGGGTAATCTAATGAAGATAAGTATGGAGAAATTCTGAACTGATAAAATAAATAATTCACACCGTTTCTTCTTATATAAGCCAACATCGCTTTAACTATCTGCCATTTGAAAACAGAGTAAGTATGAAATATTGGAATTCATTCTCAATTAACTACAAGAATTACAGTATAAGAAATTATTTGAAAATGATTCACTATTCTACTTGTCCAAATCATTGCAGCAAAAGCTCTTAATGCAAGAGTATTTCAAACATAGGCCTGACAAGAAGTCATTAAATGAAGCATAGAAGGAATTTGTAAATAACTTATGGTCATGTAAATAGTTCATGATAACTTGGACAGTGATTTCTATTTTGGGGTAACTAAGTTAAGATGGTAGGGACGCAATGGCTCAGTGACTAAGACACTGAGCTTGTCAACCAGAAAGGTCGGAAGTTCGGCAGTTTGAATCCCTAATGCTGCGTAACAGAGTGAGTTCCTGTTAGTTGACACAGCTTCTGCCAACCTAGCAGTCTGAAAACATGTAAAAATGCAAGTAGAAAAATAGGGATCACTTGGTGGGATGGTAACAGTATTCCTTGTGCCTTCAGTGTTTAGCCATGCCAGCCCCATGACCACTGGTCTTTGGACAGAGCTGGCTCTTAAGCTTTGTAATTGAGATGAGCACCGTTCCCTAAAGCCGGAAACGACTAGCACGTTGTGCGAGGGGAACCTTTACCTAAGTTAAATGATCTTCCTCTCTTTGTAGAGCTAAGATAGGACACACTCTGACAAGAAATGTCCTGCTTTGGAGCTGGAGTTTGGTGGAAATGAATCAGGGTTATTCCTGAAAATGTGCTGGCTGCTAGATGGTCCATACTCATGCTACTTCAATGGAAGGAAATGTTGCCACTCCCTCTGTAATTTTTCTTCTTCTAAAGACAATTGTGCTCATATTTTCAAGTTCAGGATGATGTTATGAATGTTAGCAGTTACCAGGCTTTCAATTATTATTCTTTTATTACATCAATAAAATAAGAGTTCTAGTATTTCTTGCGGTGTGTTTCCTGACCTGGTCTACTTTGAAGGATTGATAGTACCATCCATGATACAATGACACGTCTTTTCTAATGGAGGCAACAGACAACCTGGAACCAATTGCTACAGCACATGAGGAGAGGATGTCTTTTGTGTTCTGCTTGTGAATTTCCTATGGGAAGTGGTGTGCCCACTACAGAATGCTTTCGACCTGAGCCAGCAAAGATCTTGTATTCTGAATTCTGACTTTAACCTGTTTTCTATAATATTGAAACAAAGTATGGAATCACAGCTGGTCTTTGGAGCTAGCATTTCAAGTGACTCTAAAGTTTGGGGTGTTGCTTGGTAATATAAAGTTGCAAGAACAGCCTGTCCATATGAAAACAATAATCATGTAATATTTATTGGCTAGCAGTTAAATGCTTCAAACATTCTGAGTAGTAAAATGTTAGAAAAAACTTGACTTCCTGATATAAAGAAGACTAAAGAATATTTTTGGTTCCTAAAGCAGAAAAAAAATCAGTGATATTTTATGATAAAGCAAAAAAATATTAATGAAATAAATTTATAACTTAAAGTAGTATAGAACCCCAGAGGGCACAATAGACTTGCCTTTGGGAGTCTGAAGGAAGCTCATAGTAGCCAAATGCACAATCTGTGTATAATAAAATGTAAGGAAGTCTCAACTATAATTTCAGCAAGCTCTGAGGCATTTCTTCAACATCTAGACTTGGCAATATTTTCCCCGATATACAACAACTATAAAAATATTAAATGTTGCCCTCCCAGCACAAACCAGGACATTGTTTAACGTTATTTGATATCTTGGTTTTCTAATGATTGTATTACATTTTCTTTCAAAGTGCACATTTCAATTTTTTTATAGCTTTTTAATATCAGAAGAGTCTCAAATCTTCAAAAAAAGGACAGTAATCACCATACTTTGGATAACCTTCAAATAATAATTGTACATACATTATTTGAGTCTAGCCAGTTTAGGCAATATTTAAAAGTGTGCAACTTATCCTGTTAAAAAGAAAAGGAGGACAGGTTTTCTAAAACTAAAAGTGAAGCTTGATTTGGAATTGATATATTACTATTAAAGATTTGATATGGATAATATTAATGCAGTCAAAATTCTCTACAGCCATTCTCTTCCAATTAAATATTGGGGTAAGGAATAAGAAAACAATTACAATACATGAATATAACAGTTAATAGATCAATATCAGTATCAATAATATCAATTACGCCAGCAATGAGAAACCTGAATGAAACTAGTGGACATCATTTTTCAGAAAGGTTTTCCACAACCTTTATCACATGATTGTTTCAGTCCTAGATATGTGAAATAAAGCACATCTCAACAATAATTTAAAAAGATGCTTATTTTTTTTCTAAACTAATGCTATGTATATATGGTAAATCCATTATATATTGCGTCATATGCCTCTTGATGTTTCTTGATTGACAAATAATTCAAAAAGTTGCAATGAAAATTTCAATTACAAATATAACTAAGCCAAGTTTTGAACATATGTTTAGGAAACAGTCTTTATTAATGCAAATCTCTCTCTAAGACTGAGTGGTCTACAGCAGCAGTAGCTGTGGAATTCATGTGTTTGTGTGTGCGCACGCTGCAATCTGTACACTGATGTGTTACTTAACTATAAAATTGTCATGAAGTAGAGAGGGGCAGAATCCCTCCATCTGCAACACCACTCCCTTTTGGTACAAGATGTCAAAATTGGAGATGATCAAAAGTGTCATATCTTAGAGAAATATCAACATTGGTAAACTATCAGTCATGTCAAAAAGTGTCTCTTATTTTTTGAATTCTGAAAATTTTCATGCATGTCTATTTAGGTTTTTTTTTTTTTAACACAAACTTATGGAAATGATTTTGTCACTTTGCTGTCATCCAAAATTGTTTTTGTTTCCCAGTTTAGCCTCCTGGGATTTCATAGTGGTCTTCCATTCAAGTTCTTACAGTCATTACAGGATCCAGAGTTTTCATCTGAAGATGTTTTTGCTGTTGCAATGTATATCCATTCATGCAATGCCACAATAGGTAAAGTGCCTTTCTTGACATCCATTCCACAAAGTTCTGCTAGTGCTCACTAGGACAAATCCATTTGGCTTTTGGAGAACAATGAAGATTGACCAAATGTTGCCTTCTATATTTCAATATTAAACATATGTTGATCTTCAGTTTTGGAAAATGATTTTACACAAATTGAACTGACCTGTTTGCAAAGGCCAAGTAGCTAAACTACTTTCAGACAAACATGTTAATGTGCATTGACCAGTTCATGAGAGCAATTTCATGGAGCATTCAGACATCAATTATCTTTTAGTCATCAGCCCATGTTCTACATCAATTTTACACTTTGTTTCCCTTAATGGAGACAATCTATTTAGTTTATGTAGTGAATCAAATGGACTCCATTTTTTATTTTTAAATTCATACTGAAATGAATGATGTATGAAAGAAAAAATGTTAACTTTTATAATTTTACAAATTATTATTTTAATAAATATTATACAGTTTAGAAAATGAGTGACTTTTTTTCTAGGCTATGCAGAACCTTGAAAAGAGTTCAGGCACTTTAATGATCAGCAAAGAGATACTGAAAGTAGTTCCAAGGGATTGCTTGGATTCAAGATTGTTTACCACTATTATATTCCCTGTATGAGAGAAGAAAAGCATTTGAAATGTTTGGATCCTAGAAAGCATCTCATATTGGGGGCGGGGGGGGGGGGAATCATCATTTAGTCTCTGAATAAATGATATGCTCCATGCCTACATTTGTTCACTATAAGGTCTTTAAAGAAGTACATAATTTCTAGCAATTGTTTTCCTCTGTAAGTAGTCCTAGTAACAAATATGAAATAAATATACCACAGAATCCATACTTTCTCCATTTGTTCATATGACTGTAAGCCCTTGAAGTATGAACATTTTGATATTTACAATCCTTTGCTTTTTAAAGAATTGTTTGTATTGCCATCACATTAATGTCTAATGAAAGTTTATATATCTAATTCTGGTCTTCTTGTAATATATGAAATATATGGAATTTTTAAAAGTGACATTATTTTAAGGGACAATGAACAGTTATAATAGATATGTAGCCTTTTCTGGTTTTAAAGGCCACCTGGCCTTACTTAAGCCACAAAATATACATTCCATTTATCCAGGATAGTTTAAAGTTGGCTTATTGCCCTCTGGAAGAGTCATTGATTAAATGCATCCCATCATGTTCTATTCTATCCCATCTATTCTGTACAGATGTACCATTGCAATCTTAAAAGCCCAACCTGATTCCTAACCTTAAAAAAAATGAAAAAGATTCACTTGGCCAATAAAACGTAATAGAATAGCCTTCAATGTTGAAGTTATATCAATGACAAATGCCACTATCTATCCTCAAATTATCTCTGGAAGTGTTTATGTACTATGAAACATTTTGCATGAGCTAGACAGGAAGCTATAAAATATTTTATGAGAACGGCACATGGCTGATGGCAGAGTTTTAATGCAAACGTGGTCCCTTCTAAATCTGAAGCCTGCCAGGAAGGAATTCTTTCCACAGTAATCCTGCTTTGACCAAAGCCCCCAAATCTAGAGAGACTTCTTCCAATGGGCAGCCTCCTGAGAATGTGATGGAACATCACTTTCGGCTGCTGTGTATAGAAAAGAAAAACTAACTCTTTTGTGTGCAAGGAGGGAAATAAGAAATTATTCTTCAGACAATTAAAGGAACTTTTGTTCAAAAATTAAGAATTTCTATTCAAATCCTTAAAGCTGAAAGACAACTTCTAACATATGAAAGACGTTTTGAGTAAATAAGATTCCATATATTTAGACAGGCTTGTTTTCCATGGGCTTTCCCTTTTAGTCTATATGCAATGAGTGCAATTTTGAGTTTCCCCTATACAGATTATGATATATTGTAATATATTTCTGTAAATAATTGTTCTTATCCCACATCCACTGGTGTTTCCAAGATATGGTTGAACAGGGAATTGTCATTTTAAGGATTCACTTATTCAGATAACTCTTGTGAAACACCATCACCATCTGATGAAGTTTGGGGACAGGTGAAGCTGTTTGAGAAGATCATCTGCTGCTGGGGCCATCACTATCTCCTGTAGCATATGAATAGAGGTCTCCCTACTTTACAGCAAGGGGTAGTAGTATGGGGAACTCTGTTCACCATTAGAGACTTTCTCTTTAAATATGGGATTCTGGTATTTTGTTTGGCATCTGTAATTTTGTCCTGAAGTTGCTTTTAATTTGGTAATTGTATTTTAATGGTGGATTGTATTTATATCCGTTTGTTTATTTTGGGTCCTTCTTTCAGTATGTCCTTTTTGGAGAGGAAAATCAAAATCTAAATATTTATGTAAATGTAAATAATATAAGAATATTCAAAATTAAGGAGGAACAGAAAGAATATAAAGTAAGAATAAAGGAGATAGGAAAATATAGGAGCTATACTATATTCAGTCATTCTGGGAATAAATCTAAACCGATCCAAGAAAATGAGACAAAATGTAGCTTGTTTTCCTTACAATTTTTTCATTTTGGCTTATAATTCTTGCTTTTTGGAGAAGAGAAAGGTTATTATATGGGTTTATTGAACAAACTAGATTTTATAAATAATTGCCTGTCAGACTGTTCAAGACAGACAAATATACAGCAGACCAACAAAAACATGATCTGTCATATTTCTAAGAGAAATATATGTTGATTTTTCATTCTCTGGGGTTGTAAGTGTACCAAGTAAGAAATAAATGGCAGTGCTTTTTCTGCTTATGCATTTTTTTAAAAAACAAAGATACAGCTAGAGAAAGAATTTTTATTCCAGTATTCTTGGCCTAAAATGTTTTCTTTTTGCATATATGCCTGCAGATCGAAACCAAATACAATAAATGCTGGTGTCCTTTAAAAAGTCTGGATGTTTACAGCAAGCATATAATTTTCCATCATTATGGATGCCAAAAAAAATAAGAAATCATGATAAAAAGAAAGGTTTAATCATACATTTCAGCAAGCATAGACTGAACATCAGCAATGGGTTTTCTTCTTTACTGTATACACTATTTTTAGTTCTTTAACATCAGATCAATTCCAGAAAAATGACATGCAAAAATGTTTTTAAAGTATAATTATGCCACTATGGAAAGCATAATACTGAATATATCAATTGCAATAATTCAGTAAAGTAACCACATCTAAACACTGACTTCTAAAGAGATTGATCCGTATAAGGCTGGTTATGGTGAATGTCCAGTATTTGGACTCTTTAAGTCCTTGGCTCTTATGATTAACTCTACAGCAGCAACTTTTGGCAATGAGTCCATCCTGCAGGGTTTAATGAAAACATTACATGAGATCCCATTCAAAAATGATGGCCATATTCAGACCTCATCACAGAATTGTGAAAGCTTTGCTAAAGTTTTAATAAAAAATGAAAATGAATATAGTCTTGCGTAGATCTTGGACAAAAACAGAACACTGAAATTAGTTTGTAGTTGAAAGGAATCCTTCTTGAGTAACATACCAACCGAAGAAAAGACAAGGCATTAGTTGCTTCAAAAAAAGAAGTGTCATTTCTTTAAAAAAAAAAATCAGATAAATGGATTCACAAATCACTGAAAGCCTAGAAAAAACAAATAAGAAAGTAATCTTGATGTAATGGCAAAATGCTGTTTCCATGTTTTCATTCCACAGAAAAAAATAGGATTACAATTTACTATCTAGCATGCTTATCTTAACAGAAAAACGCTTCTCATATAATTATTGTGAGAATGGTATTTGCATTGGGATAATACAAATATATATTTTTGGTGTAGAAATGGGCTTTCAAATAATATCCCAAAGTACAAAGAATTATCCCTGCCTTCAGGTTTTTGCATGATTCACTAAATGACTGTGTTTTTTTCTGAGGGAAAGAGCCTCATCCAGCTCTTGAACTGCACAGAATAGAATTTCTCCATAGTAGGCAATTCTACAAAGTGACTGACTGAAAATGAGGCAATCAGAATAACAGAGTTGGAAGGGACCTTGGAGGTCTTCTAGTCCAACCCCCTGCTCAGGAAGGAAACCCTATACCATTTCAGACAAATTTTGTTTACACCATTTGAGACAAGTTTTTAAGAAGAGACAAATCTCTTCTTAAAAACTTCCAGTGTTAGAGCAAAAGCTGTGGTGGTGCAGTGGTTAGAATGTAGTACTGCAGTCTACTCTGCTGACTGCCAGCTGCCAGCAGTTTGGTACTTCAAATCTCACCACCCTCAAAGTTGACTTAGCCTTCAGTCCTTCTGAGGTGATAAAATGAGAACCCAGATTGTTGGGGTCAATATAGACTCTGTAAACCGCTTAGAAAGGGCAATAAAGCACTGTGAAGCAGTATATAAGTTTAAGTGCTATTGCTATTCCCAACTTCTGGAGGCAAGTTGTTCCACTGGTTAACTGTCCTAACTGTCAGAAAATTTCTCCTTAGTTCTAGGTTGCTTTTCTCCTTGATTAGTTTCCATCCATTACTTCCTATCCTGCCTTTAGGTACTTTTCATATCTGGTGCACAGATGGGCCAGAAACGCTTACCTTTGCATAGCATCCCTTGCTGGTACAATGGTTTGCACTCATAGGAGACTCTTATAGCATTTTGAAACTGCTATTTTTCAAAAATCCAGTTTGCAAGACCAATATTGGTATATCATAGTTTAGTTGAATTCTGATGTTATATAATTATATCTAAATTGATTGTTAAAATAACATTATTTTCTGCTTCATAGTTCCCGGTCATTCTATCAGTTTCTAAATTACACAAAGTAACAATTGGCTTTGTAGATTTCTAAAAATCAACATTTCTCTACTTATTTTCCTGATAAGGAAAAACAAATAAGGCAATTAGCAGTTTGATGTAAATACATCACAGCTTTTTTTTATCATTCTTTATATAAAGGTGAGTTGAAATTAACAAAAAGCCCACTGAAGTTTGTTCTTGAGGGCTGATACTGTAGTAATTTTGAGGAGGAGGGTAAACTTCAGACCTGTGCAATTTGCCATAACATACCAAATATCCTGCCATTAAATAGCTAAATATTATTTAGAAATCAGGAATAATGACTGAGGGGGTAGGAAAAGAGAGACAGAAGCAGCCAGTTGAAAGTCACAACAAACCAGCCCACTCACAAGTATACTTGCAAATGCCAAATTGGCTGGAGGAAAAAAATCACCTTAATATAACACTGTCTTTCCTGTTGCTGTAGGCACATCCATATTAGCAAGCCAGAAAAGTCATCCCATTTCTGCGGTAGGCGCTCTGTCAAAGAAAGAAAATCTGCAATGAATTATCACATCAACTTAAACAAGGAAAAATAGGCAGAGAGCAGAGCAAGACTCTCTTCCTGTTTGTAGACTATTCTGGCTGCAATCTAATAGCAAACTTAATCTTAACATTTCTGTTGGGGAAGCATTAAGCAACCACTTTTTCTATTAAAAGCTCAGTGTGGTTAGAAGCGGTTAGTGATTCTATTTCAGGACATGTGCAAAATTATGACATCCTATTTTGTTAATTACCTAATACATAAGCAATTGGCGGTCAAAACTACTATTAGTTCAACATTCTCATTTTTAAAAAATCTATCCTAAATCTCATCACCATTTAGAAAATTCACTTCTGCCTTACCTATAATAAATAAATGACTGCAATATTTCTAATTTCTCTCATGAGGATTTTACAGGCTAGGTTCATTACAATATACACCCAATCAACCTTTACTTCACCTCCCATTAAGTCAGTTTTCTGACACTGCAGTATCAATAGGTTTGACAAAGAGGCTGAAACTACTAAAGGCTATGAGAGAAAAGTAAAAAAAAAAAACATTTTAGGTGGCTCAAGACACTAGGCTTTTCTATCAAGGGCTTTAAACATATTTTGAGACATTATAGAACCATTGTATAGTGAATTATCCTAGTGATATCACTATAATGTTTATTTGTTTTATGCACAAACTTTCCTTTAAAGACCTACTATATGTCTTTAAGTCATCTGAATTCTAATCAATGCTGCTATCCATCTCCAACTCAGTGCATTCTGGTAAATTTTGTAAATCTGCTTATTTCTTTTATATTCCCAATATGGATATCATCAAAAATCAAAATATCACCTCCCCCCCTCCTTTTGCATACACATGAATGCACATACAAATATACCAAGTAAAACTGTAAATCAAAACTGGTTGATGTTAACATGAGTCCACTCTGATTTTCCAATTGTAAGAGCCTCTAAAGCAGCTTACAACAAATCATACTAATCTAAACTGATTATCCCAAATTAAATGAATCAGAATCAAGTCAAACACTGAAAAGCAATTGTTTACATTACAAAGGTATATTAATGCTGAGTGATACAGTATATGTGTGATATCATGTTGTAGAATAAGAAATCAAGCTAGCTAGGAACATTTCATTCAACACCAAAACTGAAACTTCAGCTAACTTCTAGAACTTTTTTTAAAAAAAGCCAAGTAAATTTGTAGGGGACAGAATTTAAGAACTGAACAAATCTTTAGTAACTACAAGTAATTTGCCAAAGGAGGGACACCCAGAAAAAAAGCCTCTATGGTAGGCAGATTCAAATTGGAGTAGACAACTCTTAGATGTTTTGACTTTAGGTTATTTCTGGCTTTAAATGTTAAAAACCAGGATTTTCAACTAAAATTTTAAATCAATTTTTAAAGACAGGCTCAAGACTGGATGTTTTCAAAACAACGTTAAAGAGTAGTTGAACTCTTTTGGGAAATGAGAAAAGGAATTGGTGTGTCAACTGAAGTACAGCATTAGATACCATGGAGACTACTACTACATCAATTATTAAATACTAAATATGCATTAATTTTTACTGTGAATCATAGACTTAAAAAGCAGTACACTTTCATTCATAAAAATCTATGTATGAAAAAATATAACAAACGAATACATTTAGGCATTGATGTCAAACATCTAATTCTCAGGCAGCAGTCTTGGTAACTTGAGTCAAACCACTGTCCTCACCAAGGAATAAACACTGAATATTTCATTTATTTATAATAATTTATATACCACCTAGTCCAAAAGATTGTAGGTAAATAGGGTAAAAATACTTTTGTTAGGTTCCACAACATGTTGGCATGACAACATTTTGATCAAGAAGAATATTTGTAGCTCAGGGTTGAAATAAGCGGTCCTTGGTGCTCTCTGAGCTTGGTTGTTCCCTTGTAGATGTTTCATTGCACTGATGACATTACTTAGTTTGGTTAATGATCCAACCTAATTATTTGATCCAACCTAAACCTAAAATTCATTTGTGTGGAACAAAGATCAGAAATATGAAATGCTCTAATTATATTCTCATTCAGTTTTAACAACAACTATTCTCATTCAATTACAACAACTGTTATACCCAGGAGTGGGCTTCAAAAATTTCAGCAACAGGTTCTCTGCCTAGTTACTGGGTGGGCGTGGCCATGGTAAACATGACCTAGTAGGTCTCCTGCACCACAGTGGGGAGAGGGGGCGTTTTTGCCTATCCCAGGCTCCAGAGGCTTTCCTGGGGAAGCCTGGAAGGGCAAAAATTGCCTCCCCAGGCTCGGGAGGCAGGAAACAGGCCCATTTCCAGACTTCCAGGAGGTCCGTTTTTCCCCTCCCGAATCTCTCCATGGGCCCAGCACTTATCTCACATCCAGAATGGGCTATGTGGAGACTCCTGGGAGGGGCGGGGTGAGAGGAGTGGGGTGGGAAGGGCAGGGAGGACAGGGCCAGCCAGGGGTGGGATTTCGTGGTATGCCCAACCAGCCATAATGTTAGCTTCAGGTCTGCCCGAACCCTTAGCAGCCCACCCCTGGCTATATCTGCCATACCACTGGCTGTATCTGGATATTAATGATCAGAACATTATTATCTCCTGCATGTAAAGACACAATAATGTTCTCTGTAGCAGCTCAATGCTGTAGACCAAAGGATAATCCAAATTCAATATGCTACAAGAAAGTTGGGAATCTGTTCTATTTTGAAGATACAATAGTTTCCACTGTTACCATTATTTTACAATTTTAAAAGCCTTCATAATTGAATCATGTAAAGTTTTCTGAAATTCCAGATCCTAAAAATCCACATCGCAACCCAGACAATTCAATTAAATCTCTCACAAACTCTTAATCACCAGCAAATGCATACACAAAACTGGGCTTCGAATTCTCAGATCTATAGTTCTCAGATCTATAGTTCAGATATTGCTGAACTATATCTCCCAGCAAGCTCAGACAGTAGGCTGATGGTTAGTAATGCGGGTTTTGTAATCCATGGAACACATACACACACGTTGCTAGAATTTCTAATATTCACAAATACTAATAAAAAAGAGTTTTACAGATTGCAATTCAGAGCACATCTACAGAGAGACTTCCTGAACCTGTTTCTGAAAACAATTCTCTACATATAAAATGGAAACTTTTTCAAATTTTGACATGACTGTTTCCTCCCTGCTTTTGGGAGCCAATGAATGAATGACATTGCAAAATTTACTCTTAGAGGTTTTAATGTACATTTATCTAGAAGAAATGTCCTACCTTTTTCTCTCTGATACATAGGCTTACACTGGAATGTGTTACTAGATGAAGAATATTATTTTGAACTTAAAAATATTTTCAAATAAAACATTAGGCAATGTCATAAGAATGAATAGTTCAAAATGAAATATACTAACTAAAGCCAGGCATGGACCATATAAACAAAAGAGCCATACATCCAAAGATGTCAGTATTGCTTAAGCAACTAGAATCTATGCTTAGAATTTCAGGCAAAAAATATTATTTCCCTTTCCCTCAAGACACTCAAACAGATTTATAACACAGCAAAAACCTTTAATACTCTAATTCAACTCTAAATGTATATGAAGATATAATTTATTTAAATAGTTTAAATAGTTGATTTTTTTCACTAATATGAGAAAGGAGATGTGGCAGCTACAGATACTGTAACTAAGTTTGATTCAGAGAATATTTGGGGGGGGGGGGCGATTTGGAAAGGATCAGAGATAACAAAAACCACTTAAAAGAGAGGAGGAGATAGAAAAGGAAGAAATGGTGCTGATGGCAAACAATATTTTTCCCTTCTAAGGGCTTGCTTGATATATTTTACTCTCTGAATAAAGTAACAAGTGATACCACAAAGCAAGTTCTATAATAACAAACAAGTTATTTTGTGTTATCAAGCAGAACATCCCCTATCTCTCATCTTCAACAATAAAAACTAAACAATAACACAGTAAATAGCTAATCATTGCAATCATTCTATTACATTCCTATCTGCTGCCAGATATAATCATAATCACAACACTTTTTATAATGACATGTAATGAATTTTACTTATTAAAATTCAATACGTGCAGCCTTATGGGGCTATAATAGCTGTAGATATTTGTTTTCTTCATTTAATACATCCGCACTTTGATGCGGATGGCTATTCTTCAATATTGAAATGACACAATTACCAATGTAATTTTGCAAATTTACATATGCCTGCATGTATATGTGAAAAGTATTAAGCCAACATGCAATAAAACATAGGAACACCAGGTTTCACCACAGAACCTGTAGGAATGGCATCATCAGATCACAGTTCTGCACTGGATCTCTGTATATGTCCTGTGTGATCAACATGCTGAAGATGATCTTGAATAGCAAACCAGAACAGGGAGCATGCAAAAGGAATGTTCTAACGATGAGGAATTTTAGTTAATTTAATTTCAAATATTTGTGATGATGATATTATTTATTCAAATGTATCTGACTCTTGGTGATTCTATGGACCAGGTCTCTCCACATCTTCCAATCTTATACTATTTCTTTGAGTTTTTCTATGTTATGGCTGGTGTCATCTTTGATGGTGTCCAGCCACTGATTTCCTTTTATCACTAACTCTTCCAAATGTAACTGTTTTTTCCAGTGAATTTGCTTGCATGGCATGGGCAAAATAAGTGATTCACTGTTTCATGATTTTGCCTTCCAGTGACATGTCTGCTCTTATGCGCTCCAGTACTTGCTTGTTAGTCACCTTTGTTGTCCAAGATATACGCAGGAACTTTCTCCAGCACCACAGCTCAAATGAGCCAATGTTCTTCATGTCTTGTTTCTTAAGGTCCAACTTTCACAAACATAATTTACTATGGGGAACACAGTAGAGCAGACTGACTTACATTTGATTGCCACATGTCCTTGCTTTTCCATATTTGCTCATATTCATCATTATTGTGTGACCCAGTGCAATCTGATGTTTTACTTCTCAGCTACATTTACCACTTTGAGTGATCTTTGATTCTAGGAAAGCATTTTTTCCCACACATTCTATCTCTTCATCTTTAATTACCATTTAGGTGTTTGTTTCCTTGCAGTGGACATGAGCTTGGTTGTTTAGATGTTCAGGAAGAGACCAAAATTCTCAATTTCTTCTTTGATTTTTTTGATCAGATGTTTCAGGCCTTCTTTTTTCTATTTCTACATTTTTCGATGTATATCTACTTAACCTAAATGTGTATCCCTCAGAACAGCAGGCCTTGGAACCAAATAAATGTGAAGAAATACCAACTTCAATTCTAAATGATAAACATAATCTGTTGTATAGCTGACAGGAATCTATATTAAATTAAACATATATGACATGGAAAAGGGTCCAATAAGTCACCTATGAGTGCAAAATGGGAAACTCCTAAAGAATGAAAAGACTGGTGGAAAGGGGGTGGAAAAACAAAGTCAAGACTGTATTTGCAAAGTTTTGAGTTTCTTTAAAATCACAATAACTGAAGCTCAATTTGCAGGTATGTAAAAGAGTTAACAAAATCCAAGAAAAGGTCAATATGACTTTTGTGATGGAAAAATGCAGGATAATAACTGTTATTTAAGATAACTGTTTTCTCAAAAATTATACAAAATGTAAATGTCAGGATTAAACAACAATCATTGTTGTGAACATACCAGAGATATTCAGTCCATAACAATAACAATGAAAGCAATTGATTGTTTCTTTGTAATTAGTATATTTCTATATCTATATTTTGTCCCAGACCTGTCTTAAGTAGCCTATATTTTATACTTTTATTTGATCCTGAAATGTGACTGTTTTAATAAACAGAAAAGATGAGTGGTCTCTTGCAAACACTTCTTCTGTGCTATGCTCAGAGTGTACAGTCCTGTTGTTTCTCTATGTAGATTTTTGTTCAAAACGTCCTAGAGCTACTATAACTATCCAGAGTCACTTAAGTGTAGAAACAAACAAACAAATATTAGGCAGAAAAGGCTTCCTCTCCCATTCCTACTGCATACCCCTATATCCTCCATGGAGATACTAGTTTGAGGATGGGAAAGAAAAATAAGATATATGGATGTATCTAAAGACCATAATCACAACCAGAAATTGTTGTTCTTCATAACCTCTGAACATCTAGGGGGCAACAATATATTGAATGGAAAAATAATAACTCCTGAGTCTATTTCATATGAATGAGAAAAGATGTAGCTGGTGACTGAAGTTCTATACAACGAAAACTTCTATTTTGGAGTAACATAAAGATTTGTTTACAAGTCAACCTTATTCTGATGCATAATTGAGACAGGGTTGGTCTATTTTTAGGACAAAAGCTTATTCAATAGCATATCAAACAGACCTGCTTTAGTACAGTTCTGAGATACTTTCGAGAATTGTTAAATTAGTGGCTTGAACTGTTTGTTCCCAAAGAACGATGCAAAGATATGATGCCCAACTTTCTTGTGCTTGAGAATTGTTATTTTTAATGCAAAACCCAATCATTGGATTGAGGAAATGTTAATCCCATAAGTGGCCTGTTTTCTACTCTTAGTGGCTATTAGCCCAAGAGGAAAAATGGTTATACGTAAACCAAAGTAAATACAATGGCAAATATTCAAGCAGCAAGAAGAAAAAATGATGCTCAAGAAGAAGATAAAAAGTAATTAGGCAGAATAAAATAAAATGCTATGAAACAATGAGAGAGAGTAAAAGAGAGCGAATGAGTGAGATGAAAGTTGAAATCAAAAACAGTTTGTAAAATGGAGAGTTTTCAGACTAAACATTTCAGTTCTAGAACTTCTAAATAAAATTATTAGTATATAAGCTTTAAGGCAAAAATCATCTAAAATAACTCCTGATTAAAGTTACTGGATGCTTTTTGACAATGCAAATACCCAACTTTTGCAGGATTAGAAATTAGACTTTTCCATTCATTTAAAAGGCGGTAGATCTGATTTTATACACATTCACTTTGTTACTCAAATTTACAAAATTCAGCTTAGTATATTAATTCATTAGAATAGCTACTCTACATGAAGGAAAATTTAGGCTCAGAATCTAATACTCTTTATGTTGTATAATAAATTTAGCTGCCTAGTCTCATGACTTTATATATCCTTACCAAATAATCCTGTCATCAGATTTCATGCAATTCTTGCCTTTCTGAAGGAGAAAAATGAAATCATTCAGGACTTCTGTGCAAATCACCCACTCAAGTAGAGAGTGTCAATTACACTTGGTGGCTAAATATATAGGCCGCACGTGGCTGAACAGATGAAGCAGAACTGACAGTTTTCTCTCTATACATACAAATTCACCACAGGAGATGTCATCTTTGAGTTTAACATTTAAACAATTTTTGTTCATTCTTCATTCTAGGAAATCATTTGAAACCAGTTGTATAACCTAAGTGTAATATTAATGTATTTACATTATTTATAAGCTGCCTTTCAGAGCAAGTCCCTCACAGGCAGCCTACAATATAATCACCTAATAAATTACTAAAAGCAGCAAATAAATAAAATGAATAAAGGCCAGCAAAAGATTAATTACAGGCTGAGCAAAACAAATGTTTTGGAATTCTGTTTTAAACTTTGCAGTAAAAGAGCCTCAATTCTTGGAAAAGGAAAATCTGAAACTAAAAATAACCTTGAATCAAACAAGCCTGCTCTTGAACCTGGCCAAAGGCAGGAAAATTGTAACCCTCTATGATAAAGGCTGGACGGCTGGCGACCCCGAGGATGCGGGCCTTCTCATTGGGGCACCCCCTCTCTGGAATGAATTACCCCCGGACATGAGGACCATCCCTGATTTCATGACCTTCCATCGTGCGCTGAAAACTTATTTATTTCGGCAAGCCGGTCTGGCCTAGGGGTTTTTAAATTTTAATCTGGTTTTTAATCTTTCTTAATCCCCTTGTTTTAATCTTTGTAGAGCCAATTATATTTAATTCTTTTAATTTTTAATATTGTATATGTGTTTTATATGTGTATTTTTATTCTGGCTGTTCATCGCCCCGAATCCCTTTGGGAGAGGGGGCGGTATATAAATTTAAATAATAAATAAAGATGTTTACTTCAAATCAATGAAATGTATCCTTTCAGTGGATTTCAACCACCACCACTATCATCATCATCATGCATTAATAAACAGCACAGGAAAAGATAAAGTGTATAAATACCACTATTCCAGGAAAATAGAATCAGGTAAAGCTGACTGACTGATGGACTAACTATAAAATAATCTTTGAAGAAGACAGCTATCTTAATCGAGGTTGCAAAGGCATCAGTATGGTCTATTTTCCACAAGGGAGGGAACTCTAATGTGGAGAACATTCTCTCCGTCTGGTTAGCTGCCTGTATATATGTAGTTGATAAAGCACCCAGAAGAAAGTTTGTACAGATGACCAAATTCATGAGGCAGAAGATGTTCCTTGAAATCTTCTTGCCCACGTTGTTCATGGCTTTAAAGATTAGCATTCACAATTACTTCAACCCTAATTCCTGATTAATTTCTACTTGGTTCACTTGATTTCAGTGATGACCAGTAGTTTCAGATTTTTTTTCTCCTATGAATATAGCTTCTGTTATGGGGTTCATTTTGGATGATTTGGCACAGGCAGAACTTGCAAATAGATATAGGTTTCATCTCCAAAGTGTTCTACTTATTGCTTCACAAATACATAGATTCTTAAGTTTCATAAGTTTTACTAACATAATCCTACTCTTATATCTTACTTAACCTACATCTCAGATAAGCCTATAAACTTAGCTGCTTATTTATTGAGGTTTTCAGTAATTCTTCTAATTTTGTGGTCCAAATCCAATTCACATACAGTTTCTTTTCTTTTTTTTCTGACTCTGTTCCTTTAACTGCTGGGTATTTTCTTCTCCTTCTCCTCTCTGAACTGTTTTTATTTTCAGTGCCATTTGTTCTTATGCAGAAACATAATGTAAATACCAATGTGCTTTTCCCTTGAAGTCAAATAGCAGCCAGCCTCCTGAAGGAATGATTGTATGGATTAGCAAAAATCACCAAGATGGTGTGATAAATCCTCTTCCTATATTGGCATATAACACACTAGTCCATTGTGTTACTATTTGACCTATACCCATAGTTGCAAATGATGTATAGCTAGAACAAAACTTTCTTCTCTATAAGAAAAGGCATAGTTGATATTTTATTCCTCCTAGAATTTTTTTCAGCTGATAAGCTTAGAGGTTAAAGATGTTGAGCTTGTTAACTTTAAAAGTTAGCCCAGACCCCAGCTCTGCGCAACAGAGTGAGCTCCCATTGCTTTCCCTGCTCCTGCCCACCTAACAGTTAGAAAGCATGCAGATGTGAGTACATTAGTAGAGTAGAGATTTGGTGGGAAGGTGACAGTGTTCCATGCACCTTTGGCATATAGTCATGCTGGCCACATGACTACGGGAAATGTGTTCGGACAATGCTGGTTCCCTCAGCTAAGCAACAGGCAAATATCCTTACAACTATTTTATTTTCCTAAACCACATTAAAAGAATTTTAAATCATGGTTGAAGCTGTAACAGCAAAATAATCAATATGATTAAAGAAAAAAATATGCTTTATATTCTTTGTTGTTAATTCCTGTTGCATCACAAAATAAGTATGCGTTCCCAAATAATTAACCTCAAAATAATACATATTCTTATTCAATTCATTTTCTTTAAAATTATAGCAGTTTGCTTAGTAATTAAGCTTCTCTATAAGCAATTAGGTCAAAATATGAATTTTGGCTAATGAAAAAGTATCTAAGGGCTGATGATCCTGACTGATTCCTTTGGGGAAAATGTTGTTTGCAGTTAATTTGGAGAATAGAAATTAATCAAATATCTACTCTTAAATTAGTACAACAAATATCAGATTAAAAATTGTGTTAGTCAAATTCATAGCAGAGTCTTCTCACTAATCACTCCCAATTAATGAATCAGGTTAAGGTGAATTGGTATCAATAAAATCATGCAGATTAAGGCAAATTCTTCATCTAAAGAAGAAGAATTGCTGGATAAGGCCCCAGAAGAACCTGCAAACTTATTGCAATGGAAAGCTATAACAACGCTGGAGAAAATGCAGAAACACTGAAAACCCAACAGAATCATATGGCTGAAAGGGACCTCGGAAGTCTTCTAGACCACCCCTCCTTCCAGCTTAAGAAAATCTCCAGTGATGCAGTAGTCACAATTTCAGAAATTGCCATTCCATTGATCACTGGTCTCACTGTCAGAAAATCTCTCCTTCTAGGTTGGATCCCTCTTTAACAGGCTTCCACCCTTAATTCCTGATGAACCTGATGAAAAATGAACTTCATATTCTTGAGAATGCAGGTCATGAGAACAATACAGAATTACAGACTCCTTCACAATGCTGTCAATCAGTAAGATCTGTCCTGGTGAGGAGTGAATCTCTTATTATGTCATTTCCACAAAATTCCAGTGCTATAGATACTGAAAGATTTTGACTATATTACATAATTCTGAATTTTCACAAACTCTTGCGCCTTTCTTGGCCATTGGCCCTACAATGTAAGCAATTCTTCAAAAATTCCCCTATTTGTACTTCCACTATTTTTCTACATCAATTGATGCTTTTCTCATCTATCTATCTATCTATCTATCTATCTATCTATCTATCTATCTATCTATCTATCTATCTATCTATCTATCTATCTATCTATCTACCTACCTACCTACCTACCTATCCACCCATTCCTGCCTCTACTGTCTTTGATTTTTAAAACAAACCTAACATATAACGTTTCTGTAGCACGTCAACTTTCAACAAATTCTGTTCCCCTTCTCAGCCTCCGTCTGATATCATTGAGAGGAAAGAAAACAAGGCAAAAAAAGGATGGCATCTGCTCCAGTAAAAGCGTGAGGTGTGGGAATAGCACATGAACATTTGCCAAAAAGAAAAAAGAAAGAAACTGGTAGGGAATGAACTACTTACTATGTTATGTTTCTCAGAGGCTACTGTAAACAATGGTGTGGGAAGCTTAAAAAAGGAAACTATAAAACAATACTTGGCAGTAGCTTTTGCAAAACAAACAGACTTATGAAGTTCTTCCCATCACTGCCACAAAGTTTAATAGATTTATTTTTCTGAGTAAGAAAACTCCTGGAAATAAAGTTAAACTGGAAGCCTTAAGGGAGACATCTAGAAAAAAAAAAGAATGCGACTGTAAAGCTGGATTTGGTTTAAGAATCAGAGCACAGCATAAAAAGACAGACTTGCTTCCTACTAACTTGAAGACCTCCCACAGAGTATAACTGAAGATTATTAGTATACTGTGCAATGCCCTGATTAGACTCTTCTCTAAATAGGGTTCCTTACAGCAACTAGTTTTTTTTTTATTCAACTTACTCGCATTTATTTGGAGCACAGCTCTGCCCAGGTCTAGACAAATGTGTCTGTGTACTTGATATCATTTTTTCTTCTAAACTCTGTGGAGCATTTTAAGGCAATTGGCTAGGAAGGGAGAGGAAAAGAAAGCAGAATAGGGTGGTTGGGAAGGATGGGTTTACTAGAATAAGAAGATACTGGGATTTAAAATTAACTGACTTCCTTACTTGATGTGTGGCCTCCCAAAGACCATTTGTCTTTATGCAGCTTCAATTTCCCTCTCTTTTACATAGGGATACAATTACTTCCAAAAATTATTTCAATGGATTAAAAGTTGAATGATCAAAGCTTTCGAAATATGGCACCTTGTCTAATTATTATTTGCATTAGCCTTTTTCTCCCCATTGTTGCTTATGGCGAGGTACCAGGATGACTGAAGTGGATGTTGAAATAGGCAGCTGCTGGGCGACAGGAGTGGAATTTCCATGTAAGCAACTGAAGAGTCTTGGAGAAAAATAGATATTTTCCGTTAGATGCTGCTGCTACTGGCTGCTTGGTCAGAAGCTTTCTCTTGCTATTATAGTGAGAACATATATCATCAATCCCACACATTTACCCATAAATAATTCTCTGGCAAATGTGTGTGTAATATGTGCTACTTTATCCCATACGCATTCTTAACTCAATGCCTATATCTGGTTGCTGGGGAAAAAGGAACTCATCCGTTATTTTAACACAAGAAGAGCTACTTTCCTAACGGAGAGGTTCTCTTCGGCTCCCTGCTCCTTTGCTGGCAGAAACGTGGGTGCGGCTACAGTACTTCTGCTCGATGCTCATTCCTGCTTGATGTGCTCAGTTTCTATTGAGGCTCTTGTTCGCCAAAGCAGTGGGAGGTAAGAGGAGTTAAGGTAATGCATCAGTGCTTGCCAGTGGTGGAGATGGGAAGAAATAAAAAGCAAAAAGAAATATACCATTTCAATCAAAGTCTGAAATTTGTAGAAGTGGTTTTGGTCTCAATATAGCAAAAATATTTATCCAAGAAACTCCTACTCGGGTGCGAACATCCTACTTCTAGTGGGATTTTGTTTGGACAAAGTCCTGGGCAAAAGTGGAAGCTAATACAGAACATGTCTATAAACAAATATATTTACTTAGTATGACCTGCACATTCACCAGAGTATTTCAGTGATTATAACGGGTAAACTATTTCCTAAAGTAGTTTTATTTTGTGATATCTGCTAATTTATTTGATCCACCCCATTCTTTATACTCTTGAGTGTTAAGAGTTATTTCAGCCAGACAGAATGAAAGGTATGCTCTGAGAGACATATATATGCTCACTGCTCCAAACCCTTAGGATTACCAGTGGTTGAATTAA
Source organism: Bungarus multicinctus (assembly GCA_023653725.1). Taxonomy (NCBI): domain Eukaryota; kingdom Metazoa; phylum Chordata; class Lepidosauria; order Squamata; family Elapidae; genus Bungarus; species Bungarus multicinctus. The sequence goes on from CM042836.1 coordinate 158,890,441, forward strand.
AGAAACTGACTTAACTATTTTCAATATGCTGATCAGTGGATGAACTGCTTTGTGATGAGAGAAAAAATTACTCTCTGACAGTTTTTTTTCCTTATGTTGGATACTGGCAAAGAGAATAAACAATTATTAGGAAGAATAACAAGGTAGTTATTATATAAAATATTATTTGTTAATTGGCAGAAGTAGTGTATATATTTACAAAATAGTTAATAAAAATTATTTAGGTAGAAAATTTATATCACTATTTTTAAAAAATAACACTGTACAGCTAATAAATACACAATCAAGCCAAAACAAAACAAGATCAGAAAAACATAATTTCTATCTTTCATTCAATTTTGAATTTTGTTCAATTGTTAAGTAATTAAAAGATAATCATAGTTTAAAAATAAAATTACACTGAATTCCAACATGAACATCTTTAAAAATAAAGGAAAATCAAACTATGATTATTTCCAGAACCAAAAAAAAAAGACCCCTAGAAAAACACAATGAAGTAAAATCACTCACACACGGACACATACACATATATTTGTGCGTCTCCAATTCTTTCTGGCTCACAGAACAAAGTATTGCCTCTAGATCAGCTCTGAGATCTCAAAACATCAGCTCCTTTTTTCTTTGTTGGCTTTTGACTGCAAAGCATTTTGTGGTAACTCTCATAGGTCAAGTTCATATTTTTAGCCTTACTGGAGTTTTGAATTGCTTTCAGTTTGTGGGTTTAAAACAAAATCTTAACATTACTGATGTGGCATTTTGTTTTCAGTAATTGATATTAATTTTCAGGTTGTACTTCTGGTTTTAATATGAGAAGATCTTGGAGAACTGCATTAAAAGATCCACAAAAATGGTAAGGTATTGTTTAGTTTCCATTTGTTTTATATTCAAAATGTTTTACATGCTTTAACTGCCATATACTTTCCTGGTTTCTCTTGTGCCAGATATTATCTCTACATTGCACAAAACATTGGCTGGCTGAAACAATTATTGTGATGTTTCTGCAAGTAGCCAGGTCTGGAATCTGGTGATAATCAACATTTCTACAAACTCAAGTTGATACACTGGACCTGTATTACACACTTTAAAGTGACTATGAAAACAGCGGTCAATTATTTATAGGGAGATACTATGCCAACAGCAGATGCTTTCCATATGTATAGCAGAATGCTGCAGTTCCCCTGTCTTCATTGTATTCACACTGCAGAATAGATTTGGAGATAGTGATATTCTCCTAATAGTTTCTGCCAATATTGCACTGCTGAGAACCCTCAAGTCTGTTTAAGATATTAGGGTAAGAAAATGGATAACTTGTTTATCGATGACAGTATTTAAAAAAGAAAAATCACAAGCATTGCTTCTGGCACATTGTGTCAAAAATCAGTATTTAATTATGCTCTCTTAGATGTATAGCCAGAAGGTTCTGGAGTAAGTAAAACCGTTATTTAAATGAGTGACAAGGCCCAAAGGCTGATGCTAAAAAGTCATTACTACATATATTTTATGGCACTGGTATTACTTTTACTTTTTCAGTATCCTTGTATTTAGGATGTCATGCACCTTCCCAGGTAATAACAGATTTACAATGTCTGATACTTTTAAAACAGAATATACAGGTAGTCCTAGAGTTACAACAGTTTGTTTAGTGACCATTTAAAGTTACAATGGCACTGAAAATATGACTTATGAGGTATACACACGAACACTGTAGCATCCCCGTGGCCATATGATCAAAATTCAGATCCTTGGTAAATGGTTCATATTCACGTGATCAGCTTTTACGATATTCTGACAAGCAATGTTCCCTTACCATGTTATTAACTTAACAAATGCAATGATTCACTTAACAATGGTGGCAAGAAAAGCCATAAAATGGGATAAACTCACTTAGCAAATGTTTCACTTAGCAACATAAATTACGACCTCAATTAGGGTCGTAACTCGAGGACTATCTAGATTAGACTCCTCAGAGATCTAGCATAATAAAGAACCTGGCTCATCTCAAATCAAACCTAGAAAATTAAATGTATCCAGGTGATCATTGCTTCTCGAGACAAAGTGTTAGGTCTGACTGCTTTGAAGGAAATATTGCACCAGACTTTTGAAAAAGGTGTAGTGAATTTTAACAGCTATTGCTCAATGACAAATACAAATACAGGTTTGGGGGAAACATACTTCAGAAACTGATGGTTCAATTCCAGGCACTTTTGAATGAAAACTGTTTGTCTGACTTCAGTTTAATCAGATATTAAGGCAGCTATGGCTACCTTGATGGATGAAGTCTATCTAAAAAAAACAGGAGTGTCTTATTCCAACTGATTCTTCTAGATCAGGGCCGTTAAACTCATGGCCCGTGGTCTGGATGCGTCACACGCTGGCCACACCCACACCCGGTTTTAGCAAAGGGAGAAAAAGTCTTGATATGTGATGCCGACATGAGTTTGACACCCTGTTCCGGATAATTCAGTAGTCTAACTGAACCATGAGTTTTACCTAATGGATAGGTTTCAGATAATAGCAGACCATACGTACTTTGGGAAAGAAGCCTATTTATAGAAATGCCTTTTTCTATATCTGCTTATCTTCATTGGACTTCCTTTTTTCAAATAATAAAGTAAACATTATTTAGGAATTTTAATTATCTATCTATAAAGCGTCTTTCTTTAGTGTCTTCTCAAATGTATTAGTAGCACTAACTTTACAACGTTTTCAATTCTATTTTAAGTCCTTTTAGTGTTTTTCAGATATTGTCAGCATTTCATTTTGCTTATAGTTTCATTTTGCTTTATAGCTTCACTATTTTAGTGTGTTTATTCTGATGAAGAGTAATTTAAAAAATAAATAAATAAAAGTACCCAAATTCATCTTGTTTGTGTTGTTACTCAGCTTATTGCTTTTAATTTCTCTTGGGAAATGACTGGCTTTTGGCCTAACTAAAAGTGCATGATATAAATACTGTGGTCTGAAAAAAACGCAATAATAATGACAATCTCATAATTGTACTGTAGGTTGCTTCATCACTAAGGTACTGCACATAATGTGGTTTAATGTGTCAGAACTTCATGACTACATTTCTGTGTTTCAAGATTTTTCTTATGTACCGTGAAAATCAAAACATACTAAGTTTGTGGTATTTTGCTGAGATAGCATTAATTCTGGAATAAAGATAAGGTCAACAATGACTCTTTCCGCAGGCAATGTCTACATTTAATTTTTTAAATAGGTGTTTTTGTCTCCACACTCTTCCATCTTCTTCTTCCTAATATATGTACTCATTTATGAGAGTAAACTGCTCTCAGTATCAGCTGGTGATCACATGCATACAACCATTTATGCTGCTTTCTTACCAACATTAGAAAAGCAATTTGCCAGGCCTTCATCAGTGGTACTTCCACTTATTAGTATAGCTATATACTCTTTATACTCCTTAGTGCTCTCCCATCCAAATACTAATCAGATCCAATCTGCAACAGAATTTGAAAAATATGAAGACTTATTACTTACTTGATATGTTTTTGTTAATACAATTGCCTTTTTAGTAGCGTTATTATAACAATAGCTCTTAATCAGCTTGTAATCTCCTAACACAAAGATAGGAAATCTTTAGTTCATAGTCATAGGCATTAAAAAGGATCCAGTTAATTTACTACTTCAAGAATCCTTTAAAGCATTCACCTCACCATCTTCTGAACTATGTTCTCTTAAAAGCAAAGATGCTTTCCTGAACTCTATACAGAATAGATTATTTTTTATCACTGATCACAAAATGCTGTTCTATGCTCTATGGAAAAACCTATCTATGTAATCATTTTTGAATAATCAACTTTTCTGAATATCTCTCTTGCTTGAAAAAAGTTAACAATGGCAAAGTGCTAAATAGAAGTAGAAGATTTGCAATTGGTTAATATTTTCCCCTAAAAGTTATTTTTCCCTACAATATTCACAAATCTAAATATCTTCTAAAATGGTTCAAGATCACAATTTCAACTCCTGTTTTTGTCTCTTAGGAGTTATAATTGTACCTGACATGGCATGACTGACATCATCACTATCATCATCATCACCACCTACAACTTGTTAGAAAAATAACTATAGTGCAAACTGCACAAAACACATTTAAAAACCACAGCTATATAATGTTTCATCCTAAACATACTTCCCTGGAATTTAGGCTGTGCAAAAACTGTTCTTTGGGGTGAAATTAAAATTATTTGGGGTGGGGGTAGCAGTGCTCATAAATGTCTCCTCTCCTGTCATTGCTGGAGAATGATAATAATTGTAACAGGAATAACGACATGATTTCAACATACTTCACAAGATGAAGGCATTTTTATTACTATGTTCATGTAGCCCTCTAGAAATTCACTGTCTTTTTCCAGGACCATGTCTGTTCTCAGTATTTTGTTTTTCTATTTACTTTCCTAATTCACAAATCAGAATTCAATATGAAGGGTACTTCTAGAGAATAAATCTTTTCTTCCTCAGAATTAAGAGTTAAGAAATATTATAGAGGTCACCAAGTCTACTCCTTTGCATGATGTATGTTTCATTAGAGCTTCTCTAACAGATGGTCATCCAGTCTCTGTTTGAAAATCTCTAATGAAATTACCACAACATTTTGCAGCTGGTTCTATCAGCTAACAGTCATACAGGTCAGGGAGTTCCTCCTGATATTTATCTGCTTCATTATATCTTAACTAAATATATTTATGGCTCATATTTTTAATAGGTTAAATACACATAGTTCCTTTAACTGTGCCTCATATTGCTATTGGTACCTCTACTCTGGGCTTGATTTATTTTGAATTGTGGTGTCAAGAACTAGATATAGTTCTCCAAATGGAATATTACCAGGGTAGAATGGAAACAAATAATTATTTCTTGTGATCTAGACTCTATTGTTTTGTTAATGTAACTCAGATAACATTTAGCTTTTTAGCAACTGCATTACACTGTTCACTCATGCTTAACTTATGATTAACAAGGTCACCATATTTTTTTCACATGCACTATTGCCAAGCTATTGCTACTGTAGTGATTAGAATGCAGTACTGCAGGCTACTTCTGCTGACTGCCAGTTGACTGCAATTTGGCAGTTCGAATCTCACCAGGCTCAAGGTTGATTTAGCCTTCCATCCTTCCAAGGTCAGAATTAACGAGGAATTGGATAACTCCAAAGTCTAAATGAATAAATAAATAAAGTCTTTTATGAGGAACAAATGTTTGCTGAACAAAAGAAAAAAATGTGTGCAATAGTGTACTTTGAATGAATAAAAAAATCATACGACAAATATGGATGAAAAAGTAAATGAGTTGAGAAGTAAGGGACGACTGAGAAAGTCATGGTTGAATGGAGTTGCTCAAAAACCCAAACCAGAAAATTCAGAAGTTTAAAGAGCAAAAGGCAAAGTCTGGAGCAATGGATGGATGGGGTGGTTTGCAAAGAAGAGCAGATATAGTAAGAAGAGTTAAAATAAACTTTTTTTCTTTTTTTTATCCATGCCTTTAATTTCTTTATCTTAGTGAATCTTCATAAAACTGCTTACCTAAAAGGATGCCGTATGATGGCATATATATATATGCAACCTTCTTTATGGTTCTTCTTATATTCATTGACTCACTGACAGAGCAATTTCATGTGGAAAGGAACTGTTACTACTAAACTGAGCAGACATTTGTTTCCCACTAATGAAATCAATTTAATGTTTTTGAGTATCAAGTAAATAATTAAAAATATTCTTTTAAATTTGTAGAGATGCTTTATCCCCAAGTATGTTGTTAAAAACATTCCATTTTGCAAAAACTTTTACCTACTAAAATAGCAGTCTCCAACCATTCCAGCTTTGTGGACTAGTGGCGGCAGCAGTGTTATGCCCCTGTCGGAGACTGAATCCGAGGAGGAAGACAAACAGCTGACAGGGAGTGGGAGTGTGGCTCTGTTGGCTGTGGAGGAAACTGGGGAAGGGCAAAGTCCAGCTGGGCAGAACAGGGAGAGGTAGAACAAGGGAGAGGGAGTTCAGAGGAAGACCCCAGGGCCACCCCCTCTTCATCCTAGGGCACACAGGGAGGAATGGAGAAGAGAGCTACGTGGGTTGCGTAGCTTATGAGGGAGGAAAGGGCCCTGATTCTCTTCATTATCCACACCTAGGAATGAGAGTATAAAAGAGATGCAAGCTGAGTGCCACGTCTGCTGGGAACAAATGTGAGTTTATCTTGTGCTGACTTTGGTTATCCTGCGTTCCTGGCATCCTCCCAACCGTGTTGAATTACTGCTGTTCTTTCATGTCTGCAATTCCTTCTCTTGCACTGCTGGACCAATTACCTCATCTTGCCTTGATTGGACTTATACAGTTTTTGTTGACCACATTTTGGGCTTGATTCTCTGCAGCCAAAGGCTGTTCCTGGGAGAGTTTTTTTTCCAGCCCAGAAGGTAACCAGAACATTGGGGGCAAAGTTGGAGCTAATAAAGGGACTCCTACTGATCATCTGACTGTTGCCTTTGTCCCACATCCCAGGTCATCACAAGCAGGATGGGGGGAGGGGATGGTTCTGCACATGCGCCGCTCATGCAAATGGTGTGTATGTGCTTACGTATATGTAATTTTTATACCATTTTTATTTAAGTGATAGCATATGACATGAAGAATCGGATTTAAAAAAATCATGTTAATTATTCTTCAATGTATCTCTCCCTTCTTTAGGATATAGCATTGTTTTTATGTCAAACTCAGCTCCCAGAGCCTTGTATGGACATATCAATACAGGGTAGTTTCTTTTTTTTCTTCTTTTTTTACATGATAGAAAGTGATTTGCCACTGCCTTCTCCTAGCCAGCAGTTCTGGAAAACTTCCACACATCATTTAATACTATAGCCTACTTTTAAAACAAAAACAAATTCTTTACTTCCTGTTAAAAGTTTAGTTATAAATGAAAAACACCAAGGGAGATTTTTAAAAATCTGAAAGTATTTGATCATTTCAAATCATGCTGAGAAACAAATCTCAGTGATAATATGACCACCAGTGAACTCCCCCACCTCAAGCTCAAATATGCCAGTGCTAAAATACTTATATTTACTGTGCCGCTGGTTTAATTAAAGAAAAACAAAAGTGCACATAGTTTGCCAAAAGAAGGAAAGCATTTCAGTCAACTGTGTTTTCCTTTAGTAACAAGATCATGAACAAGTAGAGCATGCAACTTTTTCGACTATTGCTCTGTGTTAGATCAGTATATTTAACATACGGGAAATCTGGAAGTCAAACTCGTATTCCCATTATTAGCTGAATAAGAAAGGAAGAAAGCATAATCAAATGTCCTTTGACTCTCTAGTCCAAATTATAATCAAGAAGTGGGAAAGCAACCCAAATCTAATGTGAAAGTGTGTGCATGTGTGCGTGCATTTCATTCAAAGAAAATAACAATACTGTAGAAGGCAAGGCTAACCAATGTATCTTTAAGACAGATTGTCTCCTCTCAGGAAGACGACAAGCTAATTATAGTGTTCCTTTCAGAGGCAACTCACACATGTAAACTATTATGCAAAATATAAGTGTTTTTTTTCCCCCTTCAAGAATGCTCAAGTTCATTAGACATGGTTTTTTCAATGTAGAAAATCAGGCCAGAAATGAAAATAAACAGCTTCTAGTATATGCAACATAATTCCCCCAGCATTTATGGAAATACAGTAAAAAGAGTCCTACAGAAATGTGACTTGACATTTCATGCTTTCCCCCCTTAATCTCAGGTTCAGCCTTTGCCTATTTGTACTATATTGTTTCTAATTTAACAGTACTTCAGTGAACGAGGATGGCTGTAATGATAATAACTATTTGTTGGTGAATATTTTGCTCTAATTTAATCCAACAATTAACAGATACCAATGAAGACTGAACTCATGTTTACAGTACGTATTACATTTACTAACCTACTCTTGCAAAGGATGTCAGCAATACTGCATCCGAGAAAGACCCTTCCCCAGGTTTTTCAATTTCCAGTACTCTTTTCTCTCATAATTTGCCTACTGGGCAGTTTTGCCAAATGGTTCAGTTAATTGACCAGTTACATATGCAAATGCACTTCAATTCTGCTGCAAGCTCAGGTGAGATAACAGCAAACCATCCATGCAAAATAGATGCAGCAGAAATGTACTTCAGTTCAATATATTTGTCATGTCGGATTCTGAGTGAAAGGAGGAACAGCCGACAGGGAATGGAGGTGTGGCTCTGAAGGTTGTGGAAGAGGCTGGGGAAGGGCAGAGGTCGGCTGGGTAGTCAGAGGAAGAACCAGGCCCATCCCCTCTTCATCCTAGGACACGCAGGGAGGAACGGAGAAGGAAACAACGTGGCTTACGAGAGAAGAAGCGGCCATGATTCCCCTCATTGGTTGCAGTGGGGAGAATAGTATATAAGAGAGAGGGTTAAAACACAGTGTTGCCAGAAGCAAAGTGTGTGTTAGTTTGGGCTGAAGTTATCTTGGTTAGCATCCTTCCAACAGACTGTGCCTTGTTATCTCCTTGAAGTTGGTAATTACTTATCCTGGTCTGGAAATTCCTTCATTGTAGTTTGTTTTAGTTTTTTATTTCACTTCTATCTGCTCATTAAGTTCGGACTGTATTGCTTTCTTTTGAAGACTATTTTTTAATACATTTTATCTCCAACTGAGAATTATTGAACAGTGGTGCCAAGTTGGAGGCATTAAAGGAAATTTATTTATGTTTTGGATTTTGTTACATTTGTGTTACACTCCGGGTCATCACAATATTCTTATGAAGCCAAGGGGAGAATATTTTGACTGAAAGTACACAAACACTTTAGTTGGTATCCTTTTATTCCAAGCTGCCAATTGGCAAGCTTTTGTTTTTGACAATTCTTTAATATTCTGTCATCCTCCTCTGCTGTTGAAGACAGGTGCTCAACCCATGCAGACGGTGATGTAAAACCAGGAAGCAAACCCAAATATCTCTGCCAAAGCACTATTCACCAAACGACAGGAATGGCACACTTGCTGTTCAGGATGCCTTCAGTGAAAGAATCACATCCAAAAATCACATCATTCGTGGTTTTGGGGTAGAGTTCCACCAGTATGCTGATGACACTCAGTTATACATTTCTACCCCAGGCCACCCCAACGAAGCCATTGAAGTGATGACCCAGTGCCTGAAAGCCGTGCGGAGCTGGATGGGGCGAAACAGACTGACTCAACCTGGCCAAAACCGAGTGGCTGTGTTTCCGGCACCCAGATACAGCCAGCTAACTCTATTGCTGGCCATGGGGGAAGAAATTTTGACCCCCACAGAGAAGGTAATCTGGTTGTCCTCCTGGATGTACGGCTGTCATTAGAAGATCATATAGTGGCCGTCACCAGGGGGGCGTTTTGTCACGTCCGTAGGATTTACCAGTTGTGGCCCTGTGGATCAGGATGCACTCTGCACAGTCACACCTGCCCTCGTCATCTCCCGCCTAGACTATTGCAATGCTCTCTACATGGGGCTCTCCTTGAAGAGCATCCGGAGGCTTCAGCTGGTGCAGAATGCGGCCGCAGCGGGTGGTTTTGGGGGCTTCTCGGAGCTCCCATGTTACACTGCTCCTGCGCGAGCTGCATTGGCTTCTGGTGGCCTTCCAGGTGCGATTCAAGGTGTTAGCGGTCACCTTTAAAGCGCTCCATGGCTTGGGACCTGGGTACTTATGGGACCGCCTGCTGCCATCATCGGCCTCCCGTTGCCCAATGCGCTCTCACAGGGTGGGCCTCCTCGGGGTGCCGGCAGCTGGGCGATGCAGGCTGGCGGCCCAGAGGGTGCAGACCTTCACTCTGGGAGCACCCTCCCTCTGGAATGAATTACCCCCGGAGATGAGAACTATCCCTGACCTACGAACCTCCGGCGCACGCTGAAGACCCACCTTTTCCAACAAGCCGGTCTGGCCTAGAGTTACTGGTAGGGTTTTAAATTGGTTTTTAACAGTTGTAGTTTTTAAATTTTTCCTTATTCTTATTGTATTTCAGCCACTAATATAATCTATTTTTAATTCTATTTTAAAATTGTATTTGTAAGTGTGTTGTTTTTACTTGGCTGTACACCACCCCGAGTCCCGTTGGGAGAGGGGGTGGTATATAAAATCGAATAAATAAATAAATAAATAAATAAATAAATAAATAAAAGGAAATAACAGTCATCTTATCAAATTTATTTTCAGCTTCAGTTGGGAAAGATTCAATATAATGCTATTTCAGATACCAGGTTTTGTTACTTTAATCCCAATGTGGGAAACATTTGCAATCAGTCTTAAATGCCTTAACTGCATTGAACTCTGCATTGAATTCTCAAAGATCCATCTCATCCTGGAAACTCTTTTTTTGAACTATTACCATCTGGCAGACGGTACAGAATAATAAAAACAAGGACAAATAGGCTGAAAAACAGCTTCTATCCCAGGGCAGTAGCCCTTTTGAATTCTGTTGTATAGTGCAGTGTTGGTGTGGTGTCGGGGGTTTCCGGTTCAATGTGTGAAGGGTGAAGGATCTGTGTTTGTGTTTATTTTCATGGTCATGGTCATGATGTGCACTGAAGATGGTGCTTGATTTCATTGTACGAGGTGCAATGACAATAAAGTTAACTAACTAACTAACTAACTAACTAACTAACTAACTAACTAACTGAAGATTTATTAAACTTTGCCACTTTTAGAATATGGAGAAGAGCTATCATTCATCCGCAAAACATAACACTTCATTTTATATATAAATCAGCAGCACCAACTGATTATAGGTAAGCTAGAGCCAGACAGATTTCCTTTTCCTTATCATCATTGCTCCCATCATCTCCAGTATCTTTCTTGCCACTCCAACAGTATTTCTTCCAAAAGAGAGTACAGGTAGTCCTCAACTTATGACCACAATTGAGCACGGTAGTTAAGTGAACCTGGCTTCCCCATTGACTTTGCTTGTCAGAAGGTTGCAAAGGGGATCATGTGATCCCGGGACACTGCAATTATCATAAATATGAATCAGTTGTCAAGCATTTGAATGTAAATCATGCTACAATGGTCTTAAGTGTGAAAAATGTCATAAGTCATTTTTTCAGGGCCATTGTAACTTTGAACAATTGCTAAATGAACTATTGTAAGTCGAGGATTACCTGTATTTTAATGAATTCCTTTTTAATCACTTTTAAGCATTTTAAACAGCTTGAGGGAGTTGTTAAAGGATGGATATACTTTATATTTTTCTTAAATCTAAATTGATATTTTCTTATGATGGTGGAAGAGTTAAGGTTTTATAAGATCACTCATATCATTCATTTTGATATCATAGGTTTGAGGGGTTGTATTGTGTTGCATTTGAGGGGCAGAATAAAAATGTTTTCTTTAAAAACCAATAGGAACAGAATTAGAAAATTGTTACTGACCGCTCTAAAACCTTGGCAGAGTTTGGTTCTTTCTTTAATTGAAAGTCAGTTGTTTCCCCATCATTAAAGACTGTAACACATATTTGAAAGGTTTAAGGGTGGAGATTGATTATGAATGCATGAAAAGTTGACATTTTGGAATAGAAATTTTTATTTGAAAGGTGCAAATTATTTTTAATTTACTTAAGCAGAAATGTATTAATATTCTATACGAATATATTATGATTTCTAAAAAATGATATACTACATGAGGAATTTTAATTGTCTTTTAATTGTCTTAAATTGCAGTATGTTAATTAATTCAATTAAACAAAATGTATTTCTTATTTTGGGTAAGCTACATTTTGCCATTGAAACTTGCAGATTACATTACATTAGAGGATGTTTGGAAACAGTTGAAACCTAGACTTTATTTTACAAAAAAACTGAATATATTGTTAAGAGGGATCTAGATAATTTGTGAGAAATTTGGAATCCAGAGTTAGAATACAGGAATGATTTTGTGTTTTGAAGAATATCAAATAGGACTAATTTATTGAAATATTATTATATTCTTTTATTTAAAAAGAATTGGGTATCAACCATTTTATGCTGGAGTAGTAGTATATTGTAGCTAAAAATATAAAAGTTTGCATGAAAATAAACTACCATGCCAGAGTTATAATTCTGGACCGAAAAACAGTCTTCTTGTTCAACTCTGTCATGGCATAATAACATGGCAAAGTACATATGTGTTAGTGTTTACTGTTTCAACTGCAGTTGCTATAGCTTTATAAAGTTACATTTTCTCTTCTTTTTTTAAGTTATTGGGCTGATCCACAAACTGACAGTTGTTCGGGATTTCAAACTGATTCTTCTCCATCCTCTCAAATAATTCTGACTTGCTGCCGTTCTTATGACCACTATTGCCATTGCTGCTGCTACTACTGTTGACTCAGTCAGTGTATTTTGGCACCTGAACAGGAATGCATCAAAGTAGTGAAATGTAGGAAAAGGTTTGATACAAGCTTTATACATGCACCAATGTACAAAGAAGCTTTAAGTTGCCAAAGTGGCAAATTGACCATGAAATCAGAATTTTGATATATCTAGCTTTTTTAAATTTGTCTTTCATCAAGGACTTCCAGTATGTGGAATCCAGATTTGCGTGCTGAGTGGACAGAAGAAGAGGATGAAATAACATCTTTTTTCCCATGCAGTCTCCAGTACTTACCATGCTAGAGGAAGGGAAAGCTACTAGAGAAGGAATGGAAATAGCCTCTCCTCTCAGACATTTTCTGGGAGAAAGGATGTGTATAGCTCTCTACCTGGCTTAAAGGTCTACTAATTACTGATTGTGGTTTTTACTAGATTCTTCAGTTGCAGAATTATGGCTGCAGAATATTGAGTGTTTTATGCTTTTATCAGATCTGCCATATATTGGGAAAGTTTTGAAGGGAGGGGGAGAAAGAGGGAAGTTCTGTTTTTAGCTACAGTACTAATATATAGTTTTTCAAACATCTTGCCAAACCAATGTTCAGTCTAATCCCTGCTCTAGCTTCATGATTCTTTTTAAATAGATCCTTCCCTTTTTTAAAAATTCATTAAAATACACCTAAGCCCTTCCTCTAAAAGGCTTGTTACATTTACAGTTTCTATTTGCCTTAAAATATAACTGTATCTAGGCAACATTACTGCTGTGCCATTGCAACACTTCCATTTTGAATTGGTTGGAATTTAATTATTCTTGCACAATTTTGGTGTTCTATTATTATTTATTACTCTTTTTGTCTGTAGAATATCATACAGTAGATCTCTTCTTTTCCCCCTGCACTGTACCAAATGAAGATTTCTGGGAATTTGAAAGCCTGCACATTTCTTTCACACATTAAAATAAGTATTGCTAATTATAAATGTTTCACTAAAATTCTTCTTTTTTTTTTTTCTTATGCAAAAAAAATGCAGTGCTCTAAGTGATTTATTTGAAATCAGTTAGGACATTTCAAATAAGTCACAAAGCAGCTTATGAGAGGGACAAGTAGAGAGACAAGTAGACGAAAAGTTGTTGTCCAGCTGAGTTCATGCCACATGTGAACAGAAACACATATAAAGAAGGTTGAGCATTTGCTGGAAGGAGTAGAAGCATATATCACCATACCACCCCAGCTATGAAGCTCCTTAGCCAATTTCCATCATAAAGTTGGCTCTTTTTATACAAGAGACAGCAGAATTCCTGGCCACAGCAGCCTCATTCATGTATCAGCCAATTGGATTATCAGAATGTGACATCCCTGAGAGCTTTCAGAGGAAAGGAGAAAATTTTGCAGTCCTAGGAGCTATTCTGGAGGTGGATGCAATAAGGGAGGGATGGAGGGAGGGAAGAAAAGAAAGAAAGGAAAGAAAGAAAGACTATTTTCCATGGCCATGAAAACTAGGACCAGTGATACAGAATATGAATTGCAGCTTTCTAGATTTAATTTAAATACCGAAAAACGTTGTCAGTGTAAGTTCTGTATAACTGTTGGAACAGTTTACCTATGAAGTTGTTATGTTTGATGATAATGATGATTTATTGTAGCCACCCATTACAAACAACTCTATAGTTCATTCTGGGGGGAGGGGAGGGGAAAATTAAAAGAGGTTGGGCAACAATCTCTTAAGGGTGGCTTAATAGTTTTTCTGCACATTTCAGAGCAATGGGATAGATGATCCATGTAGTCCCTTCTAACTCTATGATCTGACAATCTTATTATCAAAAAAGAGAAGCATCTTCCCCCTTATAAAAGTTAGTTGGGCTGATGAGAATTGAGCATAAACTTGTCTTCAAAGCACAGTAGTGCTAAGGTATCAGTATACTGCCTTGCTTTTTATCAGTCAAACTTCTGTGTCTATCATTAAAAGCACCCTTTCATTTGAAACATACATTATGCATTCCAATCCATATTGCTTAAGACAAACATGCACCTGATATTTGCAAATGCTATGTCTTCTTTTAGAAAAATCAGAGTTCAACAGGCCTGAGCCCAATAGGACCAGACCTATCTGTCTGGAATTTAACAGGCTTCATCTTCTCAAAATAGATTTGTTAAAGTAATTAATAATTTACTATCAGACTGCAGTGCTAAATGGAAAGTAAATTAGGTATGCATGTAACTACTTTCCATTCTCACTGCCGATTCCTATAGTTCAGTGTAGAGCTTTCTGAAAAGATTGGCTACATCTCCAAACAGTTCTGCTTTTTTGGGCAGAGAATTAGAGGAGAGGGAAAACTTGCATGGAATTTGCCATTAACAGCAATTTACTCCATTTTAGCTTTAAAAGGAAATTTACAGGAAAAGTTCCTACAAAAGATGTTTCCGTGGTTTTAAAAAATATTTTTTCTTTCAATTTCGTCTGTTCTAAAGTTTGTAATAGTTCCAGTATTCTGTTTTATATGACCCATAGTACAACTGAAAATATTTAAATACTTACTGGTAGTTACAACTAAAATATAGTTAATATTTAAATGAGTTTTTTTATTTTTTAACTTGGTTAAAGTGGTTCACAAGACCATTGAAATAAATAAAATAAAATATAGGGAAAAGTATAAAATGATAATATCAACATAATAAAAATAGATTAATTGGAGCTACTGGTAAGGATAAAACAGCTCAAATTCTGGGGAAAATCTTCAAAGTAGGCAATTTCCTAATCTCTGTTGGGAGTAGTTAAGTGTCATAGTTACAAGTTATATTTTGGTTGCCCTTAAACTAATTTTTAAATAGCCATGTTCATCAGTGCCTCACTGCACCTATGTCTGAAAGTGCTCTATTTTGAATGCATATTGAACTAAAGCTCATATGCACTCTGGGATGTGCTTTCTGCAATTGGCTAACTTAATTTTTCTGCACAGACTGTACTGTTTTTTCTAGAATATCATGTGCATTCAACACACACTGTTCCAAAAAAAAATCTGAAGCAAGAAAACAATGGTACAAACAGCTTTAATAATCAAGGTCCAATAATATGATAAAGAAACCAAACAATTTCACTTTCAAAATCACAAGTTTGTTTATCAGTATCAAAGATGATATTGCATGAAGTGTTTGAAAAAACTATGAAGTGTTTTTCCCTTGAAAAAGATCCATGGATGCTGCAATGCTGATAATATTTCTTTGTTTTTTTTTTCTTTTATCATATGATGAGCTATCTTATGACCTACTCCTTTTTTCTTAAAATAAATTCTGTGATAAAATGTTTTAGCAAAATCTACACAAAAAGAAAAATGATAAACAGTTTTATTTTCTGGATGTTCAAGGTCTTTTGTAGATATATTCTCATGAATAATTATCCAAAAATTATTTAACTACTTTTAAAATGAAAAATACTGGAATTTGTGTTCTCTAAAACCTTTCTCTTCTAATAGTTTCAATATTTCTTTTTTATTATTTTGAGAGATATGTAAAATGATATCCTTTAATTTGTTAGAAATCTTTTTTTATTATCCATTCAAAATCCAGTTGTTCACTGATGACAATATTTTTAAATAGATAATATTCAGCTTATTCTGCTTTTAATCACACTGACGCATATCCCAACATTCCATTACACTTCTTCCAGAATTTTGTCACATTTTTTTGTGCCAGAAAAACAAAATCTAGGAAAATGCTTGATTCTTAATTGAAGCATTGCACATTAGAGGAACATAATTTAATGATTTGGCTGTAATAAAACAAAGGAGGTAAGACATTTGAGTACCTTTCAACACCTCCAATTTTAAAACACTTTTTTTTTCTTTTCAGTTTAGAATAGAATAGCAGAGTTGGAAGGGACGTTTGAGGTCTTCTAGTCCAACTCCCTGCTTAGGCAGAAAACCCTATACCATTTCTGACAAATCGTTGTCCAAGCTCTTCTTTAAAACTTCCTGTGTTGCAGCATTCACAACTTCTAGAGGAAAGTTGTTCCACCGATTAATTGTTCTAACTGTCAAGAAATTTCTTCTTAGTTCTAAGTTGCTTCTCTCCTTGATTAGTTTTCGTTCATTGCTTCTTGTCCTGCCTTCAGGTGCTTTGGAGAATAGCTTGACTCCCTCTTTTTTGTGGCAACCCCTGAGATATTTTAAGACTGCTATCATGTCACGCCTAGTCCTTCTTTTCATTAAACTTGACATACCCAATTTCAAGTGTTCATATATGTTTTAGCTTCCAGTCCCCTAATCATCTTTGTTGCTCTTCTCTGCCCTCTTTCTAGAGTCTAAACATCTTTTTTACATTGTGGCAATCAAAACTGGATGCAGTATTCCAAGTGTGGTCTTATCTAGGCATTATAGAATGGTATTAACTCTTTAGTTTATTATAAGAGTTTAATTTAAATATTAAGGTTAATATTAAGACAATTTGAGATCTTTTTTCTAGCTTTGATTTTTGAGAATCTTGCTGGCATTCCTGCATTCATCAGATTGTTTCCTTTCTTCTAAGACCCTCCTATGGGTCTCTTAAGCAGGAACTAGCTAACTCCTTTGTTGAACTGATAACAGTTGGTGTTATCAGTTAATGATGCTGAATCATGTCATTCTTGGAGTTGTTCAGAGTTCCACTTGAACATTTCTAGAGACAACGTTGAACTATGGAATGGGAAGAACTGCAGAGAAGAGCTGTAAGTGCTATTCTGAAAAAATCAGCCTGATTTCATCTTGCAAGAATTATCTTTATGTGATTATTAAATATTATTCCTCTCAGGTATTTATGACATGGATATTTTTTCCCCACTCAGGTCACCTTCACTCTTTTTTTAGGCAAACAATTTTAAATTAGGTTTGTTTGTTTTTTTACTGCCTTTGGAACAAATGTCAGTTTTGCTGAATGGGCATGGAATGTTACTCAGGAACGTTACTCTTTAAGATGGCAACAGGTTAAACTTAGAGCTGTGCAAACTTTGAAATGCCACATTCAAATTAAGCTTGGCAAATCTCTCAAAAAAGTTAAGCGTTGGCAAATTTAAATCATTTTTGACTCTAAACTGGTTCCCCCCCCTTAGCTCTGTGCCATCACATGTGAGTTAAAACCCACAAAAACCTGCTTACAATGGCTTACTCTACTTTATCTTCTTGCTATAGCAGATACTCACGTCTTACCAACTTTTTTTTTTAAAAAATCCTGTTTTTAGAACCAGTAAGCTCTTTATTTGGACATAACGACAGTCAGTGTACTTGGGCCTACATGTAAATTGTTTGCAGGTAATATGGTTGGTTTATTTATTAAGAAGATCAAATAAAAATGTGCATTATGTATGTTATTGGGTGCAATCTTGTTGTATAATCTAATAAATTTGCAAAGGTTTGTCCTGGGCCTGTCACAGTGGTGGGCTTCAAATAATTTAACAACTGGTTCTCTGCCTGGTTTCTGGGTGGGCGTGGCCATGGCCTAGTCCTCCTACACCATCCTGAGAGTGAAAATAGACTGCGGGGGCCTGTTTTCCACCTCCCCAGGCTCCGAAGGCTTTCTGGAGGCCAGAAATAGGCCCGTTTTCGCCCTCCATGGGAAGAAGATAAGCAGAGGAAGTCCCGTAGCAAAGTGAGGCCCTGTATGACACCATGCTATTAATAGGTAAGCATTTGGAAATTCTACCAGTGGCTTAAAAGGGCTGGACTTAAAAGACAGCATTGAGGCACTGATCATAGCAGCACAAAATCAAGCAGTGAGCACCTGATCCATAGAAACATATGAGACAGGATATGAGACTATACAAAGCGGCCTCTGAAACAGTCCAACATAAAGTAATAGGATGTAAGATTAAGGCATTGAATGGCACACACAAATAGATGGCATTGTATATAGAAACATCTCCGCAGTGTATGATGTAGACCATTCCAAGTCTAGATGGCAGATTCCATAGGTCAGGGAGAATAACAGTGCTAAGTTCCTGTGGGACTTCCAAATGTACAGGCAGGAATTGGCCAATCAACCAGACATCATCTTGTTTCTATTTTTATCTGGCTGTACACCGCCCCGAGTCCCTTTTTTGGGAGATGGGGCGGTATAAAAATCTAATAAATAAATAAATAAATCATGTTAGTAGACAAGGATCAGAACACACTGATCATTGATAAATGTAGTGATGCAATATAGCAATATCAGGAAGAAGGAATATGCAAAGCTGGAGAAATACCAGGACCTGAATGGCAAAGGATGTGTAAAATACAGGCCAAAGTAGTCCCAGGGGTGATAGAAGCACTTGGACTCCTAAACAAGGAGAACAGGGGTGAGATTCAATTTTTTAAACAACCAGTTGTGTGGGAGTGGCTTAGTTGGTGGGTGTGGCTTGGTGGTCATGTGACTGGCTGGGCATGGTCAACTCAATATCACTCATATCGAGGCACGCATCTCCTCGCCTGGCCTCTCATGACTGTGGGGATGCTGCAATAGTCGTAAGTGTGAAAAATGGTTATAAATCACTTTTTTCAGTGCCACTGTAATTTTGAATGGTCACTTCACACAAGCAAAGTACCAGCAAAGGAGGGGAAAAAAATTCCAGAGAAATTCCTGAGACAGGAAGTCTAGTCCTGCCAAGAATGTAATAAGGGTTAATGGAGAGGCAGATTCTGTAAGGAACACCAGAATGTTTCCTTCCTGCCTTTCTTACAGGATTAGGCCAGTAATTTCTTCTAACAACCGTTTCTCCAAACTCCTTAGAACGTTAACAACTGGTTCTAGTGAATAGGTATGAACTGATAGAATCCCACCCCTGGAGGAGAGTAGCTCAACAGATCCCAGGAACACCATCAGAGCTCTCTGTCCAGAAGAGTGCAGTGCTAGGAACAGCTACAATCCTGCACGGAACCCTCAACCCCAAGCTTGTAATAGAGGACCCAAGATTGAAGAAGGCACATACCACCCTTAAGAGTGAGAAAGGATTGGGTTTTTTTTTATATCCAGACACGCAGTGTCTCTCACACACACTGTACAAACAGACAGACTTTGGTTAGGAATTACCAAGCTATGGTTGGCAAATTGGGAGGAACAATTCATAACCACAATGTTATAATTATATTTGAATGAAAAAAAATAGATTATCTGGGAACAGCAGTTCACAAGGAATACATGAAGAATTGGGATCAAATAAATTGTCTAAAAACGTTCAGAGCACAGAAGGGCCTTGGTGGTGCAGGCTGTTAATCATCTAGCACTTAGTGCAAGCTGCCTGCAATTAGTGCAGGTTCGAATCCCACCAGGCTCAAGGTTGACTCAGCCTTCCATCCTCTCGGGGTAGGTAAATTGAGGACCCAAGATTGTTGGGGGCAATAAGCTGACTTTGCAAAAATGCCGCTTGGGGGGGGCCAAAAAGCCCTACTAATAAGCAGGCATATACAATGGAATGAAGGCTGTTGCCAAGCACTTAGCATAGTGCTCCATAGACTGTAAGCCGCCCTGAGTCTCCGGAGAAGGGCGGCATATAAATGTAATTAAAAAAAAAAAAAGATCTCCTACATTTCTTACACAGGTAGTACTCAACTTACAAGTGTTGGCTTAGTGACCATTCAAAGTTACAATGGCCCTGAAAAAAGTTACTTATGATCATTTTTTACACTTAATACCATTGCAGCATGTATTACATTTGGATGCTTGACAATTGATTCACATTTATAACTGTTGCAGTGACCTAGATCATGTGATCACTTTCTGACAAGCAAAGTCAATGGGAAAACCAAATTCACTTAACGTCCATGTTACTAATTTAATAACTGCAGTAATTCATTTAACAAATGTGGCAAAAAAAAATGTATTAACTTTCTTTTCCTTAGGACCAATTGTTAATGATCCCTCTAAGTTTCTCAGTTGCCTGACTGCTTGTCTTCTAAGAAATTGGCCAGTTAACCTTTTAAAAGAACCTTTAAAATGTTTCTCCTGTCAGGATGTTGAAGAAGTTGGAAGAACTTTTCTATGGCAGCATTTCACAATAATTTAAATGATATTACTGTTGTGATAGGATAATGTTTTTTAGATTATGATGAGATGATGATGATAATACTGGTACTAATTTATAAACTGCTTTGGTTTTTATTGTTTGTTTACATATAAATGAATAAAATAAAAGTATCTTCCTGCAAAATATCCACAAAAGTTAGTTTGCATTTAAATGTATATTAAAAGCCAATAAAGATATTATTATTAAAAAAATTAATACAGCTGCTTCTCATCTCTGATAATGCCTGAACTTGATGTTCTAACGCAGGATTGAAAATATGTATTATCAAGGTAGGTTTTTGGCACAGGATAGCAAAAGGAGGGCATCATCTGTACCTGTCAACAGTGGTGTCCCCCAAGGCATTGTTCTAGGACCAACTCTCTTCATACTCTACATAAATGACCTCTGTGATCATATTAAGAGCAACTGCGTCCTCTTTGCTGATGATGTAAAGCTATTCAACACCACAGACAATACTGCTATCCTTCAAAAAGACCTCGACTATGTATCAGAATGGTCAAACAAATGGCAACTTCAAATTTCAACAAATAAATGCTCTGTCCTACATATCGGCAAAAAAAATCAGAAAATAAAATACAAGCTGAATAATCAAGACTTTCTGGGTGACCTCAACTATGTTAAGGACCTTGGAGTACTCATGTCTAATGATCTACTGTAAGTGCTAGAGCCCACTGTAGCTACATAGCCACAAAGGCGTTAAGAGTTTTTAACCTAATCCTGCATAGCTTTTTCTCCAGTAATATCACACTACTAAATAGAGCATACAAAATATTTGCTAGACCAATACTTGAATACAGCTCATCAGTCTGAATCCGCATTACATAACGGATATTAATACAGTCGAGAGTCCAGAAATATTTCACCAGAAGAGTTCTCCACTCCTCTACTTATTGCTGAATACCTTATGCCACCAGACTTGAAATTTTAGACCTAGACAACCTAGAACTATGCTGCCTTCAGTCCGATCTAAGTATTGTACATAAAATTATATATTGCAATGACTTACCTGTCAATGAATACTTCAGCTTCAACCATAACAACATAAGAGCACACAATAGATACAAACTCAAGGTTAACCGCACCAAACTTGATTTGCAGGAAATACGACTTCAGCAAGAGTGGTCAATGTCTGGAATACTCTACCTGACTCTGTGGTTTCTTCCCCAAACCCCAAAAACTTTAACCTTAGACTGTCTACTATTGACCTCATCCCTTTCCTAAGAGGTCTGTAGGGGGCGTGCATAAGCGCACCAACGTGCCTACCGTCCCTGTCCTATTGTTTCTTTTATTTTTCTTATATGTATCCATGTATTCATAACTATGTTTTACTTATACCTATTATCTTATAAGCAATTGACAAATAAATAAATAAAAATAAAAAAATATTTTTTTTTGATTATGTCTAATAAGCAGATATCTATGTTCCACATAAGCTCACTTATTAGTTAAGATCCTTGGGACTGGTGACTGCCAAAAGTCTCAGAATAACATTTTCTGGAAGAACACATATTTAGTGCACAGAAACATTAATTTCATTGAATCAGAATATTATTAAACTATAAACTCTTGGTCAATCTCTTTAAATCTTTTGAAAGTGACTCAATCAACTATTAAAAATATTGAACTTTAAAATCATTGTCAAGGCAATAAAAGCTTCCATATTAATGTACAGATATGTATCCCTGGGTAATCCATCAAAAATGCTTAGTTGTTTTAGAAAAATTTTATTGCTTTTATTCAAAAGCCATCATTATTGTGTGTATGATGTACATAATTAAATCATTTTAAAATTATTCCCCAGTTGAGTATTAAACTCAATTGTACTCTGCAAACACTGCTTTCAATAAAGCTTGTTCTAAAATATGTGGAGCTTCTAAAACTTATTTTAGAAATCCTGAATTCCGTTCCAAAAGAGGTGCCGCCCCCCCCCAGTAAATTCCAAAGGAGTACCTTAAGATATTTTTCAATTGATCATTTTTGGCATACTTTTGTATTCAATGCTGCATTTGAAAGAGGAAACAAGCAGAGAAGTTGTTTTTTCTCATCCAGTAAGCTCCTGTGTAAGTGGTTCAGCACTGACTTCGTGAGGACCAACAGTAGGAATGTGTCTTTATCCACAGGCAGCAAAAAATGTATCATCTCATCTTGGAGTAATTTATCCAATAAGATGATTTAGGGGACAGTTCAATGGCACCAGTTTTAGAAGGCCAAAGCAGAGGGAAGGAATATAAATCAAAGGTGACTGGCAGGTAAAGGATATATGCAGCAATCAGCCAAACCATGTGCACCCTGGCACAAATTCAACAAGATCATTTATAAAAATTTTAAGTCAGGAATACACAAAAGGGGGTCTGGTGCTAACTAAATCCACAGATAGATTACACGCCACTGAAATAAACACTTCCAGATGCTGGTGTACAAAAACCTTTCACAGAAAGAAATGTTTTCTTTCATAAATTTGAAGGGAGGAACCTCGGGTGAAGGGAGAGGAAAACAAGGGCTCCATACTGAGACCTGGTTTCCTACCGCTTTTACGGAACTAGTCATTTTTTTCCAAAATATAAAATGTGACACACAAAAAAACAATATGCTAAAATTCAGCCCTACTAAATAAACTTCAATACAGCCATGTTTGAGTAGCAAAAAGAATATCTTTGGGTCTTTTATAAAGCATTTAATTTCGATGCAGCTCAACCGACAACACATGCTGTATCTTACTGAAGGACAATGGTGTTTCTTAAAGACTTTTACACATATACATCTCTCACATGCTATGCATAAGTGAAAAAATAATAATTATGCAAATTATATAGACAGAAACAAGGTTTTGAAGAGCCTAGAAGAGTGTAAGTTGTTAAGACTGCCTAACATATCAAAGTATGAAAAGCCTCAACATTTTGGTGTAGTTTAAGATTAATACACTTTAAAATGAGGCAAAGAAAATTACATTACACTGTGCTTTTTATTATACATGTTATATTTGACAAAATTTATTCCTCTTATATTTTATTACACTGGAGTAAAAGGGTATTATGACACATGTGCTTATTTTTAAAATGTATTTTAATCAATACTGCTTTTCAAAGTTCATTTCCAGTCATGAATCCAATCATGACAGAAATTATTCTGAGATTTCTGAACCTCAGTTGCAGAATCTTCCAACAATGGTTGCAGGAACTGGGTATGTCTAGGTTAATGAAAAGAAGGATTAGGGGGGACATGATAGCAGTGTTCCAATATCTCAGGGGCTGCTACAAAGAAGAGGGAGTCAAGCTATTTTCCAAAGCACCTGAGGACAGGACAAGAAGCAATGGGTGAAAACTAATCAAGGAGAGAAGCAACCTGGAACTAAGGAGAAATTTCCTGACAGTTAGGACAATTAGAAACAATCTGTGGAACAACTTGCCTCCAGAAGTTGTGAATGCTCCAACACTGGAAGTTTTAAAAAAGATGTTGGGTAACCATTTGTCTGAAGTGGTGTAGGGTTTCCTGCCTGAGCAGGGAGTTGGACTAGAAGACCTCCAAGGTCCCTTCCAACTCTGTTATACTATTCTATTTTGTGGGGAGCAGAGGAATATAACTTTTTTTGTTTAAAGGAATTTTTAAAATGTGACACTTATTGACATGTTTCAGTATGAGTTGCAGGAACTATCACAATGAAACTTGGGGAAGGCTGCACAACTTTATTAGTTATATTAACCATATCCTTGCTATCACCAGCTGTTATTATAATAACAGCTGATATTAATAGGATAAATTATTTAAACCTAACATTTCAAAAGAAATATGTGTGTCCAGATAAAGGAAAAGCAAGAAGATGACACCGGCACTTTTTCAGTTGCCTTGTAAGCATTTTGTATACATTCTGTATTCATTCACATATACATTTTATGGCTATAAAATAAGTGTTTTTTGAGGCCCAGAAGCAATTGCAGTAGGAAATGGCATCCTGTCAGCAGAGAAAACTGCCAATCCCAAAAGCAAGCAAAGGTAACAGTTTCGGTGGGAGAAAGCTATTTAAGAAAAAATTAGCCAAAGCTAAAATAAATGACAGTAGCTGAAGAGGATGAACTTCCAATGCTAACACAAATAAAAGAGATAAAAGAAGGAAAACTATTTGTTTTTCCTACATTCCTCAATATTCATGAGGCTGTCAGATTTCTTTTTCAAAGTTAAAGTGGAAATATTTAATTTGGAAAATAATGTTGCATCAAGGGGGCATTAGAATACTTTTACTATAGCAATTTGCATTCTAAATTTAAATAGCAATATTTGGAATACATCAAGAAAGGTATCAAGACGTTTCTGTTAATGGTTTTGCACTAATTACATTCTTATTCATTTATATACTTTGTTCTATATTTATTTACTGTATTTTTCAGACTATAAGATGCTCCGGACTATAAGACTATTAAGGAGGAAAACAAGAAAAAAAAATCAGCTAAAGATTTTAGCCCGTTCGCTTTTTTGAGTTTTTTAAATGCATCTAGTTGGCATTTGTATGATGTGGGACTAGATCAACTACTCCTGTATTAGAAGTAGGTATACTGAACTCAAACAACATACAACAGTGGTAACTGAAAAGTTTTACAGTTTATGTTATCAAAATCATCAACCAATTGTTATTAGCAATAATAATGACTACACAAGCAATATTACATATTAAATCCTAAACAATGGAATTATACAAGATGAAATGAGGTTAATAAAGTCCAAACTCTTAATATATGGCATTACTGCAGGGCAATGTACATAATAAAATGTTACATTATCAAATCTATTCTAAAAAAGCATCTCAGTTACAATTCAGCTCAACTCTGCTGTATATAATTTTAAAATATGCATGAATATATAGAAACTTCCAAACAATAGCCTTTGATAAGCTAAACAACATGAAATATAATCTAATCATTTGCCTAATTATTTTCCTTCTCTGTAGGTACAGCCTTTGAGAAACCTAAAAATATCATTTATAGGAAATTATAACTGGTATACAGATATTATGTCTCCCACTAATAAAGTGATATTTGATATTGAGCAAATTAGAAATGCTGTTGGTGACACTATATATTCTCCAAACTCTAGCCAATGAACAAATCCCCACATATATACTTTGGCCTTCTTGAAAAGCCAATTTTCTGTTTGTTTTTTTCTATTTAAATACCATTTTCAAGCAATTGGTTTCAGCACCAAATCAAAACTGGCTACATCTGTAACACACCCATGTTGGCAGAAAAATAGCTGTTTCTGCAATATTTTGTTTCAAATAATAATGGAAGTGAATTCTTGGAAAGATAGAATATTGAATTCATAAGAATCAACAGTATTTGGGGATTGTTATTTTTGAAAACCTGGCTACTCTTTTTTTATTGTGAAATTCATATAGCATTATATAGACAAGACGATGATGATGTCCTTTTCCATGGTGGCCATCCGCTCATGGCAAAGTCTTTGTGTGTCCTGACATACCACCTACAACGATCTATTTCTCAACTTTATTTAAAGGCCAATTGAGGAAATAATCTGATGCAAACCATGAGCATGATTAGTTCTGCTCAAAAATAGTTATCACATGAACAACATAGTGAGGTTTATTACGCACAGCAGCCTTTAGTTTTCCTATTTTGTTTTACCTCTTGAACTGGACAGATATGAAATTCAAACTAGGGCAAATGGTCAATAAAGTTAAGTATCTGACAAATGGAGAAACCTACATATTTCTTTTAAAATAATTTTCCTCACATAGCTTCAAATTATTTCTAGTTGAGAATGCCAATTTATTTTTTATTTTGTTAAAGACACCTGTTGGCTTAATGCAATAACAGCTTTATAACCTCCAAGAAATTCATAGCTTTCCATATTTTGATGTTTTAGCATAAAGCAACATTATATTTTGACTATTTATATTGTCAGCACAGGTGGATTAAACTTAAATTAGCAGCATGTATGGAAGAAAGAACTGTATCTACCAATGACACAGTCATATACTTTAAATCAGTGGTCACCAACCAGTGAGCCGGGGACCACTGATGATCTGCGAGGAAATTTTGGTGATCTGCAGAGAAATGTCACCCCCAAAGCAATTAATCCAGGCTGCACAGGAATACAAGGCTATGCCACCTACATGGCCCACGGGAGCATAAGGCTTGTGTCACTTGCATTGCGAACAACATGAGGTAGTGAGGGGAAGGGGGAAAGAGCGGAGGGGGGGAACTTGTCCCATTCACCCCACGCGCCTGGCCTGGCCACTGGGGTGCTTCTTTCTGCTTCTTTCTTCTTCTACTTTTGGGCTGCATACAAGGAAAGCAGCAAAAATCTTTCTTTCTCTTCCCCAAATTCCACCAGAAATAAGTCTTTGCAAGGCATCCTGCTTCAAGAGGCTGTGCCAGCAAAGACTCCTTTCTGGCGGAGTTTGGGGGAGAAAAAGGAAGACTTCTGCTGCTTTCCTTGCATGAAGCCAAAAAGTCTCTCCCTCTCTCTCTCTCTCGCCCTAAGAACAGAGCTGGAGATGGTATCCTGCAATCCCAAATAAAGAATGATCGATCAGTAGGAAAATGGAGTGGGGAATTTTCCTCCAGACTTTTTGGGGATTTTCCCAGGGTCTCTGGTCCGCAGGATTTAAAATTATGAGTTGGTGGTCCCTGAGGTCCAAAAGGTTGGAGACCCTTGCTTTAAATGAAGATATACTATAGAGCAGGGATGTCAAACTGACAGCATCATGTTGTCATCACATGTTGTATCACACCTTTTTTTCTCTTCACTAAACTGGGAGTGGGCGTGGCCAGCATGTAATATATCCGGCCTGTGGACCGTGAGTTTGACACCACTACTGTAGAGTCTCAGCAAAGGGAAGAAACATAGCAACATAATCTGTAATTATGTATGCACTGAAATGATGTTAATTGCATTACTTTTAATGATTTAATTTTGCTATATTAGCTTCCTTGATTGGCACACACAGTAAAATTTAAAAACTAATTCTTCTGCATCCATTTTCCATGTGCATTATAGGCAACAAATTGTTAATTGGCAAAGCCCTAATTCAGACATGAAACACAAATCACAAATTCAGGTAGAGACAGTGGAGACACTAATCTGGCTTGCTAAGAGTTCAAGTGCAAAAATCATTTTGGGTAAGTTTCATATTGTTAACACTGTGATTATATTTTAAACAAATATCTCTGAATGCAGAGACAATGGGGAAGAATCTAGACCCCCTGAAACACATCTATGCCATAAGATCATCCATAGAAAATACCAACTCAGAAACAAGAACAGGGACGTCACAAACATTATAATATTTTCCTCAATCTTTCCCATTCCCCAATAACTGCACTCTAAAGTGGCTAAGACTATACATATATTGGTGTGGAATTAAAACTTAAAGTTTAGAATTTATAAGTTGATATGTGGTATCGAACTGTTAATTTATATACTGCACATTATTCCATGATTAATTTCCTCCATACACTAAATCAGTGGAAATTGTCCTAGAGTCAACTTCTACCTTGAAGCATATTGTCTGCTGCGTGACTTTTCCCCAGAATACTCCTCATATATCAATCCAAGTGAAGTCTGAGAAGAGGTGCAACTTAATCCAGGGCTGTTAAACTCCCGGCCTATGAGCCAGATGCGTCACGTGTTGGCCACCCCCACCCCCGGTTTAGCAAAGAGGAAAAAAGTTCTGATACATCTTTCTGATCGACAAGCTCAGCGTCTTAGCCACTGAGCCACCACGTCCCTGTCAATAGGGCTGTATAGAATATTTTAAAAAGTGTGATTCACATTATTGTCAGTAAAACGTATCTACTCAACACAACTGAGAGCTAGTGAAGTATAGTGGTCATGGTGTTGGACTAATAGATATCCATTTACCCCCATTAATGGGAATTCACGGGATACCTTTGGGTCAGCCACCAGCCCAACGTAGAGGCAAACATTTCTTTCTTAAATAGGAATTAGTCTTTGTTAGAAGATTGATCAATCCACTAATTTTAGAATATTTAAACTTCGTTGACACTAGGAATACTCAAAACAGAAATTATTCATCATTAAAAATATTAAAACAAAAATTCTCTTCCTTTGCCCTAAACGAAAGGAAAATATTGTTTCAGTCTCCCAAAGAATTATTCCATTTTTAAAGAAAACTGGAGTTGCCACAAATTGCACTCAACAATTCCAAGTCTTCTTCATTTGACCACTTGAAAATCAAACTTCTCTAAGATTATAAATATAGCTTCTTAAATCTTTGTTATTACATACTGTGTAAGGGGAAAGGGGTCCAATCTTGTGGGCATAGCGTCGAATGGCCTCTCTGATGTGGGCAGGCTGGATGGCATCACTCTGGGCTTCTGCACCACAAGCTGCAGTACTCTGCAACAACAACAGCAACAACAACAAAGCACATTCATTGTTATTAAGTCGAAACACTTAACAAGCACACACTGTCAATTAATTAAGAAAATGGACCTTTGTAGAATTTGCTTATTTTTTGGGAAGAGACATTCCTTGTCACACAGTTCATATTAAAATAAAATAAACTTCCATGTACAGAGCAAAAAGGAAAATTATCCTAGAAGATAAAGAACAGGAAGAAGAGGGCTTTCCAGAAGGCATTTTCCTTGGAGGGGGCGAGCTATTTTGGAAGCAAGCAACATAAGTCCATAGAAAACAGAGAATTTAAGAGAAACCTTTGTGCATCAATTGGGGCTTAGAATGGGATCACCAGAATGACCGCTTCTGATATTACTAAAAGCTGGGGGTTTTCTTTAGGTCAAGAAAGTGAATTCACTTGTTTGGTATGATTAACTCTACCAAACTTCTTCTGATTTTCCTAAAGGGTAGTCTTTTATTTCCTTGACATGCAATTTTGTAAAAATTGTAGTTGTGAAGCTTTCTCATTATGCAAGTGATACCAGTGCTTAGAGTTGCCACTTTATTCATATTATGTGTTTCAGTCTCTAAAGTGGATTTGTAATACTTTCAATAATTGCTGAAGTGCCCTAAATGTGATGGGAAAATCTATCTTTTCTGATAGTGATAGTGATTCCTAGCTAAATGAGATCTTAAATGAGATCTCAATTTGTGCTTGCAAATGCCATAGTGCCCCCACAAAAATGTAAGTGCATGATGTGTATATATACAGTATATGTGTGTGTTTATGTTTGCATCTATAATATCACATTATATACCTACGGTGCCAGGCTAACATACATTTATTCTGCTCAAAGACTACTAATATTTTCCAGAAGAGGCTTCGTTGAGCAATATTTATTATCAGAAATTGACTACTTATCTATGATTCTGGCATTTACATAGTTCAGGTAGTCCTCGATTTACAACAGTTTCAAAGTTACAATGGTGTCCAAAGTTACAACAGCAATGAAAAAGTGACTTATGATGATTTTTCACATTTACGACCATTAGAGCATCCACCAGGTTAAGTGATCAAAATTCAGACACTTGGCAACTAACTCTTATTTATGATGGTTGCAGTCATGTGTTCATCTTTTGAGACCTTCTGACAAGCAAAGTCAAATGGGCAGATTCACTTAACAATTGTATTAGTAACTTAACAACTGCAGTGATTTACTTAACAATTGTTGCAAGAAAAGTTGTACAATGGGGCAAAATTCACTTAACTATCCCGCTTAGCAACATAAATTTTGGGCTTAAGGACCACCTATATTTCATTTTCAGGCAATTTTTCTCATGCTAGAAATTTTGATAAATAACTTTTAACAATCCAAAACTTATTTCATTTTATAATCTCATTTATTTTATTTATAACTTCATTATTATTTTGTTACTAGTTTAAATCTCAATTTAGAGTAGTTCACATTTGAATGACTAGAAGTTTTTTTTAATGAATTTGAAAAAAAAAATCTATCCAAAATGAATCTTCATGGGAAAATTATTCCAAAGTAATAATATACAATAAGTAAACTGATCTTGTTGAAGCACAGTCACAAAATCACCTAAAATGGCTGTCAAATCTCATATAAACAAATCATAACTTCCAAGGCAACTTAGATTTCCATATGCGTTCCATTCAAATTTCCATTTGGCAGCTCAAAAATGAAACATGTGCTGCAGATTAATTGATTGATTGATTTTTAATCAAATGCCAACAGCTTTGGGTAGCTTACAAACGGTTAGCAACAGAAAGAAGACAAACTTTAAAAGACAAGCATGGTAAGGAGGAAAAGAAGAATTATACAAATTATACTTTCCACTGTGATTAGCCAACTCTCACATAATCTTACTCTATCTATGCCTTAATTTGATAGTTTTTCTTTATTTGATTCATATCCCATCTTTCTATTCCGACTAGATTCCCAAGGCAACTTATATCTCAAAACAATCACACACAAAGACACAAGATAAAAATACTTCAATGAAAAAAGGAATGTGAAACAGAAACCTGGATCCAAAGAAAATTATACTTCAGAGGGGAACTGATGTGCTCGCTATACCTGTCAGCGATTCTTTAAAGGAGATAGTAACTTAAGGCAAAGAGTACTTGATAAGCAGGTCACCTTCAGAAGGATCTTTCCTTTAGATCTTATGATTCAGACAGATCCTTAACAGTTACTTCCAAGCATTGTACAGAGCGTCTGACTAGATGGGCTGCAAACCTCTTCAATACTGTGTTTATTAGATGTCACATGACACTTAAGCATACTGAAAGACCTTTACATTGTACAGATAAGCTTTCCTGGAGGACAGGATACACATTTGGAGGAGCTGAAATATTTGACTGTCTCATTAGGTTTAACTTACTTTTTTCTTCTTTCGCTGTTTGACTTTGGAGGAATCTTGTCCAGCGCTGCCATTCCCCATAGTCCCAGGCTGAATTTTCCCAAGGTACTGTGGGCCCATTGATGGCAGGGTGGGTGTTGGTGGGGGAGTATTATCAGGTGAGTCTGGATTGCTTTTTGTATTTGCAGTCTGCCCTAAAATGTGCATCTGAAAAAGACAAAATTATTCCTTCACCTATTGTTCTCTGAGTACATATACCACTGAGTTCCATGTTTTAATGGCAGAAGATGAACATGGTCAGAAACTGGGACATTCCAACAATTGCAACATTTCTTTCTGGAACTGTTCCTTCCCAATCCTCCCCACCTCCAAAATCCAGAAGGATGCAATATAGATAGTTTCTGTTCTTCATAGAGATTATGCTTGATTAAGCTTCACTGATGAATCTAAACATATTATAATATATATCCTATAACATACAATTTTAATCCAATTATTTCTAGTGGAAGTCTAATAGTACTCAGTATATACAATACCCCAAATATACTTTCAGAGATGGTCACTGTGCCTATTCCAGGTCTTCCATTTCCAAGATAAAATAAGTAGATGTAGGCATAGATGGATTCTAGGAGGTTACTGTATCAGTAAATAATAATAATTTCACTATTTTTATAATATAATAATACTTGGAACAGCTTACGTCCTGTGATGATACCTTTAAATCACAAAACATCAGCATCTGCCTATTCTAGGTCCTTGGGAAGGACTCAATAGGTGGACAAAAATACCAAATGAAGTATGAATATCTGGTTCACTATGTAATGAATCGTAATTGTTTTTTTAAAAACCTGCTTTGGAACTATCTATGTCTAGAGAAATTGCCTTAATAATCCTTAGGTCCTTGGTTAGGAACTCAATTATTGCATTTTCACCAGTCTTTGATTGTAAATCTAATTACAGATTTCCCATTTAACAATAATAGTTTTAAAAGAAGGGGTATAGTTTGATTTTTCTTCTCAATCTACTGCAAGGAAGGCCAAAAGATTTGTTTGCAATAAAATAAGTGTCAATCTTTTGAAGTATATCAATTCTGAAACTAAAATTGTAAATGCTAATACAAGTTTTATTACAAAGTTATAATAACAGAATCTTGCTAGACTGAATGTGCTTTCCCCCCCCACACACACTTTATCCAGGGATGGGATCTGACCGGTATAACTACCGGTTCTGTTGCTCTGCATTGCGTGTGCATGTGTGAGTCGCGCGAGTGCAATTTATGACCTGCTGAGCTGCCCGGATATCTGAGCAGCGCTGCGTGCAAGTGTGCAGCGCTTGGAAAAGCCCTTTTTTCCTGCTTTTTCAACCGCAGCTGTGTCGCACAAAGCAGCTGCGGTTGAAAAAGCAGGAAATAAAGGTCAGGTAAGAGCCCGGGAGGACGGGTGGGCCACCAGTTCTATGTATGCTCTGTTTGCTGTTTTTCAGAGCAGCCAGTTCTACAGAAGTGGACAGAACCAGTAGAATCCCACCCCTGACTTTATCTATTTGAGAACTATAGGTCAGTGTCTAAGGTGGCTTCTCAGGTTACATGGCTGCAGTGTCTTCCTTCTACTCCTCAAGGCTATTTCTACTTCCCTTTACAGTAGACATTAGCCACATATAGTCCTGATACTTCATACGTGTATGTCCTATGGTGGGCCCAGAAGGAATAAAAAATGCTCACCTCTGCAAAGGAGCTATTGAGCAAATGTTTAGCATATACAGTTAGTTCCAATAGAAGAGAACATCTGCAGTTGAACTGTGGAATCTTTGGTGTCTCTGAACTTGGTTGTTTTTTTGCAGACATTTCATTCCCTGACTAGGTAACATCATCAATTAATTCCTCTTTATAGGAATTAATTCATTTATATGCAGAAAGGTGTGGTGGGAGCATTTTCAGAAAAAGTGATTTAGACCACTTAGAGCAGAAATGTCAAACTCGTAGCCCATGGGCTGGATGCATCATGCTATGGCCATGCCCACACCCGGTTTAGTGAAGGGGAAAAAATGTGAGACACCCCTGCTTTAGAGGTTCCATAAAAATTCCTATAGAAATTTAAGTCCTTGTAATGAAACATAAAGCAAATCTATAAATTATATACTATATTCTGTAAGTACCAACTTTAAGGTCATATTTACCTCAGCATGATGCTGCTGAATAAAAGTAGCAGATATTGCATGACTAAAAGGGTCACCAGCTTTCGGTATCATGTCCTGCTTGACCAAAAGGGCCAAATCCACCAGCTAAGGAAAAATGACAATTTAAAAATGAACAGATGAAAATCTTAACTTGGTTGGCTAATAAGCATAGGATGCACTGAAAAAGGGGAGGAAAGTTTTTAATGTTTTGATACCAATTTAGTCCTGGAAAGTATTAGAGGCATGTTTTATTTTCCTTTTTGTAAGGATAGTATCTTTCCATCTGCTTTCCGCCTGCTGCCACCAACAGCCTCCCGCCTCCCAGTGCGCTCCCACAGGGTTGGCCTCCTCAGGGTTCCGCCGGCTGGTCGTTGCTGGTTGGTGGCCCCGAGGGTGCGGGCCTTCTCTGCGGGGGCTCCCTCCTTTGGAATGATTTGTCCCCGGAGATACGGGCCATTACCGACATTCAGACCTTCCGGCGCACAGTAAAGACCCTGTTTTTTCAACAGGCCGGCCTGGCCCAGTAACGACTTTTGGGGTTTTAAATTTGGTATTTTTAAATTTTTTATCAGTTTTATATCTGTTAATTTTATATTCGGCCTCCAATTTAATCATTTTAAATTGCTTTTAATTGTATATACTGTTTCTGTTTTAGCTGGCTGTACACCGCCCTGAGTCCCTTTTTTGGGAGAGGGGGCGGTATAGAAATTTAATAAACATAAACAACGTAACATAAACATATTAATTTGCAATATGGACATGCAAAATGTTCTGTGCACCCACCATCTAGCATATGTTTTAGGTAGTCCATTATGTAGATTAAACCACACATGGACTTGAAGCAAGCATGTTTTCAGCAGAACTATTTCAAGGTTGCATGAACAGAAGAAAAACAAGCCAATCAGTGGAAGTAAGGTATTTGAAAAACAGGAGGAGAAATGGGGAAGGTGGTTGGATATTCCACCCTTGAATTTAAGGAAGTGGCATTTGGAGGCTAAGGAGAGATGGGGAACAAAAGTGTAGGGGAGATCTTGCTAGACTGGGTTGAGTCCATTGTGGCTGCTGTCTATGATTGCCCTCAAATTCAAATGTAACTAAATGGCATCTTCCCCTAAAATCATCAGAAATAAAAATATTTTCTCATTACCTGTGCTACTGTCTCATATGCTAAATAAGCCAGCATTTCCATAGCACTTGCATTTGGTTTTATTTCCATACTACTACAATCCAACCAGTCTCGAAATTTGGAGGCTTTTTTGGCTGTATTGGAAAAAAAATATATTAAGCCTGTATCTTCTGATTTCTACTGTTTCTTATGAAGAGTAAGATCTTGTAACCTCTTATGTAAGTGATGGAATCCAACATTCAGGATTCTGAGTTCACTGACGAGTGAGTGAGTGAGTGAGTGAGTGAGTCAGTCAGTCAGTCAGTCAGTCAGTCAGTCAATCAGTCAGTGAATCAGTCAGTATTTACAAATAACATTAAGGCAGCAAATATATCTAACACATCTTCCTCCTATTTTCACAACAACAACAACCCTGTGAGGTGGATTGGGCTGAGAGTGACTGGCCTAAGTTCACCCAGCTGACTTTCAGGACTTAAGGCAGGACTTGAACAAGTTTTTCAGCAAGAGAGCCAATCATCATCATCATCACCACCACTATCATGTCCTATCCTAAGCACATCGGGCTAAAAGCATACTCCACAATTTTTGGTCTGCAGCTACAATCTCTGCATCCTTCGATTTAAGGTTGATGTTTTTCAGATCTTCCTGAAATGTTTACCACTTTCAGATCTTCCTGAAATGTTTTACTCCAACCACCTGGTGGTATCCAATTGATTTTTTGCTGGATATTGCTCACTCATGCATATCACATGTCAGGCAAAGAGCATTCTTCGTTCTGTCACTATCTCAAGAGAGTCTTCAGGAATTACTTCTTTGTAGAATTTCCTTGTTTATGATATGGTCCTGATACAAGATACGAAGAATCATCCTGAGATAATATTGTTGGAAGACATTGATCTTATGAATAATTTTTGTTGTAGATTTCCAGAGCCCACTGGCATAAATGGCAGCTGGTATGACAATGGAATTAAATAATCTGATCTTTGTTGCTTGCAAAGAAGCTAACAGTCTTGGGCAGCTAAACAACTACTTTGTTAACACTGTAGTCTCCTCGGTAATGTACCATTGTTTATGCTAAATAAACAATAACTATCCTTTTTGATAAATGAATATAATAAATATTAAAAGAAATGAACGCTTCCCTATATTTTAAAACATATTTTAAATATGTTTCTTTTCTTTTTCTTTTTTAAAAAGGTTATTCTGGCATGTTGAAAATAGAAATGGAAACACCATTTACAAAGTATACTGATAAGATCCTACATTTAGATAGTTTTCAATTCAGAGAACAGGTGATGTGAGCCTCCTGATTACAAGTCGACTTTGGGGCAAAGGGAGAAGAAGTAAATATTTGAATTTCTGAATGTGGTTTATATCAATATCTGACCAATATTTTGATTTATCTCAAAAGACATTTCATTTTTTAACCAAGTCTGTGCAATATTTCTCAAGTAAGCAGCTTTGAATCGGATATTTCAAAAACAGCTATTATTTTTATACTAGGTTTTCATTTCTGTGTGTATAAATGAATTCTACTAAGTAACTACAAAAATCACAGAAAACAATATGTATTTATATAAGTGTTTTTCCAAGTTCAAATTTTCAATACTATTGTCTGAAAGAAATATATAATCAAGGTATATCCTTGATTATAATTAAAAGATGCAAAATATGAGGTTATCACATTTTAAGATGAAGAGTTTTCACTTAACTATTTACAGATGCTTAAAATGAACTCAGAAAAAAGCAATGTAACAGCAAAAACACTACTTACAGACCAAACTTCTCTGCTATTTGACATTTATAAAAGACACAATTGTGGATGTGTCATTTATTCTTCACATTGTGATCCTCAAGAGAACCAGTCATTTCTCCAAATCAAAAGCTTGTTATGGAAAACTAGATAAGTGCCTTTCATTTAAAGATTTTGTGCTTTTGTGCTTTCATTTATCACTGGAACACATTGTGCTATTTTGTTGAGGTTTTTTTATGACTCTTTCAGTGTGCTCTTTTTCTCTCTTTGACCTCTAAGCTCTTAACATTATTTGCAGTTATTTTTATTATTGTTTTGTGACAAAGGCCCTTAATAAAGTAACAGATAATTGAAGTTATGATATTTGGAAATGTAGGGGCATATAGGGTAATTTTATCAGGTGAATTAATTAATAACTGGCTAAGATTGAAAATTAATCCCAACATCAGTTATACTTTTCTTTACTACTATTGATGTCATTAACTTGCCATCGTATTCTGCTCTTTTTTAAGCAGATCCTTAAATGATCATGCCTTTATTATTTCTCTATTTTTTCCATGGGAGAAAATAGGGGGCAAACTCACAAAATTACTTCAGGATTTTGTCCTCGTTAAATATCAGATGGCTAGGAAATCAGTATCACATGTAATCAATTTATACAATCATACTCCAGATGAACATGTACAAGAGATTAGTACAAGAAGAAATCTTATGAAGGGACTCCCAAATTCATCCATAATGAGACTCACTGAACTTGAATGTACTTTCATGTTCTCTTTAACAGTGTTATGTTTAGATGATGCGCATTTAGTTGGCTTACCAGGAAAATTAAAAGCCTCTGGGGAAAAACAAACAAACGAGAGATGGTGCCATTATTGCAAGTTAGGCGCAAATGGCATTTTCCCCCTTGTCTTGGCACTAAATGTATTTGCTTTTTAACCACTACCAACAAGCAAAATACTACTTCTGAGAGTAAATTTTTACACAATACTTACAAAAGCTCAACTGACGGCTTTCACTGAATTCTGCATATTGTGCTGAATCCATCACTCGTGCTTGTCTTTCTGCTCTCTGAAAAATGATATAAATAAATATATACATCACCCAAAACATTGGTACAACTATATCCTACATTCCTTCATGAATCACAGGATGATCTCTCTCTCTTACACACACACATACACACACACACACACACACATTCCTTGAAGCCTTTATTTTATTTTTTTTACTTCAGCTATGAACAAGTTATAACATTGTAAAAATATATGATTATGACACTACATTGGAGCAGCCTATCTTAATCATAATCCTGCTACAATTTGTTTATTATATTAGCAAAATGATAATATAAAAAACCTTGAAAACAATTAAACTAAATCTAACTATTCTTCTGCTATTCATTTATCAGTGCATTATTGTTATTTTTCAACAATAAAAACAATTCTCTTTGCCTATTTTTTATTTCTATAGTCTGGAACAAAACAAGAAAACAGAGCAGTGTTCAAATGAAGGATAAAATAATATGTGACTATCTTAAAGTAGGACCTGGAGTCATTATAGCAATAGCACTTTATATACCACTTTATAGTGCTTTACAGCCCTCTCAAAGCAGTTTACAGAGTCAGCATATTGGCCCCAACAATCTGGGTCCTCATTTTACCCACCTTGGAAGGAAGGAAGGCTGAGTTAACTTTGAACCTGGTGGGATTCAATTTGCAAAATTGCAGTAGGAGTAGCTTGCAGCACTGCACTCTAATCACTGCGCCACCGAGGCTCCTTATTATGATAAATTAACTGGGGAGGGGGGGGAATCTTGCTACATATTAGTCTCTCCCAGTTCTTTCGGAAACTGTTTCCCTCTATATCTGGTCCCATTTTTCCATTTTAATCTACCCTTTTTATTCTCGCTCTACTCAACTTGATTTGCTGATTCTGCCATCCAGTTTAATTCAATATAACGTGAACATATATGGTTCCTTTTTGTAGATGCTATGACATTACCCTTTCAGATGCAACTTCCAAACAATGCAAATGAATACTGTTAACCAAGTCAATAAAGGAGCAAGGAAGAAGAAACTGTTGATCAGAAGAACACTGCTCACAGAACAAATAATTGAACACGAAATGAGCAGCTTCAACTCAGCACTAACTACATTCCGCTTGGTTAAGATCAACAATGATGATAGATAATAGTAATGAAAGATTAGTCTGATATTCATTAAAACTTGGCAGAAATCCTATAGCTTTGAAAGGACAAACTAGAATTTGTTAATCTTGTTTCGGTCCTTTCGGTTTTCCCTGTACAACATGAAGTATTCTGCTGCCATCACCTCCAGTGGACCTTCCTCTCTATTCTCCTAGAGGCAATCATCGTGTTCTACCTCACCTCCACCGGGCTTGCCAACATCACTGAGGAGAGCTGTATCAAGATCTGTGGTGCAGCAAGCAGCTCCAGAGTGGCTTTCCCATAAGGCCAAGGGAACCAACCAAGCCAACAATATGTTCCCTTGTCCTAAGGTTTCTACTATGTACACAAGCCAGAAGAAATAGAAATTCACTCTCAAAAAGAAATCCTCCTAGATTGTAGGATTGGAGATTTTATAACTCAAAAGACATGAAGAATATTCAGTATAAAACAAACAGAACTGTTGTTAGATCACAAAAGTCAAATGGTACTTGAGTTAATGAAATATTGCTAAACTGTAAATTTATTGCAAATCGTAAAGGTCCTAAAACTTATTTCATATTTGAAATTTAGCTGATTATGTCATCTAAAATCCATATAAAATTTAATTAGAAAACAAAGCCGAAAGTATAAACTATCTTAAAATTTAATTAGAAAACAAAGCCGAATGATATAAACCATCTTAAAATTAGATAGTCTGAGTCTTCAGCTGAAGCTAACAAAACTTATGTAACACACTGATTGAAGCTGGGATAAGCTGCATCCAAATAAAGAACAGATACCCAAGCAATTCTTGTTATCTTCTTTAATCTTGCATTTTAAAGCACATCCTTCTCTTCTATCTATTAATATGAATGAGTATGTAAGAAGTAGCAGTTTTCAAAGTTATACGAAACATTATAGTGAATTTCCAACTTAACAAGAAAGTCTAATTTATACCAAAGGCAGGATTAGATTTCAACCTTAAAAGGGCCTCAAGAGGAAGTAATAATCACATACTTTCTTCTTCCTCCTTCTACCTGAAAAAAATGTTTGTAGAATTTTCTATGAACTACACTTGAGCTAATCTATGAGGAACGTAGCAAGTTGCACAGAGACTTACTCAACCAGAGGAGAGTTATATTAATGAGAGGCCCATACATATCTAGCCTTTTGCAGAAACTTGTTTTTCTTAATTTTTCTTGTCATTTAGTATCTTCTTTGGATTCATGAAAGTATTTAGAACACTGAGGTTGCAATGGGAATGTATCTATTTCCCAAACAGAAGTTTATTCTTTACATTAAAGTATGTATATGTGTTTGTTCAATGTATATGAATTTTATTTATAGGTTAATAATATTATATATTATAATCCATATTATATAATAATATATTTTATAATAGCAAAATAATAAATGTTTTTTTCCTTCCATTTTATGAATTCTGAAAAAGAATATATTGCGGCAGCTGAGCCTCTTGAATGTTTATTTAAACCTGGTTACAATTTTCCATAAACATAAAAAAGGAACTACATATACATTAATTTTACATTAATCTCAATTTCTTAATATGTAAAATTTCAATCTAAGAAGATTCCCTCAAGTAGGTGTTTCAGTGAAGATTTGAAATGCAACCTTACTAAAGTATTTCAGTGTTGACTTAAATCACATCACAGAAATATATGGAAATAAGCCTAATGGAAGTTGGGCTTTCTAAGTGTATCTCAGAGACAAAGCTGAAGAACACCTATTCTGGAATTTATTCAGATATGAAAACCAAAATAAAACACACTAAATCAAGGAAAACATTGTAAGATTTTTGTATATTCCATAAATTATACATTTATTTCTCTCCCAAATAAATATTTAAAACTACCTATTATGCAGCGTGAAGTTAGAATTCTGAAAACAATTAAGGGAACATTCATAAATTTGAAAGACCAATCAAGCAAAAGTTTTCACAGTCTTCATGCTATTCAGTTTCACATAGTTTCAAATACTAGTATAACAACACAATTATTCTGATGTTTATCCTAGAGTGCAAGAGAGAGTCCAATGGGATGGAAAGGAAAAATGAATGCAAAGAACATCAACTGTATGTGGATTCATTAGTTTGAGCTTTACTGATAATTTATCCTGTTTCCTAATGAAAGCAAAAAACCTCCCCCCAAAACCCACCATGTCTCTATTAAAAAGCAATCAGATTTGGTATATTGGTGACACTTTAAAGAGCACATTATGTGGGAAAACAAAATAAACATTTACCCTGGCAAATGAAAGTAGGCTTGGGGTTTTGACATGCTTGGCAGGCGAGCAGAATTATATTTACATCAAGCACACAGAAAACCTAATTTAATATTTAAATATTTGCTTAAGTAATACACTACTTTAAAGCAACAGATTAGAAGACACAGTTTTATCAAAACTTTTTAAAAATACTGTAGAAAGAATACCCCATTGAAGTAATACATTCAGGTGAGATCAGAGAGTTTTGATCTCTGTATGATACTGCCTCTGGTTTCAGACAACCAAATAGGCATCTAAGTACACTTCATCTGTCAGCAAGAGCTATTTC
Organism: Bungarus multicinctus; assembly: GCA_023653725.1. Classification (NCBI taxonomy): domain Eukaryota; kingdom Metazoa; phylum Chordata; class Lepidosauria; order Squamata; family Elapidae; genus Bungarus; species Bungarus multicinctus. The sequence goes on from CM042836.1 coordinate 158,931,339, forward strand.
AAAACTATCTGCTAATAATCTGCTGAGCATTACAGACTGTAGCACTCATCAACAGATTTAAATTTTTAAAATCTCATCAAAGTATTTAGGCATTTAAATTCCTGATCCAATTCATTCTGACCAAGAAACACTTTGTATCTTATGATTTATGTTGATTGCTTTTATTAGTATCCTAGTATGATTTATGTTGATTGCTAATTTGGTATCCTATGTGTATCACTGAGTGTTGGATCTTGGATTTATTATGATTGTATTTTATGATTATAATCATGATTTATCACTTGTTGCTTGTATGTACACTGAGACCTTATGCACCGGAGAGAAATTCCTTGTGTGTCCAATCACACTTGGCCAACAAAGAATTATATTCTATTATATTAAAAAAGAACCCAAAAAATCATATTCCAATGAGGCCAGTAAACAACTCTTAAATATGTTTAGTATTTGAAAAAAATGCACTTTATTTTGCATGTTTCAAATTTCTTTCCTTTTTATTTTCCATTAGCAAGCTCTATAGACTAGGAGCTTGTTATCTTAGATCACAATCTATTACTTGTGATGACATTAGCTTTGGCCTACTGTAATTTACAAGGTACAGTAATACATTCATTAGATATAAAGATGTCAAAATATTCTGTCACTTCACAAGGATTGATTAGGTTTATGGACTGGACAATGTTCCATGTGTCCACCATCCAATCTAAGCATTGATTTTTGTCAGTACAGAGAAAAGAAGACTGATCTATACTTACAGCAAGCCAGAATAGAGTAGTGGTTGCCATAAAATTTCTACAGTAAGAATTTTATTTCTTTTGCTTTTCTTATTCCTTTAAAGGAACATATTTGTAGCAAAAGGTTGTCCAGAAAAGGATTTAGAATAGAATATGATCAAAAATTCCTTTTTTCTCCTTCCAATTTTCTCAAATACTTTTCCTTAAGTTCCCATCTATACAAGTTCTTTTTAATTGAGCTGAGTAGAAATGGAGGAATATACAAATGGAACACCTGTAAACTTACACTATCAGCAATCATATTCTTTCTCTCTTTCTGTGTCTCTTGACACATACACACAACCCTATCATCAGTGCATCTGAGTAGCCAGTATTCAGTTTAATTCCATTTAAATTTTCCTCCATCATCATTCATGTAATTATCCCTGATGTATCAGCTCTCTTAAAAACCAGAAATAAATGCAAAGTTTGTCATTCAATTAGATTCTCCATATTTGTAGTTTTTAATGTAAAAGACTTCTACTTCCTCTTTTCCCAAATATGAGTAAATGTAAATTTGATTTGTGACCCTTGATTGATCCAGACATTTTTACTGTGTTTTAATCAGCAGTTTAGGAATACAGATAATACTGAATGTTACTAACTAAAAAATGTTTGTAATAAAGCATTCAGATTATTTCTAAAGGCAATATGAGTAATTGTTTTGTTTTCTAATGTCTTACTGAAAAATAAAATGCATTATAAAAAGCATTATTCCTATATCTTTGAAAATTTACAATATTTGAAACAGACATTTAAACTGTTGTAACAGCTTAAAACATCTGTAGCAGTATATTGATCTAGGGGTTTGTTAAAAACAAATCATGCCAAACCAAGCTTATTTCATTCTTCAACATAATAACTAAATTAGTAGACAAACAAAATACTGTGGACATAATATATTTAGATTTCAGCAAGGCATTCAACAAAGCAGACCACAGCCTACTTCTTAGTAAGCTAGAAAAAAGTGGAATAGATAGCACCACCACTAGATGGACTCGCAACTGGCTGACAAACTGCACTCAACGAGTAGTCCTTAATGGGTCTAAGTCTACATGGAGGGAAATAAGCAGTGGGGTGCCACAAGGTTCGGTCTTAGGCTCAGTACTCTTCAATATCTTCATTTAACAACTTAGATGAGGGAATAGAAGGGGAACTTACCAAATTTGCAGATGATACTAAGTTGGCAGGAATAGCTAACACCCAAGAAGATAGGCTCAAGATCTGGATGGATCTTGACAGACTAGAATACTGGGCCGTATCTAACAAAATGAAATTCAATGTAGAGAAAAGTAAAGTCCTACACTTAGGCAAGAAAAACCAAAAGTACACATATAGACTGGGTGAAACCAGGCTCAATAGCAGTAACTGTGAGAGGGATCTTGGAGTATTAGTGGACAACCAGCTAAATATGAGCCAGCAGTGTGCAGCAGCAGCCAAAAAAGCTAATGCAATCCTAAGTTGCATTAACAGAGGGATATAATCAAGATCAAGTGAGGTACTAATACCACTCTATAAAACCTTAGTAAGACCACATCTAGAGTACTGCATCCAGTTTTGTTCACCACATTATAAAAAAGATGTTAAGACTCTAGAAAAAGTACAGAGAAGAGCAACCAGGATGATTAGGGGACTGGAGACTAAAACATATGAAGAATGGTTACAGGAACTGGGCATGGCTAGTCTAATGAAGAGAAGGACTAGGGGAGGCATGATAGCAATCTTCCAATATTTGAGGGGCTGCCACAGAGAGGAAGGGATCAAGCTATTCTCTAAAGTGCCTGTAGGCCAGAAAATGAACAATGAATGGAAACTGAACAAGGAGAAATTTAACGTGGAAATAAGGAGTAACTTTCTGACAGTGAGAACAATCAACCAATGGAACAGTTTGCCCTCGGAAGTTGTGGGAGCACCATCACTTGAGACTTTCAAGAAGAGATTGGACTGCCATTTGTCAGAAATGGTCATGGCCTGCTTGGGTGGGGGCGTTGGACTAGATCAGTGGTCACCAACCGATGGGCCGCGGCACACTGGTGGGCTGTGAGAAAATTTTGGTGGGCCACAGAGAAATCTCATCCCAAGAGCACCCCCACAAAGCAATTAATCCAGGCTACGCAGAAACACAAGGCTGCACCGCCCACATGGCCCACAGGAACCCTCCCCGCCCACTCACTTCTTACCAGGTAAACTTGCCTGCTAAATTTCTGTTTTTCCTTTTTCCGACCATCATCTGTTCTCTGTGCTGGGAAATTTAGATTAGCTAAGAAACAGAAAGTGGTTGGATTTCTTGCTTTCTAGCTAGTCTTTAGATCTTTGGCTCTGCTTTTAAGTACAGCTGAACCTCCCTTAGAACTGAAGGTTTGCTTGCAAGCAAATTCAGTGCAGACTCACAGCAAGCAAATTTGAGAGACTGAACTAGCTGATGGCAGATAGATCACTGAATAATTCTGTGAGCAACTCAATCTGCCTGCTTTGCCTGATTTTGGGTAAAAGTTGCTCTTTTTTAATAAAAAAATTCAATATTTACATTTATGGTGTGTTGTGAGTTAATTTTGTGAGTTTGCTTGCAAGCAAATTTTATGTGACAGACTGAGCTAGCCAATGGCAGATAGATAGATCTCTGAATGAATCTGTGATTCTGTGAGCAACTCAATCTGCCTGCCTGCTTTGCCTGATTTTGGGTAAAAGTTGCTCTTTTTTTAATAAAAAAATCAATATTTATATAAATATTTATAATATTTACATACAAGCCATGCCCAGCCAGTCACATGACCACCAAGCCGCACCCACAAATTAGGCCACACCCACAGAACCAGTTCTAAAACCAGTTTCAGTGGGATCTAAAATTATGAGTTTGGTGGTCCCTGAGGTCCAAAAGGTTGGCAACCCCTGGACTAGATGATCTATAAGGTCCCTTCCAACTCTGATTATCTGTTATCTGTTAATTTAGAAAAATGAGAACATGCACGATATATTAATTTATTATCTGAAACAAGGGATAATTTCCTTTATACAAAGTAGATCTGGTTAATAGAAATGTTAAAAGCAGGTATATATATAAAGTATGTAGAAAGCTACACTGGTTATTTTTTAAATTATGTTAAAGGTTGTTACATAAAGGCTTTAAAGGATTTTTATATGAAAGTTTAAAATTTCCTTGAAATATATGCTTTGTTTTTGTATATATGGGCTATTAAATTAACACTTTTTAAACTAATAAAAAGTATTTACAAAATTGAATAAATTCTCATTACAGTGTGGATCAGAGCTGTCAAACTCAATTTCATTGAGGGCCGCTTCAGGGATGTGTTTGATCTCGGAGCGGGGGTGGGGAGGCAGGGGGCATGGCCAGCTCAATGTCACTCATTTTGGGGGTGCCTATGGTTGCCTGAGTGCTTTTCCAGTAAAACAGAGCTCGGGAGGACTGCATGTGGCCCTCCTGAGCTCTGTTTTTGTTGGCAGAGGGTTGCAGGAGGCCGTCACAGTCAAAAAAGAGTTCCATTTTCGCTGGCAGAGATATCACAGGCTGGTCCTTCATTATTTCCAGGGTGGCCCTGTGGGCCAGATCTAAGCACCCTGCTGGCCTAATTTGGCCCACAGGCCTTGAGTTTGACACCCTTGGTGTAGATCATATGGATGATTTCGACATTTCTCCCCCCAGAAGACAAACAATGGAAAAGACCCTCCAGTTAAATTAGCAAGGAGAGAGCTGAAGCCGATACTGCCAACTAGCAACTGTTTTGTAATCTTGGGAAGGAGTGACACTCACATCTTCATGTAAAAGTACTTTCTGGATTAGAGTTGTAATTTAGCCTCCTCACCAGCTATTGTAATGGGTCAATAAGAAGCTTTCTAGTGATATAGCAATGTTCCTGAATGAGGCTAAAAGTACTGGGTCCATTTTTCTGCAAATTTTGGGCCTTTGGAATGGGAATTAGGACTAGGATTCAAACTCACAACATCCAACTTAAATCATTTTGCCTTTAAATTCTGGCAGTATAACTTTGAAGCCACTATAACTTCAAAAAAGATGCTGGGGAAAGAGGCATATGTAGCTCAACACTGTTCCTTGTGACTGATCCTTTGATTTTGAGGTGTGTGTGTGGTTAAACTGTCTTTCTACAATCAATCTGAGACAACTTTGCAATTATAGGATATAAGACCATTAGCATTTGATACAAACTCACATGGTTGGCATATATAAATATTTTTAATTATTTCAAAGCGGATGTAATATGTACATCCTTTTTCTTTTTCCAAAAAGTTGTTTGATATGGTTTGCATAAGGATTTCCATTACCAGACGCTGTGTGTAGCACATTACAGATGTCTGCAGCCTGCAAGTATCAACAATGCTTTGAATAACACCCCCAGTATAACAGTCCTCTTGTCATTGGTGTTGCATATTATAGCATTGGAATCCCACACAAGTGGATGAACAGATTTTAAATAATACCATCTGACATTGGGGAGTGGGGGAAGGAATAGAAATCTGACAAAGGATTGGAAATGGTTGTTAGCCATGGGAAATAGGATCCAGGCCACTGGGGAGAGGCTCATCCTTCTTTCCTTTGATCAGACCAAACGATACTTTTAAATATTGTTTCCTACAATTCATGGGAAAAGATTTTGCCATCATTTAAATGCTACTTAAGGAGCTATTGCCATTCTTTTTTGCAAATTGATTTCAAAGTAATATTTTCTGAAGAATATCCTAACTCACTTAAAATTGTTCCACAGAGTGTACAGGTTAGGCTAGAAGCAGACAAAAACCATGTACTAACATCAAAAAAGGATATATACATAGATACAGGTTGCCCATGTTAGCTATGGTCTTATTATTCACAATTTTGTGAAACTGAGATTGATAATTACAAGCAAGATCTCTAAATATAGGTAAATGTTTTTACATATTGTATTTGCAGTGTTGACTTTTTTTGCCAGCATGTAAATTGGTGAAGTTTTTGTGCATATGCAAAATATGGTTTTTAAGGATAAGGCCATCTATGTAATGTGTTTGCATTTTCTCCCTCTTCTCATTTGGTTATTGGTAGGCCTTGGTCACAAGGATCCACATGACTTCTTCAGAGAAACTTGCTCACATTTTGCTTAATTGTTATAGCTGGTCAACTGGGAGCACTAGCATTCATTGGGGCATTTAGATCATATCATTTGATGCTAGTGCTGTCTACTTGTTCACAATGATCCCTGTCCTATTGTTTCTTTTATATTTTATTTTTCTTATATGTATCCATCTATTCATAACTATGTTTTACTTATATCTATTATCTTGTAAGCAATCAACAAATGAGTAAATAAATAAATAATAAATCATGCCATTGAATATTACTGCGATCTCAATAAAGAGCTGCTGAGGCCAAGCGAGGAGCGGGGAGAGAAGGAGGAGGAAAAAATACAGGTTATCTATGCAGACAACTGCCATGGGTGAAGAGTGAAAAATACGTGTAGAAGAAAGGGCCAGAATTAATCTCCCAAGTGCCAGAATTAATCCCCCAAGATTATTTTCCATAAACTCATGATATTGTTATCTGTACTGCAGTTTCTTTATCTGTGATTTTATGCTGAGATGTGCATTCTCTGCATAACAAGAACCATGTTGTAAGGAAGCTGAGGAAGAAACAGAGAGGCCCTCTAGGCATAAACATCCCACAAATAGGAGTTTGTTAGTAGCTTATCTCATAAATGGCAGCTTACTCTAGGCTCAAAAAGTCTTGGAAGTAGAGATTCAAGATATGCAGAAGGATTTATCCTTAATGAACAAAATAATGATACATTATTGCTATTGTTCCTACATTTTTCAAGATTTTGCCTTTTACTCCTAATTCTTGCATTAAAACTCATTGAAGTCTGGGTGATTCTTGCTTTGGATCTTACACGTACAAATAAGACAATTAAAAAAAATCATGTGGTGAATCCTTTCCCATGTTTATTTTGTTGGTGAAAAGTAAGAATAGAATAGAATAGAATAGAATAGAAGGGAATAGAATAGGGAATAGATAGAATAGGGAATAGGAATAGAAAATGTGGCCAAATATTAGTCATGCAAGGAATTTGCCTCCAATGCCCAAGCTCTCAGTGTATATGCAAAGCATTATCATAATAATACTGATAAGAGGGGGTAATAAAGAAGACGAGAAGGATAATAATGGTACAGCCATACAACAAGGGTAAATGTACCTAGACATTAGACAGTATTATGAGAATTAAGTGTTCAGCAGTGTGATGGCATGAGGAAAGAAACTGTCCCTGTATCTTTTGCATGCAATGTCCTATAGCAGCTTCCCAAGGGGAGGAGTATGTGAAATGTTCCTATGTTGACAACTTACAACTTAAAAGTTTAATAAGGTGGATTTAGAAAACAATCTCTCGTTCATTGGTTGAATGAGTATAAGCCATACTGTATGGGATAATGGGGATGAAGACTGTTAACTTGGTGCTGTTTCATCATAAATCATTTAATGTGTAAGGAAGACTTTGGGTGTAACTGCAGTACTTAAGTTACCTTGAAGGAAGTTTCATTGGACACTCTGGAGTTTATATTCATATAAACCAATCTAAAATTAAAGTGTGACATAGCATTTAAATGAAACACTTATTTGTCTGTTAGTCTGAGAAGACTTCTTGCATAATGGAATTTCCTATTGCTTTATTCTTCTTTGTTGTCTGTATTTTTCTTCTGTTTATGAAATGCTGCTCTTTCAGTGGAAGAAAATAATTGGGCACCATACTAAAGTATCTAGTTTAAATACTTCAATTTATATCAATGCAGTTATAAGTTGGGATACTAGTGTTTGTGTTTTTAGGTTTTTCAAGGAAAAAACAGAAAAAAACTCAGGTCATAAAATATAAAATGCAGATTTAGTGAGGGAAAACAATGGGAGGAAATGAAGTGGTAAGTACTCTGGAAATCAGGTAATAACATTCCATGCAAGACAGGCAACCACAGGTATTAGTTAACCTCAGCTAGACTAGTACAAATATCTCATAATTATTCATCAAAATATTGGAAGGGGTTTCAATCAGAAAGGATTTCTTTTCATATTTAAAGTAGACTTGTGAAAAAGTTGTGCCTTACTGGAAGACAATATTAAAGGAAATTAGAATAATAACTAAACAAAAGATGTCATGTTTTCTAGAGCTGGGATTATTATGTATTTTTGAGGAGATAACTAAAAAGAAATTTATTGTATTCTTACTCTGGCCTGATAAATTAATTAATCAAAATATGGAAAACATAATTAGTTCAAATTGGCATACTAAGAAATGGTCAACTGCTTTAAGGAAACATTGATACTATTTAAATAATGACTTTTCAGTGGAATGAATCATATTTTAATTTATATTTCTTTTTATCTGCAAAAATTTTTATACCGAATACTGAAATTCTAGAAATAATAATTTTTACTTTGGTAAGTTTAGGGATATATGTAAACTATGAATGAAAGTTGAAATAAGCTATTATAATCTATTCTTCTTTCTTTCTATTGAATGTTGTAAGTTAAAAAAAAATAAAAGATTTTTTTAAAAAAGTATTTAACCTTAGGTTGGCAGTTTCCATTGGAACATGTCCCACGGAAAAGACATTCTGATTTCTTAGCACACAGTGGCAAAACAAAACAAAACAAAAAATCTTTAAACTCCATTGTAAACAACAGCATTAAAAAACTATACAGAATGTACGCTTCTGTTATGAACAATGTAATGGGATTTTAAAAAATAGAAACTGCAGACAATAATAGGAGAAGATAAATGATCAATTGAGCCCCAAAGCCTTCCTCTACCAGTCTTAGGATCAGGTTGACAAAATATTGAGGATGGGAAAAGTGGTCCTTACTCAGATCATTCATTACTGGCTGCTAAGATGATACGGACAGTGGGACATTCTTTAATGTTAGGTATTAGGAGACCACTGAACTTCTTAGAAAAGTGTAGCAGGGAGTAGTGCTTGCACAATTATAACTGTAGAATAAAAAATATCTATGTGATGTTTTATTAGAAATGAAGAAAGATTTCTTTACATGGAAACAAAAATAGAAAATTTCATTTGAAAGTTAATGGACTGTTTCTGTAAAAAAAAAAAAACACCTGTAATTCTTTCAGAGGCCTGATATGCCAAAATGAAACTTTCTCTTCATCATAATAGAATAATGGATTTTGAAATCTTCTGCCCTGTCACTGTGGGATTTGGAAATCTGGTCCTGTCTGAATAACAGTGGCATGCCAGTGTTACATATAATTCATAATTTCCTTGTTCTGCAAGTGAAGTTAACTACCAAAGAGCAAAAGTGAAATTTCTTGTGAATATTTAAAATCAATGCTGAATTCAAACAGAAAAAGATGTAGTCGGCTTTCTCATAGTACAGGCATAATACAGTTCTGATAAAAATGCAGACAGTTTTGAGACTCGATTAGGAACTTTTAACACGCACCTCTTTACAAATTCAAAAGGTTATCCCATGAGCATAGTAAGAATTTAGTTGAGATTCCAAACTAGAAATACTGTTCTGCAGAGGATTGGTAAGTAAGTTTCACCGGCCTGCACTTCTTCCTTTTCCTAGCAGCTGCGGGATACCACAAACCACTACTTTGTCCCTGGTGCAACTTACATTTATATTAAACTGTTACGTGTGATCATGAAAGGATTAGGATTCACTACAACACTCCATTCTAATATACACACAGAGGAGTTAAATGTGGCTGTATTTAATTAAAATGGAAGCCCAGATGTAGTGGTTGATTGAATAGACTGAAGTAAAATCCTGACAAGATTATCCTGGTAATGGGCAGTTTATATGTCTGCCAACAGAGAACACTACATGTTCTACTTGGGACTAAATTTCCTGAACAGTATTGTCTGAAGAGTTGCAGAGAGCACAGTGTGACCATCTGAAGAGCTACCAAAGTCTGTCCAGTAATGCTATGACAGCACTAGGGAAGAAAGGTATTCAAACATTTTTTTAAGAAGTAAGGTAGAAATAAGAATTCACTCTGGGAGACAAATAATTTCAATCCTCACAGTAAAACTCCCCAGATCTCCCCCCTATAGCATTTTGAAGAAATTAAACCAATATAGACAATTTTGTCTCTGTCTTTGAATCATTTGTTTAATAAATACTTTTAATATTTTACATTACTGTATAAGCCAAATTTATGAATTTAACCAATCATAAATTTTCATTTGGGTTGAATTGTTCTTTGTCTGTGTATTGACAATAATATATTGCATTATTTGATTCCATCTGTAGACTCTGAATCTCTCTCTCTCTCTCTCTCTCTCTCTCACACACACACACACACACACACACACACACACACACATTTAAACATTAAATATAATATCTAATCATATCTATATAGCTGCCTGGCCTGACATGTTCATAATAGAGTTTTAAAATCTTACATTCTGTGTAATGTACATTCTGTATTTGATGAAAAGCTCCTGGATACATTGGCAGATTCTGGACATACTTAATAATTAGAAGCACAAACACTGGCTGTCTAGTACATCTTCTCAGGAGCCTGACCAGTAGAGCAGGCAAAGGAATTCTGCTATTCACAACACTCATTGTCCATTAACTAATGTTAGCAATGTTTAAAAGTATTAGGAAAGGAGACGTTTATAACCCATTCTTAGGATGAATTTTGCAGCAGCTTCTAAAAAGTCAGAGATTTACCTTTGAGACATCTCCAAAAAGAACCTCATATCAACTTTGGTTGGCAAGAAGCCTATTTGGGAAGGATATTTTCATCTATTAAAAATATTGGCCTTCCATTGTTTATTCAAATAAGAAATGTACTATGAAAGCAGTTTGGTGCCTGTGGTGCTGAATTATTGCTATATAACACTCAAGAGTGGGAAATTTATCCCTAAACTAGAAGGCAAAGTGACAGATGAATAGTGTACTTTTTAATCCTGAGAGAATAATTCCTGAAATGCAGCATTCAGAATGCAATATTGTTTGTGCATCAGTTCAGATTTTTTTCATCACAGGGTTTTTCTTCCTGTGTATAGTGATGGTAAGTAGATAAGCTTCCCATTATAAAAATATTTGGCAGCAAATACTTTTATTTAAAAGAAAAAAAATGACAATATTTTGAAAAAATTTAATATACTTTCTACTAAAATAAGAGAGTATAATGTATTGACTTTATGATCGTGTTTTCTTTACTTTATCATAACATATCAAACATATGTTGGTCAAAGAACTTTTCTATACAAAGCAGATCCATGGCTACAAAGCAGTGTTGGGCAGATGTGCTTTGACAATTCTATTCAGGATCTGAAAAATATTCCTGACCCAACCTGGGTTGCTCCAAGGCTAATCCATTCTAATATTTTTGGGATCAGAAACAGATTCCCTTCAACCTCTTCTACCTAGAAAAAGCATAAATGCCAAAGCAGCTGAAATATTTCTGTTTTTTCATCCAAATAGGATGGCATTCATAAATTAATTAAACTATTATGAAGCAATACAGATTTCCAAACTCCACAGATATTGGTGGAAAAGGCTTTTAGCTACAATTCTTTGAAATTTGATTTCTCAATATAAGGAAAATGCTTTTTGCTTTCTTCTAGAAAGGAATGAAAACTAGATCATTGAGAATGACCCACATTACATTTCACTGGAATTGTACAGAAAATCTTTGAGGTATTTATTAAATGCATTTTAAATATCTCAATTTGAAAGATTGGAAATAAACTTTGCCAGTGAGGACTCATGGCAAACTACACATCCCTGAATAAGCGGGAATGCAGAAGCCATACAGTTAACTGTGGCTTGCAAAGTCTCTCCAGAAAAAAAAAAAAGTGAGATCCCTCACTAGTTCTGCAGACAACTGCTCCTCATTAGTAGATTGCAGGATCTGAATTTTTAGAGTTGGCTTGAGCTGAGCAGCTGAGAGTTGAGGGATTTCAACCAAGTTCATACCATAATACAGCTTAGAGTATATGGACATGCTGGAACGCTGGACTATTTATTATTTATTATTTATTTATTGATCGTATTTCTATACCGCTCCCTCTCCGAAAAGGGACTCGGGGCGGTGTACAGCCTAATAAATACTTAAAATACAAGAATACAAAATTAAATAGAGTTTAAAACCGAATTAAACATGAATATAGCTGCATCCCAAAAGTTTAAAAATGAAGTTAAAATTTTAAAAACCCTATTAACTTAAAACCCCATAAACCCTCACTGGGCCAGGCCAGCCTGTTTAAAAAATAGGGTCTTAACTGCGCGCCGGAAGGAGAGGATATCTGTCATGGCTCGTATCTCCGGGGGGAGATCATTCCACAGGGAGGGCGCTCCCACAGAGAAAGCACGCACCCTCGGGGCCGCCAGCCGCCAGCGATCAGGTGGCGGTACCCCAAGTAGGGCGACCCTGTGGGAGCGTACTGGGTGGCAGGAGGTTGTTGATGGCAGCAGGCGGTCCCGTAAATACCCAGGTCCCGAGCCATGGAGCACTTTAAATACCGTCAGTACCACCTTGAATCGAATCCGGAAGGCCACAGGAAGCCAGTGCAGCCTGCGGAGAAGTGGTGTTACGTGCGCGCCCCGAGGGGTCGACTAATGATCCAAATGGATCTGAAATAAGATTTTGAAATTAATTTTATATATCCTTCCCATGGAAAAATACTGTTGTTTTGAATTCTTTAAAAAAACATGATATGATGGAACTTTGAAGGATTGGCTCTGGAGGGAAACAAAAGAAACTAAAGAATACAATTAAGGATATGCAAGATGATGTATCGTTGGCATTTAACTCTGCATAAACTGTCAAAGATGTATAAGAGAGTATTAAATGTATATTGGAAATGCAAATAATTTGAAATGACCTTTTATCATCTGTGGTGAACATGTAAGAAAGCTAAGATTTACTGGAAACTGATAAGACTGGAATAGACTCAGCAAAAAACAATGGGGATCATCCAAGAACAGAAATGCGAGTTGTCATGAGACTAAAGAAATTGGAATTATGTAAGTTTGAGAAAAGATGACAGGTGATGGAATACTATCATATTTTTCAAATACCTGAAGAAATTTTGCCCAGAAGAGAAAGATACTTTTTTTTCTATTATCCCAAAGTGCAAGTCAAAAAATAAGGGCTGAATGTTAGATGTTTTACACACTGTTCAATGTTGCAAAATTCATTGTCCATTCTGTTAGCAATCAGCCTTCAACTCATAGCTAAACTTAAGTCATTTATCGTGCACCTTTTCTAAACTTGACATTTTATCACAATACCATTAACCTCTATCAATTCATATTTTCTCCAATGAATTGTTGAAGAGCAAAATATCTGATCTGCCACTCCCTGTGTGATGTCAAATTACACTTTATCTTCCTGTTACTTTTTATGTTTTTCTTTAATTAAAATTCTACCAAAATCTCTCCAGGCATACCTAACAAACTAATTGTGCTGATTTTTTTTACATTTACTTGTGCTACTTTCCTCTTTCTTGTTAGACTTACCAGGTAGACCAAACAGAAAACACAATCAGATGAGCTGATTCTATTTATTATAAAGCTACGTTAATAGAATCTTAACATGTCTAAAAATACAATTCTCCCCCGCCTTCTTTATAGTGCAAGACATTAGGGAAAGTTTCTTCTGAGCCTGTTGCCCTACCCACTATTCAGCTGAAGCTATGGTGTCTCTTATTTGACTGTTCCCACATTTGCCCACATTTCACTGCATTCTACAGAATACGAATAACGTTTTCTGTTTAACAGATAAAATTCGAAATAGCCCATTCATTTTTATCTAGTCTTATAATTATCCATGCATTCATGTTAATGAAGATAATAATAATTAAGGTATTATTTTGCAAGCCAACATTTTTTTCCTCACATTCCTACAATCTGGGTGCATATGCTGTGTACATTACTTTTTATTTAAAATAACTTCAGTTGATTTGCTTTTTCTGTTTATCCAATAAGCAACATTTCAAATTAATTAGTACCATACTAAATAACCAAGCTACAATATATACTGCTTATTAGGTACTTTGCAAAAGGAAAAAAATTAAACAAGAAGTGTACTAAAGTGTATCTCCTGTGAAAATTTTATATTGATAAATCTTTCATTAGTAGGGAAAGCACTTGAAAACACATTTGGGGCAACACTGAGTTAGACTGGTTGCCAAAGATTTTATTTTCATATACCTTACTTTAGACCCAATGGCGCTGATGTTTACAATGTAAACTAATGGGATATACTATTAAATTAAAGCAAGGATCTCCAAAGTTTTATATTACATTTTCTTCATTTATATATATTCTCAAGTTTAGATCGGAACATTTAATTAACAGAAAAGGTACTTTATAATGACCTAAGCATAGTATCCCTAGCAAGTAATTGATTAAACTATTTTTTTCAATCCAGGAAAATTCAGTTTATTTCATTAATATACCCAGTTTAGATAATGGTCATCACAGTTTTGATTATTTTTATTAGTGACAGAAATATGTCTTACTGTGTGGGGAAAATAAAGGCCAAAGTGGGTGATAGAAGGGGTGATAGAAACACTTAGGCTCCTAAACGGGGAAAATGGCTCCAACAGATCCCGGGAACAACATCAGAGCTGTCTGTCTAGAAGAGTGCAGCTCTAGGAACAGATAAGATCCTGCACAGAATCCTCGCCCTATAAGGGTGAGCAAGGTATGAATGTGGGAATGTATGTACAGTATATATGTTTTTATGTATCTATGTAAAACTCCCTTGGAAATAAAAAGGGATGAAACTGTCATTTTTAAATTAAAATTTCACAAAGACAATTTAAAAATGCAGAGTAAACAATATTTGTTTTCTGTATAACTCATAACTGAAACCATACTGCCAAACAATCATATCCTGTTTGGGCCATAATGACATCAGAAATCCATGTTTATCATTTGCTTTGGACAACTTAGCATGTTTTTGGCCCAGGGCAAAGTGGAAATAAAACCATTTGCAGCTGGCCAAACCAAGATAACCACACATTTCTGAAGTAATTGATACCTAAAGGAACATAGCCTTTAGATCACAGTTCATGATTTAAGTACACTAATTCTTTAAAGGAGGTTGTTAAAGATTTTAAAGAACACACTGGACTTACTCCAAGATTTAACATGCAGAAACTATACTAAACATGGCAAATAAGATATTCTATACTTCTTTATGCACTAATTACCACTTTTTTAAAGGGAATGGAATATATTTCTTGCATTGTTTTAAATGTCCACAATATTTTTAAAGAGTCCAGGCCAAAACATTTTAAATGGTACAAAATAATAAAGTATCTCATTGTCCATGCAATCCTTGAGAAAATGGAATGCAATTTTTCCATTTTCTAGTCAATTTTAAGATTCCAAATTTAACAGAACTTTAATTTAATTTGTTTCTCTCACTTTAAGAGTTTATACCATATGATTTCTTAATTGTGATTATAGTCTTCATTTACTGACCACTTTGTCAAAGATTGTTCAAAATTACGAATACTCAAAATTCAAACTCAACATTCTGATCATTGCAGCATCCCCATGATTTGGGTACTTGGCAATTGACCTGCATTGACAACTACTGAACTATAATGGGAAGGAAGGAAGGAAGGCAGGAAGGAAGGCAGGCAGGCAGGCAGGCAGGCAGGCAGGCAGGCAGGCAGGCAGGCAGGCAGGCAGGAAGGCAGGAAGGAAGGAAGGAAGGAAGGAAGGAAGGAAGGAAGGAAGGAAGGAAGGAAGGAAAGGAAAGATTTCTGATGTTCCCTGCCAGTTTCCCATAAGAAAACTCAATGGAGAAGCCAGCAGGAAATTGCAAGTCACTCGCATTTTGCTCATCCATAGTCATTCTGTTTCTCTGCTTAGGTAAGGAAATATCTGTCAAAAGTTGACCAATGGGCACCCATTGCTTAGCACCACAACAGAGTTATCATGAAGAGACCATATTGAGACAGTTTCAAATGTTCTCTCAGATATTTTAAATCTCATTAATTAGATATAGCAAGTATCAAACTACTATTACACCTTTTATTATGTACAGTTAATAATTATTACTGTGCTATATGTCTAACAAATGAAGAATCAGACAGACAAACAAGAAACTAATATATGTAGAATGTGTATATGTCCACACGGAAAATCCAAATTTCTGTTAAAATTTTAACAGGAAAACTGAATGCAAATATGTCAATATTTGCAGGGCGGTATATAAAATTATTTAATAAATAAATAAATAAAATAAGAATGGACAAAGATGCCTACATTGTGACCCTTGAGGTTAAAAAAGAAAAAGTAGGGAGGAAAAATTATGCTGTGAAGATTTTAACTAGTACTTCCCAGAATCCAGAGAAATATTTGGCACCCATACAAATTAGCCTAGAGGCCAGGAAAACTATATAAATTTAGATATCATTCTGTTGAACATATGGCTAGCTTGATAGAAACTTTTGCTTTGCAGATGTTGCCATTCATCTTCATCGGAACAACGTCTACGGTCTCCAAGTGAGGCTTGCCTTTGTCACAAATCCAAATATAAGTTAAGAACTGAAAACTACTGTCTTATGATTCTTAGAAAGTAATTATGCATTTGTACTCAATTCAAGATATACCCCTAGATATCTATATTTGGGATAAGAGTCTTATTTGCTCTTTGAAAGGAGCCATGTTGTTATGAAAAATAAATTCTTTGGAATAACTCACATCAGTTCATCACAATATAGTATCTCTTTATCCTTTCAGTTGCTACTACAGATGCAACATAGTTAGCAGTAGGTCATCCAACCAATCACTCAGATATACTTACTAAAAAAAATAGTCATCAGAAACAACATATTTTAACATAGAATGTCCTCATATTCCCAATCTATATTAAATATTTATTTTCCATTTTGTTATGCTTCTCTTTTGTTTAGATGACAAACATTTTTAAAATGTTTTACAAAAATCCCAGCTTTAGAATTGTACAGGTTAACAATAAAAATGGACCAGATTTCGTATCTCTATACATCAAAATTTATAGCAATAGTTCACATGAACATGTAAATGAAGCCCAAAACATTCAATAATTTGGTAGGCCAATATCAAAATTAAAACAAAAAATGCTTAATTTATAGATTAAATCTAGCTAACTTACTCCAATTTTATTTTAAACACACTGCACTACAGATGAAATAGCAACTTTCGGAGGTTATAAAATCAGACAATCATTGTTTCTAAATATTTCACATATCTTAGCTGATATATGTATAGCTGCATTTAAATTTTAGTTCTTATAGCCTTGTTTTGGCAGCCATGAATATATCATATCCATATAATTTTAGTTAACCTACAAGCAAGTGATCATGAAAAATAATCTCAAACATTGTTAACAGAAATAGTCCATGTGGTACATTTACAAAAATAGAAGACATTGCATATATCTTATTTGAATGCCAATTATATGCCCCAGCAAGGGCCTTTTATTTAGAACTTTCAGTGCTGGTCCATAAAAATTGATTAGAACCTTGTATTTAGAATTTATGCATAGAACAGCCTACTGGAACTGCAACAACCACTTGTTCTACTTCCTTCTCTTACATTAAAGGTGTTCAGCTGAGAGTTTGTTACATAGGAAAAATTGGAGTCATGTGCAAATATGAGGTCTTTATCTATACAACAGGATAACAGAGTTGGAAGGGACTTGGAAATTTTCTAGAAGAGGTCCCCAATCCCTGGGCTGCAGACTGGTACCATTTTGTGGACTGCCAGGAACTGGGCTGTGAAAGCAAGTGAAGCCCCATCCACATATGCATGGGATCCAGGTATCCCTGGGCTGCAGACTGGCACCATTCTGTGGCCTGCCAGGAACTGGGCCATGCAAGCAAGCGAAGCTCCATCCATGTACGCACGGGATCCAAGCAGCACGTGAAACCACAACCCCCAGTATATAGAAAAACCGCCCTCCACAGGGCTAGTCCCTGGCATCCAAAAGGTTGGCAGCTGCTGTTCCAGAATATACTTCTGAATATATATTATATGCATTGCTCTGTAATTTGGTTTGTTTATTTATTTATTTATTTAGAAAACTTAAAACTATTTTTTCCTTTTGTTAGTTGATGCTGTGATGTATCTTGACATGGTCAATTAACTAATCAGTAAATTAATTAACAACTAGAACTTCCGGCAGGATCATTCATGGAGAGTGGGTCTCTGCGCTCCCATGCTGAGTTCTCTCCATTAGTGGGCTCCTAAAGGAGCCAAAGTCACCCTCTAGGGGCGGCAAAGCAAAGAGGGGTGCCCTATGAGGTCATGGAGAGCTGCATCTCTCATGCCTGACCCAGGGCTTTCTTTTCCCTCTCAACCACGACGAGAAAAGGCAGCCTAAATATGGCTGCCATGAAGCTGGGACAGCCAAGGAACAGCTAAGACTGGTGCTGGAGTGGAGTTAGTGAAGAGTGTCTGGAACTGGGTGAGAGGATTCTTTTTTACTCAAAACCTAAACCCAAAAGGAAAACTCCAGGAGTATTATTTGTTCAGAACTACCTGTTAAAGCAACAAGTGAGAAAATTTTGAGAAAAATTCTGGATTGGAAAGAAAAGATCATGAGAAAAATACTAGATTGGAAAGAAAAGATCAAGGGAAGAAAAACAAAAAACTTTAAAAATACAGAAAATCGGATTTTTAAATTGGGAAGGCATTTTAAAATACTGGAACTATTTACTTAAAAAGTTAATCCTGCTTTTATAAATTGAATTAAAGCAAAATTGGATTGAAACTGGTTGGTTTCATTATAACATTGAAATTTAAGCTGAGACCGTCACCTGCTGATGAAAGGAAATACAACATGTATTTACAAGCCTGGCAAGATTTTTGATATGGAATAAACAATACTTATCTGGAAGACTGTGAAGATATTTACTGAGTTATATGCATCTACTTTATGACTACCAGAGATTTAAATGTGAGAACAAGGAAGATGTCTAATTAAAGTGACCCCTGAATGTCATGACTGGTTTTATAAAGTGGATTTAAAGATATTTTGATCAACTTCCTGGACTACTTAAAGGGAACTGAAGGATTTATGGGACATAAGGAATTATGATCAGTGTATTTTTTGAAGAGCAATTTTAGGCTTGAATATATGGTTCCTGGACAACTGGATAAGACCTATTAAAACAAGATGAGATACTCCATCAGGGGGAAATGAGTGGAACTTTGGAAGATATGGCATTGATGTATCAAAGTATAAAGGACATTATAATAAGAAACCACAAGGAGATTAAGAAAATAATGCATAGCATAGAGGGAAAGCTGGAAAATATAATTGAGTAAAGATCAAGATGCCGAGGAAAGGGAGGAGCCAACAGAAAGGAGGAAAAAATAGAACAGAAGAACCAGGAAACAAAAGAAGATAAGAAGGAGACAACAATAAAAATAACAATGACTGATGAAATAAAACAAGGGGGAAATACTTAAGAAATTTAAAAAGAGACCTGGAGACGCAGGAAGATATTTTTGAAAGGTAGACAGCATAGATACTTTGAAAGCTAGACAGTGGACGAGGGTAGAGATGGGAGAAATATTTGGATTGAGTTGTCAGGATGTGGATGCAGACAGAAACAAAGATCTAAGAGAGGAATATGGGAGGCAAGTCAAAAAATGAATAAGAATTAAAATACTAATGTGAACAAGAGATGATGGTTAGAAAAGAAATGTCTTTTAATATAAGGATGGCATGATTAAAAGCTAGAATAGAGATAGAAACAAGAAAATGGGGAATATTAGTATATACACTTTTATATAATAAAATAAAATTAATAATAAGGCAGGAGAATTAGAGATTGAATGGTGTTATTATTGTGTATGTTTAAATAATATTGTGATTGGCATTGGAATAATATATTGAAACACTGAAATAATTAAATAATAGAATAGCAGAACTTAACATAAATATGGGTATTAATATTAGAACTACATTAGCTTGATGAATGTAATGAATATGATTAATATAACTATTGTTTTTGTATCAAAATGAAAGCAAAAAAGAATTAAAGTATTAATGTGAATAAGAGATGAGGGGTAAAAAGGAAATGTTTTTTACATATAATGGTGGCACGATTAAAAGTTAGAATGGAAATAAAAATAAGAGAGGGGGGACTATTAATATACACATTTTTATATAATGAGATAAAAGTAATAATTAGAGAGAAGATTAAAAATTGAATAATGGAATTATCATGTATGTTTAAACAATATTGAGAATGGCATTAGAATAATATATTGAAACATTGAATAATTAATGAAAGACTATAACTTAATACAAATATGTTAACATTAGAATTACATAAGTTTGATGAATGTAACAAATATACTTAATGTTATTCTTACTTGCACCAAAATGTATGATACCCAGGTGCCACACCGTTCACGCATTGATGGGTATATGTAAAATAAAATACTTAAAAAAAAAAAATTAATTAACAACTAGACATGACTGAAAAATGCTAGTCTTGTAACGATCTTAAAAATGAAGGGGTGGCATTTGTATGAAACCTTTCCAATTCAGATGAAAGGATGTTTATTTAGTATTTATATGGGCGAAACTTCAGTGGTTCTGGTTGTATACCATACAACATACTGTCTCTTGTCTTCTTTGCCTTATTCTGCTAATCTTGACAAGACGGTAGTACTTGTCACCTTTCCTGGCTCTCTTCTCCTTTCCTCACCCTCTCTGCTCTACTTGAGTCATCATTATCCTTCAGTTTTTTCTTTGCTAGACACTAGTCTTAATCTGCCTGCTTAAAAATTTAATCCAAAAGATTAAAAACTAGAGTACCTATAGCATTAAAAAAAATGTCTAAGTTTCAATAATGTTTTTTCTTAATATTTATTTATCTGATTTATCCTAAAATTAGCCTCATAAAGTTTAAAATGTAAACATTAAAATGGTGAAAACAAGAGAAGGAACTCCAAGATACTGATGGAAATCTTTTATAAGTGTTTACTTCATGAATCCTGCAAAGTAATATATTTGGGACTTGGAATCTATGTTTATTGTTTTGCCTTTTCCTTTTAGCATGTATTTGTCTGGCCAAAGAATTTTCACATTGATCTCACATTTACTGTGTCTTAAGGAGGTCAGTATTATATGTGAATTAATGCTCTGCATGAAGAATTCTCCTATAAAGCAAGGAATTGGACTAAAGGAATTTAATTTAATTTATTTTAATTTAATTTTGTAAAGTAAATATTTTTCATACTTTGTTTAGAAAAAAAGGGTAGAATTTACCTCCATTCTCTCTTGCTTTACATCATCTATCTCATCATCTTCAAACAAGGCCAAGAGCTCCCCGGTCTGATCAATAGAAATAAGAAAGTCTTGAGCAGTTTTCTGACGTTTGTTAGTGTTGCTACTGAATTTGTCTGAAAGAGACCAGAGAAGGAAAATAGACAGCTGTTTTGATACAAAAAAGGGGGTTCCATGAAAGCTTCTAAACAAGTGTTGAAATTGAGCCAATTGAATGAAGACCATTTTAATTTAACTCTCCCTACAACTAAGACTCCTAAAAACTTATATCAGAAAGCTGAGGAGTATCACTGAACTTTGGACCTTTTAATATGCTGAAGACACTCTGATAAGGATGAATCTAAGGCTCCTTGAAAAAACAATCACTGCTATATGTTCATTTCAGTTAGAAAGTATATCTTATTTTTACCTGCGCTGCTTTGACTGCACATTCTTGTTTTTTTTAATTAAATCTGAAATCAGTAAAAGAAGAGGGAGAAATCAACATGTGACTCCTATGAATCTCATTTCCAGTAATAGTAAATCAGTGTGGTATTCATAGGATATGATTGCTAGTGGAAAGCCACTGTGAGTGCAACCAAATATGTTATGTTTGGAAATGTTTTCTCTTTCTCTTGATTACCCATTCAATGCATCCAATAAGCCTATATCCTATAACCTTTTCGATCACACATGCTTTTGGGTCATTTGCTTTGCTTTCTTCCTCTCTCTCAATTACCAATTACCAAATCTATTTCCATTCACACTAAACATTTGGATTTTAAAATAGAACCCAGTTATCTGAAAATCTCATTAGATCGGCATTAAAGGATGGTTCTGACAATATTTTTCTAATAAATTAATTAAATTATAGTTCAAATTAATTTGAAAGTGTAAATTGTAAAATTAAAAAGATTGTTAATCAGCACCAGTTCCTTGGGTAAACTTAATTGTTGATATTAACAGTTCTGGTTATCAAATGGTTGATGGAATAACACTCTGAACTTTTATAAATAATTGTAATAGAAAAGCACTGGCTTAAATGAAGTTTCCTAAGAAGTACTATTTTTGAATGTCTAAAGCTAGGTAGAAGAGGAATACATTTTCATTTGGCATTGTAGAGACAGATCATATGTTGAATATTCCCCATAGAAAGACAAGGTTTCTGGAAGCGTCATACCTTCAAGAAGATCATCTTCATCAATGCCTTTGACAACTTTAGATTTGTAATCTCGGAAAAACATGTATTTAAGTAATCTTCGAAGTTTTTTCTAGTTAAGAAAAAAATGGACATAGACACTGCCTGTTAACATTAAAAATTCAAGGAGAAATTTGAAGCATTGCAACCACAATCTTAGATTATATATCCACATTTATATACACAGATTGACAATACTTATTCTAACAGAACAAAATGCAGAATTTAGCAAAAATTCAAATTGATGTTGAAATTCCAAGCATAAGTCTGTCAATGCATTTCAAATCAAATGTATCTTTTGTGCAGATATGTTTCAATGCTAGTTTTTCTTGTGTTCATTAACCTTACTTTACCAGTTCAATAAGCAGACCAGACTGAAAATTAAAGAAGTTTGATTCTAAATTCCTTTTTGTTTTACAGAGTGTGAATAAAAGTCTATGAAAATAGGTTATAGTCAAGCACCTTTATTTTCATTTCTTAAGTTTAGTGCTAGTTGAAACAAGACAAGCACTCACAGGATGCTTTCAGGTAGCTAGCTGTTTAGTATCATTACAGTTTATTAATCACTTCAATATGTTCCCCTCTTACCTTTTCATTTTTGGTTAAACTACTCTTTTTCCTTATAGGTTTGAATTCTCTCCATATAGAAGATTATTTCAAATCAGCATGGTTCAGGACCATCTCACAAAAACTCTAGTATCTTGGTTTCTCCAGGGAAGTACTTCTAATGACAGGATATGAGTGTGCATTTAGTGCACTTAAACAATGCGTTAAAGATCTGGAAATCCAACAAGATTGAACTGCTCTTCTGAAGAATGTTCATTTGAGCAATCACACTCCCCCTTTTAAAGCAGCAAGATATTTCTATCAAATAACTGTCCCCCATATCCGAAGAGCATTAACCTTAGTGCACTGCAATACACTTCCCACAGAAGTTTTGGAGGGCCGATACAAAAAAATACCATATGATCTGAGACTGTGCTCCTGTGGACAAGGGGTCATTGAAACTATAGCTTACATTCTTCTGTACTGCATCTTATATAAGGACCCACAGACTCAATTTATAACACCTCACCTAATAAAATATCCAAAAAACACTGGTATTTTTTACATGTGACTATTAGTATACTCTATCAGTATAGAGTAATTTCTCTGAATTTGGCCAAATTTTGTTATGCTGTATGTAAAATTAGGCAAACT
This sequence comes from Bungarus multicinctus, assembly GCA_023653725.1. NCBI lineage: Eukaryota > Metazoa > Chordata > Lepidosauria > Squamata > Elapidae > Bungarus > Bungarus multicinctus. The sequence goes on from CM042836.1 coordinate 158,954,768, forward strand.
TTAACTGCCCACTGTTATTCCATTGCCAATCATAATATATTATTCTGTCATTATTATTGTTGTTTTGTTGTTATTATTATTTACTTTATTCATTAAACATGAAACTCAGTCAACTAAACTTTCAAAAATGCATCACAAATACCATTGACTGGTGCTAATGGTTGATACGGGTTGCTGTCAGCATCCTAGGTATCAAGTACCTTCTTAAGATGTACGATGTTTCAAGTAGCACAGGTTTTTTTGCAGGTTTGCTGGTGTTATTACTGGAAGATGCAATTTCTTGATCTATTTTATAAAATTCTTGGACATGGTACTAAGTGCCCCAATAACAATGGGTAACACTGTTACATGTTTCATCCATAGTCACTTAGTTTCAATGGCCAGGTCATGTTATTTCATGAATTTTTCCAATTCTTTTTCTTCGACTCTGGCATCTCCTGGTACTGCAATATCAATAAATTGCATGTTCGCTTTGGTTTTTGACAACTGTGATATCTGGCATGTTGTGTTCCAAATGACGATCCTTCTGTATTCGAAAGTCCCACAAAATCTTCACCTTCTCATTTTTAATAATTTTTTCCACTTTATGTTCCCATGACTTTTTAGATACAGGAAAGTCGTATTTTTTTACATAATGACCAGTGGATTAATTTAGCAACTCGGTCATGTCTAGCTTTGTAATCAGTTTGTGCAATTTTGCTGCACTCACATATTAAATGTGAAACAGTTTCAACTTTGTTGTTGCAAAGTCAGCAGTTTGGATTGTCAGTGGATTTTTGTATCTTTACTTTCATGGCATTCTTAGTAGTGCTTGTTCTTGAGCAGCAAGTATTAAACCGTCCGTTTCTTTCTTGATGGTTCCCATCTTAAGCCATGCCCATGTCAAGTTGTCATCACATTTTCCTTCAATGTTTTTCAAGTGCTGTCCATGCAAACCTTTGGTTTTCCATCTATTTAATCTGTCATCCAGCTGTTTTTCCTTATATTCTGCCTTTGTTTCTGTTGTTTTTATAATGTTCTCCGTTTTCACAGCCTGCAGCAATTTTTCTGTACTTTGGTTCACATAACCCTAATCATTCAAACTTCCGTTTTTCTTCTTCTATAGTTTGATGGATTTGCAATAGCTCTCTGCCCCCTATTTTTCTTGGCAGGTACAACCTGTCGATGTCACTTCATGGATGTAAATAGTAATACATATTCAAAAGTTTGCACATTTTCCGGTCCAAGTTTTCCAGTTCAACCAAAGTCCAGTTGATGATTCCAGCTGAGTAGCGTATCACTGGAACTGCATTAATGGCTTTAATTATGTTTCTAGCATTCAGCTTTGATTTTAATATTTTGTGGACCCTCCTGATGTATTCCTTTTGTGTTGACTTTTTGACTTTTCCATTCAAGATGTTATCTGCTTCCAATATGTCTAGGTGTTTGTAACCATCATCCTTTGCTAATGTTTTCACTATGCTTCCATTTCCCAGTTCTATTCCTTCCATTATTATTATTATTGTTGTTATATTTCCTGATCTGTTGACTGTAATAAAAGTTGATTGATTGATTGATCGATTGTTCCCTTCTTTTTCTTAATCATTGCCTAACATTTCTAACCTGTCAATAATCAAAGGGACAAATGACACCCAGAGAACATTTCTTTCCCCTGATTTTACACTTCTAAACATGCATGTACGTGTTACATTTTTAAAAAAAAAACTCTTATACCTTTAGGTTTCCTGCATTTTGGTGACAGTTCTTACAGACAATTTCCCTTTAAAACTTTGATTATAATGGTCTAGTATTTTCCTTAATAAATTCAGTTTTAATCCTTTTAAACTACATGATTTGGAGTGCAGCAAGAGGGAGAAAGAGCATAAAGCAGTATTTAGGGAATGTAATGTGTCAGTGGGTTTTTCCTACCCACATTTATACTAATCTGGCATCTGAGTTGTGTTGCTATGTTCCCATAAAATCAACCTCTTTGGAAAGTTGACATTATTTTCATACAATTACAGAATCAAAGTGAGCTTAATATCATCTAGTTCAATTATTCAGTGCAGGATCCACTAGAGTATTTCTGATGGATGAGCATCCTACTCTCATTCTGAAGACCTCCAGTAAAGGAGAACAGATGATAGCATGTTCCAATGCATGTTCCAGCTGATACAGTCAGTTTCTCCTATTTACTAGTTTAGCTGCAATATAACTCAAATGGAAAAAAAATTCATTTTGCAATTTGCAAAACTTGAAGCATATGTATCTGAGGTGGAGCTGGGGTAGCTGCTTTTTCAGGAAGGAAAATTTTGACTCATCCTGTCTCCCACTGGCGGAACTCAGGGTTCTCCGGAAGTTTCATGGGCAATCCTATCAGTGAGGTTTATCTTATTTTTTCCACAATAATCAATTTCTAAGCAGTTTGACAATCCTTCTAAACAAAATTGTCCAGCTTGATTTTCTCTGGATATTATGAAGCATGCACCAAATTCTTGGCATATCCCACTTCCCATTCTCTGGACTAAAAACATTACTCTGCTCCCTTCTATACACAGACACAGAAACGTAAAACCATAATTTCAGCTATTGAAAAAAAGGGTTAGCATAGAAGTTTGTTGTTATATCCATTATTACAGCTTTCAATGCGCATTTTGAAAGTTAAGCAGTTTTAACTTTTTTACCAGTATTTTTTAAGCTTTTTCAACTCCACTTGCAATTATTCATTCCTTCTAATAAATAGGATAAATGACATTTCAAAACACAATTACAAACAATTGTAGCATATATGACAAATATGGAGTAGCATGAAATAACTGTTTTTCCTTTTCAGCAGAGAAAAATTATTGGCATGATGTTGACTGAATTATAATTTTTGAATTTTCATGTTGGGTGACTGGAGAAAACACTAATTCATGGTTTAAATTACAGCATTAGTTAATTTATACTATTGTACCTTATCTTTGCGCATCAAAAAAATGAGATCTTCTGCAGAGATTACTCTAGCACCTCTCATCTGAGATACTTCAGACGCCTGTTGCAACTGTGAACAAAAAACCAAGATTAGAACTGATATGGCAATGTTATATTTTGTAGAACTATATTGATTTAAAATAGCTTTAGCACTGTAGAAAACAAACCCCTTCAGAATGCAGATGTATGACACATAAATTAAATTTAGAATTTAAGATAAATTTAAACATCAGTAGAATTACAAACTATACTCTCACCAGCCAGTTTAAGATTTTCATTTTTCTGAGTTTATCTTGACAATTGCTATTTCGATCAATCTTTTCTAAATCAACCTGGAATATAAAGACTGCTAGGAGTATTTCAGAAAATTCCAGTGCTGTATGCTAGGTTGAAAATAAGGCAAACTAACCTACATCAAGTTGCTGAGAAACGGACCCATGAAGTATGTATTACTTTTTATTGTAAAAAGACTTTATATATTATCTTACAAGTGACATTTCCTATGAGGATAATATTCTATTTTTCATATTAAAGGCTCAAACCCAAATGTAACATGATGCTATATTATTTATAAAAATAATTCCATTTATATACTTCCATTCCAGGCTAACTCTCTTAATCTAGTAATATCCATTTTTTAAAAACTTATTGCATTGCCTGAACATTAGGATAGCGATAGCTGCTCATATGCATCTATCTATCTATCTATCTATCTATCTATCTATCTATCTATCTATCTATCTATCTATAATATCCTTCTGAAGTTGAGTATGTATTCACTCTGCTGACCACAAAATTTTCAGTACCATACTCATTCCAAGAATGTATCAATGACTTAGACTAGGACCAGATCACTAAAAGAAATTAGAAAAGCTATGTTGACTCTGAGATGAAAACTTGCAAAGTAGGTACAATTCCAACTACTGGTTTGTTTAAAATCTTGCACCAATGAACACTGAATGATGATGATGATGACGATGGCAAATAGCAAGTATATGTATCTTGTGCCAGTTTCTACTTTGTTTCTATCTCACAGACTAACACAGAGGTAGAAATAGCTGCTGCTGGAGTGTTTAGGACCTAATATATTCTTGTTGGTTATTTTAATTTTCTTTTCTGGTTAGCAAAGACAGGTGATATGACAAGCATCCAACAACTTAGTTATGGCTGGTGTTGATCATTAATGGGAAAAAGTCAACTGTTATAAACCGGCAATTCTTCACCACAATTCTTCCATAAGAATGCTCTAGCTCTTCTTATTCAGTTGTCTTTCAGTGGAAGTTGACTTCATTACAGATTTTAGTGTTCCATTTTAAACTTCTACGAACAGGTTAGAAAACAGTCAATGGAAGGCATGATAGCCCTATACTAAAATATACTAGCCCTATATTTTATACTAAAATCTTATACCAACCTACTATGATCAAAGGAGACAAAACTAATAGACCCATCATGCATATTGATTCTTGGTACCCAGAATAAGAATTTAAATTTCTTTGGAATTTAAAACACATGTCAAAAACTGGCATTTATAAGATCTATGCAAAACAGGAAGCGCTGAAAAATGTTACACACATTCTGCTGCTAAACTAAGATTATGCAGCTCTTTATATTTTACTTCTAGATTGCCTAATGCATGAATTGTGTGGTAATTTCTACAGTGACATTTATTTTCCTAGTTCTTCCATCTTTTTCCTGTTTACTTAAATGAACTTTGCCTAGTTATGAAGAAGTCCATATTGACAAAACTCTAACTAGCAACTGTATACTTTTTGTCTGTATTTTAGGAAATACAGTAGAGTATGATACCACTGGACTTTTTAACACTATCAAAATAAAATTAGTTGTAGAAGTACAGAAAATTAACTTTATAATAAAATAATTAATGCTCAAAACTACTACATATATAGAAAAATGTATAAACATATACTTCATGGAAACCCTGCAATGTGATAGATGCAAGCCAAATAATGAGATACTAACTAGAAAAATACCTTACATTGTTTTTTCATTTGAAATATAAGATAATAAAGCTTACATTTATAAATACATACACCTGAGAACAGATGGAAGAAATTTTAACTTTCATATGCCATATTAGCAATAAGTTTTACCTTTTAATATTGGCTGAAAAAGGATATTACTAATGTGAGATTTAATGTTGCTGTTGCTATCATTTGAAATTGGACTATTCAGCAGTTAAAACAGTAGCTGTTTTTAATATGTAGGCGGGAGGTAGTTTTTACTTTTGGCAAGTGTTCAGCAGGAAAAAGATTTCATCAATAAATCATAATACCGGACTGCATTTTCCCTCCACTCTAATGACATGCACACAAAATGTGAACTGTATCTGGTAGGCACAACACAAAACATACTGCTTTAAAAGCTTCACGTTTTTTCTTTGAAATGCTCAGGAGGGTTTTTGCAGCTACAAAGATGAGAGAATTTTCAGGAATTCAGAAGTCACAGTAACATAATCTGACTTAAAACTGAACTGGAAAATATAAGAATGTGAAAAATGATAGTTCTATTTTTTTGGCAGAGAAAAGTAGCTTCTTATTCTGATTAGTTTAAGGAGACACAAGGTACTTATGTTTCCAGCATAAAATACAGAAAAGCTGGGTAACATTATAATACAAAGAACGGGATGAATACCTCATTGGTGTAATTTGGATGAACTCGGTGGACTTATATCCAGGCATGCATTTATTCAATATATTTAATAACTGCTTAGAAAATTGATGTTAGTGTGCTGTTAATATAATACATCTTTTTCAAATTTTGTATGGACCTAGAGAATTCTTTTGAACAAAACAGCTAATGTTATGTCAGCCTCTGTTGAATAGAAGACAAAAAAAATTAACACAATAGGCCACAACCCAGTTGACTACTACTTCAAGATAACATGATTATATCCAAGTATACCAACCAATTCCATTAAAATAAATAAATAAAAATCAGCAGTTTAAATGATCTGAAGACACTTAAAATACTCCTAGATATGAAATAGAAACAAAATACACTACAATCGGCATAATATCTGTCTGATGAAAATGATTGATGATGCTTTTAAATCAATAAAGGCAACTCAAGAGAATCTCATGCAGTTGGCTAATATGTACTTCTATTTAATAGTTAAAAAATGAAATACTGCTAAATTATTCCTTCTTGAAGTCTACTTGCTCCTCTCCCAAGATATTGTTCTATACCAGTTGGTCCAAGATTAGGGGTTTCCACACAACACACCTCCCAAAATTAAGCAAACTTACATCAGATTTTTTAATGATGAAAATGCATAGCATACAGAACAAAGTGCTTACTGTTACAAACATAAATGCTGAAAATTTGTCTGTACTGTCAGATATAAAAAGACTTCAGAGCAGCGTTTCTCAACCTCAACAACTTCAAGAACTTTAATTCTCAGAATTCCCCAGTCTGCATGTGTCAGACCTGCCCCAGTCTGATCCCTTAGGAGAGAAAAACTCTCAACTCCATTTGGTTGAAATGAAAGGTACCTTTACTAAGAGATGCTGATTGCAGAAGAGTCAAGTGGAACCTAAAGTTCTCACGCATCAATACAAAACCCCACGGTTCCCACAGCACTCCCATGGTCCGTATATGTGTAGCCAATCCGGCAAGATGTTTTGGGAAGCACTCAGGTGTTTAGACTGGTGAAATTCCATTCTCAGGGTAAACAGACTTGAAGATGCCAGGCACGAACCAGATTCCAAAACACTCTGTCAACGCTGGAGGCCATTTTTACATTTGGATCTTCAGGGCTGCTACAAGCAATGGATGGACAAGCTGAGGGAAAGGGAGGGGGATAGATGGAGACAGTGTGTGATGTATAGTCATAACAATGTTTTTTCCCTTGGAAATTAAGGACGTTCAGCCTGCACCTGGGAAGGCGTGACTGGGAGTCAATTATAGTTGGGACAGTGACCAAACTGGACCATGTGATGACCATATGGGTGCAGGGGAAGGAACTTTGACTTTACTTTGGGTGGGGAAAACTCAGGGACTTTCAGATTCGGGTTTTCCTAGATGTGCCAATATGACACATCTAAATATAAATTCAAGCTTTGAGGAAAATGTCTGCCTTGAAGTTTTGATTCTGTTGGGGGTGTTACTTGGAACCCTGACACTCTGTTCTTCCTCAACTGTCAATCCCCCCTCCCAATTTCCCACCATAGAGGTTTACAGTTTTATTGCCCATTTGTTCTCCCCTCCCTTCCCCAGTTTATTGATTGCAGGACGCCAGCAAGGCGCCAAGCCGAAGGCGGTAGAGCTGACAGCCTGTTAAAGTCTAAACATTTAATATTGCTAAGGGTTCAGAAGCACTGCTTTAGAGTATAACTCAAAGTTACATACATATTGGTCTGTATATCACTAAACAAATATGTAGCTCAATGAAAGAACTCCAAATGAAAAAAAGTATAGTATTCAGAAACAGAACAGCTTCATCTGCTTTCTGTATGAAAATAATTTTTTCTAATTACAATATAGTTTATATTGTGTGTGTGTGTGTGTGTGTGTATTTGTGTTACAATACCCTGGTAAGCCCCAATCAAGGGAGAAAGCATACTGCTGTCCTTTTCTGTCTTTCGGCTCATCACCAGAGACCATCCAGACAGAAAGCTATTTGTTTCGTTGTCTTTTGTTTATATGTGTGTTAGGTTTTTGAGCTGATAAATAATTAAACAAGGGAGATTAGGATAGATCTATTTCGAGCTACTTAGCTCTTGTCAGCTAGCCATACCCTTACTGGGATTCGAACCAGGGAAGTATACATGTGAGGCAGCTGTAATTGCCATCAGGCCACTGGTTCTCATCCAGATCAGCAATACAGGGGAATGAGTATATATACTTGTGTTACAGCACCCTGGTAAGCCCCCGAAATAGATCTATCCTAGTCTCCCTTGTTTAATTATTTATCAGCTCAAAAACCTAACACACACATATATAGACACATACACACATACATACATATATATAAATAATATAATTTAACAACCGCTTCTCTGCCCTATTGATTTCTTCCAACAACCAGTTCAGAAAGCTAACAACCGGTTCCCCCAAAGCGGTGCGAACTGGCTGAATCCCGCCACTGAAACAAACTACCTGATTATATCTTTATTAGGTTTGCTTAGAGCATAAAAATAAATCCATAACCTCAGATCGCAACTTTATGCTGTTATCATTATGTCTAAATTTTGAAATGTTTGTTAAAATGAATAAAATTATGAACAACACCTGCACTACATCATTTTGACCAAGAGTTCCTTGTGGATTTCCCCCCCTATTTTGTATGTAAGAAAGAAAACGCGAGCCATCCTAAAACTTCAAAGACATGATTGGAGTGTAACATTTCAGGCTCTAATCGTAATCATTATTATATTTTTGTGTTCAATCCAATGATGTTCATCCAATAACACCAGTGACAAAATGGATTCTCCTTCCAAAATTTCTCGAGTAAGGATATGCAAAACATTTTAATGTTATATCAGCAGTTTGGATTGTTGGAAGCAGTTTTACTATTTACTATTTAGCCTTTCTAGGCAAAAACACATTATTATGGTTGGGATCTTCAGACTTTTACTGTTGGATTGTTGATTTGTGGCATGTGATTGGGTGGCCTGTTTATAGTCTTCATCCAGATTAGGCAGTCCAAACAGCCAGTGATGGCCATGCTGCTGTTGACTAAGACAGGATGGGCAAATAGAAGAGAGGAACACTGAAGGAAAAGCAGAAGTGAATTTAACGGCCAGACAGTAGAAGCTTCTTTGCACAAACATCTATCAGGCCAAATATGTATACATATACATAGATCTCCATCCTGTTGTAAAGAAATGTGGTTTAGAGGAGCTTACTTACACAAATAAAACTGAAAAAGTTGGAAAAAATATTTTTTATGTTTTAGTATACTGTAATGTATTTGATAACATTCCTTCTGTTGTATTATTTTATTTCTGTTGGTGTATTCTATTTATTTCACCAATAAAATATTTAATTAAAATTGAAATTAAAACACCATAGAATAAAATTCAAGTCAGCATAAAATAAATAACAAATAATATTAATAGGATAATAAAACATCAAAAATAACCATTGTGTCAGCCTAGAGTATAGGGCAGCAAAGTATACAATATATTGTAAAAAACTACAACTAAGAAGTTATTCTTAGACTTCCAATGCTTTTGATATATCCAATCAGTGCTTTTTTAATCTCTTTCTCCAGCCTCCTGGGATAACTATCTTTTGGCCAGGAGAAACTATTTCCATCTACTCCTTATTCTACCAATGGCTAAAATTTGTATCAGGTTGTTTACATCTGACAGTATGAGACCTAATTTTCAAGTGCTGCATGCACGTACTCTGGACATGTCTTCTTTTTATCTTGTTCCCCTTATAATTATGTTATACCAATAGATATCCTCTATTTTCTTATTCTTTTTGCAGCTAGGCATGAAACATTAGCAAGGAATAATCCAGTTGCATTGCTTTGATTTGTTTTGGCCTCTTGCTTTGTAGGCAGGTTAAACAAAAAGCACACTTGATCTTGCTTACTAGTTTGAGTAGCTATCCCTACAGAAATATTTTTTAAAATACAATATTGTTTAAATAAAAACATCATAGAAATATAAAGGAGTAATACGACCATCTGTTTTGTTTTTCAGAGCCCATTGTCCATACAGAGAATAACAAAATGACTTTGAGATGGAGATAGGCAAATACTTTTGCCAGGTAAAATGAGTTTAAAGCACTTTCTGAAACAGCTCAAACAGAGATCTCCCTAGTTCACTGAATCTGTAACTATAGATACAGCACAATCAAATTTGCAAAATTCTGTTATCATAGCCAATTTTAATAAAGTATTCTAAATCTTTAAAATAACAGGTTAATTGATACAATCAGCAAATTCTACACAGTGGAAATATCAGGATTGGCTGGAAAAACAAAACATATTTGCAGAGGAGCAAATTGGTTTTAGAAAAGGCTGATTCACCTAGTTTTCCATCCTGTCACTGAAAAATACTCCCCCTGAAATATAACTTTCCTTTAGACTATCGTCATAGACTTCAAAGTAACATTTGATTCCATATCCTGAACTAAATTTTTACACACACAAACATAGACACATACACACACACACATACCTGGAATCCTCCTCAACTGACCAATGTCTACTTCATTTAATACTATGGCTCAAAGTAAGATGTAACACTCAGGGCCCTCTCACCAGTGCCACTATAACCGAGAAAGGCATCGAGCAGGTCATCAACCCATTTAATGCTCATACATCTCTTTTTAAATTCTTTTAGACTTGTTTTTTATATATATACTTTCTATTTTAACATATTTATACAACTTTTTCCAATTTTTATTTGATGCATCTTTTATGCTTTTTAATTGATCATATCCTGTATTCTTTATGCTGGTCTATAAAGATATGATAGTAGCCTATGTAGATATACTTGCATGAACAGAAATATTATTTCTGCAGCTACCTATGCTGTTTGTCTTACCGAAACATAGAAATATCTTCTTGCTACTGAAGCTGTCATTTACACACCAATACCTGGAGGAGGGTGATTTTATGTGTATGATGTTAGAAATAATACTAATTAGAAATAATACGTTGTCAGATATCTTAACATCTCAAATTTAAATATATATGTTAGAAAATGTTGGATTATAGATGTTAGAAATAATATTATAAATAAATTTATTTATTTATTTATTAATCATACTTTTATACCGCTCCCTCTCCCAAAAAAGGGACTCGGGGCGGTGAACAGCCCACTAAAACATACAATAAAAATGTAATAAATACTATTAAAAATAAATTAAATAACCAAATCGGCTGTCTATTAAAATTTAAGTTAAAAATTTAAAACTAATAAAACCCTAATTTAATTGATTAAAACCAAAAAACATAGTTACTGGGCCAGGCCGGCCTGTTCAAAAAGCAGGGTTTTTACTGCGCGCCGGAAGGTCAGAATGTCCGTCATAGCCCGTATCTCCGGGGGGAGATCATTCCATAGGGAGGGAGCTCCCACAGAGAAAGCCCGAACTCTCGGGGCCACCAGCCGACAACGGTCAGGCGGCGGCACCCCAAGTAGGGCCACCCTGTGGGAGCGTACTGGGCGGCGGGAGGTTGTTGATGGCAGCAGGCGGTCCCGTAAGTACCCAGGTCCCGAGCCATGGAGCACTTTAAATACCATCAGTACCACCTTGAATCGAATCCGGTAGGCCACAGGAAGCCAGTGCAGCCTGCGGAGAAGTGGTGTTACGTGTGCGCTTCGAGGGGCGCCCACAATCACCCGCGCGGCTGCATTCTGAACTAACTGCAACCTCCGGAGACTCTTCAAGGGGAGCCCCATGTAGAGAGCATTGCAATAATCCAAGCGGGAGATAACGAGGGCGGAGGTGACTGTGCGAAGTGCGCCCAGATCCAGAAAGGGCCGCAACTGGTAAATCAGACGAATCTGATAAAAAGCCCCCCTGGCGACGGCTGCAATATGTTCTTCCAAAGACAGCCGTACATCCAGGAGGACACCCAAGTTGCGTGCCCTTTCCACGGGGGTCAAAACCTCTCCCCCCACGGCCAGCGAAGGAGTAAGCTGGCTGTATCTGGGCGCAGGAAACCACAGCCACTCGGTTTTGGCCGGGTTGAGACGAAGCCTGTTACGACCCATCCAACCCCGCACGGCCTCCAGGCACCGGGTCATCACTTCGACGGCTTCGTTGGGGTGGCCCGGGGTGGAGATGTACAGCTGAGTATCATCAGCGTACTGATGGAACTCCACCCCAAAGCCACGGATGATCTCACCCAGCGGCTTTACATAAATGTTAAACAGCAGGGGCGAGAGCACCGACCCCTGAGGCACCCCACAAAGCAGGGGCCTTGGGGACGATCTCTGCCCCCCCGTTAACACAAATTGCGAACGGTCGGAGAGGAAGGAGGAGAACCACCGTAATACGGTGCCTCCAACCCCCAACCCCTCCAACCGCTGCAATAGGATACTGTGGTCGACAGTATCAAAAGCCGCCGAGAGATCTAACAGGACCAGGACAGAGGAACAACCTCTGTCCCGAGCCCTCCAGAGATCATCAACCAACGCGACCAACGCCGTCTCCGTGCTATGCCCGGGCCTGAAGCCCGATTGGAGGGGGTCAAGATAACTCGCTTCATCCAGGAATCGGGGAAACTGACGAGCCACCACACTCTCAACAACCTTCGCAACAAAGCGAAGGTTGGAGACGGGACGATAATTTAATAACAATGCTGGGTCCAGGGACGGTTTCTTGAGGAGGGGCCGCACCACCGCCTCCTTCAAGGTGGTAGGTAGAAGCCCCTCTCTCAAGGAAGCGTTTATAATACCCTGGAACCAGCCTCGTGTCACCTCCCGAGTGGCCAAAACCAGCCAGGAGGGGCACGGGTCCAACAAACAGGTGGTGGCATTCAGTCCCCCCAACACCCTGTCCACGTCTTCTATAGTAACAGGGTCGAACTCAACCCAACTGGCCTCCCCGATATCCACCCCCCCCCCCCCCCCCCGGAAATGCCCAGTTGGAGTCCAGCTCGTCCTGAATCTGAGCGATTTTATCCTGCAGAAAACTAGAAAACTCCTCAGCCCGTCCCTGTAAGGGATCCTCCCGCGCTTCCCTCTCTAGAAGGGAGCGGGTCACCCTAAACAGGGCGGCTGGGCGGTTTTCCGCGGACGCAATGAGGGTGGAGAGGTAAGTCCTCCTCGCCATCCTCATCGCCACTAAATACGTCTTAAGATAAGATCGTAGAAGTGTTCGGTCAGACTCAGAACGGCTAGCCCTCCAACTGCTCTCTAGGCGTCTTTTCCGGCGCTTCATCTCCCTTAGCTCCTCAGAAAACCAAGGAGCCATTTGGGATCGGCACCGGGTCAGAGGCCGCAAGGGCACGACCCGGTCAAGGGCCCCAGCAGCCACCCTATCCCAGGCGGCAACCAAGCCCTCAACCGAGTCGTGTGTGAGAGCTTCGGGAAATGGCCCAAGCTCCATCAGGAACCTATCAGGGTCCATCAGGCGCCTGGGGCGGTACCATTTTAATGGCCCCGCCTCCCTGCGGTCAGGGGGTGCGGAACGGAAGTCGAGCTTCAGGAGCGAGTGATCTGACCATGACAGGGGTTCTACAACTATATCCCCTATACCCAGATCACTCTGCCACTGATCAGAGACAAAAACCAAATCCAAGGTGTGACCTCCCACGTGAGTAGGGTCCCGAATTAACTGGGTCAGGCCCATGGCCGTCATGGAAGCCATGAACTCTTGGGCAATCCCCGAGGTACCGCCAGCAGATGGCAGGTTGAAATCCCCCATGACCATAAGCCTGGGGGTCCCAACCGCCACGCCAGCTATAACCTCAAGGAGCTCAAGCAGGGCCGCTGCCGCATAGCAGGGAGCCAGGTATGCGACCAGCAAGCCCACCTGAACCTTGGAACCGAACTTCACAAAAAGGAGCTCACACCCGGATGTCTGAGACACAGTGGCTTCCCTCGGACACAGATCCTCCTTAATAACCACCGCAACCCCCCCCTCCCCTCCCCTGGGCCCTCGGCCGATGAAAAACCCGAAACCCGGCTGGACACATCTCCACCAGGGGGACTCCCCCCTCCTGGCCCAGCCAGGTCTCGGTAACTCCCACCAGGTCCGCACCCCCCTCACAAATCAGATCGTGAACGAGGGGGGCTTTATTAACAACGGACCTGGCGTTACATAACATCAGCCGAAGGCCCAGGGCCCGATCGCTCAAACCCCCTGGGGAACGGGAGATGACAAGGGGGTCGGAGCGCGCCACAGCAAGCAAATAGCGAGGGCGCGCTCCCGACACAAAATATGGCCCCCTACAACCGCCAAATCTGCCCCTCCCGTTCACCGTCTCAATGGATTTAATTCCACCCTCCCCGATGACCCCCCCCATCCTCAATACAGAGCCACCCGGATTCCGACTCTCCCGGCCACGCTCAACCCCCGGCCTGGTCCCAGTCTCTGGCGAGTAGTCCCCCAACTCCCGCCCGGACCTACCTAACCCCCTTAAAAATCTAAATAAAAATTTTTTAAGAAACCCCTCCCTCCTACGCCTCTTAAAACCCCACCATCCCTCCGGATCCCATAATCCGTCCTTGAGATGGGCCCTCGAGAGAGTAGAGGGCCATTCCCGAGACAGGGGGACATGTCTCAGGGCCCATAGATCTCTCCTCGAATAAGACAGCGTCCCGGGCAAGATCTTCTCTTGTCGATGACCAGCTTCAAGTCCAGGCCGCCCCCGCCGCCTCCAAACAGGTGAAAATCGTGGGGGCAATCGTGGGGGCAATCCTCCATCCTCGGCTCCAGCTATAGGAACAGCTCTCCGACCCCGACCTCGATGACGACGACGGTCTCCAAGATCGGCTAAAACCTTTACAACGGGGCCTGCCCATCCCCTCCCGGGCCCCCTCACCACCCCTGCCACAGGTGGGGAGGACCCGAGAGGGGGAGAACTCCGCACCCCGTCCAGATCGCCGAACATGAAGCCGCTGGACGCCAAGCATAGTCCTCCGGCACATAGTCCTCCAACGCCGCTTCCCCGCGGCACAAGTCGATAGCCACTGCCGCTGGGCGTAGCGCCAGGCCTACCATGCCGTGGCCCGGGGGCCCACCCCCCCACGGGTCCCCTCACCACCCCTGCCACAGGTGGGGAGGACCCAGGGGGGGAAAAACTCCACGGGCCGCCAAGTACCGGGTCATCCAAGCCGCCATAGGTCGAGCCGCCAAACGCCGCCGAACGCCAAGCTGCTGAGCCGCCAAACGGCGCCGAACGCCAAGCCGCTGAGCGCCAAGCCGCCGAGCCGCCAGACGGCGGACACAGTCCATTTGGCACAGCGCCGGGTCCGTCACGCCATGGCCCGGACGCTGCGCACCTCCCCACGGGTCCCCTCACCACCCCTGCCACAGGTGGGGGGGGTCCGAAGCGGGGGAAGCCCGACGAACCGCCAGACGCCGATGATGAGCCATCGAGAATCACACCGCCGGGTGCCGAACGAAAGCCGCCGAACACCACATCGCCAGACGCCGAGCCGCTGGAAGCCGAGCACCGTCCTCCAGCAACACACCTCGGCCACGGGGGCTCCCCACCCCCCCACGGGACCCCACGCCACCCCTGCCACAGGTGGGGAGGACCCGGGGGGGGGAACTCATCGCCCCATCTGGCTGCCTCGGAGGAGCTCTCCCAGCCGACCTCCGGTCGCCATCTTAACTCTCTCTCTATATAATAAATAATTGATAATTGGGATATTTGGCTCTGTCCCATCCCTGTGTTTATTCATACCTGAATAAGCTAGTAATTGTCCTATTAAATGCTATTAACATACGCCAAACTGAGATGTGGGAAATGGAAGCCAAGCATGGCATGGTGCCTCAGCATTCAACCTTGTACATTTCCCCACCAACTTTTAATAGAGGTTGAAGTGTGGAACAGTTCTCTAAAAAACAACAATTACGGCTGCTCATACTTAAAATAATTTTAATAAGACATTTCCAACAGGTAAAATTAGGAACAGTTATTTATAAAGGATGAGGACTACAAAACAATCCTCATGTTCCAACCTACATAAACAGGGACCTTCAGTGTCAAAAGGACATATTAGTAGAAGATCTCAATGTAATACATATCAAACATTTCTAAATAGAAGAAATGCATTTTCCAGCAGAGATCAAATAAGTAAACTGCCAGAGTTTGATCTTAACTTTATTTAAAGGAACTGTAGATACTATTTCTCAAAATCATATTTAAGGTACCTGAAACAATCAATGATATAACCTTTGCCTTGTTTTCTGATATTAGAGGACATTTTTAAGTGTGTACATAGGACAAAATTTGCATTATTCCAAGACAGTCAGCAAATGTCTTTCTAATGGCTACAACTCATGCTAGATGACAATTACATGCTATATTATAAGCTTATGAAAACACTTCCTTTGTTAGTGTAGAGAGCAGCATTTATTCAAAACGCCATGCTACAATTGCTTATATAAGGAAACTACATATTGCCTTACCAAATTAAATGCAAAAACGGTAAACTATTCGCTTTCCTGATAGTGATGGCCTTGTCCTTTCAGAAAGCAGATAGTGGTATATTTTCAGTAGCAGTAGTAATGTGTAAGATAATAAACCTTTCTGATTTCTAATTGTCAAAAATATATAACCTTGGACAAACTAGATAAAATAGAGCTTTGATTTAGAATTTTCAGTCTTCATGAATATAATACAAAGATGTTTGACAGATGGAGACTTTCTCACAGGAGCCAGAAGCTCATTTATTGTTTCAGGCAACTTTTTAAAAATTTTATGTATCAAAAGTTGCTTTGGACACCTAGAAAACAAATCCTTAGTTCTGAACATGATGCGGCATCAAATATGTGGATGAACCGTACCAAACGATCCCCATGTTGAAAATGTTTATGTATGAAGATTTGGCCACTAAAACACACCCAAACATTCTGGAAAAGTAAAGTTAAAAGAAAACATTACTAATACTACTACTGTAGGGCTCTGAAATATTTCATTTTTAAAAGGTATATGCAGTTAAATTGACAAATATATTGCTGTTATCACCGCATGGTATAACTACTGCAGCATACTCTATGTGGACTGCCTTGGAAGACACCTCAAGCTAAAGAAAAAACAATTACTATCAACCTGCCTTCAATAGAGGACCTGTATACTGCACAAGTCAAAAAGAGGGGGTGAAAATACTTACAGACCTCTCACATCCTGGACATAAACTGTTTCAACTCCTACCCTCAAAACGACACTATGGAGCACTGTGCACCAGAACAACTAGACACAAGAACAGTTTTTCTCCGAAAGCCATCACTCTGCTAAACAAATAATTCCCTCAACACTGTTCAACTATTACAAAGTGTGCACTACTATTACTGTTAATCTTCTTATCACTCCTTATCACCCATCCCCTCCCACTTGTGACTGCATGACTGTAACTTTGTCACTTGTATCCTTACGGTTTATATGGATTGTTTCCTAGTATGATTTGATTGCTTATTGTACCCTATGACTATCATTAAGTGTTGTACCTTATGATTCTTGACTCTTGACAAATGTATCTTTTCTTTTATGTATACTGAAAGTATTTGCACCAAATCAAATTCCTTGTGTGTCCAATCACACTTGGCCAATAAAGAATTCTATTCTATTCTACTAATTGGTAGAGGATGCAGATTCCAGAATACCAAGATAACACCTATTATAAAATTATTATAATCATATACAATCATGCCAGTAAACCTCAGGATCCAATTCAAAGTATTGGCTACCCACTACTAAATTATAGTAGAGCACCAGATAAACATCAGGAATCACCTAACCCAAATAGAATGTAGAATAATAAGGTTGGAGGTATTCTAGTCCAACCTCCTGCTCAAGCACAGGAACTTAAACTATTCAGGACAAATGGATGTCTTCTTGAAAACCTTCAGCGATGGAGCACCCACAACTTCCATAGTTAAATCTGATTCTTCCTGCAGAAATTGATTTTCAGTGGATAGTGATTAGGTAACTATGTTTTAATTATATCATGGTTCAAGTCAGGTAAGTTCATCTTGAAGGATTGTTTTTTTATTGTTACCATCTAGAGTTGATTAGTGCAGTATAAAAAGGTTAAAAAACCACCTTTCCCCTTGAATGAATGTGTACATGCATGTACTGTATAATGTGTACATACACACACATTATGATGATTATTTCAATTAAAAATGTTTTAAACTTACTCTTATAGCACAGAATGAACACTAAAATTGCATTGTAGTACTGGATCATTGTACCATTGATACAAAGAATTTTTTATTCCACTTTTTATCTAAGAATGCTGCCTTTAAATAAACTTGCACAACAGAACAGAGTATTGTGAAAAACACAGCCAAATGAGATACAATTGGATGAAAATAAAGCTGAAATGTTTATATGAAAGATTAGCAATGTCCTTGGCCATTTGTCTTACATGGCATTTATAAGAAAAATATGATTTTTCACAGAGAACATTTACTACAAACAACACTGTTAATCATTTTGAAAACATTTTCTGAATTTCAAAATATTTTCCTTAGAGAAACTTATTTGTCACGTTTTGTTTCAATAGACACATTTAAGAGATAATGGTATGTTTGTAGGTTTTGAGGTAGACTTTTATACTTGAAATACTAACAAATTAATATTTATTAACCTATATACCTAAATTCAGATTGCAGAAGTAGATGTTTTAGTGCATAAATCTAAGTCAGTGTAAGAAAACTGTCACTAAATTCTTATACAAAGGACTGTAATTTGATCACTCTATCCCTAAAATAGGAACTAGAATAGAATAGAATAGAATAGAATAGAATAGAATAGAATAGAATAGAATAGAATGCTTTATTGGCCAAATGTGATTGGACACACAAGGAATTTGTCTTGGTGTAAATACTCTCAGTATACATAAAGAAGGAACATTCATTAAGAATCAAGAATCATAATGTACAACACTTAATGATAGTCATAGGGTACAATCAACATCAAATCATACTAGGAAACAGAGGATACAAGCAACAAAGTTACAGTCACAAGTGGGAGGGGATGGGTGATAAGGAGTGATGAGAAGATTAACAGTAGTAGTAGTGTACACTTTGTAAATAGTTGAACAGTGTTGAGGGAATTATTTGTTTAGCAGAGTAATGGCTTTCGGGAAAAAACTGTTCTTGTGTCTAGTTGTTCTGGTGTGCAGCGCTCGATAGTGTCGTTTTGAGGGAAGGAGCTGAAACAGTTTATATCTGGGATGTGAGGAGTCTGTAAATATTTTCACAGCCCTCTTTTTGACTCGTGCAGTATACAGGTCCTCGATTGAAGGCAGGTGGGTAGTAATTGTTTTTTCTGCAGTCCTAATTATCCTCTGAAGTCTGTGTCTGTCCTGTTGAGTTGCAGAACCAAACCAGACAGTTATAGAGGTGCAGATGATAGACTCAATAATTCCTCTGTAGAACAGTACAGGTATTTTTATTTTTAACCTTCTGTTAGAATTCCCTTGCTCTCAACTGATCCAATGATGCACCTGTAATTTACCCCATTCACATCCTAATGTTAAAATAAGAAACAGAAGTGTGTGTGTGTGTGTGTGTGTGTGTGTGTGTGTAAGAGAGAGAAAGAGAGAGAGAGAGGGGGAGGGAGGGAGAGAGAGAGAGAGAGAGAGAGAAAATCAGGATAATGGGAAAAGAACAATTTCAGGTCTGAAAAAGCAGATTCTCCTTTAAAAGTATCTTACTAGTAATAGTCCCATTGGTTTTGCTTTTTTTTACTATCTAATTTATACTTGTAATGCTGTTGGCATGCCAGTTTTCAATGCAACTTAGAATTGACATCAGCAATTAGCATAAATTATTAATTGTATTAAATAAAACAACAGAACCGTAAATAGTATCAATATAAGCATAATCAACTATGTATTTAAAATATAGAATGTTTCATAAATTTGCACGAATGTACATATATAAACACAATTTTTCAGATTTAAATTAAAAACAATGACAGGTAGTAGAACAGGGAAGAAATCCTGGGAAACGGCTGCTTATCTAAATTAAGCTTTAGGTATGAGTCATATCATGGGAGTCTATTCGTATTTAATTAGAAATGGCAATTTGATGGAGGGGATTTCAAAGCAAATGAACCACAAACAAATATTTAAATATGTGACAGTTCAGTGTAACTTCTTCATACAAGTCTTTATTATGACTATGTCATACAAAATGTTACAATCAGTGACTGCACGTTTCTTTGACATGTCTGCGCTGTTGAATTTAATACATCTTTCATGTTAATTTTTAAAAGAATATGACTTTGTTTCAGTGTTTACATTTCCAGGGGCCACTAAAATGTGCTTTCTGAAGCATACTGCACGAATAAATCACCAATTATTTCTCACAGGTGTGTATACACACACACACACACATAATTATTTCTCACAGGCATATATATATATATATATATATATATACACACACACACACACACACACATACTTATCAGCAGTACTAAATTCCACTGCCAAATTAGTAAAGTACTACATTTAGTTCAGTTTTAAATAAACAATATACTAATTTTAATAAGTCAGCAAAGATTTATTTTACTTCTAGTTCAGACATATAGTCATGTGCAAGGGAATTCAATACTCATTGTAAGAAAAAACTATGAAAATTGTTTTACAGCTGGTTTTAATCAGCTCCCTTTGTTTAACATTAGAAACTAACCTCTAAAAGATATATACAACCTGCACATCCTACAGGTAATAGTATCCAGATGGGATGCTCTTATTGAACATCATGCTCAATATCATAAAGAATATACTGTGAAATAAGCACCTTGGCATAGACCTTGATGTTAACTTCTACTGTGCTTCTCTCTTAGTCCTTATGCTTGATGAAACTTGGAAAAGTTCCTCACAGGTAGCCCAAAGAAATTTCAGATCAAGATTTATGCAATCTGTCTACAATAGCAAATATTAGCTTACTAATAATATTTTTTTATTTTTAGCAGAACTATTAGATTTTTTTAGCACTTTTGCTGCAATGCAAACCAAATTATCAAAGATGTGCATCTTATCAGCTTGATATATGTTAGGGTTTAACCAAATGAAATGAGTTAAGATTTTGTCCCTTTTGAGATTCAAAAGATTGGTCTTACAAGATTGATCTTACTAAGTTGCAATGGCAGAGAAGGTTCTCTTCCTGGGTCCCTGCCAGTCAAAAGACATTAACTCACAGGGTTCATAACATATGTTCTGCCACAGTATTTTTCATAATTGGGCTGACAAGTGTCTCATATAGGCTTCCCTCACAGTAGCAGGCCCCATCTGACCCCAACCTGTGTGATGCATTATTCTTAGTTTCACTTCTCCCTTTTGACCTTATTAGTGACCTGGCACACTTCTGTCAGCATGACTCTAGCACAGAGTCATTAAAACTACTGAGAATATTCCCACCATGTTGAAGTGATATTTCCTGGAAGATATGTTTGTTAAAAAAATTAAGAAACATCCAAACTTTTTTGCTATCATTCCTACATTGCATATGAAATCATTAGACAATGTGCTTTTCCCCAACATTTTTAACCATGAATGCATATAATACTAGAAACGCTAGAGTAAGAGTGAAAAAAGAGCAAAATAAATTTTATTTGTATAAGCTCCAAGAATTCTACTTTAAAATACAGGTTAATCTGGGCTATTTGCAGATTCCTGCAATTCTTTCCATGTACATAGCAGCCCAGGCAAAAGAAGTAGGGATAAACAGCATAAAAGTTCTGTTTTCCATTTCTCTTCGATTGAGGACCGAAGCACTAGACTGGATATGTTTAGAAACCGAATGATTCATTTGAGGTTGGCGGAGAGGAAAGGGGAAGAGTAGCTTCCCAATATGGGGACAGTCTACTCCAAAGCCACAGTATTGCAAAAGGCACACAGTCACTCACAGCAAGAGAAAAAGATGGGTTATTTCTTAAACTGAAACATCATTTAATCAAACAGTCCATAACCAATGCGTACTTTGAAAATGTCTACATTTCTACACCTCTGCTTATAAACTGGACAAGAACTAAGGTAGGTTTTTAATTGGATGATGGTCATAGTAGGCAATGAATTAGATTATTTGTACAAGACTACACAGGATTAAATCATCCCTGACAAAAAGTTCATTAACTCAGGGAATATTTATAGACCCTTAAATGACGCTCCAGGATATATTTCTGTACCAGTTATATTTGAGTTGTTGCTGGTATCTATTCTTAGAAAATAAGTATCCAATCTTCTTTATACATATTCTGATAATTTCCTATATGTGGAGCTAATGTACTTTAAAAATAACGAAGATTGTTAGGAAGCTGGCAGGATTTGTTTGTGCAGTGCTGAGAGTCAGAAGGATAGAAGTGGATACAACTGGAAATAAATAAATAAAACCTTACAGATAGTTACAAATAAATCTTAAAGAAGAATTTTCTCAGAATTTCCTTGAGAATATCTTTATTTATACTAAGAATACAATCTGCCAAAATTTTAGAAAAGTCACTCCTCTCCACTCCAGAGATGAGAACAGGGACCACTGCCTAATGACTGTTTTTCTCATACCTATACTTCAGACTTTCCACTAAAATGCAACTATAAGTTTCACAAAACTCATATCATACCTACTTTCTCTTTCCCTTTGTATAAGCACAAAGTACTTTCTAATTTGTGAGTAGAATACAATAATTAAAACAATATTGTACTTTATGCTTTCAGTAATAGGACCTCCATCTCTCAACACAAACTGTTTTAGGATTTCCCCCTCCACACAGCTTCCCCCCTCCTTGGGTTTCCCTATGTCCAAAGTATTATATTGAAGAAATGTCAGTTTTAGAAAAAAAAATCTAACAAGTTAGAGAGGATATCAAAAGTAGACTTACAACTGATGGGGCAAGAGAATGAGTTATAGAAGGAAATTTCACTAGATCTACAAAAAAAAAAAAATAACCCTTGCCTGAGCTTTTAAAATTTAGAAAGGAAATATAAATGAAAAATCTGGAGAATGACCTGGATAACATTTTCCTACTGGATTTATAAAAGAAGCTTGTTAAAATCTTGAAGATCTTGTTGTAATGGGACAAAGAAGAAATTAAGAAGAATAAAATATTCTGGCAATATTGGAACTAAAAGATTAAGACTGTTAGAAGTAAAAGGAAGAAGTATAAAGTTGGTGTATTTGATCAATGTTAAAAAAAGAGAGGTATCTTACTTCTGGCTACACTGTTTGGACTATTTGACACCAGGACTGAAAATATGTTTATGGATTTATTTATATATAAGAGATGGGATGGAGATAAATGCTTGTAACCTCAGAGAGAGTGAAGATTACTACATTTGTTTAGATTTGTTGAGATGAATGTTTGAAGTCACTTTATATATTTCTTTTTCTCTTTTTCTATTTCCTTGCACTTTTTATTTCTATTTTTTTTCTTTCTCTAAATTTAGTTTGCATTCAATTTTATATTATAATCAGAATTGTTAATAAAATTATAAATAGATAGATAGTAATTGTGTTTACTTCTTCTTGCCTAACCTCCAGGTACTCAGATTATACCATCTTACTTCTGAATCCCATTTTTATATCTGCATAAAACTCTTATACTTATTGCTAAGAGGAATCCAATGCAGGCTAGCAAATTGTTGTGATTATTTGTAATAGAAATGTTTTAAGGAAGATAACATGGAATAGGTTACATTCCCAGATATCTCTTCACATTGGTTTACTTCTAAGTAGATGGGTAAATAATTGGGCTAAGTATTAGAATGCACGGAAAGAGTGAACACTAGGTGTCAGTGTAAGAAATGAAGAAAAAAAATAAAAAACCTGTTGCTTCCAATCAGGTGGATAAGCTAAAAAACCAGAACCAGCTGTGACCACATTTACTTGTAACTACATAATACTGTTAACAAGCCAACCTTCCTTAGAAAACTGATTCCCAAACCATTAGGTTCACTTGAAATCAGATAAGTATTAGAAGCCGCAATGATTTCTTTCTATTAAATGCCACTGAAGTGGTTGTTAAAATAAAGCAAAATGCTTATAACATTAGGCATTAATTTATTCCATCAATACTTGTCAAGGATGTATTCAGATGGAAGTTGACCATACCAACTGTAACTCTATAAAAGTTCCTTAATAACTGGCACAGGATTTGAGTATTACAGTTGGTAATTTGGAAAGTGTAATGGCTACTGATCAGATTAATCTATCTGGACTGATGCAGAACTGGTACGGGCATATTTGGTTGGAATATGTTTGACTATGCAAAATGGACCAGCTAGAATTATTATTTATTGAAAAAAATAGAAATGTTGATGTTACTTTAAGTATAACTGACTTCTTAGCCCAGGGATTGCAGTCTGGCAGAAGTTTAGCTTAGACTAAAATTGGCAAGTTTTTAAAAATAGTTGCTTTATGCAGAATTGCTACTAAATCAGTATTAGTATCCAACTTTCTATTTCACAGCCATCATCACTTATTCATGTACACACCTTCTCTTGTAGCTGCTTTCATAAGTTAGCTACAATGTATCTGAATTTTTAAAAATTGTCATTTTTATTTTGTAGGATAAAACATAAATTTAAAACAATACATAAAAATAGGTAACACTCTGCATTTTAAACATTCAGTGATGACCTTTAGATTCAAGAGATGAAAGAACGTTCTCCTCTTGCTGCTTGGGTTGAGAAAATTCAAGAAACTTGTGACTGAATTTTAAAATAACCCACAACTTTTAAATTTCATTTTTACTATGGTTTTATTCTCATGTAGTATTTCTGATCTCTCACACAGGTCAGGGTTGAGCACTTGGCATCCCATAATCCCCTTCCCTCCCACCCACACCCCAAGATAATTGTATTTACCAGAAAAACAAATGCACAGTTTCTGCAAGACATAATTTATCCCATTAAATCATTCTCAGGCCCAGCCAATTTCAATTCTTTGATGAGAATTTGGGTGCAACTTTATAGAGTAGCATTCCTTAAGGACAGATGGATGGATACGATCCAATAAGCAATTTTCAAGCTCATAATCATAATTGGTTAGAAGTCACAATTAAATTTGAGGGAAAAGATCACAGGTGTCTTGCACACAAAAGCATACATATAAGGTTGATTTTGCTTGTATCAAAACAAAATATCAGGACTCTTCCCTGCCTTAACTGAACAAAAGAAGAGCAAAGCCAGTGTTTTCTACAGCTGTTGCTACGAAGTGCAAGCCCTGATCTATAATAAACTTGCAACAAGAAAATAAGAGTAGCTATTTCAAAAATTAAACTCAGAATTTAGTTTTATTAGATTTATTAGAAAACTAAGAAATTTAACTGTCAGTCTGTTTCAGGATCTCTTAGTTCTCTGGAGCTCATATTGGGGTGTTCCACAGAGGAAAGATGGAAATGGGAGTATCCAATTTACAAAGTTTCCTCATGCAATCTGGAATCAGAGGCAATATCTATTTACCAAACATTTATCTTATCAAACAATTTTGAAATTGTTGATTTTGGAGATGGAAAGAAATGAGGCTATTTCTTAGTTAGCTGCTATATATTGTCAGTGGTGGGATTCAATTTTTTTTTACTACCAGTTCTGTGGGCGTGGCTTGGTGGGCGTGGCAGGGTAAGGATACTGTAAAATCTCCAGTCAGAGGTGGGATTTGCTGGTTCTCTGAATACTCAAAATTCCCGCTACCGGATCTCCAGAACTGGTCTGAACCTGCTAAATGCCACCTCTGTATATTTTAAACTGGTATCTTCAGGAAAAAAGCTGTATCAGCACTTTTAAATTTTCTTGTTGACAAATCTTTTGCAGAACTATAGAAAAGATTTGCATTTTCAAGTGTTTCATGAGTATCAAGTATTCACTCACTGTAGCTGAATGATAAATGAAGTGATAAATAAAAGAACAAAGAGAAAGTAAAACATGCAAAGTTATAATCCAACAAAATATGTACTCCATAATACAACTAAACAATAAAATGTATTTGGTATTAAACAGAATTGATGTTGTATTTTGACACTGCCTTCTAAGACAGGAAATAATTAGGAAATTAGGACAATTAGGAAAACATATTTTCTCATCTGTACTAATGTTCCATTATAAGTAACATTTAAATATTTGAAATGTATGCAGCTTTTTAAAAAGTTGTTATCTGTTAGCTACAGAGCACACATTTTTATAAAATTCTTATTTCTTGCATTATTATGTTAAATAGTAACATAACAATGTTACTTTGTAATGCACCTGATTTTTTTCTTTTTACAACTCTTTAATCCCTTTATTAAAGGTGGAATTGGAGTGGCTGAATGGAGCTGAGCTTTACTGGCCAGATGTCTTTCTTGACGCCTATGTGAAGTTCACAGTAGATATTTTCACTTTATGCCGTGATAGAGAAACATCTGCCACTGCTTAGGATTGAATTCAACCTTCCAAGTGGGAAGTGAGGCCACCAACTAACCCTAACCCTAACCCTCACATCCTGGACATAAACTGTTTCAACTCCTTCCCTCAAAACGACGCTAAAAAGCACTGCACACCAGAACAACTAGACACAAGAACAGTTTTTTTCCCGAAAGGCATCACTCTGCTAAACAAATAATTCCCTCAACACTGTTCAACTATTACAAAGTCTGCACTACTATTACTGCTAATCTTCTCATCACTCCATATCATCCAACTCCTCTCACTTGTGACTTTGTCGCTTGTATCCTTACAATCTATATTGACTGTTTCCTAGTATGATTTGCTTGCTTATTGTACCCTATGACTATCATTAAGTGTTGTATGTTATGTTTCTTGATTCTTAACAAATGTATCTTTTCTTTATGTATACTGAGAGTATTTACACCAAGACAAATTCCTTGTGTGTCCAATCACACTTGGCCAATAAAGTATTCTATTCTATTCCATTCCATGTCGCTTCACCTCTAGGCCACCATGCAGCTCCGATTCCTAATTCTCTTAATATTCTGTCAAATAAAAATATGGCTTTTTATTCAATTTCTGTGCTTCCAGACTTCTGTACTATTGAACTAAAACAGGTGCGTGTTAAGACTGAAGATCCAATTCCTAACTAAATATTAGAAAAAAAAGATTTTATACCCAGATAGTTTTTATATCTTCTTTACCTAATGTATTTTCTATACCTAATGTATTTACCTAATGTATTTTCTATACCTAATGTATTTTCCGGTCTACTGAATTAAGTATACAACTTTCTACTAAGCTCACATATTTAGCTATCTAGAAGATTGTTTCCATCCTGTGATTAATAAGATCCCGAAGGGGTAACTACTCCCTTTATTTATATAACTGCAAATTAATTATATGACTTTTTTTCTATTTTGGTAACCTGTTTAATTAAGGTCCTCACAGGAAGCTTTATTACTTTTTAAAACAATCACATACAACAAGAACTTTTTATGATGCCCTACTGGCAAGAAGTGACAGTGGCAAATAACTTTCTAAAAGTAGTTAAGCATTTTTTTTTGCCATGTTAAATGATAATGAATTTGGCACACTCATTCTAAACAAATCTAGGAGCAACACACAATTACAGCTCATATTATTCATTCATAAAAATATTTAACTTTATTAGTATTTACAAATTACAAGTGGTTTGCAAAAATGCAAAATATTTTTAAAATACTCTTTTATAATACTTAAAATATTATCTAAGGCTAAATACAGATTACATACCAAACCATAATGGCAGCCATACTTAAAAATGCATTCTACAGGGTGTTTTCAATGTGCAAATTTGGAGCATGCAAACTTTACATAATTTATTTTTTTATTAAATAAAAATATAATCAATAATTATTTCCTTTGTACTTTAATTCCCTCAAAATACTGAAAGAATATATATATATATATATATATATACTTTGTATTACAACACCCTGTTAAGCCCCAATTAAGGGAGAAAGCATACTGCTTTCTTTTCTGTCTTTCGGCTCATCACCAGAGACCATACCGACAGAAAGCTATTTGTTTCGTTGCCTTTTGTTTACATGTGTGTAAGGTTTTTAAGCTGATAATTTTTAAATAATAAATAAGGGAGACTAGTATAGATCTATTTCGAGCTAGTTAGCTCTCTTCAGCTAGCCATACCCTTACTGGGATTCGAACCAGGGAAGTATTACATGTGAGGCAGTTGTAATTGCCTCTACACCACTGGCTCTCTCCTTATCAGCTCAGGCAGGGGAATAAGTATATACTTTGTATTACAACACCCTGTTAAGCCCCAATTAAGGGAGAAAGCATACTGTATGGTCTCTGGTGATGAGCCGAAAGACAGAAAAGAAAGCAGTATGCTTTCTCCCTTAATTGGGGCTTAACAGGGTGTTGTAATACAAAGTATATACTTATTCCCCTGCCTGAGCTGATAAGGAGAGAGCCAGTGGTGTAGAGGCAATTACAACTGCCTCACATGTAATACTTCCCTGGTTCGAATCCCAGTAAGGGTATGGCTAGCTGAAGAGAGCTAACTAGCTCGAAATAGATCTATACTAGTCTCCCTTATTTATTATTTAAAAATTATCAGCTTAAAAACCTTACACACATGTAAACAAAAGGCAACGAAACAAATAGCTTTCTGTCGGTATGGTCTCTGGTGATGAGCCGAAAGACAGAAAAGAAAGCAGTATGCTTTCTCCCTTAATTGGGGCTTAACAGGGTGTTGTAATACAAAGTATATACTTATTCCCCTGCCTGAGCTGATAAGGAGAGAGCCAGTGGTGTAGAGGCAATTACAACTGCCTCACATGTAATACTTCCCTGGTTCGAATCCCAGTAAGGGTATAGCTAGCTGAAGAGAGCTAACTAGCTCGAAATAGATCTATACTAGTCTCCCTTATTTATTATTTAAAAATTATCAGCTTAAAAACCTTACACACACACACACATATATATATATATATATATATATATATATATATATATTGTGTTCATGGATTTTTTTTTCTCAATAGTTTTATATAGACTTTTTGATGCAACAAGGCAAAGGGTATTGCACAGACTCTTGGCATCAGGCATGGATAATATTTGATAGCTTTACTTCTACATTCTGAAATGCGGCAAATGGAGATTATCTAACCTACTGGCTAGTAATATTCATAAAATGGGATACTGATCTCACGTTGTCAGAAACAGATATTTCACTGAAACTGTTGGTCTTCTATTTTCATTTGTTCAACAACAACAAAAACCTTACCAAATTTATCAGTTGAGTGTGGACAATGTCTTCAACCAATATTGCTGATTCATGTAGGGGTCTGCGAGCATCTCCTAAGGAAAACCTAAAAGACAATTTACTGTAATTAGCAAACTAAAAATAAATAAATGCAGAAGGAGAGAGAAAAGAAATATATAGTGTTAAATAGTAAAAGAATTATTAGACCATGTGATGCAAATGGATTGTAAAGAAAAAAAAAGTATGTTAAACCTAAACCCATGGCCTTCATGGCCATTAGCCTGGGCATAAATCAGGATTTCAAGAATTGTATTCTGTGGGAAGATAATGCTTAGGAGCAATTAAGCTGTCTCCACATTTCAGTGATTAATAGCTGCATCCACCAAAAATTCCTCTATTGCTAAAATTCAAAAGCTTATATTGACTTCCTGAAATATGCCATTCATATAAACTTGGTAGATTTAGTAGGACTTAGGATACCTAGAAAATCGCTCATAGTCCTATGTTCTATAAATTTATCTAATCTCCATCAAAAATAGTGGTCATCACAGTATCTTGTGGCAAAGAATAAACTGTGACAGCTTCAGAAGTAACTTGGGAAATATTTTATTTATCTATACCAATTTTTTCTATAGAAGGGCAGAATGCCATCTGTAACAGTGATGGTGAACCTTTTTGTTGTGGTGTGCCGAAAGCGTGCACACGCGCGAGTGCATGTTTGTGCCGGCACTCATAAAGCAATGCGCCCCACCATGCATGCACAATACCCCCATCCTGCCCCTTACTTGCACTGTACGTGCACATGCCTCCAGCTGATTTTTGGCCCATTTGAGGCCTTTTTTTGCCCTCCCAGAGGCTTGAGGGAAGCCTCTGCAGCCTCGGGAGGCTGAAAAATGGGCTTTCCAGAAATACTAGAAGTGCCTCCGGAGGGCCTCTGGAGCCCGGGGAGGCTACTTTTGGCCTCCCAGAGGCTCAAGGGAAGCCTCTGCAGCCTTGGGAGGCCGAAAAACAGGGTATTTCCGGAAGGCCCATTTTTTGGCTTCCCGAGGCTGCATTTTTTGGCCTCCTTGAGCCTCCGGGAGGCTGAAAAATGCCTCAAATGGGCCAAAAATCAGCTGGGAGGCGCATGCATGCGCAGTGCAAATAAGTTTGGCTGAGGCTCGTGTGCCCGCACAAATGGCTCTGCATGCCACCTGTGGCATGCATGCCATAGGTTTGCCATCATGGCTCTATAAGATGTAAAGCTGATAAACTGGTGACTAGCTCCATAATTCTTTCTTCACTAGAATTGTTTCCAATTATACAAGTGTCCCTTGATGGGATTCATTTGCCTCCCAACTTCTACTAGATTTAACTACTGATCCCTTCATCATGGCTGTTTTTTTCTGCCTGTCTTTTGGGTGCTGGATGCCCAAACCCAATGATGCAATGTGAAAAATAAAATATTTTCTGAAAGTAATGCATTTTTACATTTTTTTTCAGTTCTGTCATATTATTGTACATTGAACTAATTTCTAGCCATTATTCCCCAGCAAAACATTTTTGCCCAGTGTGAAAACTTTTAGCAGAAAAGTTTTAACAGGGAAAAATTGGACAATAATCATGAGCAAAATTTGGGAGTTGTAGTGAAGGGGCTGGCAACCCAGAGTTTTGCTCTTCAGCAATTCATTAAGAAATACATAAATGTTAAAAAGTTCTTTGTTGATTTAGAGATACTGTATGATAAATTACGTTTATTGTGCTTATACCTATTATGTGTATTATTAAATTGCAGGATGTTATGCATGAGTACATAGTTGAAGATTGGTTTCTAAGTGCAATCAGTGTAATATTAGTAGAATATGAGGAAGAATAAATGGAATGGTTAATGAAAAGTTCAACATTAAGCAAGAAGTAATGCAAGGATGTACTTTGTGCCATTTATTCTTTAATATATTTATAATGACCACATAAGGATTGCTGTAGTGATATTGGAAGTGTGATAATTGGGGGTGTGAATATAAATCTGCTTTGGATACAAATGATAACTTATTATTGAAGAAAACGCAAATGTTTAGATAAGACTATATGATGCAAAAAGTACAGATCTCAAAAGATATGTAACAGACTAAAACAATTGTTAGAATAATTTACTATATAAAGAAAATAGGGACATGTTAAGATGCACAAATAGGTATGAGCATTTATTAAAAAAAAAATCTCAGCAGCATCAATCTTCCAAATTCCAATTTATATGAAAATAGTTAGAATATACTATGATTAAGGACAAATTTAGATTCCTGTTGGACCTGCCACAACTCAGAACTCTAAATAAAAACATTCCTTGGCTCCATTTATTGAGAAAGGTATAGTTTATTAGAGTTCAAGTGTATTGCAGTAGTGCAACGCCAGAACTGAAAATTGCGCTCCAAATTCTCTACTATTTTTCCCTCCCTTAAAAGTATCTGATTGCCACCCTAGGGGAACCAATCAGGTTCAGGCAAGATATTTTCATAACGGTCAGTTCAAGCAGTTTGTTATGTGGCTCCCTTCTTCTTCCACCTGGGTAACCTTGAGGCAGCACCTCGAGGAGACACAGCACTTGCTTTCATTTCCTGAAACATTCCCCCCTTCCTTCCCCCTCCCCCACAGTTCATGGCAGTCTGTCATCACCTAACAGCAAAGCACAAGCAAACTTACTTATTTTACTCATCTATTCTATTTTCATCTATTTATTTTAATTCTGATTTTAATTACTGTTTGACTATCTTTTATATGTTTAGTCTGTACACCGCCCCGAGTCCCTTTTTGGGAGAGGGAGCGGTATAAAAATACGATAAATAAATAAATAAATAAGCATAAGGTGGCAGCTGACAGCTCCCTCCATGGGATAAAACAATGGCTGCATCCTATAGATAAATCCTTTTAAAAATTATTACAGGGAGTCTTCATGCCATAGTTAGCAAAATGTAGAGCAAACAATGCTGCAAAATTATTTGTTTCGTAATGAAAGATGTTTCTGGGGAAGAAAGACCTAGAGACAAACTTCAAAACACTCATGGTGGAGGGACATGTCCACTGAGTGGAATGTCCTTATGGTCAGGGATGGGATCCGATCAGCATAACTACCGGTTCTGTTGCTCTGTGTCGTGTGCACATGCTGAGTCGCATGAGTGCAATTTACGACCTGCTGAGCTTCCCAGACAGCTGAGCAGTGCTGCGTGCAAGTGTGTAGCGGTTGGAAAAGCCCTTCTTTTCTACTTTTTCAACTGCAGCTGTGTCGCGCAAAGCAGATGCAGTTGAAAACACAGGAAATAAAGGTCAGGTAAGAGCCCGGGAAGGCGGGTGGACCAAACATAGAACCGGTTCTATGTATGCTCTCTGTTTGCTGCTCTTCAGAGCAACCAGTTCTACAGAAGTGGACAGAACTGGTAGAATCCCACCCCTGCTCATGGTGAAAAGAAGGCAATAAACACAATAAAGAAATCGCATTCTGAATTTGCAATCCTATGAAACCTGACAACCCAGATAGTTATCCTCAAGTTTTTGAGCATATGTGTGTGTGTATGCATATGTTTTAAGTCAGTATAGTGGGAAGATGATTCTGTCAGCAAAGGAATCAAGGACCAAAGGGACCTGTGGTGTAGGTATGTACAATATTCAGAAGGCAGCATGTTTTCCTTATCTATATCTTTCTGTCTTTGAGCAAACCTTGATACACAGGTAATATGGCATGCAGCTGCTCAAGAATCAGTGTCTTCTCGTAGATACTCTTTTAGTGGATTGTAATCTACTAAAATCAATAATGTTGTATGCTTTTGTCTTGGAAAATGATTCATAAAAACAACCAGGGAAAATGCACAGCAATGAAACAACCAGTGATTCACATGCAAAGCACAATGACTTTCTAGAATGCAACTCAACCTGCTTCCATAAAAGTTTCTGCAGATACTTATGCATCTACAAAAACAGCCTGCTTGAAAGAGAAAGAGAAACAAACAAACCAGGAAGTAATAATCTATTTGCATAAAGTGGGTTTAAAATACAAATTTTCCTATGCAGGTAGGTAGGTAATTGGGACAATGATAATGAATACTTTTTTTTAATAATGAATAGATCTATAATAATACTGTAGTGATTAAGGCACCAGGCTAAAAACCAGAATACCATAAGTACTCCCACCTTATACACAAAGTCAACTTGGTGACCTTGGACCAATCATCCACTCTCAGCCCCAGGAATAAAAAGATCAAAGTGGAAAACCACTTCTGGAAAAAGTTGCTAAGAAAACTAGAGACTTGCCTAAGGCAGTTGCCCAGAGTCAACACTGACTCGAAGACAAACCCCCTACAAAAAATCTATTGTGATTCTAGTAGCTCAAACACCAAGAAGCTACATATTAGTTGCACTCTAAAAGCAAGCTACTTTGGACAATATCAGTTCCTTACATCCTACGCAAGAAAAAATGAATGAGCACAATATACTGATAAAAAATTTATCTCACTAATTTATGGCTCAGTGTATTGTACACATACAGAGTGATTAATCTATAGTTCTATTTGTTGTGTGAACTATGTAGGTCTACTGAGATAATTCAATAAACCATGGTTAAATAAATGAATAAGCATATTTTTTCAAATTCACCCACTAGGTACACAGCAATTAATGGGCTCATCTGGTCCCTAGGTTCAGTGGCGAACCACCTTCTGTAACAATAATTTATCCAATTTAAGAAAGGCATAATACTTCCCAACGCAAGTGTTTTATAGGCCAGAAGAAATAAACTTGTGGTTACTCAGCTTTCCACAGAAGGAATGTCATTCTTTTTTTTTTTATCCCACTGAATTCAATGAAATTTACTCCCAGGTAAAATCTAATATTGCAGCATCTGAGAGAATTCTCTAGCAGAAGGATTATACTGCATAGTAGTTTGTCTTAATTCAATTTCTTGTCACCCCTATCTAGTAAATACTCTGAATTCAATAAAGCTGGTTCTCAGTAAGGACATTTAACATGTAGCTTTTTTAGCACTCCCAAGAGTTACATGATGTAGCAATAATGAGAAAAATCTAATCAATGGCCCTATGCACATTCCTATCTTTTTTCTCATCTTTTCACCAGATTCATTTCAAAGGAGAAGACCTTTGGGTAAACCAAATAAACAATTAACTAATTCTACCCCTTCAGTCCTTCTATGCATATGTGTTAATCAATCTTAACAGGATTTAAAAACAAATAATGAAGGTGTTAATTTAATCTCCATTCTTTCTACTTATTTTCATAGGGCTTTCAAATCTGGTTGTAAAACTGTGCCATCTAGTGATCATCTGGATTTTTACAGATATGTTAGCCCTACTATAAATTAAAATGGGCTCTTTTTGTGGTAGTACGTTCAGATTCTCTATCAGTCAATACCAATTCGCACGTATTTGCTAGAACCGGTTAACATTCTAAGCAGTTTGGAGAACCGGTTGTTAGAAGAAATTACTGGCCTAATCCTGTAAGGGAGGCAGGAAGGAAACATTCTGGTGTTGCTTACAGAAACTGCCTCTCCGTTAACCCTTATTACATTCTTGACAGGACTAGACTTCCTGTCTCAGGAAAGTCTCTGGAGTTTTTTTCCCCTCCTTTGTTGGTACATTGCTTGTGTGGAGTGACCATTCCAAAGTTACAATGGCACTGAAAAAAGTGACTTATGACCATTTTTCACACTTACAACTGTTGCAGCATCCCCACAGTCATGAGAGGCCAGGCGAGGAGATGCATGCCTCGATGTGAGTGATGTTGAATTGGCCACACCCAGCCAATAACCACTAAGCCATGACCACCAAGCCATGTCCACTCAGTCACATGACCACCAAGCCACACCCACCAACTATGCTACACCCACAGAACCGGTTAAAAATTTGAATCCCACCCCAGGTCAATATGTATCTGTGTGTAGAGCAGGGGTGGGCAATTAATTTTCCCAAGGGGCCACATGATAAATTGGGACTGTTGTGGAGGGCCGCAAGCAACGCCTCCCTGCCCCAATGCTTTCCCCACCCTGCCCCCACTTTATCGCCACCCCCAGCCTCCACTATCCTCTGCCATCACCACCTCACCCCTGATGTTGCTGAAACCCCGTCCCACTGTTGCAGGCCAGATTGAGAATGCTCATGGGCTGGATGTGGCTTCCAGACCCAAGACTGGTATAGCTTGCATGTATTGTTACTATTTAAGATTTATTATTTATTTATTTATTAATTCGATTTATATACCGCCCCCCTCTCCCCAAAGGGACTCGGGGCGGTGAACAGCCAATAAAAATACATATACAGAACACATATACAACACACAACATGATAATATTAAAATTTAAAAATTGAATATAGTGTGGCTCTAATTAAAATATAAACGAGAGTTAAAAGAAATTAAAACCAGGTTAAAATTTAAAAGACCCCTAGGCCAGTCCAGCCTGCCAAAATAGGTGAGTTTTGAGTAACCGACGGAAGGCCATGAGATCAGGGGCGGCCCTTACCTCCGGGGGTAATTCATTCCAGAGAGGGGGTGCTCCCAATGAGAAGGGCCGCGCCCTCGGGGTCGCCAGCCGTCCAGCCGGCGGCACCCCGAGGAGACCGACTCTATGGGAGCGTACGGTCGGTGGGAAGCCGATGGTGGCAGGAGGCGGTCTCGCAAATATCCCGGTCCCGAGCCATGGAGCGCTTTAAAGATAGTGACCAAGACTTTGAAGTGCATCCGGAGGGCCACCGGGAACCAATGCAGCGCACGCAGAAGTGGCATAACATGGGAGCCCCTAGGAGCTCCCATTACCACCCTCGCGGCTGCATTCTGCACCAACTGGAGCCTCCGGATGCTCTTCAAAGGCAGCCCCATGTAGAGAGCATTGGCATAGTCTAGGCGGGAGGTCACCAGGACGGAGGTGACCGTGCGAAGCACATCCCGATCCAGAAAGGGCCGCAACTGGTAGATCCTACGGACCTGTCCAAAAGCCCCCCTGGCGACGGCCGCCACGTGGTCTTCCAATGACAGCCGTACATCCAGGAGGACACCCAGATTGCGGACCCTCTCTGTGGGGGCAAGAATTTTCCCCCCCACAGCCAGCGATGGAACCAGCTGGCTGTACCGGGGTGCTGGGAAGCACAGCCACTCAGTCTTAGATGGGTTGAGCTGAAGCCTGTTCCGCCCCATCCAACACCGCACAGCCTCCAGGCACCGGGTCATCACTTCGACGGCTTCATCGGGGTGGCCCGGGGTAGAAATGTACAGCTGAGTATCATCAGCGTACTGATGGAACTCTACCCCAAAGCCACGGATGATCTCACCTAGCGGCTTCATGTAGATGTTGAACAGAAGGGGCGAGAGCACCTGAGGCACCCCGCAAACCAGGGGCCTCGGGGCTGACCTCTGCCCCCGTCAACACAAATTGCGAGCGGTCAGAGAGGAAGGAGGAGAACCACCGCATAACGGTGCCTCCCACTCCCAACCCCCCCAGCCGCTGCAATAGGATACTGTGGTCGACAGTATCAAAAGCCGCCGAGAGATCTAAAAGGACCAGGACAGAGGAATAACCTCTGTCACGGGCCCTCCAGAGATCATCCACCAATGCGACCAATGCCGTCTCTGTGCTGTGCCCAGGCCTGAAGCCCGATTGGCGTGGATCCAAATAGACAGCTTCATCCAGGTGCTGGGGAAACTGTTGTGCCACCACACTCTCAACAACCTTCGCCATAAAACGAAGGTTGGAGACAGGACGATAATTAGATAACAGAGTTGGGTCCAGGGACGGTTTCTTGAGGAGGGTTCTCACCACCGCCTCTTTCAAGGCGGCAGGTAGATATCCCTCACTCAAGGAAGCGTTAATAATACCCTGAAACCAACCTCGTGTCACCCCCCGGGTGGCCAACACCAGCCAGGAGGGACACGGGTCCAATAAACATGTGGTCGCATTCAGTCCCCGCAGCAACCTGTCCACGTCTTCGGGGGTCACAGGATCAAACTCGTCCGAAATGACTGTTTCAAGTTCTGCCCCCGATCCCCCACCCAGAGCCGCCCATTCAGAGTCCAGCCCATCCCGGATCCGAGCGATTTTATCCACCAGGAACTTTGAAAAATCCTCAGCCTGTCCCTGCAAGGGGTCCTCCCACGCTCCCCCTTCCAAGAGGGAACGGGTCACTCTAAACAGGGCAGCTGGGCGGTTTCCTGCGGACGCAATAAGGGTGGAAAGAGAGAAAAT
The DNA here is from genome assembly GCA_023653725.1 of Bungarus multicinctus. NCBI lineage: Eukaryota > Metazoa > Chordata > Lepidosauria > Squamata > Elapidae > Bungarus > Bungarus multicinctus. Next base: position 158,991,741 of record CM042836.1, read on the forward strand.
GTGGAACTGTTAAAAAGATAATCTGGGGCAAAACTTTTTATATTTTTACAAGATGGAAATAATAGAATCTTTCCTCTAGCATGAAAACAGGACAGTATATTTTCTTTCTATCACACAGCCTTTTAAAGAAAAAGTAAGTTTCCTCTCTCAAAGCCTAGACATAAAATCAAAATATATTTCAGTAAGTGGAGTACATTTTGTGTTGAGTAGGATTTCAAAACTATTTCTACAGTCTTGATAGGATGCTGACATCAACCATGTCCCTTATCTTAAAGATGTGCTCATCGCCTTTTCATTTGTTGCCTATCATCGCCTTTCCTTTTTGTGATCTGACTTCCTTATCCAGTTGCAACATCTTTTGCATCCCTTTGGCAAATTATATTAACTGAATGTGGGCTGATTTTATATGGTGATTGTTTGCTTGTTTTAAATTGTGCCAGTTGGACATCATTATATAAGCTGAGACAGGTTCACTTAAAATTCAAACTCCTATTTATAGAGCAGTATTCCCCCTTCCTCCATTAGACTCAAAAAGCATTGTTTTCCAGGAAACTTGGGAATTTTATGAAGTATAAGCAGTGATTAAAATGTTCAATATTCAGTCTTTTGAACATTTTTAAATTATTTTTACTTATTATTCTAATGACTCTTATTCCTCCTCTAGCAACTGTTGTTCTTCTCCCATTCTTTTTCAAAGTACTTATTTCACTTGAGTGCTACTAAAGATTACTGCCTCTTCTCTGAATTGCTTTTACTCTCTCAAATTCCTCTGATTCCTCTGTCCCCTTTACTATGATAATTTGTATTTCTTCAATGGACTTGCATCTTCAAAATCACATATGAGGATAGAACATATATGTGCCAAAACATTATCACATATACTTTCCTAAAATTAAACTTTGATTTGAACCTGTTCCCAGAATGATTCTGTCACCACCACCATCTCTTCCTTGTTTGGGAAAATAAACCTCCTACAGGGCTTAAGTGGTTTTCCGGTACCAGAGGTAGCCATTGTATGTTGAAATAAGTGGCTTGCTTCAGAGGGTGGTATGGGGAGAACTAAAATAGAAATATTGCTACATATCTTATAAATGATTCCATTTTAGTGCATAAATATAATTAAATCTGATAGAGCTACTTTTATACATTTAATCTATTTGTTTTAAAATCTTTTATCATATTTTTATAATACCTTGATGACTAATTCATTGTATTATACATTTTAATAGATTACAGTCCATTTCATCAGATGTCTTTTCTGAAACAATCTAAATCCATAATAGCTTACACCATAATAAATACATCATATGTTGTAAGATTCTTTGCTATTGTTTTCTCACATTGTTTTATGCATTATACTGAAAAAATATTTCTATTAATTGCCCATAAAATGTATCAATATATAAATGAAGTCTAATTTGTTTAACTATATTGGATGTTTTTCTCCCATTCCATCCTGCCCAATATAATTTTGCTTTTTGGTTGCTTATGCAGTCTATATTTCTCCAGATGTAGTTGTTGATCAGTTGTGTTTGTTCTGTCAATAAAAGCAGTATCCTGGTATAAGCCAGATCATTAGCATGGTCCTAATACACTTTAAAACATTTAAATTTGATGGTAATTAAAATTATACCTAATAATAACCAATCAATGTCTATTTCTGTATTTTTCATAGAAATTTCCTTAATGTCAAAAATCATAGTTCTACGAGAGGCATATTTTAAACTTATTTGAAATAGTAATTAAAGGTACAACCAGGAGAAGTGTTACTGATACAAAAAATAAATATCAGCTTCTATCACAAATTATAGCATTTTTGTGTGTATAGTTTACAAACTTTGTGTAAAGTTTCCAGAAAAATCTGAGATAAATGAATATTGACCCTGTTTTCCAAAAAGGACCCAAAATATAGATCCAGAAAAACTAAGATTACCTAGTTTTTAACATGATATAAATAAAAGGCAGATTTTCAGATGACTGACTGTAATCCCTAATAAATTAATACCAATAAGTTGTGTCTAAATATCAGATTCAAGAATCCTGGCTTTGTAATAACAAAAGTGCACTTTTTATTTTTGCATGCAGAATACCACAGTGTATAGCAAGATGCACATGTCATTGTGCACCATAATCATGGTTTACAACAATCTGCAAACCACAATGATTCACATCACATGCCAACCACAAAATAAGCAAACATTGTTAAAGGTTTCTGTAATGTATATACTATTTTTATAGTTATTGGGTTCAGTAGATAACTAGTTCTATCCCTGAGATATTTGTGAAAAAATTCCAATAAAAACAAAAATAACTAAAACCTATTTTTCCTATTCTGCTTTCAATAATTTTCAGCTTTTTTATCCTTGTAAAATCCTACATTAACTTGGAATCATCACAACATGTTGATTTGTACATGTTAAAAAATACCTAATCTATGCTGATTTCTACCAGTACAAATGAGAAGTAAACAGTACATTACTCATTCTCAAAATAATTATGTAAGTGAACTGTATAAATCCTCTGACTAACAAAAAAGAAAACACATAATATAATTTAGCTCAGTTCTATGTTCCATTTGCTACAATAGGATTTAGACTGGATCAAGAAAGAAATGAGACAATAGGCTTTCCAGAGGATGTAAACTGGACTATGATTAATCATCTCTGTAAATTAAGGAGCATACTTGCTTTGGTCCCAGGCATATCATCCCATGCTGAAAGAATCCAGGAGGACTGAGAAGAAGCAGAATGAAAAGCAAGGGAAGTCAAACTGCATAACAGTGTGTATGACAGAGACAATATCCACCAGCCCTATGGAGGTGGAAGAAGACACATTGTCCAACTCCTCCTCAATGCTAGAACTTTTAAACTGAGATCTCTAATCTTTCTTGAAAATATCCAATATCAATAAACCAGGGGTGTCAAACTCGATTTCATTGAGGGCCACATCAGAGTTATGTTTGTCTCTGGGTGCCAACTGGGCATGGCCAGCTCGACATTACTTGTGGGGGCACCTGTGGTGGCCCAGACAGGACAGGGGGGATCCACTGTCTCCAGCGGAGGAACGTTAAGACCAGGGAGAACGCCAAACCCTTGTCCTTCAGAGGAGCCTTGCCATCTGCTGGTGACCAAGTGCTAAGGCAGAACTTCACTTCCTTCCTTCCTTCCTTCCTTCCTTCCTTCCTTCCCTTCTTTTATCTTCCTTCCTCTCTTCCCATTTTTCCTTTTTCTTTGCCTTTCCTCTTTCCCTTCTTGGATGCTCAAATGCAAAAGGGAAACATTTCTCCTTTTGTTTTGTTTCACTTTTAGTTTGTTTTGCTAGGCCTCTGCCAGCAAAAACAGAGCCCCAGGCCCAGTTTTTGACTTGGACAGCCTCCTAAAGCCCTCTTCCAGCCTGGTTTTCAGCCTGCACAGCCTCCTAAAACCCTCTGTCAGCTCCATTTTTGGCCTGGATGGCCTCATGAAATCCTCTGCCAGAGAAAACAGAGACCAGCGGGGGGGAGGTTGCTCTGGGAGAGGGCTGTCCAGGCCAAAAACAGCACCTGGGAAGCTCCATTTTCGCTGGCAGAGGCACTGAGAGCCAGTCTACCATTTCCATGTCTGCCCCACAGGTCAGAATTAAGCAGCTTGTGGGCCTGATAAGGTCTGTGGGCCTTGAGTTTGACACCCCTACAATAAACAAACACAGACACACAGAATAATTGTCAACACTTAATGAAGAACGTACTGGTAATCCTATACAGGAAGTCCTGTTATGACAATTGAGCCCAAAATTTGTTGCTAAGCAAGACAATTTGTAAGGGTAATGATGATTTTAGCTGACCAGCTGCTGTAATGCTGCAATACCATAATGCTGTAATGATGATGCAATGGTAGGAATGAGTTAGTAGGATTATTTGACTGTTACCACTTTAAGAGTCTGTATTTATAAGAGAGGCCCTGTTGGGGCATATCTCTCCTTCCATGTGTTCTTCCCTGCTGTAGCTACTGATTGTTTGTTCAATCTCTACCTAGTGCGTATATGTATATTCTTTTGTAGAGATAAATCACTATTTATTACAAACCTCTGTTTTCATTTGCTCCAGTTGTCTCGCATAGTCACACTGTGTGCACTCTGACACAATTGTTAAGTGAATTTTGCCCCATTTTACAACCTTTCTTGCCACAGTTGTTAAATGAATCACTATATTTGTTGGAAGTGTGAAAAATGGCCATGTAACTTCAACATATCTTCCTGTATCTTTATTTTTTTTTTGTCTGAAACCTGAATGCCTGATATCTGCACATGGAATTATACTTTGTTTTTGCTGAAACTGTCCCAGAATAGAAAGCATATAAATGGTGATATTGCTGAACTTACTAATAGTTTTAAGGAGTTATGTATTTATCAAACGTTCTCTTATAATATATCCTTTCAGGTTTTTGTCTTCTTTTGTTTTTTTATCCATAGACATCAGTGAAGTGTAATGACAAGGTGGACTTTCTAATATTGAACATTCTATTATTTTCCACTTTATACATTCTATTACTATGACTAGCAACTTGAACAGCAAAATAATTTAAAATTTGGAAAAACACTGTACTTTGTCTTTTGAGTCTTGCAAAATTTTAATATTTACTCTGGTTCTCCCTTCCATACAGCTCAGTTGGCTGCTCTTTACAATTTTGCAAAACTGCTGCATTTTGAAATTAAAAATTAATATATCTTGGATAATATATTCATTTTTACAGTGGCTGTTAACTCTAACCAGGAGAGTTTTAAATTCTTCCATCTTTCAACGTCTTTGATATGTCTCTTCATATTTGATGACTTTTGCCAATTCATCTAGAGACACATTTAGTTATTGACAATAAATATCTTGCTGTTGTAGATTTGCTGAATAGTTCTAGATCCTCTGCTTGGGGTATGCTATCTCCAAACAGACCTTGTAAGGTCTCAGGAATAAAACGTACAAGTAATCCACAATTAGACCTTACATGGGCCTGCACTTGAAGACCATTTGGGAACTGCAGCTGATTCAGAAAACAGTGATGTGGGTAGTGTTTGATGCTTCTTTTTATGCTCATATAATGCCACTGGTCTGTGAGCGGCATTGGCTTCTAAGTGTAATTCAAGGTTCTGCTTATCATCTATTAAACTAGGCTCTTTGTGCGACTTCTGTCTGCCATTGTTCTTGCCTGTCCCACCAGTTCTGAAAGACAGGGGATGTTTTGAGTGCCCTCTGTTATCTTGTTGTACCCAAGAATCGTGTCTTCCTTAGGGGTCAGCATTGTTCTGTGGAATGGCATTCCTCTAAAAGTCAGATGGTCCCAACCATGTTAGCTTTGCATAAGGCACTGAAGACCTACCTAATTCCTCAGGAATCAGAGTGTTAGATAAGCTATGTTGGTTAAAGTTGTTTTTTATAAACCAGGATTGCTTTAACTATGAATGTTATGCTTCTGGATTGTGAGACAGCTGCTATCAGAACTGCTACTCATGCCTGCTTTCCCCAATCGCTTCAGTAGGAACCCTGAGGAGAAAACAAAAATTAAGAGAGAGATCCTGGCCGAGATGGCATCTCAAGATCACCCTGCGATGAGAAGAAAGTAGCTGCAAACCAGTCTACAATCAGAGCAGCCATTTCCAAAACTTCCTATTCAAAATTGATTGGATAGTGAGAAATCAGCAATGGGAAGTGCCTTACTCGAGTTTTAGTGTGCAAACTCTAGTTCTGACTTTGCTCCACTGCTGCTTCATCTTTAGTAAACCATACCTATATCTAAACTATAATAAACTATACCTATACTTTTTTCATCAAATGAAGTCAAGGTTCATTCTTACAGTAAGGCTGACAGCTGCTATTTTAATTTTCAGTGTTCACCCTGAATAACTACTACAAAACGGAGGTCACATAAATCAAATCATTAAATCTGAAAAGAATCAAGTTTTCTCCTTTAGACAATTCAGTCTGTGTCAACTGCTATATAAACAACTTGTTAAATATTAAATATATCAATTTCTATCTATATTGTCCTCTGTTCTCCAACATTGTGATTTAATGTGCACAAAGAAACCACATTAGCCAGACTTAAATTTATAAATTATGGCTCATTTGGGTACATTTACCAAAAATTCTAAGTTCAAAGTGATACCTAAAAACCCTTTACGACAAACATTACCAAGATAACAGTACATTAAAGTTGTAGTTCAATCCATTTTAAATATTTTAGTCTTCGTAAAAAATCACAAAACATATTTATAGTAAAGAACTCAAAATATTTATTCATTTAAGGGGAATCAGGCAAGATTTTTGGAAGAAGAAAATAAGAATTTTCAAATAGTTGATGATTTAAAGTAATTTTAGTTTTAATCTATCTATTATAAAAACGAAGGCTGACGGTTTGGAGAATGCCTACATTTATACAATCATTAATTATGTTTTGTTACTGAGTTAGTCACTGAAAATGCAGGAACTGTATCCAACATTCTCTGGAGCACTGTGGGAAAAATTAAATTACTAAAATATAAAAGAAGATTCTATTGAGCCAATAATGCCTTCCTTAAACTGACATTTAACTGAAACAAAAACTTAATCATTCTTTTTTTTTTTTGTAGTATGTAGAGAATGTTTGCCAATCCATCTCGTAAATGGTAGAGCTTTGAATCATGGTTGGATCCAGCTAAAACTGTTTTTAAAAAACCTTATTAGGCATGAAATCTTGGTTATTTTCTTTCATATTTATGTCCCTTTATCTTTTATTTCATTGCCATTCTCATAATGTCAAGATAACCCTGTTATCAGAACTTGAATATTTGAAGGAAGTCTTAGACACATTGACTTGTCTTGTTGTTAACAGAAACTGAAAAATATACCTCAGGAAAGTAGGTATTACAAAATTATTTCATACCAAAAGTTATTTCTCTTTACTCAGAGATACTTTGAGGCTACTATAGAAAAGGCTTTTTTTTCTACTGCCAAAATACATGCATATACACTAAGTACTAGAGTCACTGTGTGCATGCTCAGACTTTACTTCTTTCTTTGGAGATTCCCGAGAAGACCAAATATCAAAAAAGAAGCAAACGTACTATTAACAATTCAATCCAGATGTTGAGATAGGTGGAAATAAAGAGAATAAACCAGCAGCTAAGTGAATATGTGATACTTCACCTTTTTTAAAAGGAATTCAATGAATTCAAAAGCAATGAGCAGAGATACAACCAAACTGACACCTTTTTTCAATATTCTAAGGTAAAATTTAATTGGAATATCTGAAATTTAATCTGGATATCTGAATTCATCCAAGGTTTGTAAGCTTTCCCTAGCTGTGTTTCTGCCAAACTGAAATCTTATGGACTTTTCTAAATTGCCACACAGAATTATGAGTAATCAGATTGACCTTATGAGAATAATTTGATAGAATCCTAAAGGTTGCAGCAATAGAAGAGATTTCGCTAAGACTGAATACTTAGAGAATACCAATAGGAACAGCAATAGTACAGAACATGCCAGGCAAAGATATAGCTTTGTGTATTTAGATGTCATCTTTATATTTTATTATTTCTTGTCTATTTTCTATTACGCAATTTTTTAAAATCTGTGACTGTCTCTGATGCTGTATGCAATGTTTTAATACATTTTCTTCTACATTTTGTAGATTCAAAACCTATGAAATATAATTCTGCTTTTGATCAGCAGAAATATGGATATATTTTCCTCTAGATATCAGTTACTCTAGTTCAGAAGGACTTTTGGAACCATTTACAATACAAACATAATTTAAGATAATATAAAAGCACAAGAACCTCAAGACTTCATTGTAATTCCAAGCAAAACAGCTAATCTAAATTTAAAAGAGTAATTAAACAAATACATAAGATTGTGATTAGCTGTAGGCAAGTCTTTCAAGTGACTGCCTTTTCTACATCTAGAAAATACTTTTACACTGGTCACAGCATAACAAAAGGCAAGGCCAGGATCAAACTTTAAGCACTGGCAACTTCCTGTTAAGAGCAGAATTTCAAATTAACCTGCACTGTAATCTCAGGGTGAATAGTATCAGTATTCTCCTTACTACTTGGAAGACTGGTAGAAATTAGCAAGCTGAAACTTCCATCAAACACCTTATACCCCATTCAAATACAGATTAAATAATCATTCTACTTATGAACCCAGATTTTATATGACAGATCCTGAACTTCTGCTATTCTGTCATTACAAACCTACTGACATGAATGCTACTCATATCAACACCATAAAGAAATTTGAGATATTCTTTCATTAAAAAGGAAGAGAGCAAAGCATGGAGGGGAAGAGAGGCGAAAGGGAAATTTGGGAATATTTGTTGTTTTGCATATTCAACTTATTTTCACAGCATCTGGAACAATTACGCCTGAAGAAACCCACATCCTAAGCCACAAACTGAACCACCTGGACTTGCCTTTCATACAGGAAGACTTTCAATTTAATAACTTCCTTTAATATCTTCATCATTTGTTTAGTTGTCTTTAACTAACAAAATTGCAACGTCCTTCCAGAATTAGATTGTCATGAGCAGACAAATGCAAAAACTACATGGAACTTTTGCAAGATGGGTTCTAGCTTATTAAAGGAAGCGCTGGAGCTATTTAAACTAGCTTTTTCACATATTCTTTTCTTGACATGTTTCATAGGCTTCAACACCTATTTCAGTTGAGCATTCTTGTTTTTAAAATGAAACTTCTGAGTGGAAAATCTGATTTGGGATGCAATAGAGAGAAAATAATGGATAATCTCATATAGGGATATCTCTAACATTACACAATAGGTAACACAATTTTTTAATTATTATCATCAGAACATCAATTCACTGAGTAAATGGGATGATACATTTATCTTTCCAAAGTTGCAATGCTTTTAACTATAATAAGAGCATGGAGATGGATACAAAGTAATTTTTTATCAGTATTATTAAACTAAACCTGCTGCCACCATCGGCCTCCCACTGGCTAGTGTGCTCGCATAGGGTGGGCCTCCTCAGGGTGCCACCGGCTGGGTGATGCCTGCTGGTGGCTCTGAGGGTGCGGGCCTTCTCTGCGGGGGCATCCTCCCTCTGGAATGAGCTATCTACGGAGATACAAGCCATCACTGACCTGCGAACCTTCCGGCGTGCACTGAAGACCCACCTTTTCCAGCAGGCCGGTCTGGCCTAGTGTCATTTAGAAGGGTTTTAATTTTTAAATTTTTATCGGGTTTTTATGGGTTTTCTGTATTCTTAATTCAGCCATTAATTTAATAATTTTTAAATCTATTTTAAAATTTTTATGGATTGTACTGTTTTATTAAGGCTGTTCACCGCCCCCAGTCCCTATTTGGGAGAGGGGGCAGTATAAAAGTTTAATAAATAAATAAAATAAATAAATAAATAATCCAAGAATGCAAGAATGCAACTGCCAGAATTCAGTCAGAAACATTGAAATTATCAACACTTCCTAGGCTTGGCTAGGCTGTTCTTTTATAGACAGAACTTGAGCTCACAAGTTTCAAATACCATTTCCTAAGTTGGGTCTTTTTTTAAAAAAAAATGTCTCAATTATGAAGCATCTGCTGTCATCGGGCGGGGGTGGGAGTTGGGAGGTGATTTTTTTATTTATTTTTCCCAGATGTTGTTCTATTGTACTCTATTAATTTATTTGATTCCTTTTGTTAGTTTTTGTTGTTTAATTTTATTTTAAATATGATTCTACATTCCATAAGCCATCTCGAGTCACCATGGGCAAATAGGCGGCAATATTAAATAAATAAATAAATAAATAAATACATACATACATACATACATACATACATACATACATACATACATACATACATAAAATGAAAGGTTTGGGAATCACATTTCTAACATTCTAGCATCCTATTATTGTAATTTACAAATAAGCGGATGACCACTGTTTTAGTAATGTCTAGACTACTAATATGTTTAATGTCATCAACTGTATGCAAAAATCAGTTTGATGTGTAAGGGATGGAAGTCATAGTATTATAGTAATTGATATTTTCAACTTCTGTTAAAAGTATTCACAAAATAAGCACACTTAGATATAATACATATAAAATATAGTTCTACAAATCCTGATTTAATAATAGAAGAGCAATTCAAGTCATAAATAACCAAAACTGTTTTACTTTGTATGAGTTTACACCTATTAACTGATTAAATATTCTTTTATGCAAAATAATTTCATCCATTTTTTTTTTAAAAAAACTGCATGTTAGCATCAACACTAAACATTTAAAACTTCTTGCCAAATATTCTTATTTTCTATATGGGTCCTCATGAGGACCTGCAGGTTGTAACAGTCAAATTCAGACAAATCCTTACCTTAGTAATCAATAGGTCTTAATCATTAAACTTCTTCCTCTTGCTGATCAGCAAACTGCCACAATTGATTAATATAAATGCTATAATATAATGACATGATGAAGAGGGCTATCTCACTACTACTGCAAGGAACAATGGGTGGAAGCTCATAAGAGGGGGATTCAACCTGGAAGTAAGGAGGAAATTGCTAACAGTGGGAATGATTAATTAATGGAAGTGTTTGTTCCTGGAGCTGTAGGTGCTCTGTCTTTGGAAATTTTGAAGAAAAGATTTGACAACCATTTGTCTTGAATAATATATAAGAATTCCTGCCTTGGGCAGAGGGTTGGACTAAAAGGCCTGCAAGGTCCCTTACAGCCTTAAGAGTTTATGATTCCAAATTGCTAATACCTACACGAAACTCTTCCATTAAGGACTCACTCAGGTTAGTTTCAACAATCTGAACGGCCTTCCAGAAAACACATCTTAATGAGTTTCATATATCTTCACAGAGGAAGAATATAAACACTTAGAATATTTCCAGGCTAGCAGAGTTAAAGCACAGACTGAAGATGTACTTCATGGCAGTGTGGGGATGCAGATTCTATCCCACTTTCCATTAGTGTCTTCAATCTCCTCCTTCCACCCTGATCCCTCTGATGCCGCTATTGGCTGCGATGTCTTAGCTAAGTAGGTATTTGCGCCTGAATGTAGAGAGAGAGGGAATAACATAATGCTTGAAGCGATATTGTTTCATTGAATGTATGGGAAATAATTGAAAAAAAAACGAATAATTTTTAAATTTTGGCTACAATAGAAGAAAACAATTTAATTTTGTGAAAAACAATCAGTGAAAAAATATGAAAAATATGAAGAGTAATTTGCCCTATATTTTAAATACAAGTTGGCATTTTTCCAAACAACTCTCTCAATTCTATACAGATTTGCAAGTCTAATTAAGCAATTGTATGGAAACATCATTTGATTTTACTTGTATCTGTGTTGGTTTTATTATCAGTGAAGTTGCTTTTTACAGAATTTGTCTCCTGTCTCTGTGCCATTCTTGCTATTAGGTCCAGTGATACAGGATTAGAGTCAAATTTCAGTTGGGAAAAAATTATAATGGCTATGGATGTTTAAAAAAAAATGGAGGCCTGAAGCCCAGGAGATGCCAAGCCTATGGTGGTAATTTATGTGAAAATAAGAGGCAAAGATAAATCTTCTATGAAAAGAAGGAAATAAAACTATGTGTTTCAGTGAAAAACAAATCAAAAATTGAGATTTCCTTAAATTCTTCTACTTGTTTCTTGTCCTGGCTTTATACATAAAACTCAATTTCCTGACACTGAAATCCAATTCTTTTCAATAATCTCAACTACTGATTATATACATTATGAAAAAATAACTTTATGTATGATCAGCAGAAGCCATATGATGGGAGAATATACAAAGCAGAGTTTAATGAGATAATCTGGAGGGTTATCTTTCTTGAAACCATGATAAGGTATAGTGCCATACTGCAAAGGATTCAATCCTGAGTGATCCTTCAAGCAGTACTTTGGCATAAATGAAACATTATGAACATATTCTTTTTCTAAAATAAAAACAGATCAGAGTTGGAAGGGACCTTGTAGGTCATCTAGTCCAATCCCCTGCCCAAAAAGTAGACTCAATACCATTTCTGACAGATGGGAGTCCAATCTCTTCTTGAAGGTCTTAAGTGATGGCGCTCCCACAACTTCTGAGAGAAAGCTGTTCCATTTGTTGATTGTTCTCACTGTCAGAAAGTTTCTCCTTATTTCCAGGTTAAATCTCTCCTTGTTCATTTTCCATCCATTATTCCTTACCTGGCCTTCGGGTGCTTTAGAAAATAGCTTGACCCCTTCCTCTCTGTGGCAGTGTCTCAAATATTGGAACACTGCTGTCATGTCTCCCCTGGTCCTAGACTAACCATGCCCAGTTCCTGTAACCGTTCTTCATATATTTTAATCTCCAGTCCCTCAATCATCCTGATTGCTCTTCTCTGTACTTTTTCTTTAGCTCATTATAAAATAATATTATTTTTATTAGTTTTGGAAAGTAATTCTACCAAAAGTGTATTTTCTATTGTCATACATATTAGCTGAGATATCTTTGTTAGCATGAATGACTGATTATGTTTTATCAAGTCAGAATCGACATTCAATGACTCCACAGATAAATTTCCTCCAGGAGGATCTTTCAAGCATGCATTCATTGTTGCCATAACTGAATCCACCCACTTTGCTACTAGCCATCCTCTTTATCTTTCTTTTCACCTTCCTTCCTTGTTCACCAAACCACAGGTACAAACAATTACTATCCCTTCAAATAATTCCACGAATAATATCTCCTTACTCATCAGAGACACCATGGAACATGAACAGAAACGTCCAAATGCCATCTTAATTGGTCTCGAAGACACCAACGAATCAGATGACACCACCAAAGTTTGTGACATCATAAGCAACTCAAATACAACAAACATCTCTCCTGAAAATATCATTGAAATAACCAGAGATAGCCCTGAGTTCAAATATAATGACGGTTCTGTGGCCCCAAGATTTTGTAGAGTTGTATGCAAAAATAAGTCCAGCAAATGCATATTCATTCATACAATAAATACCACTGCAAAAACCAATCCCAACCACAAAAAACTTCACTCAAGATCAGACTTATACATACTGCAAAGAATCTGCTCTCGTGAACTCCGCGCTGAACTCAAAAACCGTGTAGACAATGGAGAAAAGGACTACAGAACTGATTGCATCAAAGGAAAGCCACACAACCCACAACTCCGCTTCCAACCCCACCCATCCAATCCAACATCACTCAAAACTAGGCATGCACACCCCTAACTACTTCAATTCCAACTATAACTGGCCTTAAATGCAAGCTACTCGATGCAAGAAGCCTTGTAAATAAAATACCTGAATTTCTCCTCTTACTAAGTAAGGCTAAATTCGACATTATATTTGTCTGTGAAATATGGCTCAACGCATCTCTCCCTGACTCCATTACCACAGTAAGAGACTATCATGTTTACCGATCAGATCGTGATCGTGTTGCTATCTTCTATAAAAAGTCCCTACATCTAAAAAACATCCAAGTTACCCAGGAGTTTGCTATTCCTGAGACCATTGTCTGTGAACTGTCCTTAAATATCACATTTTGGTTCTTACTATGTTACAGAGTCCCTGATTATGACATCGAACATGCAAACAAGCTAAATATATTACTAACATGGGCAACAGCCTGCCCACACGCTTTTATCTTTCTTGGTGACTTCAATCTACCTCATATTAACTGGCCCTTAATGAATGTACAACTGAACCCACACATGCAATCTTCTAAAATGCAGTAAAAAATCTGGGACTAGAACAACTAGTAACCAACAACACTAGACTTAACAACTGTCTCAATCTCATCTTCTGCAATAGTTGGAATTCAGTTTACGGAATACACATTAAAGAACCCTTTTCCAACAGTGACCACAACATGACTGACTTTTGTCTCAACATACGTCCACACAAAAATCATCATAACGACGGAATCCCCAATTATAACTTCAAAAAACGCAACTATGATCTTATAAACAACCATCTCTCATCCCTTGATTGGCAATTTCTATTATCTGGATGCAATACTGTAGAAGACCATTACAACATATTTTTACTTGAAGTCAAAAGAGTCATCAAACTACATATACCATTAACAACTCCCAAAACCAGAAAAAACAAATTACCCAAAACAATAAGGAAGTTTCAATCCAAAAAGAAATCACTTTGGTGGCAAAACAAATCTGGTCATGTTGCCAACTTCAAAAGCCGATACTAAAATTTATGCCACCAGATAAAAACTGAATGCACCAATTATCACATTAAACAAGAAGAAAACCTTCTACGCACCAATTCCACCTGTGCTTTCTATAATTTTGAAAACAACAAACTAAAAGATTCAAGGTCCATCCCACCCCTGAAAGGACCTAATGGTAAAGACTGCAAAGACGACACTATTAAAGCCAACCTCTTTAACACATTCTTTGGCTCAGTATTTGTAAACAGCAATGATCATGCTCAGTATTTCCTAGTTGAACCACACACAACTACAATGATCTAATACATATAGATTTTACAGAAGACAATGTTGAAAAAGCACTATGCAATCTAAAACCATCTCTATCTATTGGACCGGACAGAATATGTGCATACTTCTTAAAAAAGCTATCCACTGCCATAGCAGAACCTCTAAACATAATCTTTGAAAAATCTTTCAGGACCAGCTCCTTGCCAAAACTATGGTCACAAGCCACGATCATCCTCATCTTCAAAAAGGGAGACTCCAGCCTAGTTGAAAATTACAGACCAATCTCTTTATGTTGCATCACCTGTAAAGTCATGGAATCAATTATTAACCAATCCATTATCCTCCACTTAGAAACAAGCAACTTACTCTCTAATAAACCATTTGGTTTTAGGAAAAAGCTATCATGTAATCTGCAACTCTTACACTGCAAAAACATATGGACTACACAACTCGATCAGGGCAAAGCAATAGACGCAATCTACATAGACTTCTGTAAAGCCTTTGATTCAGTGGTATACAACAAACTACTTCTACAACTAAAATCTTACGGTATCTCTGGACACCTGCATAACTGTCCTGTGAAACAGACAACAAATGGTCAAAATTGGGAGCATCCTATCAAATTCTGAACCTGTCAACAGTGGTGTCCCACAAGGCAGTATTCTAGGACCAACTCTTTTCATACTCTATATAAATGACCTCTGTGATCATATCAAGAGCAGCTTGTTGATGATGTAAAGCTATTCAACACCACAGACAATACTGCTACCCTTCAAAAAGACCTTGACTATATATCAAAATGGTCAAACAAATGGCAACTTCAAATCTCAACAAATAAATGTTGTCCTACATATTGGCAAAAAAAATCAGAAAATAAAATACAAGCTGAATAGTCAAGACCTTGTTGATGATTCAAGCTCTGTCAAGGATCTCGGAGTACTCTTCTCAAACAACCTAAGTGCTAGAGCCCATTGTAGCTACATAGCCAAAAAGGCATTAAGAGTTGTTAACCTAATCTTATGTAGCTTTTTCTCTGGTAATATTACACTAATAACTAAAGCATACAAAACATTTGCTAGACCAATACTCGAATACAGCTCATCAGTCTGGAACCCACATTATGTATCTAATATTAACACAGTTGAGAAAGTCCAGAAATATTTTACATGAAGAGTTCTTCACTCCTCTACTCGTTGCAGAATACCTTATGCCACCAGACTTGAAATTCTAGACCTAGAAAACTTAGAACTACACAGCCTTCAGTCCGATTTAAGTATAGTATATAAAATCATATATTGCAATGTCCTACCTATCAATGAATACTTCAGTTTCAACCATAACAACACAAGAGCAAACAATAGATACAAACTCAAGGTTAATTGCACCAAACATGATTGCAGGAAATACGACTTCAGCAACAGAGTGGTCAATGTCTGGAAAACTCTACCTGACTCTGTGGTTTCTTCCCCAAACCCCAAAAACTTTAACCTTAGACTGTCTACTATTGACCTCATCCCTTTCCTAAGAGGTCTGTAGGGGGCGTGCATAAGCGCACCAATGTGCCTACCTTCCCTGTCCTATTGTTTCTTTTATTTTTCTTGTATGTATCCATGTATTCATAACTATGTTTCACTTATACCTATTATCTTGTAAGCAATTGACAAATAAATAAATAAAAATAAAAAATAATTTTTTTTGATTATGTCTAATAAGCAGATATCTATGTTCCACATAAGCTCACTTATTAATTTTGACCCAATATCTACAATACCTCTTCATTCTCACTATAGGGAAAATGGAAGAAACAAGTGTCACTTTGAACTCCTGAACAAAAAGCATGATATAAATCTAACAAACCAATCTTAAAGCTGTTTAAATTCCCCCCAAAATGAAAGAGAAGTATGTGTTTTATTCTTTCCCAATGAAACCATTGGAAACTTTGAATTCTTAAAATTTTGACTACTTACTGAACAACTTTTCATAATACTTCTCTACAGAAGAAGAGAGAACCTAGAAAACCAGTTAAGATACCTCATAATGTGCATATATTAAATCTAGAAAGCAAGTTATTTTAAAAGTAATATGGAAAAATGTGTAAAATAGGAGTACCCCATTGGAAATTTCTGCTCCTTAACCCGTTTCCCAAAATGAGACAAGTATGAATTTAAATACTTACTTGAATATGGAAATAAACCTTGAAATATACATATGTTCCATTTTTTTTACCCACATCACAGCAGTTTATTTTCCAATTTTTAAACATAATTTTAAATATAAAATAAATTGCTTAGGAGCTTACATTGTTCATCTAATTCTAAAAGGTTCCCAGAATTATATAGTAGTTGCTCCTTTGACTTCTGGAATGTAACAGTCTGGATAAATGGATTATATTTTCTCTAGTGCTTTCTGTTTTCTGTGTTTGATTGGATTTGACATTTGCCAATATATGATAGGCAGATACCCCCTTGAAGTTCTAAAAAGCAAAAGATGTTCAAACCACATGAGAAAATACCATTTAATTTTAGAAAATATAGGTATATCAGTACTATTTATTCTTTGGATAACGAGCAAAACTGTCCAATCTCACATTTTTTGACTTCTTTTACATAAGGATTTCCCAAACTTGTTATGACCATTTTTATCATTATTGATTTTGACTGCCTTCAGCCACAGGAACTTTAGGTCCGCAGTTTTGTGTTTAAATTCAGGCCAGCTGTTCCAGAGTT
Organism: Bungarus multicinctus; assembly: GCA_023653725.1. NCBI lineage: Eukaryota > Metazoa > Chordata > Lepidosauria > Squamata > Elapidae > Bungarus > Bungarus multicinctus. Next base: position 159,008,893 of record CM042836.1, read on the forward strand.
GTTTCCAAGGCCGCAGTGTATAGTCCAGAACGTGTAATAGTAGAATTACCATGGATTACTATATTATCAGGGATAATTTTAAGAAAAATATTTATATGTTGCAGTAAAGGGATTTGGATAGAAAAAGAGTGGTTTAACAATACCTGCATCAAAGAAAATGCTAACAGAATGTAGAACTGCACAATTATGTGCAGCATAGTTTAAACAAACAACAATCCGTTTGAATGCACTTACAAAGAATGGATAATCAAACCTCTGATCCCTAATGTTTAAAAAATTATAGACTAGCATTCTAATTTTCAAAATCTTATTTACTTAATCTTTCTGTAATTTAATCTTGTGTACTACTAGAACAAAGAATATAAGTCAAAAATAGCATCTTTTCCCTCATACTTTCTATTATATATAAACCTAAACTATTATGCATCATATTTTGCATAATCTGTACTCTAAATTTCAAGGTAGTAATAATTTTATATAATCATAATACAAGTTTTATTTCATCAGTATTTTTCAGCAAACAGGACAACCTTTTTATAATAAATGTCTCAGATTATGTGTAAAATTCCTAAATGATTAATTCCCATCTGGCTAAAAGCCCTAATCTTAGCATCTTTACTCATTGTACACCTGGATGATTATGCAAATTAAGTAAAAAATACTTTTTTCAATTACATGTTTTAATATTTAAAAGGACCAAAGTTGAATACATCATGCCAAATCACCAATTCCTCTGAAGGCTCACTTTAAATTTAAAAATCTGGAGAAACCTAATTCAGATGAATTGATAATCTGACATAATGTATTCTAAAAAGGACTGCTTTAAATATTTTTTCCATAATTAATCCATTCTTTAGTTTCTTAAATTGAAGATAAATATTCCTAATCTTGCCTTTGTAGTTATGACTAATACTGAACATTATTGATTCATACCTGCAATTAACGAAAACTATGGAACTCTGAGTTTGTTTAAAAGAAAACAGCAACAGAATACACTGATATTTTAGATTGCTTTTCTCCTATGGTAATTCTGGATTTTTCTTATAGCTATAACCAGAAGTTATAAAATGAATGCAAATGTGAATAGAGACAAAGGTCGGCCTTGCCTTGTGCCTCTAAAAAAATTTAGCATAAAAGCTATTTCTGAAATTACTGAGACTTTTGTAATAGGGACTAAACATATTCCACTGTATCCCCACACATTCTTATTTCATACAATAAAACTGAATTACTGATCATTTACTCTTAAAATCTAATATATTACTTCTTTTAGAATGCAATTTGAATATTTGAGTATTTCTTTAGAAAAACTTTTAATTCATTTTATTCTAAAGCTAAAAAAGAAGGAGAGATATATCTTTAAACATATACCAAAGCAATCAAATTCAAGTGTTTGGTTAAGCCTTAGAAGGGAAAGGGTTCTTTTTTTTTTTCCATTTGAGGATTCTTAAAACGGAAGTCTGGTGTTGCTCTTTCTCAGGAAAAAAGTAGGGTGAGAGCCCCTTTCAAACCCTCAAGCAGTAGACCACACAAGGGCATTTCAACTGGTCAAAGCTCAGAAATTCCAAAAGGAAGTCCTATGGACCAAAGAAAATAGCACCTTTTCCAGGAGAAACTATTTGTGGGACAAGTCTAAGATTTTTACAGCTCAGGCCCTTTTAGGAGTGAACCATCTAAACTGGTTATCCAAGTACATATTTCTTTCTTACAAATGTTGTCCTTTTCTGTAGTGATAATGGATCTGTTTATCTCTCAATGTCAACTACTATGCAATAAAATAAGGACATAGACAATACAATCCCTTTAATAAACTAGCAATTGTGGTTATCTGACCATCAAATCACCACCCAAACATCCCAGCCAAGTTAAACAAGCCAAATATGTCTACCTTTTCAATATATAAAGAAAAAACACATAAATCATGGGATTATAAGCAAACAACCTTTACTTTCATACAAGAATAATTCACAGAGTTAACTTGGACTAAATAACCAGATCTTCCTAAAACCAACTAACCAAAAGTTTTAGGATAAGAGAAGGAATGTGGGATGCAAAGAATTAACCACTACCTGAAAGGAATATATTATAATGGGCACATTGTAGTAGGGGAAACAAATAAAGAAGCAATAATTTTATCAAACAATACAAGATGATGTGACACTGGAACTGAAAAAGACTTTACTATGAGCTATTTTCAGATATTTTCTTTATACACAGATATTATCCTTTTTTTTATATGTGTACTGTACACAAATATACACATTACACATTTCTTCATCATTTCTTCATCTGCTACCTCAATATATCTGCTGGGACATTAACAAGGAATTATTAACATACTTTTTCATATTTTCAACCACATTAGTTAAAAGGATGATGAATTCAGAGATGATACAAAAGTGGAATCTTTCCATTAAAGCTTTACACAGAGGGACTATCTGAGCACGGACAAAAATGACATACACTGTGTCACTTAGATAACAAGATCAAATATCCCTTCCTCCAACCCCAGAGAACCATGGCTGTACTGGAAGAATTGTGCTAGGAATATATACTTGCTTAATGCATTTGTTGAGGTGTGCTTAACATTCTGGCGGATGATGAAAAGAAGTCATTTTGTAGGAAGAGCCAAACAATTCATATAGAATAAGGCAAGCCAAAAGTTGACTACATGCAACATGTTTAAATTGTCTTTGAAATGATAACACCTTTGGGTGAAAAACAAAAATGTAAGAATGGTCCTTAGATAATTAAAATTGTATGGTAGAAATAAAATTGGTAAATATTTCTGTATTTTGGCTTGAGTAACAATATTTCGCCTTACCTCTCCATCTTCACATCCTCCACCATTCAAATTTGGAAAGTAGGAGGAAAGAAAGAAAGAGACTAATATTCGATCATATTCACAGAAGTTATATTGATCAACAGGAAGCGCTATGTGACTAGTTTTGTTCTATTTAGGACTCATCAGGTTTAGAGGATTCAAATCCTCTACAGAGAACTTAATTCATGGACCTTACATTGTAGATGATTACATAAAGTATATTAGTTTTGGAATCTATTCAGGTTCTAGTGCTCAGTGATACTGCTAGAAGAGAAATATGCAATCTATCAAAATAGTATATACACTTCATTTTTTCTTAAGATCTTAGAGCAGAAAGATACAGAGGTTGCATTATGCCATACTCCCATGTACTGTACAAGGTTTTACATGACTTCCTTATAAAATATCATAGTTAACTGCTCATAGAATAATCTCTTGCATTCATCTGTAGAAGACTGTTGTATAAAATGTTCAGTACAGCTCAGTAAAGCTGTCCACAAAAAGCTCCAATATTTAGTTTGCATATTTTTCTTACATAAAATCTGAATTAATAATTAGACAAATATGAATCAATAAAACATTCTAATACCCATTTATAAATAAGAGAATAAGAAAATTTAAGCACAGCTCTGCAGCTGAACATTAGACCATGCAACTATGCCATACCAAAAATTATATGAGAAAAATTAACCAATTTGGGGAAAAAAAACCCAAAACTTTAGAGTGGTTGCCTTGGAGTTAGTGTAGACTCTTGGCAACTGCTTGCATTAGTCTCCAAAGTTATATTTATGTAAGGCAACAAATATAGAATTCTCATTTTCTCCCTATAGCACAACTCTGTAAAGTCCTCTGGGCTAAAAGAAAAAGCCAGATCACCCAATGAGCTGGATCCATCCTAACCCAGTCCCTGAATGAAAAGCCAGGCCTCCACAGCCTTCTGAAAATAGTGTGAAGGCTTCCAAGCAGGGGTAGGATTCAAATTTTTTAACGATCGATTCTGTGAGCATGGCTTAGTTGGTGGGCATGGCTTGGTGGTCATGTGACTGGGTGGACACGGCTTGGTGGTCATGTTATTGGCTGGGCATGGCCAACTCAATATCACTCACATCGAGGCATGCATCTCCTTGCCTGGCCTTTCATGACTGTGGGGATGCTGCAACAGTCGTAAGTGTGAAAAATGGTCATAACTCACTTTTTTCAGTGCCATTGTAACTTTGAATGGTCACTCCACACAAGCAAAGTACCAGCAAAGGAGGGAAAAATAACTCCAGAGAAGTTCCTGAGACAGGAAGTCTAGTCCTGCCAAGAATGTAATAAGGGTTAATTGAGAGGCAGTTTCTGTAAGCAACACCAGAATGTTTCCTTCTTACCTTCCTTACAGGATTAAGCCAGTAATTTCTTCTAACAACCGGTTCTCCGAACTGCTTAGAATGTTAACAACCGGTTCTAGCGAATAGGTGCGAACTGGTAGAATCCCACCCCTGCTTCCAAGGGATTAAAATCTAAATTCTCTGTTCCAAAAATATCTCCGGACATGCATCATTTCACAATATAATTAATAGTTAAACACTTGTACAATTTTTCTTTTGCATTCAGAATATATTATACATTATGGTTTTGCCAATAGAAGACTATTGTTAAAAATGATATTACACTTATGGTATTATCAAATATTCAGACTATCAGAGGCAGAAGTTGCTAAAAGAGGCATTTGAAAGAACAAAAACCAATAATCTAATTTTGAAAATGAATTTGAAGCAGGCATTCACTTTTTTTGTCTCAACATGATAAAATTAAATATTTTATTATTTGATACACAAAGAAATAATCACCATCTAAATCAGATTGCAATTCTGAAGTGATATATTTAACTGCCTGACTTACTCGAAAATGTTAAAGAATTCTATTTTAATGATGAAGAAGGAACAGAAGATTGGCATACTACAAAGCACCACCTTTTAGCACTTTAATCCTATGCAGGAGCATCTTTGATTCCCCCAATTATCCTACTGGGATTGTACAGAATATCTGGTGATGGGTTGTCTTTTATTGAGGTTTCTGACTGGCCATGCTTACTGTGGTAGCCATTTTATGAGCATATCTTCCATATCTTTTCAAAATTTCAGATATGGCCCTAGCCCAAAAAAGTTGCCAAAATTTGATTAACTCCCTTTTTATTATCATTTATATGCTTTAACCTGTATATATATATATATATATATATTAATTTAATGGTAGAAATGAAGATTGTGGCTTTATGAAGTCTGCTCTATTTTTTTTTTATTTCATGTTTTAAAAGTAGGTTAGTTTTATTTTGGGGCACTGGAGCAAAGGACACTTCCGTTAAGATTTACCAAAATAATTTTTTAAAAAAATCTTGCCTTTAAAACAAAAAAAACCCAGCATAGAATATTTTAACTCAATAAAAATTAAGGCGTACATATTTTTCAGCTATAGTTTTTATTAAAATGCCCTATTAGAGTTTAATGGTTCAGCATGAGAGAAAGCAACAGCTTGCACAGCTTTTAAAACAAATCTTTCCTAATGCAGAAGCCAGCAGTTTTTATAGCAGGTTTGGAAGATGAAAACCTAATTAGAAAACTGTAATATATATTATTACAGTAATATATATTATATACTGTAATATATATTAATATTACTGTGATTATACCTAATGATAATTTCCATTAGCAAAATTAGGAAAAAAATCCAACATGTGAAAATAATGAAATTTTGCATTCTTAAAAGAGTTTCACTGGGTATGCTGCTCTACTAGTAAATATGGTTACCATTCTGTCTTTATATGGACTCCTACCATTCTAAAAATACTGTCCCACAGCTGTTTAAAATTTATTTTTTTAGACCATAGCACCACTGTTTGGTTGTTTCCAATTTCTAAAACCACAAATAGTAAAAGTGTACTCAGTCTACTGCAAACATAAATAGCAAATGCACGCTTCAGCACTTTTAAAAGGATATGGAAATTGGCAACAAAAATGCAATTCATGTTGAAAATTTAGGATGGCCTTGCCATATTTCTTGAGAAATACAATCAAGTTAAAATTAGGAAGATCTCTACTAGCTGGGTGGTAGTTTTGCATTTATGTTTTTAAAAAAAACCTGAAGGACATTCATTATGCAATTTCTGGCTCTTGATAGAATGCAGGAATGGTACCTTTGCTAAAACCACATTCTCTCAACTTATATTTAACGTTACACAAACATCTTTTACCTTAGAAATCCCCTAACATTAATATATTCAATCAGAATCATCCTACATTCCTCAATGACAAAGCACATGCCTTGTGTTGAGAATGACACTAAAATTGATCTTCATTAGTTAGGTCTGGCAAGAGTTCTTATTTGAAAGTCTATGGAGCCATTGCCATGCAAAATGGAAAAGAATGGGATGGTTGAATTAATCCTGAAAAATCACTCAACCCCATTTTAGGAAAAATCACTCAACCCCCATTTTAGTGGTATCTGACTGATTGCTAGTTGTATAAAGGTTTAAAACTATATTTCATAAACTAGATGATATAAAACTAATTATAGGAAAAGAGCTTTTACCTAATTGAACTAAATGACATTCAGTTCATCTACTGCAGAGGCTGTATTTAGAATGCATTCAGTTTTTAACACAAACATTATAACACTTTTATAATGTTTTAAAATTCCAACAATCACATCTGCCAAAACAATTTGTGTTCATGACCAAGCTTCTGAGGTGCAAACTTTTTTCTTATTCTTACTACATGCATATATACTTTGCTTATTATGAAGAATAATAATTGCTCTATAAAAGGTCCAAGATGAACACTAACAGAATGACCATAAAAGACGCTGCCCAAATGCATTCGCTCCATAAGTCTCTTTAAATGTTTTGAGTAATGTCCCAACAATTATCTAAATAGATTCTCTGTCAGCTTAGGATACATGCAAAAATGTGTCTTAAATACAGCCTGTGCAGTCAATGAACACCTGGTCTTGGGTACTGATTCAGGTGTTGGACTAGAAGTGGAAAGAATCAGGTTAATGTTTTTCAGCCATGAAAGTTCGTTGGCTGACTTCATGCCAATCTCTTTCTCTTTCCTTTCTCCCCCCTCCCCCAACTTACTTCACAGTAGAGTTATATACAAAAATATGAAAAGGGATCACTATTACTGTGATTTTTCTCCAATAGAAAATCATACATAACTGACATGCCCTATAAAATAACTATATCACAACAGTGCTATCCTAGGAAAAATTGTTTCTTTTGTTTCCAATCCTACTTTCACTCCAAAGGCTAGAATTCCTCCATTTGTCCCTAAATTGACCACTCAAGGAATTACTAGAACAGAAGCAGAATATGGGACTTGAGTTCCTGGAAGTGATAAATGAGAGGACCCTAGTGAGGCCAAGACTGAAATCCAAATATTCTCCAGGCATTATTATTTCCCTCAAAGAACATGTCCTCCATAATCATCCCAATCTTGATGTAATAAATCATAAACTGGGCAACTGATATTCCTGAACTATACTGAACAAATATCCAAAGTTATATCACATCCATAGAAAGCCAGATTGGGGTGGAGATGAGGATGAGGCTCAGTATTACCCAACCTCCACCAGTCTTAATGCTAATGAAATTAGATATATACATTACAGTTTCTTTTTTTATGGCAAATATACATTTAATATACACGTTAGTAGTATTTAAAGCAGACATTGCATTGCAAAACTTGAAGTCCAAATATATATAGGTTATAGTTTCTGAGCACTAAAACATTTACAAATGGCTTATCACATAGCCTACAATGACACCTTCTCATTTGTAATGAAAACGGAAATTGTGTGATTCCAACACAATGTACAAAATGCGTATATAATCCTGCCAGTGTTCCACTCATTCAAGGTCATTGATGACATTGGATCATCTCCATTAATGTTAACTATTATATCATCATTAATGAAAGGTGTGCCAAAGTTCTTTAACAATAAAACAACATGAACGTTTATTTAATTTGCACATTATCCTTGTGGCTAGAAAATTCTGGGAAAGCCATCAAAAATGGCCAAAAGTTCAGAATGCTCCAGCATCATTCCACTGTGCAGCTACAAGTAAAACACAGAGCAGGAAGACACTGTGGAAGCCCCATGTAGCAAATTTGTGTTAGTATCATACAACTTCCTTTAAAAAAAAGACATCCGTAAAAACTGTAACTGTTCATATTAAATAATCTTTCCTGAAAAATATTAGCTTTATGTTATTCGTCATAAAGTAGGCTAGCTAAAATTAAGATTCATGTTCCAATTAAAATAATTAAAGTCACCATACTTTATGCTGACGTGTTTATTTATTTAAATTAACAAGAAATGTGGCTCAACAACCTTGAACCTCTTAGTTTGTGAGCTCATTCCCTAAACATATATTTAGATGGGCTGGCTTCAACATAATGCTTTGTTACAGAAAACTAAAGCCAAAAAGCTCATTAAAAGATAAATATTGGTTTAAATTTTAAATATGTTTGCAAAGGATATTTTTAAGTAGGAAAAATCATGTAGTAAATATGTGAGCTTTAATATGTGGTTTCTACTTTGTAGCAAACTGACTACAGCATACTATATTATGGGTTCAGGACAGACTATGCAATGTTATGGATCCTCTTAGGTAAAATGAAAGTAGTCAAGACAACAGCTCTAAAAAGGGATCCACCACATTTATTAAACCTGGACTATATAGCAGTATAACTGGTAGTTATACTGCAGCTAATTAGTGCCCATTGAGGTCATCATGTCTGCCTGACACTGAGATATGGAGATGTGAATTCATTTATATTAAATGCTTATACGCTTTAAAATCTGTTTTCTCATCAATTGTCACATATGACTTTCATGTTTTCATAAGTTAATATAACCAGTATTATGCTTTGTTAACAATTTGCTTTATCTAACATATTCTTCATATATTATTTTATTATGCATATCAACTTAAATTATTTTATTTTTATTTAGATCCCTTTATTTATCAATAAACTTAAGGCAACATACATACTCTTTCCTCCTCCTATTTTCCCAACAACAATAACTCTGTGAGGTTAGGCTGAGAGAGAGTAACTGACTCAAAGTCACTTATATGGTTCACTTTTTGCTGGTTTCTAGATTCTCATTATATCTTTACATCACAATATATCTGTCTTTTATACTTTTCTATTTTTATTATCTTTTATTTTTCCTAAACAGTAAAATGGAAAATCATATTGACACAGCAGATGCAATTAAGATTTAAATTGACCCCCCAAAATATGGGTTTATGAAACTCTTCACTAAAAATAAAATATTCTTTATGACAGATGTTAGTATTTGAATTGATTATGCATTAAATCTAATATCCATTTAAATACACTGAATTAATTTTAGAAGAAAATATATTTATTGTAGTCTTCCTCTTCCTGTCTCCATATTCCTAATGGAAAACCCTAATTAGTGTCAAGCTGTTTTCTGAATCATTTGTTCTAGGCCAATTTAAAAAACAATTTTTCATCAGTGAAATGTAAAGGATGTACCAAAACTTCTGTAGAAGTTGACCTGGCTGAACCCGAGGGAGGGGTCAAACACATCATAAGTCATAAGTCTCTGCGTGTCCACAACCTTGCATGTCCAATCCACCTTGAATGACTTAATTCCCTCTAATTTCCTTTGACCTCTATTAGCTCAGATTCTTAAGCTTACAATAAACCTTTATACTCAATTGAACTGCCTGAATCTCCTGATTTCCCTGGTATGAGACAAAATCCTGTTCAATGGACAGATAAAGAATGAATATTATAGTTTAATTTACCACCTTGTTCCACAATAATCCAGAATTAAGCTTTCAGGAAAAAATATTTCAATACAATCAAAACTCCCCTAAATCAGAATGTTAATTCTTTAATTATTTTTAAGAAAAATACATTAAATGGGGGGTGGGCTGTTTGTGCAGAATATATTTTAAATCAGAATGTTCTGATTTAGAATATATTCCCCACAAACGCATACAACAAACACCATTTAATGTATTTTTCTTTTTTTAATGATTAAAATGTGTGTATTAGAAGTGCACACTAGTTCATACATTACAAAAAATATGCATTTATATATCACTTTCAGACTAAAACTGGAATGGAAGGAATTTAAGGCTGGAAAAAATAGAATTCAGAAACCTGAAATCAAGTATCATAGTGATCATAGGTTCCCATTTTTAAAACATCCCTATGAAGAAAAAAGGAAAATTTGAGTAAGCATAATAAAGGAAGTAACCCTACTAGTTTTTTCCCCTTGAATGAGGACGTTATACAAAACTGTGTACAGTGTACCAATAAAGGAGAATATTTATGTACAATGTATAAGTTATTTTGTAAGCTTATCAGAAAAAAATGCTTATTTTTTGCATTTTCACTTTTATATTTAAATGGCCCTAATTTGGGCCACTTTTATGTATACGTAATTACAATAACTGCAATAGAAATAATATATTTGTGCAGCGCTCCCTCAGAAACAACTTCATCTGATGGTGCTTACATTATAATCGGCTGGGGCTACATATAACATACAGTTTGGTTGGTTCTCTTGTACCTTAAGATTGCATTTAACTGAGTATTTTCTTTTGAATTATTACTGTTAAATTTTGTCACTGCTCAAGTAGAAAAAAGCTCACCAAGAAACATATACATTATGAAGATAACTTAGAAAATTAATTAGATGTAAAATATATTTACATTTTTAATAAATTCATAAAATCGTTTAGAAACTACTATGACAGACAATATATTTAAAAAGAAACAAGTTAAAAAACAGTTTTCCATTGTAATTCAAGAACAACAATGTCAAGATAAGATAAGCCTTCTGCGGAGAGAATTCTTTGATTTTGTGGAATAACATATGACAAGTATTGTTGAATATTGGTTATTCCTCAAATTAGAACCATTTCTTTAGCAACCATTCAAAGTTACAATAGCACTGAAAAAGTGATTTATGACCAATCCTCACCCTTATCATTACAGTCACATGATCAAGCTTCAGGGGTTTAGGAAAAAGCATGTATTTACAATGATGGCAGCATTCTGGGGTCATGTGATTACCATTTGTAACCTTCTTCCAGTAACAACAAAATTAATTGGGAAAGTTGGATTTGCTTAATAACTGCAGGAATTAACAATTGTGGCAAAAAAGGGCCACGTAACATTGGGCATGACTTAACAGCCAATGCTTAGCAACAGAAATTCTGGTCTCAATTGTGATCGTAAGTAGACGACTACCTCTACTTTGGAGCACAGAGCCCTATAAATCTAACTCATTTCTCTATCTGCCTATTACCTACTTACTCATCTCTGGGATGGATTATGGCAATACACTCTACTTGACATACACTTTGAACATACCCTAGAAGTAGCATCATGGTTGCTGACAGGTGAGAACCATTTTAATGCATTTTTACATTGCAGTTGTTGCTTATTTCTTTCTAATCATAGTTGAATGTTCAGGTTATGACTGAAAAAGTCCTACCATGTTTAGCATTACCTTCTTGGATTATTCTAGGATATGCCCACCCTGTCTGTATGATCATCCCAAAAAGATATCCCTCATATCAAAAAGCAAGGAGGCAGGATTCAGGAAATTCTATATTGTTGACCCAACTTCAGAGGAAGAGCTTATTCTTTGAGAGCCCCAACTCTTGCAAACATTATGGAAACAATAACATTGTTTTTTTCACAGTCTTTTAGCTTAATGTTTTGCTGGCTGGTTTTCACTCATTTTAATAGACATTATTTTTAATTCTAATCTCTGCTTTTTAGTTGTGTTTGGGAGATTTTTAATGTAAGCCATCTGCAAATACATTGAATTAGGTGGAATATAGGAGATGCAATAAATAAATAAAGATTTTTCAAATTATTTCAATCTCATTATTTCAATTCATGACTGAACTCACAGCACTGTAAGTTAACCTTATCACTCATACTAAGGAATCTCATGACAAATTTAGTGTCATTTTCTAACTGTTCAGTAGGGAAAACAAAAAAATATATGCTTTAGCCGGTATTCTGTCCTCCCACTATCTTCATCATTCCTTCCCCATATCTATAGTGTGTTAAACAAACTAACCTGTTAATATGTCAGTTCAACAGCAGTATCTATTGCTGGCATATCACCAAATTTTACTTGAACAGAAAAGAACAGAATAGAATTATTTATTAGCCAAATGTGATTGGACACACAAGGAATTTATCTTGGTGCAAATGCTCTCAGTGTACATAAAAGAAAAGATACATTCGTCAAGAGTTAAGAATCATCAGGTACAACACTTAATAATAGTCATAGGGTACAACAATCAAATTATACTAGAAAACTGTCAATATAAAGCAACAAAGTTACAGTCATACAGTCACAAGTGGGAGGGGATGGGTGATAAGGAGTGATGAGAAGATTAATAATAATAGTGCAGACTTTGTAAATAGTTGGACAGTGTTGAGGGAATTATTTGTTTAGCAGAGTAATGGCGTTCAGGGGAAAACTGTCTTTGTGTCTAGTTCTTCTGGTATGCAGTGCTCTGTAGCGTCGTTTTGAGGGAAGGAGTTGAAACAGTTTATATCCAGTATGTGAAAGGTCTGTAAATATTTTCACAGCCCTCTTTTTGACTTGTGCAGTATACTGGTTCTCGATTGAAGGCAAGTTGGTAGTAATTATTTTTTCTGCAGTTCTAATTACTCTCTGAAGTCTGTGTCTGTCTTGTTGGGTTGCAGAACCAAACCAGAGGTGCACATGAAAGACTCAATATTTCCTCTGTAGAACTGTATCAGCAGCTCCTTGGCCAGTTTGAGCTTTCTGAGTTGGCGCAGAAGGAACATTCTTTATTGTGCTTTTTTGACGACGTTTTTGATGTTAGGTGTCCATTTTAGGTCTTGTGATATGATAGAGCCTAGAAATTTGAATGGCTCTAATGTTGATACTGTGTTGTCTAGGATTGTAAGAGGTGGTAGGAGGAGGGTTTTGTCCAAAGTTTACCACCATTTCTATGGTTTTGAGTGTGTTCAATTCCAGATTGTTCCAGTTATACCACGAGGCAAATTGTTCAACCTCCCATCTGTATGTGGATTCACTGTTGTCTCAAATGAGACCAATCACAGTTGTATCATCTACACACCTAAGTATTTTAACAAATGGATCATTTGAGATGCAGTCATTGATATATAGGGAGAAGAGAAGTGGAGAAAGCACACAGACTTGGGGGGGCTGTACTAATTGTACAGGTATCAGATGTGAATATGGTTGCAATAAGAATCTCTGGGTTTAAGTCTTGAGACACTTGACCTGATCAAAGTATACACGAGTCAGAGTCTGCTGCCAAGTCTTAATACGGAGTTTTAATAAATAGGGAATGGCAAAGTCTAATTTATTCTGCACAGATGGTTTGTAATTCAGTCTATTAATTCCTGTGGGTGGGGTGTCTCTGTTTTTCCTTTTCCTTTTATCAGACTGAATCATATTTGACATCATGGTCTTCAACTATAAATAAACTGAAATAAATTAATCTTATGGCACAGTAAGGACACAAATCCATGCAACAGATTTGCATAATCCTTGTCTATCCAAGTAATATATATCAACAACTTGAACATGGTTTTCTCTTTTCCTCTTCTCCCACCCAAAATATTATTAAAATCTTATTCTATTTGCATTATCACATAATATAAAGATAATACAATATAAAGGCAAGATAAAAAGCTAATAATAGTAATTAAAAATTATTACAAATTTCACATTTACTCTATAAGGATGATATCAAATTCTTTGGGAAAATGAAGGATTTATTCCCTGCTAAAAATCTACAAAAGACTTCAGCAAAGATATTGGAATGTAATTTGAGATTGACAAGGGTACAACCATAGCCATAAAAGCAGGCAAAATTGTTAAAAATGATGGAATACAGCTTGACAATGGAGATTTCATAAAGACAGTAGTGCCAGAAAAAGGCTACAAATGTTTTGGAATTTTGGAAGCTTCTGATTTATTATAGAACTAAGAAAGTGCTTCTACAAATACATCGAAGGAATTCAGAAAGTTTCAAAATCAAAGTTAAATGGTGGAAACATCTTTAAAACATGGCAGATCCTGTTATTCCATATACAGCAGGAATAGCTGACTGGATTCAAATGTAATTTGATAATTTGGATTGAAAAACAAGAAAACTAATGATAGTGTTCTATGCTCTACACCCAAAAAGTGATAATGTATTTGCCAAGACCTGGGCAGGCAGGGGACTCTAACAGGTAAAACAAACTATGAAGGAAGAAAAACATACAATTACACCAAGAAAGCTTCCTTGAAGAAATATCAACCTAGGAAAGATCTTGAAAATAGCAAAGATGAAAGCTGAGTAAAGAAAGCTTACAACTATTTTATGATTAATTTAACAACTGTGGCAAGAAAGTTCATAAAATGGGGTAAACCTCACTTAATAACTGCCATGCTTAGCAACAGAAATTTTGAGCTCAATTGTGGGCATAAGTCGAGGACTACCTGTATTAACAAGAAATAATCAAAAACAATTTGTTAATGAGAAAAATAAGCCAATGCATGATCAACGCTTGAAGCATTTAGAAAGAAAAGCCAATTTAAAAAAAACTGTATGGAGTTGGCTAAGACCAAGAGTGTTAAGGAAACAGAAGATTTTTTTTTTAGTGGCCGAAGAATATGCTTTGCTGACCAATTGCATGAAAGCAAAAATTCACCATGTAACAAGCAACAGCAAACATCGCCTTTGTAGTGATCAGGATGAAACAACTGAAGAATAGTAGCACCAAAAGTTTACAAACTGATTACAAGCAGTGCTGTGACTGAGTTGTCAAAATTCTTCATTGGAAGCTTCATCAGAGGATTTGATTTGAATACATCAAGAACCACTGGGACAATCAAGTTGAGCAGCTTTTGAAGAATAACCAGGTTATGTTCTTAGGGGACTTTTCACATCCAAGCTGACAGACTTCCTTTTGTTCAAAACATGCCTGATATAAGTTACTGAAGAAAAGAAAATCCGCTTCATTGATGTTGCTAAACCAGCTGATGCTAGAATTAAAGAAAAACAGTAGGAAAAAGTTGCAAAGAACTGGGACTTGCAAATCAAAGCTGAATGCTATGAAAAAAAATCTGCAATCGTGATTGGAGCCCTTGGATATCTAAAGGACTCTCTCAGTATTTGGTAATTTTGAATTTATCACACCTGAAGACCCTAATTTTACAAAACCAAATCCAAAATTCCAGCCTGATAGGCATTTACTATATTCTCAAACATTATCTTAATAATTCTAAGGTCCTTGATTAGGACATGAATTATTAGGCTTCCCCAGTCTTAGATGGGAGATGAAATGCAGGAGGAGGAAGAGAAGGAGGAGGAATAGTTCATTATCCAACTAGGTAACATAATCAGTGCAAGCGAATGTGAGATTTGCTATACATTACCTAGTTAAATAATGATGCATTGTTAGCAAATAACCAAGGTCAGAGAGGACCAAAGACCCAACAGTTCAACCCTGAGCTACAGATATTCTCTTCTATTGGAACAATAATGTTTTTATATAAGATTCCCAAGTGACCACTTTTTCCAAATCTTCATTTCAAATTTAATCATAGTATCTTTGCATTATGAATGAATAATGTGTGGCTTTCCATATTGGCTTATTTTTAATTGGATTTATATCCCATTTTTCTCATAACAGTCTAAGCTTGTAGTGAGTTTCTATCGCTGAAGGTGGATTTGAACATGGGTCTTCCTTGTCCTAATCCAAAAATTTAACCATCAGCTAGCATGACTAATTCAAGCGATAGTAGGAGTTCAAGTCTAATGACAGCTGGTGGGACCACAAATTGCATACCTCTGATCTTTGTTTTCTAAACACAATGTTGATCTATACCATCTTACTTACACATGATAATAATCATAATTTGTTTAATACCAAAGTCAAGTGGTTGAAGGTAAACAGAAACAAAACCAAAAAGGAACACTGTGAAGCAATTAGAAGCACAAGCATACTTAAACAAACCTTTAAGCAAGAGTGACATTTTTAAAAAAATAGTCATACCCTTTCTGAAACTACACAGAGCTCAATGAAAACTGAGCACGTTTGGTGGACTCTAGGTGTTATGCAATTTTACGGACCACCCGTGTATGCAAAAGGGAGAGAATATATTCTCTTGCGTGAAGACTTGATGGTATTTTGGAAGAGTGCATGGCTGATAGAAGCACAATTATCAGGAAGTAAAGGATATATTAACAACACATGGAACTGATCTGGGACTGCAGATTCAACTGAAAGTAAGTGCTAGATTATTGACTGGGATTGGGTAAAATTGTATTATGCTACTGTTGAGCCACTTATACTGATCTCTAAACAATTCCTAGGTGCATTGATAATGATGATTTGTAGAGTGTACAAATTATTCTGTATCTGGAAAGCACACGTTTAAAACTTTTGTTTGTAGATTGGAACAAAATGTGGCATTCTATTCCATACTATTTCAAATGTTCCTACATCAAGCAAGTGGTTTCTTCTTTTTAAAACATTTCTAACCCATGCTACCATGTCTCTATGAATTGAAGGAACCAGCAAGCACAGATTCTGTCTCTGCTATCCCTGGCTACAGCTAGATGACCCAAGTAACAATTAGATATGTGAGAATCAGTTAGCATATGTTTACAGCCTGGAAATTATTTTTAGACATTAAAAAATATTTGTCCATAAAGTGATTTATTGTCACGGGAAATTAGAATTCATGCAGTGTGGTATACCTGTCTTCATCTATTTTCTACCTCTTGTGATCTTTGAGAAACGACAGGCATCTGTGATTATTCATTTTTTCAGAAACTTTATTATAATATCTGACTATATAATTAATATAACTATCGTACTATAATTCTCTTTCTAACTGGAAATTCAGACAAAGTTCACAAATCATTCTCTTCAAATAAGAAAAAAAATGGAATGTTAAAGTCTCTTGCAGTGTAGGAAGAACATATTTTTTTTGCTCTTCTTGGTCCTCCCCCTTCTTCTTTTCTGGTCAGCTGGAGAAAATAAATATAGACCAACTTTGACATCATTTTTTGAAGCTCCTTAAAATGAGATTGTCCCCATTTTCAAAAGAGGCAGGCAACAAGACTAGGAAGAAGATGGAAGGGTATCAAATGTTCATCTGAGGCCAAATCCCAGCTCTGATCTCAAATAGGGAAACTGAAGGAATGCTATGGTTCCTTATAATAGTAATACAACCTTCCTAGTAATAAAAATATAAACAGTAAAATCATTAGCACTTAGGTTATTCATGATCTAATTTTCAAGGTACATATTCCAAGCTTCTCTATTAAGTCTTACGGAACTAGCTGAGCTCTTCAAAAAACATCTGCCCCCATCGCTCTAGAAAGATTATGATGGAAAAGATGGAATCCTGAAGTTGAAAAATATCAGGAGAGCCAGAAGTTTCCCAACTCATGGTTGTGCAGTTTTTATTATTCTTTCATATTTGTGGGTTTTGTAAGAAAAGAGAAAAAGGAGAGAAGAGGATGCTTATACACAACTTCTCCAAAACATTAATAATACCCTGGTGGTGGTTGGTTGATTAGTTGGTTGGTTTTTTTGGCAATTAAGCTGTATATAAAATAGCGGCATATGAGAAACAGATCGCTTAAAAATTCTAAGCCACAACATAAATGCCAAAATCACATTGATGTCTGGAAAATTATAGTTTTAGTAGAAAATTATGACCCAGATATTTCTCTTTTATAAGTCTATCAAACAATTATCCAAATCTGAAGTATCAGCTACTTCATTAACATCATGTTATAGTAGAATCCAAACTGTACTGCAGTAAACTCTTTCATGCAATAAAATCTTTATGGAGAAATATTTTAAGGGGGGGAATCATTTCAGAGATTCGTTCTCCTTTCATTGATGAAATGTTGCACTAAGTTTTTCAAAAGGAGGACAGAATCTTAAGTAAATGTTTCAAAAGATCAATGCTTCCTATTTTTACATTTTCATGTTCCACTGAATGTTATGATGAAAAAGAAAATCATTAGCGTGCTAGTTTCTACAGTCCTGTAGATATTCAGTTTTTAAGTTCCATTTAATGGAAGTTCCATTTAACTTTTCCCAAATTGGCTTGGAAATGAATTGATATATTTTTATTAAAGCAGGAAACAGCAATCCCAAATTTTCCCCAAGACTTGCCTCTATTATTCCAAAGCTATTGTTTGAAGCTAAGGATTTTGGAGATTTGAAAAATAATCAATGACATACCCACAGTTTAGGGGAATTCTCGTGGGAGCTTTTGCTGGCTAGCCAAGGCAGCCAAGCCATACAGATTTCTGTTCTTTGAGATGGTGAAAGTCAGTATTCATTTTCAAAACTGAGATTAACACAGAGATTCAAGAAAAGCGAAATCTGTGTTCTAAGCAAAAGCAACTGAAACAATACCATTCTAAAATGCAATTTTAAAAGTCTACAAATTAATGATACTGTACTATAGCACCTCAATAGAGTTCTTCCTCTTTCTTGGTAATAGCTAATTACAATTTATCTAGTAATATAACCAATATTGTAATATACTGAAATAAATGAATTTGAAAAATGTGTTCAGGGAAAAAAAACCCCTTTTTTCCTTATTCTTATATTAAACAAAATGCAGGAAGTATCAACAATAGAGATTCAAAGTTGTTTTGTAACTACAGATCAATTCTAGTTCATGCACATATATTTGGCAAAAGCAGTAACTACTACAGTTTCATCAGTCATGTATTTTTATGAATGTTTTTGCATATACTAACTACAACAGAAGGAAACACATAATCATAGTAATTTTATACCATAGATAATTTTTCACTGAATTTTTAATTCTTCAGTATGGAATGGATTATAGGATGTATAATTCTTGCATGCTGTTTCTAATTCAGAAGGAACAACAGGCTAGATGTGGAGCAATTCTAACCAAAGTCTCATCCAGACCCAAAGATTATGGACGCCACTGTAATTGAGTAACATTCGCAACCAGATAGTCATAGAGGGTGTTTTTTTGTTTGTTTGTTTGTTTTGTTTAAAATAATACTTCTTTTACATCGGTTCCAACTAAAACATTAATGTTCTTAAAGCTTTTTACCAAAATGCCTAAAGCTGAATTTTAATATTATAGTTTCTTGTTTTAATTTACAGACTTTCCTTTTATAAAAAGGATACTGTTCAAATGTTAACTATATAGTTATTTTACATTTAAGAAAATCATAAATGTTTCCCTCTTTTCAAAGTGCTGTAACACTGTGCATAGCTAATTATATTGTACCATCAGACCTTGTCTTTTGAACATTCTGGCATTTCATAGTGGAAAACTAATTATGTATGCCATCACAGTAGTATATACAATTAACCATACAAGACATTTCAGTTAGTTATGGTACAGTGCTGCACTTCCAGCACTTATTCTTGAAGTTAAAAAAAAAGTCAGTAATTGAAATAGGCAGCTTAATTTGAAAGTGTAGACCACTCATGCTGTTAAAATTAATTCAATGATATTCTCTTCTAGCTTCAGTGTTAGAAGTACAATAGTGAGGAAAATATGCACTGTCAATTTACCATGAATCTATTGATGCTAAATATGATCCAACAACAGTTCACCTGACCGGCACTAGTAAGCGAAAACAGAAACTCCAGCAAAACTATACTGTCATTCCCTCAATAACCTTCAATATTATCCCTTCCTGCAATCTAAAATATGATTATGAGAATCCTCTAGAAATACGTAGGGAAAAAATGTTTATTGCAAATATCATCCCCTTAGATAGAAAAAAGACTGTAGCTAAAATTATTTCGTGAAGCATGCGCTTTAGATCAAAACTAAATATCAACCAATTTTAACTAGCAAATGATCCATTTTTTAAAAAAAATGGTAACAAAAATATGCAACGCTGCTTGTTTTATCCAATACTGCTTATTAAATGCCTTAAAATTCTACATTTAGGCAATAACTTTTTCACAACAAATTAGCTTGGTGTTAGAACATCTTTCATAAATGTTTTGTTGAAATCAAGATACATTACACCTATGACACTTTTAAATTCTATTAAGAGAGTATGCTCATAAACAAAATCTGACCAGATTTATTCTAGGCAGATTCATATTGATTTCTGGTAATTGATGCTTTGCTCTCAAAACAGTTACAGTATACTTCAGAAAATGGTGATAATGAAAGATCCAGGGATACATTTTGTATAAAATTATGCAATATCATAACTGAATATAATATACTGAAAAAAGGTAATCTGTTCGGTGGCATCAATAATTTGATTCCTTCTAATGTAAAATAAAAGAATCAGTGAAGAATACAAGGATGATGCGAACTTCTGACAGACTTTTAGAAGATCTGCGGGGGGGTGGAGGTGAGAAAGGGAAGAGAAAGAAAGAAACTAAAGTGAAAGTAAAATTACATCCCAAAGAGCAAGCACAAATACTGTATGAAGAAGTATTTGAAGACAGATTCAACTCTTAAAGAGAAAAATGAAATGTGGTATGAAACACATCTGGAATACAGTGAAAGGCATTATTTTACAGATTGCAGCAGAAAAATGCACAATGTAGTTTCCTATTAGCTATGCTAATGGAACATTAAAAAGATACTTTGTGGAATGCTAAAGTAAAAGTTGCTGAATGAGAAAAAGAATGCATATAAGAAAATGTGTCCTGAAAGAATGAAGAAATAAGCTGTGCATGTGGGATTAAGAATAACAACAATAGCAATAGCACTTAGATTTATATACCACTCCACAGTGCTTTACAATGTCAGCATATTGCCTCCAATAATCTGGCTCTTCATTTTACCAATCTCGGAAGGATGGTAGGCTGAGTCAACCTTGAGCCTGTCAGGATCAAACTCCTGAGAGTGGGCAGTATTAGTCTGCAATACTTCATTCTAACCACTGTCCTACCACGGCTCCCAAGAATGATATTATCTGAAATGAAACTAAACAAATGCTATAAGGTGTATTTTAAATATGGATGTGGATATGACAAAGAACAGAACTGAAATTAAGATGTCAAGCGCAGGAAATCAGGAGTCCAGTCAGTTCAAATAAAGATAGGTTTATTGTATACTAATGCTCTCTACAAGAATCTGAATTAGTAACAATCAAAGCAACTTGGTGGTAGATAAGAGTCAAGGTGGGCTGGACTTAGATTTCTTGTGGGCACAAAGGGATTCGAGACTGATGACACATTTTAACCCACCCTCAGGTTCAGCCCAGACATCTACAGGTTATAAATATTATAAATATTCTTATACATAAAGCAGAGGAAAAGAAAGCTATAAATTATATCAGAATGATGAAAAATGGTGGGGCTTCAGGTCTAGAATGAATAAACCCACACATAGAGGAGTTCTAAACTGGAGAAATTTTAAAAAGTGGATATAGTTTGCTAATAAAGTGATTAGCGTGCAATTTAAGACGCAATTGTGTTCGATAACTAGAAAAATGTTTTACATTCCATTAAATGAAGAGTAACAAAAGTAAATGCAAAACTGCAACGATATAGTTAATTAAGCAGTTTGAGAAAATGTTTGAATTTTGACTGAAAGGATACAAGAGACGATAATAATAAAGAACTGGAAAATTCAGTGTAGCTTTATTCCAGGTTTATTTTGGGGGCGGAGGAAGAGATGTCATTAAGAAATGTACAAAAAAGAGAAAGGTAACATCTTTTAATCTGGTAAATGTCCTGCTGCAAAGAAAACTTATGATGAAGCAAAGTTATGGAAACCTGGCCATATATAGAATTAAAGTTTGGCTACTAATTACTCTTACTCCTTTGGAGTAAGTCCAATAGATTGTGAAAATAATCATGGACCAGATTAAATGGAATGTTCATCATTGCTCATTAATTTAGCTTAGCTTTTTTAATGCATTTATAGATAAAAGAATACAGAATATGTATGTAAAATTAGAGTGCATGTTTACACAGATGATGTCAAATTGTTTGTTGAGAATCTGTGATGACCGGGGGCGTGGAACAACAGCAACAAAGTCACAAAAATAGGTTAAGTCCCTTTAATACCTCCAACTTGGCCCCCAATGTCCAGTTATCCTCGGCTGGAGATAAAACTCTTCCAAAAACAGTCTACAAAGGGAAGAAATGCAGTCAGAACCCAAAGTACAGATAAATTAGAAATAAAAAAACCCAACACAAACTAAGCTGAAGTAATTAACACAACAGGCCACGATAATAAATTGCAGACTTCCAAAAGATAATGTAGCACACACAGTTGGGAGGATGCCAAAACCCAGATAAGCCTGACAAAGATAATGCATGCTTTGCTTCCAGCAAGATGCTGTGTGCAAATACCCTTCTTATATTCTGTTCTCCCAGCTGCAACTAATGAACGGGATCAAGGCCTTTTTTTCTCCCGTAAGCCACATTTCTCCCTTCTCTGTTCCTCCCTGCGTGCCCTAGGATGAAGAGGGGGTGGCCCTGGGTCTTCCTCTGAATGCCCAGCCAGATTGTGCCCTTCCCCCATTTCTTCCACAGCCACCGGAGCCACACTCCACTCCCTGTCAGCTCCTCAATCTCCCTCTCAGAATCAGGCTCCAACAAGGGCATGACAGAATCCAATTTTATTTATTTGTATCCCATCTATACCATTTTTACAAATAACTCAAGGTGGAGAACATATCCAACACACCTTCCTTCTACTTTCTACAAACATCAACCCTGTGAAGTGAGTTGGGCTGAAAGAGTGACTAGCTCAAAGTCACCCAGCTAGCTTTCACAGCTAAGGCAAGACTAGAACTCATGATCTCTGGCAGACCAAACATTAGGTAAAATGTACAATGCACTAAATAATAGGGCTCTGCAAATTTAATGTACAAAAGACCAAGACATTTTTGTTGTCAAGGAAAACAGAAATGCCTTTAACAGGAAAAAAAAAAATTTAAAAAAGAGCAAACAATAGCAAATTACATGTAAGTGGTGAAAAATTAGAGCAAGTAGATTAGCTTGTATGTGTTGATAATAAAATTACTGAAGTTGGGGAAATAATTGGAGTAATTTTAAGATGAACAAATGTTGATAGAAGTATAGTCTGGTCTATTGTGAGGAATGAATATTTGCTGAAAGAAATAAATGACTGGATATAAAAGCATACACAGTGCAATTTTCATAATGTATGAAAATTAAGTTACTGCTAGGAACAACATAAGTTGAATGTAGCACAAATTTAAGAAATGTGTGGTGAAACAAGAAGAGATGAGGTCAAGAATGCATGCTTAATAAGACTTAAGACTCTTTAAGACTCAGTCATAAGAATGAATGAAAATTTAATAACAAAACAAATATATAAAGGGAGGCTAAGAGGAAGTAAAAAACAAAGTCATGCTTAGATGTAGTTGACAAGACACTGAAAAAAGTAAGGTTTGAAGTACCCTATACTTTGAAATAGAAGCTTTCATTATAGTAGTGATAACCTATACAGATTTTTTTATATATATTGTCGTCATGGGCCAATTTACAATCCCAGAATGAAACATCTTAAATTAATGTAATAGGGAAGTCAAATGTTCCTTAATATCTACCAGACCACGATCCATAGAATTTGGGTTGTAAAACATACATAGATAGACATAAAGAAATAGAGAGAAGGGTAAAATAGCATTTGATTTATTCAATATGAAATATCTTTTAAAACTCTTTAAAACTAAACAATGTGCAAAAGCTGGAACCAAAATTTTATAAATGTTATTATTTTAAAAATATCAGAAGTTAATATTTTCCTGATTTAAAAATGATTCTGTCTCTACATTCAAACAAAGTGAATATAGTATTAGAATGTCTTCAGAATTCTGCTAACTATACTAAATTATGCTAAAAGTAATAATCTATATACAATTAAAGCAATTAACTTCAGAAAAATATTTCAAAAAATAAAAGTTATATAGGATTCAATGAGTGTGGTCCACAAAATATCAAGCTAGTGACCACCCGTATATAGAAATATTTAAAATATACTTTCAAAAACAATTCCAAAGCCATATTTTTGCCCACACATATGGAAAGAGAAAGATAAATACGATTTTTATAAAAAATATTTAAATGTATCAGATTCAGATATATTATTCTGAAAATTAATAAAATTAAAAGAATTTTAAGTTAACAATCTAATATTAAATAAAATGAATGACCAGTCAGATAATTATCAAACCATTAATCATAAAATATACAAAAAAGCCAGCATAATATTGTTTTTTAAATTCAAAATTATTTCTTCAATTATTAATTACTCGGAATATTAATCATATTACTAACATTATCATCACTCTGAAGGTAATAACATGATCTTATTGCAAAGCAAGTGACTATTCTTTTCCTAGGCTGAGGCAAAACACAATCTAAAGATGTACAGCAATCCGTCTTCAAAAACTTCACATTTATGAAACATGAAACACAAGACATTATCAGTGACAAAAAACAGAGTTCAATAATATGCTCTTAACTGATCTCAGACAGCAGACCATTTAGAGCTTCTAGCCCAGGGGTCTTCAAACTTGACAGCTTAAGACTTGTGGACTTCATCTCCCAGAATTCCTCCTCCAGTCATGTTAGCTCAGGAATTCTTGGAGTTGAAGTCTACAAGTCTTAAACTTGCCAAGTTTGAAGACCCTTGTTCTAGCTGAAGTCTTAGCCACTTTCTTGATACACTTGGACAGTCATTTGTGTAAGATCTCCTGCCTCATGAGGAGGTTGGACTGCATCTCCAAAGTCTCTTCCAGTCTTGTGATCATATAACATTAGTGTATTTTCCATTGGTTTTCTCTTTTCAAAAAAAAAAGTTATATTTAGTTTATCAATCTCTCTTCATAGCAGTTACTTTCTACTCCTCTGAATAATCTTATTGCCCCCTAATCTAATCTCTCCTTAAAGAATTAGTTCTCTTCTCCAGATTATTCTGTCTTCTTCTGAAATTGTTCTAATTTGAATAAACGTTTTGTAGTGGAATATCCAAAAAGTGTGGTGTATTTTTTTAAAATGAAATCTAATAATTCAGAATATAGTGAAGCTGTTATTTTCCCTGATTTGGAATCTAATTCTATTTTTGCAGTCTAAACTTCCATTTGCCCTTTTAATAGTAATGTCACAGTAGTTACTCATTCAGTTTGTGGTCATGTGGAGTTCCAACATCCTTTTGACATATACTATTACCAACTCAAAAATGTTTGTTCTCTTATTATTCTCTCATGTTATTTTGCTTTATTCTGTTTCTATCTTTCGTGTATATTTTATTACTGTATGTTACATGTTTAATGAAGTTATATATTTCTAACATTTATCTGGAAAAATAATAATTAAAAAATCCTATCTCATTAATGTGAAGCCCTGCTTACTATATTGTTCATAAATCTAGAGCTGTTGGAGCCATCCATGAGATTCAGTTCTATGGATATCAATCCGATTATATATTTACTCTATATGGTGCTTAAACAATACAAGGGAAAAGCCAGATATTATAAATACTAAGGGAGAAGAGAAATTGTACAATTTTAAACTAAATTCTAGGGGATAGTAAAGGCTAACTATTTTAAATAATTCAGAAATAGCGCAAAATGATCTACTGGAAGAAGAGCAATGGCAAACTCATTTTACAGAGTTGCCAGGAAAACTGCATGGCTCCATGAAGTTACCAGGAGTCAAGCTCGACTTGAAGGAGACTTTACCTTTACTATTCCCTAGAAAATATTTCCATGGAAAACCAAAAGGAAAAAAAACCCTGTATTTTCAGAAAATGTTTATTTCTGGATCACTTAAATATCATAAAAATCAACTTATGATAAAATTACACCCTACCCTTAATATTTTCTGAAAGTTTTTTGAACAAAATCTTACAGGGCTTCAATCCAAGGAGTTCCACTGTGGTAATAACTATATATTTTGTGCTTACTTGTGGTTTTGAAGGGATTCTTAAGAAATGGAATGTCTTTAAAGATGAAAATAGGAACAACGAACAGAATGTTAGAGAAGGGGTGTCAAACTTGATTTTATTGAGGGCCGCATCAGACTTATGGTTGGCCTCAGGGGCCCATGGTGGGCATGGTTGGGGCAGGCATGGCCAATATGATATCACTCATGGCCAGGGGGGCGCTGCCGTGGCCTGGTTTGAGGATGTAACAAGAGAGTCAGGTTGTGCATTCAGGCAATGACCACCCTGTTGCTGAATTCAAACTTTCTGCAATCGAGTTTGGAGCGGTTTACATTGAGTTTGTATCTGTTGTGTGCTCTTGTATAGTTGCAGTTGAAGCTGAAGTAATCATTGACAGGTATGATATTGTAGCAGATAATTTTGTGTACTACACTTAAGTCCAACCGTAGGCGTTATAGTTCTAGGTTGTCCAAGCCCAACATTTCAAGCCTGGTGGTGTAGGATATTCCGTTGCGAGCAGAGGAGTGTAGTACTCTTCTTGTGAAATACTTCTGGACTCACTCTATTATATTAATGTCTGATATACAGTGCAGATTCCTGACAGGTGAGCTGTATTTGAGTAGTGGTCTAGCAAAGGTTTTGCATGCCCTAGTTAACAATTCAATATTATGGGAGGAGAAGCTTCGTAAGATTAGATTTACAACTCTTAATTCCTTTTTGGCAATGCTGTTACAGTGAGCGCTGGCACTTAGGTTGATTTATATGAATACTCCAAGGTCCTTCACAGAGTGAGGGTCATCAATGAGGTCATATCTGCCTAACTTGCATTTAGTGTACTGATTTTTTTTTTTTTGCCAATGTGTAGGACAGAGCATTTGTTGGTCAAGATTTGGAGTTGCCAACTGTTTGACCATTCAGAAATGCCATAAGAGTTTAGTTTTCATAGTAGTTGTTGTGTACCACTGAATCAAAGGCTTTGCAGAAGTCTATGTAAATTGCATCTGGTCAAGTAGAGTAGTCCATATGTTTTTTACAGCATAGAAGGTAATGGATTCTGAACCACATTTTTTTCATTTTATACAGGTATCCTTAATTTGCAACAGTTCATTTAGTGACCATTCAAAGTTACAATGGTACTTTAAAAAGTGACTTATGATTATTTTTCATACTAATGACATTGTAGCATTCCCATGGTCACATGATTTACATGCAGATGCTTGACAGCTGACTCACATTTTTGATGGTTGCAGTGTCCTAGAGTCATGTAATCCCCTTTTGCGAGCTTTTGACAAGCAAAGTCAATGAGGAAACAAGATTCACTTAATAATTGTGTTACTAATTTAACAACTGCAGTGATTCACTTAACAAAACTTACAAGAAAAGTTGTAAAAATTAACTTAACCACATGAATTTTGGTTGTAAATTGAGGACTACCTGTAAAATGTATTCAAATAATCTAATGGATCTTTATGTAACAAGAAGTTGGAAGTCTACTGAATCAGAATAACCACATGAATTTTGGTTGTAAATTGAGGATTACCTGTAAAATGTATTCAAATAATCTAATGGATCTTTATGTAACAAGAAGTTGGAAGTCTACTGAATCAGAATAAACTAATCACTGTCTATGGGAGTATGCATGTTCCAGTACCACTGACTTAAAAATAAAAACCACACACCTTTCCCAATTTCCAATGCAGTTTCTTTTATAGTTGATAAACACTAACAGTATCCCCCCCTCCTAACCAAAAACCTGAAAGTTGGGATAAGAATACTCTAGTAAAGGATAGAATTATCAGGTGGTCTAATTGGGTAGCAAAGATTCATTTACTAGCTTGAACAAAGCAATATTAATCTACAATAATTCTGAATTTAAATTGCCTACATTTCTTTAATTTTTTACTTCAAATAAGATGATAAGTGGCAGTTTTAAGAGGCAGTTAACACTGAATACAAACACTGAATACCACTGAATAGAAAATGGTAAACCCTTACACCTGGAAAAATGACACCATCAATATCCTTTAAGAAAAGACAGCTAAAACAAAATGCTAAAATACGGCAGATTTTTAAAAATTTCATTATTTAAGCAATGTTTTCCCTATTTTGCCATTCAAGTTCTATTTTTTTTAGCAGTTTTTTTTTTTAGCAATTATTGATATTTGGTCATCTGTACATTCTCTTTCTATATTTTTTTCTAGCTATCATAGTTTTAACAAAACATCCTGCATATTGAATATTATTTGGAAGACCTTTAATTAAAACATCCTACATATTAAATATTAATAACTGAAAATTACTAATTATAGTATTAGTGGATAGTCCAGTTTGCAGTTTCCATGCACTGCTTCTTGTCCTGCCTTCAGATGCTTTGGAGAATAGGGTGACCTTCTCTTCTATGTTCTACAACTCTGCAGAAAGAACAATATTCCCTTTTCTGATTGGTGAAATGAGAATTCTATTGTCTAAATTATATGCTTTCCAATCTGACTACTTACTTACTCATTTCAATAAAATGTCCATAATCTCTCAAAATAATTATCTTTGATGAAAACTAAATGAGAGACATAAGTATTTCAAGACCTTTCTGGAATTTGACATTATCAACCACATTATTCTATTATGTCTTAAGAACTGATCCTATATATATTATTTTATAGTGGCTTTTAAAATTTCTAAAAAAGATTCAGATAGTACTATTGGGGGACTCCATTGCTAGGATATCTCCACTGTTTTTTATTTCAAGGGTAA